>CM053770.1:605448430-605667096 GCA_028658325.1 Potorous gilbertii
TTTTTCTCTTCTTTCTTCCTCCTCCACATAGAAGAGATTGAGGAAGGTAAGTGTCTAGGTTCATTTCTGGGTTATAATGGGGAGAAGGGAGATAGGTCCATGGAATCAAGGAGAGTCTGTAATCTCTGAACCATCCCATTCTCCATTCTAACTTTCTCCACCAGGTAGATTCCAATTAGAAAGCCAAAATTGATCATCTTTCTTAACAGACCAATCAAAAGCCTTCCTCCTCCATGTCTAGGGACTAGGTCTAGGGATTGGACCTGTGATTTCAATGATATTGGAATCCCCAGGTGAGGAAACTCCCTCTAGCAAATCTTGTAGAGTTGCTTCCCTGAGAGATCTAACTGAAATGTTTCAACCTCTCTCCTCTTGTTTAAAGAAACTGACCATTTCTCCCTGCCATTTTGCCATAATCACTCCCTAACATATTAACTATTCTCTTTCCAGCTCCCCCAGTGAGTCAGTAGTCAGCAAGTATTTATTAAGCATTTACTGTATTCCAAGGCAGTGTTCCAAGTGCAGGGGATATAAAAAAAGGGCAAAAACATGGTCCAACCCCTCAAGTAGCTCACATTCTAATGGGAGAAAAATATGGGGAAAAATCATAACTACGAGATCTAGATGGTGTAAGTGGATGTGCCCATATCTCTCTAGATGAACACAGAATTTAGCATTTCAGTTTCCTTAAAATCCTAAAATGATGGAAATCCTTAAGAGATTAGACCCCCTTGCCCCACCACATCCCCCAAATGACAAGCAGAGGCATCAGGCATCAGAATGTCTGGAAAAAGAATTTCTATGGTACTCATAAACCAAGTTGGACAATTTTTCTTTTTATAGGCCAAGCTAATTCTCTGGTCAAGTCATTACATGTAGTTTTTAGAGTCAGGAAATGAGTTTTCTATGGAGAGTGGATTTTTCAGGGTTTGGTCATCTCCTGTGTGATGACGTTAGGAGTGGGTTAGAGGTGAAAATTAGCAAGTCTCCTTCCTTGCCAAATGCATAATCTATTCCCTTGTTCAGACAACCTCATAGGACAAATGGCCTTTGGGATAATATATATTCCTGCTTATGAGAGAAACCAAATTGGGGAGAGCAGGGGAAAGAAGATGAGGGGAGAGGAGAATAGGAAGATGAGAGTGAGAGGTTATTTTGAAGACCACCAAGTGCTTTGGAGTTGTTTGGGAAATTTCTTGCATCACTATAGCTAAACTCAGACCTGCACTGGAATTTCAGGAAGTATCAGCGAAAGGTGGGTCACCCTTGGGGCTTGGTTCCTGGGAGATGTGCCAACTTTTTTCATCAGGGTCTTGGGTGGGGCTTAGGTTTCTTGGCTTTTGGATCAATATGCCTGCTGTTTGTACAGGGATTTGGCTTTAATGCTTTCCTGTTTGGTGGCGTCCTGAGCCCAAAGCTTCAAAGAGTTGTGTGATTTTATGGCTTCTTCTTTAGCAACATAGTTGCTATGTTGGCCATGAAGGGATTTCCAATACAACCTACAGAGGCTCAGAGAAACAAAATTACTGACCACATGGCTGGTTGAATACCACTTCTACTGATTTCTAAGTTCAAGGCTCTTTCCACCCTACCACATACGCTGTCCCTTAGGTGGCCTAACAAATTTTCTATAGCTCTACTAATGTTTATGGCCAAAATGGGGTGGGACAATCCTGAGCCTGAATTTCTGGCTGGTAGAGAAGATAATGGAGGGTACAATATCCGCTATTGTCCTTGGCTTTCTGCTTCCAAACTAACCTTTCTCACTTTTCCCCTTTGCTGCTGCCACTTCCTGTGCCTCAGAAGAGGAAGATTGGATAGAGGAAGAAGACGGTAGTACAATATTTCATTTTACTACACTTCCTACAACTTGCCACAGTGATATATCCCACAGAACCATATGTTACCTGCAATGGGGAGGAGAAGGGTTGATCAGAGTGTCCTTGTCTTTCTGTCTCTGTCCTTTTTTGTCAGCCCTTCCATGGCCTCTGATGGTGCCCTAGAATTCTGCCTTCTTCAGGACCTTCTACTCTTTTTTCATTTGTCCCACATTCTTTCTCTTGGGGACCTGTACAGTTGGGGTCCTCCCAACCTCTTCACTTCCTGATTGCTTCACCTCCCCACCTTCTCCATCAATCTTCAAGATCTAAGAGATTGGAGACAGACATGATACTAGAAAAGAAGCTTGCTCTCCTCTTGCTGCTATGAGAGAAAGTCAGAGAGACCTATCTCCACAGTCAGGGAAAGTTAGAGGGGCTAGGAGCTCCTAAAAATACTGGGTCATGCCCTCAGAATGATACATTGCAAAGAGTACTGGATTGGAAGTCAAGATCTAGTCCCAGCTCCACTTCTAACTAGCTGCCTGGCCATAGACACTTTGCTTTACTTCCCTTGGCCTTAGTTTCCTCACCTGTAAAATGAGGCTTTGATTAAAGCCAGTTATAGTTATAATATTGTGTCTAAGCCTCCTGACCAGTCTTTTTCAGTCCTCAAGACTCCGTTCTATCCAATAAAGATACCATCACTTTATAAATCAGTAACTAACAAGTATGTATCCATGGTACTTTGCTGCATTACAAAATAAGTAGAAGGAGTGGACTTGAAAGATGTCATCAGATATGTTACAAGATAAAGGGATAGGTTAGTCAGTTAAGGAGAGTGAGAGATAACTGATGAACACCCCATATCTATTGCTATCCATGCAATGTCAAGAAACCTAGGGGAAAGTCCTAAGCTTGTTGGGTGACTACATTTGGTGGTATATTTATGAGAGTGGACAAGAAGCACTCAGGAAGGGCAGGGGAAAGGGTTGAGATCTCTATCATTGGTTATATGACTATAGGTCCATTGAGATTATAGGAGTTCTGCCCTAAATGGCACATTGTCTTCCACATGTCTACTCTAAGAACTATTTTTATACAAATATATGGATGAAAACAGAAATATTGGCCAACTTCCTGGACATACATAAACATACAGATATTGTGAGTATAGTGTAGATCAGGTCTGCACAACCTGCAACATGCCAAAGGATTTCCTCCACATACAAAGGTTATTTTCCTTTACATTTTTTGCAGACTGCCTGAAATCCTTTGGTGGGTCACAGGTAGTGCAGGCTTGGTGTAGACTCATAGCCACACTATGGCTGCTCCATATGAATAAGTCTCTCCAGACTTAAGAGATTTACTTTCAAATATGGTACCAGTTTCATACAGGAAATTGACAATTCCAGGGTTGAGCCACTCCTTTTTCCTCCTTGCATTCCCCTACCCCAAGAGTGGACATAGTTTCAGATGGTATCACATTAATGGATAGAACTTTCCTAACAAAAATTCAGAGGATTTGTTCATTCAATGCCACAAACATTTAATTATCTACTATTCTCAAGGCCTGCACTAGTCCTTTGGGATAGTAAGGCAAAAAAGGAAATAGACCTACCCTTAAGGAACTTGCATTCTACTGGTAACATCCTTTTTGCTGCCATTGAGAAGGGGGGAAAGGGGAGGAAAGGTCAAATTCACTATTGCCCCCTTACGTCTTCAAAATATGACAGACTGACCTAGTTCAATCCAGCTCACTGGAGATGCTGGGGTTGTTTCTGTCCCCTCTCTCCTACTCAGAGCAATGTAAACCTGGATGGTGTTGACCAGACCACCTTTCTGTTTCAGATTTTGTATAGTTTCAGAAAAATCTTAGTGGATATCAAGCCCCCACCCCCCCATCCCCTAACTCAAAAAGATCAGATTTTATCCACCATACCCAACATGCCAGAGTCATGGAATCTGAGTCAAAAGGAACATGAGTAGAAACCAAGTTCCTTGAGGCAGGGAATGTTTCATTTTGTCATTGTATCCTCAGTATCTAGTACATTGCTTTGCAGATAGCTGAAGCTTAATAAATGTTTGTTGACTTGAATTGCATTGGATCTAGCCCAAATATACTTGAACAGGAATCTTCTCTCAAAAATCTCTGACAAGTAATCATCCAGTCTCTACTTAAAGATCTACAGTAATAGAAAACCCACTGCCTATTGAGACAATCCATTACATTTTTCTATCAGCCCAATTGTTAGGAAGTTTTTCCTTACTCGGAACCAGAATTTGCCTCTCTGCAACTTCTACTCATTGCCTCTTCTCTAGGACCACACAGACCAAGTCAAATCCCCTTTCTACCTGACTGCTCTTCAAATGTTTGAGGATAGCAATCATTTATTTTTTTTTAAGAATAAGCCTTCTCTTTCCCTCCCCTTCTTTTCCTTTCTTTTCCCTTCTTTTCCCTTCCTTTCCCTCCCCTTCTCTTCCCTTGATCTTTCCTTTCTTTTCCCTTCTCTTCCCTTCCTTTCCCTCCCCTTCCCTTCCCTTGTTCTTTCCTTTCCTTTCCCTTCTCTTCCCTCCCCTTCTTTGCCCTTCCCTTCCCTTGATCTTTCCTTTCCTTTGTCCCTCTTCTCTTCCTTTCCCTTCCTTTTCTCTCCCTTTCTCCAGTTACCTACCTGCTCTTCCTTTGATAGCTCTTTGTATAGCCTTCTTTGGATTATCTTCCATGCTCCTTAATGCCTTACTCCCAAAAATTGTGCTGACGGCAACTGAAAAAAAATGAATGAAATGAAAATTCACTTCCAACTGTTCCTTTTCAAATACCTTGTTATTTCTTGGGTTTGAGTCTTGGGTATAGATATAAGTAGCTTCTTTTATCTAGAATAGGTTCTCTAATTTCAGTCTGTGTTCTGATTGTAGCTACAATCTATGCTTCTCTGAGTCTATTTCCAAGGTTCTTTCTCTGTCCTTAGTTCTGTCTACTCTAGAATCTGTGTTATCAAGGAAAATAGAAATTTCAATTGTTCCCTGCCCTTTCTCCATCATCCAGAACAAGAGCCAGCTGCTGCTGCTGGGGAGGAGGATGCTGAGCCAGAGGTTGAGGAGAGCAAGGTAGAAGGTAGGACAGTGGGATAGGGCTGGGTGGAACTGGTAGTCAAGATGAGGGAAGTGAAAATTAGAAAATTAAAAGTTTTTTTTAATAGCCTGGCTAGTTTTGAAGTTTCCCGTCTTATTTTTGTTTCAAAGAGAATTCCACTTTGGAAAAATGACCCTTAGGATCAGAATGAATGGAACTGCTTTTTCTGTCTCTCACTTGGAAACTACCACAGCTTTAGATAGTCCAGTGAACAGGCTGGAACACTCTCTGTAGTTGACAGTCAGACAAGTAGCAACGGAAGGGCTATATTCGTGTGGGACTCTTGGAACTCAAGATTGTATTCTTTATCTGCCTTTTTTTTCTTCTTTAGAAACAGAAGAAGGAGAAGTTAAAGAAGTGGAAGGTAATTTATGGGTGGTGTAGATCTGGGGGGAGAGGAGCCAGAGGCATGGGGGAACAAAAGGGACAGGGAGGAGGATGTTTCTAACAGCTGGGGAAGGGAGAAGAAGGGGAGCTTTGCTCATATTTCTCCTTCTGAGGGAGATGCTCTAGACTCCAAATGCAATGAGTGAAGTGAGGAGGAAAGATATACTAAAGTGAGTGGATAGGACCAAACTCTCTCTGGCAGACACATAGCTGGATGTTGAAATCGCAGTGTTTGTACTTTTGAAATCCCTGACAACTTACCCAGGTTACACATAGATAAACTGAATCTGGGGCATATAAAAAGACCCCATTAATACTCCAAATACCTTATTGTAGATCTCACATTTGTTTAATCATTTCCAGTCATGTCTGACTCTTTGTGACCCCATTCAGGGTTTTCTTGGCAGAGATACTAGTTGTCATTTTCTTCTCCAGCTCATTTTACAGATAAGGAAATTGAAGCAAACAGGATGAAGTTATTTGTTTACAGTCAAACGTTAGTAAATGTTTGAAGTCAGATTTGAACTCAGGTCTTCCTGACTCCAGGACTGTACTCTAGCCAGTCATCTAGCTAGTACAGATCTCCAGTCATCTAGCTAGTACAGATCTCACAAAACAGCAATTAAGCCACTGGAATCCTGAGCTGTAATTAGTGTTTTGCCATTCAACTGAGGATAGGAGAAGGATGGGAAGATGGATATGCCCATAGAGGAAGAGCTATCTCCCCAGTATACACTCATCCCTTGCCTTTCTAAGATACTGTTGGGAACAGACCATCCCAAATAGTTGACAACTCAAAATAGTAGATAATGAAAAAGACACTTCTATGTAACTTTGATATACAAGACGATTTGATGGTGAGGTTGGGGCTGAGCAGGTGTGAGGAGACTGAATATTTTTCTGGATTCACATTCCTTTAAGCTAAATCACTCAAATTACTTTGTACTCTGTAGATGGGAAGAAGTAGCTGACACCCACTGTATGTAGTAATCGACAGGCAGATGAATGCAACTTGGCTTCAATGCCCATTTTAGTGGTCCCTTGGGCATATACAATGAATGGGTTAGCAGAAAAAGCAGGTGTTGAGGATAGTTGGGAAGAAAGGGAGGCCAGAGGCTTACTGTGGGCTTGAAACATCACCAGCAGCTGCCCTAGCTTTGGGTGACTCACCCTTCTGGGCCCGCGTGGAGTCTAGGGGGAGTAATCTGAGAGGGTTGGGGGATGTGGGAGGGGAGGCATTCTGGAGTGCAGCTTTGGAAGACTATTTATCAAAGATGTCTCTCATTCAGAGGTGGGGGTAGGGAGTCATGTGGTGGGAGCAATGCCATATCTGCCTGGGAGTTTGGGGATCTTAGTATTAAATACATATAACATGATACAGGAGAAAAGACACTGGACTGGGAGTTAAAATACTCCTGCTTCAAATCTTGGTTTTGCTACTAACTAGATTTGGGACCTTGAGCAAATCATTTCACTTTTTTTGACCTCAGTTTCCCCATTTGTAACATGAGGGATTTGATCTAGATCGGGAGTTATCTTTTAAAAAAAAATTAATAGTATTTTATTTTTCTGACTACATGTAAAGACAATGTTCAACATTGATTTTTTGAAAGATTTCAAGTTCCAAATTTTTCTCCCTCCTTCCCTCCCCTCCCCTTCCCCAAGATGGCAAGCAATCCGATATAGGTTATACACGTGCAATCATGCAAAACATATTTCTACATGAGTCATGTTGTGAAAGAAGAAAGAGAATAAAAGGAAAAAAGTCATGAAAAAACCCAAAAGTGAAAATATATTTTGATCTGTTCCATCATACTCCATCAGTTCTGCTTCTGAATATGGATAGCATTTTCCATCATGAGTCTTTTGGCATTTTCTTGGTAGATCAGGAGTTCTTAATGTAAGGTTCACAGACCCTCAACAGGTCCATGCATAGATTTCAGGGCTTCTGTGAACTTGAATAGGACAAAAACCCTTTATTTTCATCAATCTCTAACTACAATTTGGCATTTCTTTCATTATCTAAAACCATTATTCTGAGAAGGGGCTCCTAGGCTTCCCTCTATTGGCCAAAGGATCAGTTTATGATACAAAAAAACATTAAGAACCCCATGGACTAGACAACGTCTGAGGTTCCTGTTAGCTCACACGCTCTTCTGAACCCTCCATCCCAACCTTTCTACCGTGTTCCTTAAGGGAAGTCTGGCCCCCCTTTTCTTGTTAGGGATGAGAGGGATGAGAGGGGTAATAAAGGGGCTGGAGACTGGGGACCTACTTTTCCATGGCTCCTCCTCCAGGAATGTTCTAATGGACCAGAGGAGAAAAATGTAAAAGGAAGTGAAATCCTTTGTGATTAGGGAGTATTTGAGGAGCTCTCCTTTCTTAAAACTATAACAAGGGTTATCCTTATATTCTGGGTATAAGCATCTGAACCCTTAGATTTGAGGTGTGCTTAAGATACCTAGCATTTATTTATATAGTACTTGTAAGGCTTGCAAACCCTTTGCAAATAGGACAAAATTTTATCCTCACCATTACCATATGAGGTAGGTGCTTTTATTCCCATTTTACAGCTGAGGAAACTGAGGCTGGGAACGATTAAATAACTTGCCCAGGGTAAAATTTGAATTCAGGTCTTCCTGACTCTAGGGCAGGTAGGAGGCACAGTGGAGCACTGAGCCTGGAGTCAGGAAGACTCATCTTTGTGATATCAAATCCAGCGTCAGACACTTACTAGCTGTGTGACGCTGGGCAAATTGCTTAACACTGTTTACCTCAGTTTCCTCATCTGTACAATGAGCTGGAGAAGGAAATAGTAAATCACTCCGGTATCTTTGCAAAGAAAATCCCAAATGGGATCATGAAGAGTTAGGTATGACTGAAAAACATCTGAACAACACACACACACATGCACACTCACATACACACGCACGTACATGCACATACACACACATGCACGCTCACATACACACGCACGTACACTTACATACACACACACATGCGCGCGCGCGCACACACACACACACACACACACACACACACACACACTTTCTGACTCTATCTATACCCTGCTGCCTTATAGCTTGTGGTGATCTGGGTATAGGAGAAGCTGAATCTGTGTTCTAATGTATTTTAATTTTACTTCTAATATATTTTCCTATTCTATTTTGAGTTTTATCTCTTTGATTCTACAGTTGTAAGTAAAGGCCATACACAATAAACATATTGGTGTGACTGACTTCATGATCTGGGGTTCATGTAATTAGAGTCCAATACCTATACAACTCAAAGGTGGGAGGGCAGAGTTCTCCCAGAGTGTAGTAGCTGAGCCAAGTCAAGGCAGTAACTGGAAAAGTCCACATAGACCATGTCCAGAGACCAACAGGGTGAACATTGCCACTCGTAAAAGGAGGGGACCTAGGAGAGGAGATACAGCTCGTACACTGTTTGAGAGCCCTGAAGAGTTTGTCATTTTCCCCAAGTGCCCTCTGCTGGTGAGTGGAGCATATAACTGCTGAAGTGAAGGGGGACTGCCAACAGCCACTTAAAAGGCTAATGTGGCTGGCTGGATGTGCTCCCTGTTTGCTAAAAGCCACAGAATTCTGGAGATGGAAGGAAACAGATGAACTGGCCCAACCCTTTCATTTTACACAGAAGTCAGCTGAGGCCCAGAGAGATGATGTTGCTTGCCAGGTCATCACAGCTGATAACTCTGAGCTCGACACAGAAAGTTTAAGCAGTTTTCAAAGGATCATGCTGGTGGTAAGGGTCAGGTGCAGGCCCGAATTAGAACTCAGGGCTCCTCACTCAAGTGTTTTTCCTCTCTCTTCTCTAGATGGCCCAGTGGAGGAATCTAAACCCAAACCCAAGTGAGTATGAAACTGTTTAGATTGGGTGATACAAGATAGGAGATTGAAGGTCCTGTCTCAAAGAACAGAGTGAAGAAAATGTAGACTGGTGCGAGGGGGAGGGTGGAGTGGGGGTGGGGCAGAGAATGGGAGGAGGGAAAGGATAGACAATTTTTTCCTGTCCTAAGGGAAGGTTAGGTCAAGGGCCTTCCCTGCAGCTGAGCCTGGAATAGGGAAGAATGGGCACACAGGCAGAACTCAAAGAGGATTTTCTTTTTAAAAATAGATTTTTATTTTGTTTTTATATAAGCCTAACTATTCCCTCTCCCCCTTCCCAGAGGGTCATTTCATATATCAAAGACATTTTTAAAAGAAAAAAATTGGCAAAACAGATCAATACATTGGCAAAATTTGGCAATATATGTAATATTCTATACCTGTGTCCTCCCTCCCCCAACACCCCCCCCCAGCCACAAACACCTCTCTGCAAAGGAGTGGGAGGATATGTCTCCTCATATATCTTCCTTGAGGTCAAGTTCATGTTCTGTAATTTTGCAGCATTCATTTTTGGTTTGTGGTGCTTATTCTTTTCATTTATATCATTGTAATCATTGGGTATATTGTTGTGGTTTTGACCATTTACTTCACTCTGCATCAGTTCATGTAAGTCTTTTCATGTTTCTCTCTATTTATCATTTCTTACAGTACTATAATACTCCATTACATTCACATACCAAAATGTATTCGTCATTTCTCAATCAATTTATTTTGTTCCCAGTGCTTTGCTACTACAAAAAGCATAAATGCTTTGGAATAGACGGAGCCCTTCTTTTCTGTCAATGAGCACCTTCAGGTGTAGGTATACCTAGCAGCGAAATCTCTGGCTCAGGGGTAGGAACATTTCAACCAGCATTTTTTCCAGGTTACATCAACCTGGATCACAGGAACATCTGAGAGGCACACCTAGAGAGGCAGGAGGAGGAGGAGAAATTTGGCCACTCCATAGTGTGAGGATGATACGCAGTTGGGGGTTCTGTGTTAGCGTACATTCCTGATCAGATATTCTCTAGGGCCCTGCTCTCAGCCATCTTCAGACAGAGCCTAGAGATGGAATGGAGAAAAGGGGGATGAAGGGAGGAAAACAGGCAACACAACCAGAGTCTCAATACCTCCTCAACTTTCTTTCAATGAGACCTTCTGAAAATGAGATATTAGTTCTAACTGCAATCCTTACTCATTATACGGACATAAGATTCCAGGATTTAGAATTGGAAGGGATCTTAGAGATTAAATTATGGTCCAACTCTTTTATTTTAGAGATCAAGAAACTGAGATGCAGGTAGAAGGAGGAGCTCAAATTCACACAGTTAGTAAGTAGCAGAGGGAGGGACTGAACCCACATCTTCTGACTTGAAATCCAGTGCTCTTTCCACTGTATCATCCTGCCTTCCTTATGTCTGTGTAACCCTTTTTTCCTTCTGCAAACCTATAATGCAGCATCTTTCCTAGAGTCCAGCTTGGTACCTTCACCTATAAAATGAGTGGGTCAGAGTAGATGGCTTCTGAGCAGGTCTAACATAAGCTAATGATCTCATGACTCTTTCCATTTGTGGTAGGAACGGAGTATGGGAAGAACATTTATTACTGTTCAGTTGTTTCAGTCATGTCTGACTCTTCATGACCCTATTCGAGGTTTTCTTGGTGGAGGTACTGGAGTAGTTTGCCATTTTCCTCTCTAACTCATTTTACACATGAGGAAAATGAGATAAACAGAGTCAAGTGACTTGCCTAGGGTAGCAAAACTTGTGTCTGAGGTTGGATTTGAATTCAGGTCTTCCTGGCTCCAGGCCTGGCACTCTATTTTCTGTGCTTCAAGAACATAGAGAAACCTTAGAGTCCCAACTAAAATCCCACCTCCTACAAGAAGCCTTCCTCATCCCCTCTAAATTCCGTGCTTTCCCCTGTCAGTCATTGCCTATTTATCTTGTCTGTAACTTGCTTTGATATCTGGAAACAAGTCAAGCACAAGTCATGTCATCATTTCTCTGATGTCCTAGTCTTCTTCAAAAACAAAGGACGAACACAAGCTTTGTATATATTATTTGTTCATTTATAGCTTTCTCACTTAGATGCTGAGCTTCTTGCAGGCAGGGGCTATCTTTGCCTTTTTTTTGTATTCTCAGCCCTTACCACAGTGCCTGAAATATAGTAGGCACTTAAGGAATGTTTACTGATTGATTGAAACCTGAAGAGAATCCTAATTTCTTCTCTACAGTTTGCTTCTGATACCCTCCATTCCATTCCCTTCATCAGAGGTGATCACAAAGAATTTATCTTAAAAAAATGAGGGGATTGGACTAGGGCAATGTGAGGTAAGTCAGTCAGTTAGCAGGCTTTTATTAAATACCAACTACCGTGGCAGGCATTGTGCTAAATGCTGGGGATACACACACACAAAGTAAAAGGTAGTTCCTGCTCTCAACAAGTTCACAATGTAAAGAGGTCCTTTCCAACTCTGAGTGCTCATTGAGTAACTTGGACAAGCTTGCATTCCTGATCTCATTGTCCAATTCTCTAAACAAGCAGGAAACTGTCTCAAAGACTGGGGCTAGAGAAGCTACCACCCAGACAACTGTCCTGAGGTTAGCTGACTGTAGGGGAGGCTTGGGCTTTGGAGAAAGGAAATGGGTCATCTAGGCTGCCACCTCGCTCTTGCCTCCTATGAAACAGCTTTGCTCCTTGCTTCCTGGGACTTTAGACAAATCAGCCACCTCCCTGGTCTGGACTTAGTTTCCTTATCTGGAATGGACTAGCTAAATGGACAGCTAAATGTACAGCTACAAAGCTTATGATCCAGATAAGGAAGATCTTCACTATCTTCATCTCCTTCTTCCTTACAGGCTATTCATGCCCAACTTGATACCACCAAAGATTCCTGATGGGGAGAGAGTGGATTTTGATGTAAGTATTGAATCTGCAGAGATCAGGTCAGAAAGTCAAGAGAGCTCTTTCTCCTTCATGGGGAAGGAAGGCACTCCGTATGGGTTAGAGTCAATCTGGGGTGGGATGATCTTCTACCCTCCAGAACAGGCAGACCCATGCCCACACCATTGAATAGTGTTGGGGGTCCTGGTCAACATGTGCTTGGGACTTTCCTGGAAAAAGTCAGGCTCCTCCATTGGTCACCATCATTCCTGACTGTACATTTGGGAGATGTCTCCCTCTTCATCACTGTTCTGTCCCTACTCCAGATTTGGGAATCCTAATTTAGGACTAGAGGCTTTGCTAGATGTTTGGTGAAGTACGTAGAGTTTTGGAGTTGGAGTCAGCAAGACCTGAATTATCTCAGATACTTAGAAGTTGTGTGTCCTCGAACAAGTCATTTTTACCACTATTGATCTCAATGAAAGGTTGGATTTGATGACCTCTAAGTTCCTTTCCAACTGTAAATCTCTGATGCTATGAGCATATCCCCGTCTCTGGCAGGACATCCACCGGAAGCGCATGGAGAAGGACCTGAATGAACTGCAGACACTGATTGAGGCTCACTTTGAGAATCGAAAGAAGGAAGAGGAGGAACTCATCTCGCTGAAGGATAGGATTGTAAGTAGAAAATCTCAGGGAAGCCCTCCTGCAATGCTGGACATGGGGACTGGAGGCTTGTTTCTCTGGGTAATGTGTTCAAGTTTGGGGTGCTTCTGAGTCTTGTCCCGTCTCACAGCCTCCAATCCAGTATTAGTAATGACAGATGATGCTTGCAAAGCTCTTGACAATTTACAAAACACTTTCCCCAGAACAACCCTGTGAAGTAGGGGGTCTAAGTATAGCTATTATCATTTGATAGTTGAAGAAGCTGACTCAGAGAGATTAGGGGATTTGTGTAGTGTTCACAACTAATAATGAGAGGTAACATTTATATAGTGCTTCTAGCATTTGCCAAGTACCATATATATGGAATATATAATATATACACAGATACAATATATTAGGTTCTTCGATCCTCATAACAATCCTGTGAGATAGGTGCTATTATTATGCCATTGTACATATGGGGAAACTGAGGTGGATAAAGGTTTAAATGTTATTATGATGTCCATTTTACAGGTGAGAAAATATGTGACCAACTAACAGAAAAAGCACAAGTGACTTACCTAGAGACAGACAGCTAATAAGCATCCGGGAGGAGATTTGAGCCCAAGTTTTCCTGGCTCCAAGCCTACCACTCTATCCACTATGCCACCCAGTTACTAACTAGTGATGGGGGCTAGGATATGAATGACCATCTTTCTAAGTCTGGTGTACTTTGTATTCAGATCCAAAGACATGCTACATGTCAAACCAAGCACTTTGCAAACCTTGAAGTCCTATTTCCTTATTAGCTATGACTAATACTCTTCCCTGCTTCTTAAGCATCCTATCCTTATTGCCCCTGCAACCACTTTACCCATCTCAATCCTATTCTCCCAATGAATCGATTCTAGAGCCTCCAGGATACCTTTCCAGACTGAGAGAAAGAGCAGCCATAACCTAGTTATGATGCATAAAGGATGATTTCTTTGTTTTTGTTTTTATATAGCTGTGATTTCACTGATGCTGGGAACTCCTAGTGAGGAAATTCCCTCTACTAGTATAGATCACCAACTACTCTGTACCTCTTACTCTTAGAGAGGTGTGATTGGAACCCATGTCTTCTAGGTCCAAATCCAATGTGCTTTTAACTTGAATATGAGATAGTAGGTTGTCTAGCTTGGGTGGAGTAGAGTGTAAGTGGAGGAGAGTACTAGGAGTAAAACTGGAAAACTGACACCAGATGTGGAGGGACTTGAATTCTAGGCTAAGGATTTTATAGGCATTAGTGAACATTGAAAGTTTTTGAGCAAAGGAGTGATACAGTAAGATCATAAAGAAGATTAACTATCAGACAAATCAAGGATTGATTTCAAAGGTGAAAGTGAAAGTGAGATCAAACAGAAACTCGGAGTTGGTTTTGTTTTTTTCCTGCATTTTTCCCAATGCTTATTTGCTGCCTGATGAGCTCTTGAGGAAAGGGACTTCTCCTTCTCTTTCTCTCCCTGTTCACACTGCTCATAATTCTTTTCCTTGTAGGAGAATCGGAGGGCTGAGCGAGCAGAACAGCAACGCATCCGTAATGAACGGGAGAAAGAGCGTCAGAATCGGCTGGCGGTGAGTGCCTAATAGTCCCCTCATCCATGGTGTTCCTACCACCCATCGACACCACCACCCCATTCTATAGTTGCCTGACCCACAACAACAACAGGAGGCATACTCCTAGTAATACATTGTTTCTGACTAGGGTGCACTCACCAATACACAAACCCTAATGTCCAAGCTCCCTCCAGATTCTAGATAGAAGGAAAATTGGTTGCTTCTGATTCATTAAGATTGAGGGAAAGGAATGAAACCTGATAATTCATCGTGCTGAAAAAGTACCTTGGTAATCATGACTCACTCAAGGTCACACAGTTGCTTAGTTGCAGAACTGAAATTAGAATCCAGGTCTCCTCACTCTATATGAAGCAATATTTCTACTATACCCCACTAGATATAGCTGTCAATCAGTATCTATTAAATATTTATTATGTGCCAAACACTGTGCTAGGGATACAAAAAAGGCAAAAAAAAATAAAAGCTGCTGTCCTTGCAAAACACACATTCTAATAAGGTACTAATTAGATACATGCAATACATACATGTATATATATGTATCTGTATACACACACATATATCAGGATGTTTGGGTAAAATGATTTCGTTGAAGATTATGTGTCATGGATAAGGGGTGAACATACTAGGGCAACATAGCCCTTTCTTCTGCGCTGTGTTGGAAAGGTTACTAGGATTGATGTCAGAAGAAAGAGTCATTTGCCAGATGACATTGGGCAAGTGGTTTAACTAAAATCAATGTGAACGTTTGCATTGGTGTGCAAAAATAAGTGTTCAGGAACTCCCCCAGACCAGCTATGGTCTTCCACACACCATGTACCTCCCAACCCAAGACAAATGTTTTCCCCAAGGACAACAGCTGGTTCCTTCTTGCTGGATTCTCTATTAACTCCTTATATTCTACTCCATTCCCTTTCATCCTACAACAACCAGGAAGAAAAAGCTAGACGAGAGGAGGAAGAGAACAGGAGGAAGGCTGAAGATGAAGCTCGGAAAAAGCAAGCTCTCTCCAATATGATGCACTTTGGTGGCTACATTCAGAAGGTAGGAAGAGCATGTCCTGTTGAGAGGGGCCCAATCCCTGAGGAGGGCATTAGCAATTAGTGAAGATACAGCACCATCCATGAGGAAAGAAGATTCTGTTAGACTGAACAGGATTTAGTTTGGATCCTCAGGAAGAATCTCCCATTTACTGGTTATAAACCTTACCCTTTCAAGACTTCTAGGTCTAAGCATAAATATCCCTCTCTCAACCCCACAGAGGGTCCAGACTTCTGGATTTCCTTAGAAGCTGCCTCTGGCATCTCCTGGGATACTTTTCCCTGTCCAATAGGAGCAAGCCAAACCTTCCCCATTGCTCCAAGGATCCCTACTCTTGACATTGGTAGGGTGGATAGTAAGAGGCACAGAATAGGACCACAGCCATAACTCTGCCTCCCCTCAATTGCCCCCAACATACCCTCACTTTTTAATAGGACCTAGTAACATAGCTGTAGGGCTATGTTTAGGTGCCCCAGGGATTGGGGCAAGTCTTCATCCCAAGGCCCTGATGGATTGGAATCTGTCCCAATGTTCCAACCATGTATCTAGAGAGGGCGTAAGGTAACTATCTGTTTTCTACAATGTAGGAGAAATTGTCTCTCAAATTTCCCAAGTCTGCAACCTTTAGGGTTAACCCTATCCTGTTCCCTTTGCCCCAAATAAGATTACACTCATTCTCTATGGAAAAGAGAATCCCCATTCCTGTCCCACAGAGACTTATGTCACAAAAGACAGACAACAGTTAACATTTGCTGCTTTTTTCCTTTCCTTCTCTCCCTTTCCCTGTGTTTCTCTTTTTCTGTTTCTCTCCCCCATCCCACTCCCCACATCTCCCTTGGGTTTCTGTCTGTATGTCTGTCTTTCTCTCTCTTGATCTTTCTCTCATGGTTTCCTGGTCTAGCAAGCTCAGGTAGGTGTCAATATTTGAAGTCTCTTCATAAATCTGGGAAGGATCCCTGGAAGAGGAAGTGATTGTGCTAAAGGATAATAGCAGATAAGGTTAGGGATCCAATAAAGGGATTGATGATTTAGGTTGTTATTGCATTCAGAGGCCCCTGAGCACCCTTCCAATGCAGGTAATGACTTTCCCATCACTAGAGTTATTCAAGCAGGGACTGGCTGACCACTGGCCAGGGTACTGCAGAGAAGACCCTCTACAAAACTTCAGAAGCCACTTTAAGTTCCGATAGTATTGATTTAGAGGTTTCCAATGCCAATGGGTTATTAAAAGAAAAAGATCCAGAGTTGGGCAGACGAAGTAGAGAGAAATCTAAGACAAAGAGGGAAACAGTTGTAATGGTATCGCAGATTAAGAGCTGGAAGAGTCTTCAGTCAGTGCAATTGCCTTACTTTACAGAGGAGGAAATGAAGGCCCAGAGGAGTTAAGTGATTTTCCCAAGTTTATACAGATGGCAGAGATGGGATTTGAACTCATAGCACATTCCCTCTCTTTCCCTCAGGAGAGCCCTCCCTCAGTGGTAACTTTCCACAAAGTCCAAGCTTCTTCAAGGACTCCAGGTGTCAGCTAGGGCCTGGAGCCCAAGAAGGGAATTGTGAGAGAGCCTTGGCCAGTCTTGGCCTGGGATATATATTAATGAAGGGGCAGGGGACGACAGTTTCTCCCTTCCCTAAGATCCTTGGTCTCTCTTCTCCCTCACTCTAGACAGAGCGAAAGACTGGGAAAAGGCAGACAGAAAGGGAGAAGAAAAAGAAGATTTTGGCAGAGAGAAGGAAGGTGTTGGCTATCGACCACCTGAATGAAGATCAACTGAGGTGAGCTTTAGCTGAGGAGGTACTATTCTCAACAAGTACCACTAGGGGGCAGAAGCGTCCCACGCATGGCCCCTGTGGCGCATGAGATGTAGACAAGAATATTTATTATATGTAGAGTGCCCAATTTGAAGGTTTATTTGGGAGTCCCTGGAGCCCTTGAAGTGAAGGTGCTGATCCCTCTTGATAAGAAAGGTGAGTTGGGTAAAGGAGATGGGTGCCCCATGAGCTGAGAAATTCCATTGGCTCCTACCTTCCCAAGGAACCACTGGTCACCACCACCAGTTTATGTCAAGTGCCTCTTACTGGGAGCCTTCCGCTATTAACCTGCCTCACTCCTAGAGATCCGTAAGAGACATTTTAGAGTTAACCTAAACCTGGGATCAGTGGAAGTCATGAGACTGGACCTTACACCCAAAGGGTTGGTTCAGCCTTCTATGATCTTCTAGGAGGTGTTGACTCATTGACCCCCTCAGTGTGCAATGGACCCTTAATATGGAGGGGAGAAATTCACGATGTCTCTAGGTCTGGAAGGAGTGGTTGAGGTACCTGAGATCAAGATTGTTGTTGGGCTTAGGGTTGTGGTGAGAACCTTTTGGGTGGCCTGGAACTTTGGTAATGAGTCTACAGGAATGTGCTCAGGAATTGCATTGCTCTGACCTACCTCCCTTCTGCTTCTCCTGCCTCCTATTTTCCTCTGCCACAGGGAGAAGGCTAAGGATCTATGGCAAACGATCTACAATCTGGAGGCAGAGAAGTTTGATCTACAGGAGAGATTCAAGCAACAGAAATACGAAGTAAGCGAATCTCATTCCTCCCTGTTCTTATCATCTTCTCTGCTGTCCTGACCAATCCCCTGAGTTCCCAACATGCCTCACTCCCTCTGGTTGCCCCGCAATACTTCTCTGCCTGGTGACCCCTCATTATCCCAGTCCACCTATATCTTCTTGGAAATCCTTTTTTTGAAGTCCTTCCAAGGTCCTTCAGTCTCTTGATCATCCCTTAAGAGTGATATAGTAAAAAAAATGCTGACCTGGAAGGCAGGAAATTTATGTTTGATGTAGTAGCTGTATTCACTTCTCTGAATCTCAGTTTTATTATCTGTAAAATGGGGGAAGCTGTCCTAGTCCTTTCTAAGTCCCAGGGTTTTTCTAAGGATCAAATGAGGTCAGGGAATGTAAAAGATTTGCAAACTCTAGGATACAATATAAATATAAGGTATTAGTGTCATTCTTTTCTTGCCAAAGCCTTGATTAAATACTTAATTATTCCCTGGGCTAAAGTTGGGTGAAACCCAGGGAGAATTCAGTAAATGGGGCCACTGCCCTCTTCAACTAGGGCTCACTTGCACTGACAGGAACAGTACACAGACATGGAGTTTCAGGGCTTCCACCCAGCGGAAGAGACACACTAAGGCAGTGCAGAATGACCAGAAAGTGAGATGCCTCAAAGAGGGGGTGAGGTCAAATGCAAGTTAAAGATGAAGCGTTGGGAATCACTGCCACCAACCACCCAAGGACTTGGAGTTTCTTCCTGGCTATAGCCTTGGGAATATATTTCTGATCCCCATAAGCCGTGGGAGCAGCATAGGCTCAGATCTTCTCCTTGTCAGCCTCAGTTTCCTCCTCTCTAAAATGGGGGAAATGGACCAGTCACTTTCTAGTTCTAACATTCTGTGTCAATGTCTTTTCCCTTGGATGCTGATAAGTGATTTGAATGAACCAGGCTGTTTGCACTGCTCCTATTAATCAACACATTAACAGGCTCTACTATGTACCAGACAGTGTGCTGGGTGGCTAGGCTACAAAGACAGATCCAAGACTATCTCTTCTCATAAGGACTTTACATTTTCATCAGAGGAGATATAAGTATAAACATATACAAAATAAATTCAATAATTTTTTTTCAGGGAAAGCCTCAAGTAGCTTGGAGGATCAGGAGAAACTTTATGTACAAGGTAGCCCCTGAGATAAATTATGAAGGAATTCTCAGAAGTGAATGTTTAAGTGCTTCTGATCTCAAGAAATTTCCCAGATACCTGATTCAGTCCGAGTTCTCCAGGTTAGGCAACCCTGGAACCCACTTCTCTTAACACCCCCACCCCCCAATTCCTACCCTTTCAGAACTTTGGATACACGCAGTTAGAAGCTTCCCCATCAAGGAAACGATGTGAATACAATGGTATGCTGAAGGCAGCTCCAGTTGCTGACCTGATTGTTAAATTTTCAGCGTAAACATTTACATTTTGGAAATTAACAAATGCTACAAATCTGGGCTTGATTTATTTTGTTGATGGTCTAGACTTAAGAAAACACTGGAGAAAATGTTACAAGTTAAACTTTAAATTGTGTCCTACATAGACATTTTTAAAATGGAGAGCTGGTTGTTAAATATTTTTCAGTATATTCCTGATACAGACTTATCACTAGAACTCCTTTTTTGAGTCTAATATTATCTTGTAATCCTGGAGTGTGAAGAAGAAAAAACACCTTTCCCTGGACTTCAGGGTGACCCTAGAATCCTATCTTTCATACCTGGTTGAAGTCTTACAGTATAACCCAACACTTAGTGAATGCCCACTGTATGCAAAGTACTGTGTAATGTTTATTGAGGGAGAAACAAAGCTCATTTAAGCTATGGCCTCTGCCCTCAAGAAACTTAAAGTTCAGTAGAGATTCCAGTAGGGATGCCAACTCAGCCATACTTCACAATATCACATGATGAGTGTATTTACATGGTTACAAAACGAAAGGCTATGTAGGTCTGAGGGAAAGGGAGGGGGTGGCATTTAAATAGGGATTTGAAATAGGGGTAAAAGTTGAATGGGTAAAAGTGAGAAAGGAGATTTGACTTTGGCTTGTGTGATTCTGAGCAAGACATCTAAGTAACTTCTCTAACCTCAGCTGTGCAGTTTGGAGTAATAATGTATGTTGAACTTACCTACCTTAATGGAGTTGAGAATATGAAATCAGAGAATGTAGGTAAATACCTCTTCCTCCCCCCTCAGATCTAGAATCTCTTAGCTATGGGGACGTGGGCATCCCCTCCAACAAGGTACATTGTGGCTGAAATTCTATGGATCTCATTCATGCCCTCTCTTAACTTTGCCAAAATGAACCAGTTTAGAGTTCATCAGAAATTTTAAAGCACTCTTTTACATGTGAACTATTATCATTGGCTTCAGTTCAGCCAGTATTTATTAACTTGCAGTACCATTAGTGCCAGGGGTTAGGAAAAGAAAGATAAAATAAATAGTCCCCATTCAAAGAGCTTCTTTACTTTGGGGACAGGGGGTAGGTAATTACCAAATGTATACAAAGTAAATTATTGCCCTAAGCTATATGACCCTGGACCAGTCACTTAACCATTCACGTCCTCAGGCAACCCTCTAAAACAATCTGTGAAATTCTCCATTGGGGAAGGGGGTCCCCACTTCAAAGAAATAGTAGAGACTTCCTGAGCTTCAGAACAAACCAAACAGAAATTTTGAGGCAGGATAGTGAAGACTATGTCTGGGCTTCAGAGAATTGTTTGTTGGTGACGTGTTTTGGGAAGTAACATGAGATTAGGTCCAAAAATCAAGGCAGCACCAAATTGTAGATGACCTTGAATGCCAGGCAGAGGAAGCTGAACTTTAATTATAAGGCAATATAAGACAATGCAGATATGGAGCATTCGGGCTCACCTTCTTGCCTACTCTTTATTCCATTGGGGCAAACTCTATTCTATTCCTGGGCTTTCCTGGTCCGGTGGCTCGGCCCTTTGGGCTCAGGCTCTGCTCACCCAGTCTTATTTCTTTTGCAGATTAACGTTCTCCGAAACAGGATCAATGATAACCAGAAGGTGTAAGTGTCCACTGCCCTCCCTCCCAACCCTTCTACTTAATCTGCTCTGTATGATTCCTCTGTCCCCTCCTCTTGGTCCGTAGGCTTCTCTTTCTGCTCCCTCTCTACCGAACTCTTCCTTCTTTCCCTCTTTCACCCTCAATGCAGGCTCTCTAACCCTTATTTCCCTTTCCTTAGCACCAATTGTTCTCCTCTGCCTGCTCCCCAGCGCCATATTTGATGAAATTTACTCAAGCTCTTTCTATGTCTGAGTATTGCTTTCTTTCTTGCAGCTCCAAAACCCGAGGAAAGGCTAAAGTCACTGGTCGGTGGAAATAGAAGAGGGTCAGTGTACCTCCTTGGCAAGGAGATTATGAGGGTCATCTGAACCCCAGTCTTCCTCATTGATGAATCTGTAGATGTTTCTCTACACTTCTGTGGTGTCACTGCCCCACTTTGTTCCTGGTTCCTTTGGCCCACTCTAGAAGCCATAGAGAGCTTTGACTTGGATGCACAGAGCTAGCCCAAGTGGCTACTTCCTAGATACACACACACACACACACACACACACACAGTGCCTCTAATAAAAGTCAACTCAAACTAAACAGCATTCTTGTCACTTCTACTGTTTTACAAGGAGAGATATTGAGTGTAAAAACCCAGTCCCTAGAATTCTGACCCAAAAGTCAAGTCAATGTATAACTGCAAATTCAATTCAGTAAATGAAAGCTCCTATTTTCAGGGCAGTGTGGCATTGTGGATAGGGAGCTGGCTTTAGAGTAAGGAAAAGCTGAATTAACTCCTGCCTGTGACTCATATGAACTCTGGGATTCTGGACAGGTCACAATGTCTTACTGCCTCCAAGCAGCTTCTAAGACTATAAATTGCAGAGCGATTGCTGATCTGCATCGGCGGACAGGATTTCCTTACGAGGCATTACCCTGTTCTGATGAAATCACAAGTGTGGATTAAAAAAATGCAAGACTCAGCACTAGAACAGGTCCAGGGGCGGCAAAGATGGGAGAATGACAGTCTCTCCCTTCGAGGAACTTGACTGTCTTGTAGAGAACCATAAATAAGATATGTCCACAAAACGATGCTGAGCAGAATGTGAAAGGACCGAAGTAAGGAGTTAGACAGTGTGCTCTGAACAAATTTCGGAGGTAAAGGTCACCTTCAGCTGGGAAGATCAAGAAGGACAAGGCATGTGAGTTGAGTCTTGAAGGCAGAGGAGAATTTCACCAGGCAAAGAGGTGGAGGTTGTGCATGGGGGATGATTTGCAGAGAGAGATTATGATAGTCCCAGAAAGAGGTAGTGAAATAGGGCCTGATGGCAACTGTAGTGGAAAGACTGGAATCACCAGATGTTGCGGAGATAGCATCCACAGCACTGGCAGCTGATTGGATATCAGATCCAAGGGGGAGGGAAGAGTGAAAGGTTTCACCAAGATCTCAAGCCTTTGTAACTGGGAGGATAGTGATGCCATTGACAGAAATAGAGAGGCCACTCAGGAGGAGGGAGAGGCTTAGGAAAACGTCAGTCAAAAAGCATTGATTGAACACTTTTTAAAAGCACTGTGTACCTGGCAATGCTCTGGTCTCTGGTGACACAAAGACAAAACCAAAGCACTCTCAGCTCTCAAGGAGTTTGTGTTCTATAAGGGAGACAGTGTGGACACATGTAAGTAGACACTAAATATACATGAAGTGAATACAAGGTCATATTGAGGCCCGATCTACTGAGTTTGAGGTCCTGGAGGCACATGCAAGGGGAAATGTTTAGTGGGCAGGAAGCATACAGGGATGTCACTTGGGAAAAAAGGTCTCATCTAGGAAAACACATTTTCAGCCTCTGGAAACCCTTTATCTCTCCTTCTTTGCTCCTTTCCTCCCTCTCTTCCTTCTTTCCTTTTTTCCTCCCTCCTTCCCTCCTTTTCTTTCCTAATTTCTTCCTCCCTCCCTCCCTTCTTTCTCTCTCTCCTCCCTTCTTCTCTTTCTCCCTCTGTTCCTTCCCTCCTCTCTGTCCCTCCCTCCTTTCCTTTCTCCCTCTCCCTCCTTTCTTTTCTTCCTCCTTCCCTTCCTTCCTTTTTCCCTCTCTCCTTCCTTCCCTTTCTCCCTCTCTCCCTCCCTCCTTTCCTTCTTTCCTTCCTTTTTCTTCCTTCTCTCCCTCCCTTCTCTCCTTCTCTTTCTCCTTTCCTTCTCTCTTTCTCTACCTCTTTTCCTTCTTCCTTTCTCTCTCCCTCCTTCCCTCCCTTCCTTCCTTTCCTCCCTCATTCCTTCCTTCCTTCTCTACCACCCTTTATCCCATACACAGCATACACAGTCAACACAGGGCTTCAGGGAGAATGAAGTATGTTTTCTCCAGTCTGAGAAGTGATCTAATCTAAAATTCTTCCCACTCAGGGCAGAAAAACTAAGGAATAATAAATTCAGCTGCAGGGGATTATGATTTTAGTCTCTTGTGAGTCACTAGGGGAAGCAAACACTGCGGAAGGGGGTTGTAAATTGGGGACTGTGGATTTTCTCAGCAGTGAGTCATGGAAGGGGAACAATGGAGGGCCTCCTTAGTATCAGTCTTTGTTTTCATTCCTGTCCATGGGCTACTCACTAAGTCAGGAATCTCTGGATAAGCTGGGAAGGGAAGGGAAGGAGAGTTGAGTTTACCAGACAATCTTCCAACTCCTGTCTGCAGAAAGTTCTTTGAGTTTTCTCATTTACCCTTCATTCCCTACTCCTATAGCTCAGCTGGGAGCCCTGGAATCTTTGGGCTGAAGAGGATAGATAGCATGGCTGCGTAGATGCTAATAGATCAGATTCTAGGGTAAATGATGTTGATGGAAGGAGAAGTCAGGTAAAGAGTGGAAGAGAAGGAGGCAAAAGGGTCATTGTATGGGGGTTTAGAAGGGAGACAAAAGCTTTGGTTGGGGTAGAAAAGCTGTCCACTGGATTCCTTCACTATCAAATCTTGGTGTTGGAGCAGAAAGGGGTGTGAGAAATTATCTTATCCAACCCTCTCACTTTATAGAGGCCCGAAGTATGGAAAAAACTTTTCCAAAGGCAAAGAGCTGGTTAATAGAACCATGATTAAACTCTAAACCTCCTGATTCCAGAGTATCTTGCTGTAAACAGCTGTGTGGTGGTGGTGGTGATGCTGGTGGTGGTGGTCAGAGTAAAGATGGGGACCCCAGTGTGTGTCCATTTTTCTGCTCACAGCATATATACTCAACAAGCTCCTGAGGGTGATTGATGAGGGGAGGGCAGTGGATGATTCTCTATGTCTGTGTTGGCATTCTCTCTTCCCATCAGGTGGTGCTACCTGACCCAGTATAGGGCATGAGTTTCATGCTCTTCCCAGCCCCCATCTTGGGCAGATTTTCCAGAGCCCAGCCCCAAGCAGCTCCCAGTATTGTCTCTGCATTAACCTGTCAGCTCTCCTGAGCACCACCCTGGCCCTTCCCCAGCCCTGCCCTAGCCTGGGTGGGACAGCTGAGTCAGCTCAAAGTACCTTCTTCCCAGAGTGGGCAGTCTCCTTTCTTTATCCCTTCATCCCCTCCTCAGCTCTGGTTGGAGACCCTGAGAAGTTGTAACCTTCCCTTCACACTGTGTAAACCAGAGGGAAGAAAGTGAGGAAACCCAGTAAGCAGGGTAGAAAGGCTAAGAGTAAGACCCTTAACTTCTCCTCCAACTCAATTCTTGTGCCTTAGTTTTCAGACTGATAAACTGAAATAGTTAAGTTTAATGAAGTCATCTTCCCATAGTAGCAAAGGCTGGGATCCCATCCCCTTTTACTCTTTCTCTCCCCTCCTCCCCCAGAGGTCAACACATCCATCTTCCTGTCTCTAACAGGTGACCATCTGCCCTCTTCTTTAAGGTATCCAGGGAGGTTCAGCAACATCCTTCAGTTTCTAATTCTAGGGCTTCAAAACCCTTCCTCTGCCCTTCACCTCTGTAAATGGGATCCGACTTATTCTACTGCCTTTTGATTTCATCACCTTTTTGATATTTAGCCTCTAGGCCATTGGTCAAGGCAAACAGAAGAATATTCTGAACTCCCTAGCCATGATGCCCAGGAAAAGTCCATTTTCTTTTGTCTTCAGGTTCATGGGGGGAATTCCTGGCCCTGACTCAGTAAGTCACGAAGCTGATAGGAACATCAAGGGTTAAGTTGGGTGTTTCCCCATCAGCTTACTCAGGCACCTGCCTGTGCAAGAATATTTGTAGATAACTGAGTCTGGGGAGGCAGGTCTCATCTCATCCTATCCCCAACCCTTGCTAACACTACTTCCAGCAACAGAGAGAGAGCCAGTGTGAAATTTTGTTTGTGAGGAGACTGAGAGCCTGTGGCAGTATGGGAGGGGGTTGGGAGGAAGGGGACCTGGGTCAGGGAAGCAGCTGGGACCTCCATAGATAGTCCAGAGCCCCGCCTGTCTCTTTCTCCCCCACGATCCAGTAAAACTGCAAACAAAACAAGTTCAGGTCTGAAGAGAGCACCCAGGCAGACTGGCGAGGTGCCTAGGTTGGCAAGCTATAATCCCATGGCCCCCTGCACAGTGTCTCTGGGAAAGAAAGGAAGATAAGCAGGTGTGCTTGTACTTTTGTGTGGAGATGAACACACAAAGAAATTCCCAGACAGATGCACATGTATCCCAAACTGAGACACCCAGAGCTGTATCTCATAATGTTCACATTAGTATAACCCCCCACACATGACAAAGGGCTTTTCTCAGCACAACCAAACTGACGTGCGTGTTAACAGTAATGACTGAAATTTCCATAATGTTTGAGGCTTTTCTAGCGTCCTCCTCATAACCCATCAAGACAATCAATGCTATTGTTATTATTTCCATTTTATGGAGGGGGAAACTGAGGTTCAAGGAAGTTCCATGATTTGTCCATAGTCACACAGCTGTTAAGTGGAGAGCTGAGATTTAGAGTAATAGGGTTATAGATCTAGAATCAGAAAGTACGTCAGAAACTATCCAGACTAACCCTTCATTTTTAGAAATGGAAAACAGTGAGGCTCCGAGGGCAGAAACTTGCCCTAGGTCACAAAGAAGTAAGTAGCAGAGTTAGAATTTGAACCCAGGACTTCTTCACCATATCATCATCATCATCATCACCATCACCATCACCATCACCATCACCATCACCATCATCATCATCATCATCACCATCACCACCACCACCATCACCATCACCATCACCATCACCATCACCATCACCACCACCATCACCATCACCATCACCATCACCATCACCATCACCATCACCACCATCACCATCACCATCACCATCACCACCACCACCACCACCACCATCACCATCACCATCACCATCACCATCACCACCACCACCACCACCACCACCACCACCACCATCACCATCACCATCACCATCACCATCACCATCACCACCACCACCACCACCACCATCACCATCACCATCACCATCACCATCACCTTCACCACCACCACCACATATATACATCTTTTATGTGTTAGACACTTTCTTCCATTCAAGCAAGATTGTAGTTAAAGTTATTTTCTTGGCAGACTTTTGATCTTATTAGCTGTTGATGTGAAACTCCTGACACTAGTATAGAACCACAGCAACTCCTTTGAAATTATGAGTTTTAGAGAATTTCCTGGGGGCACCAAGAAAGGTTAGGTGACTTGTCCAGGGTCACACACCTAGGACATGGCAGGAACAGGACTTATTCCCAAATCTTCCTGTCTCGTAGTCATCTGTCCCCAAGACTAAGTTGTCTCTCATTGGGTATCTATGGAATGAGGTTAAAGTTTACAAATAGCTTTACATACATTATCTCATCTGATCCTTACAGGTACATACCCCAGGTGTTATTGTCCCTGTTTTATAGATGAGAAGACTGAACTTCATATAAGTTAAGTGATATCTCAAGGTCTCATAGCTAAGAAGTATCTGAGGTGTAAAAAATCAGTTCTTTCCTGTCTTAAAGCCCAACACTCTTTCCACTAGACGAGACTATCTTATTTATTCCCATTTTGCAGATGTTAAGACTGACCCTCAGAGAAGTTAGATAACTCAACTCATGGTCACAAAGCCAATAAGTATTAGAAGAAAGGCTTGAGTCCTAGTCTTTTCTGATTGTAAGTCAAGTGCTCTTTTTGCGACTTACCCAAAAGACACATAGCTAGTAAGTAGAACTGAAGTCTTTCTACTCAAATTCAGTAGACTCAGCTAAGTACATCTCCCATTACAAAGGTTTAACACATGCTCAATGAGGTGTATCTAGAAAACATACTAGGATACACATATTCCCCCCACCCGATGTGTACATTTACAGAAGAAGAAGGTTGTCTAAATAAAACCCTGGACTTGGAGTCAAGAAGACTTGGGTTTAAATCCTGTAGCAGACACTTACTAGACCTTGGGCAAGTGACTTAACCTCTCTGGGCTAATTTCCTTATCTGTAAAATGATGGAATTGGGTTAGAGGACCTCTAAGGTCCCTTTCAATCCTAAATCTATGATTCTACTATATCCATGCCCTCATTCCCCCAACTTTCCCTATTCTTTCCCAGCTCTATCTTTTTGTATGTCCCATGGCCCAAGCAGGCAGTATCTTAGACAGTATCTACCCTACTCTGTATGCTGGGGTATCCCAGGTAGTGAGGGGACTGTCTGCCGGGTTCTTGTGGCCGTTATACGGAAGATAGTGACCCCCTCCCTATTCTGGCCTTTGGCATAATGGGGTTAGAGAATGTCTAGAAGAGAAAGACGGGAGCCAAAACCTGAAATGGGTAGAAGACCCAACTTGGACATGAAACACTGTGCGTAATCTGTACCCTCCAGCAGGCCACATCCAAAAACTTACAAAAAGCTAGTGTTTGGGGGTTTTTGCAGCAATATTTTGGGGAGCTTCTTCTCCCCATTCCTACACTGGATCTGTCTAGGGCAAAAGTACTCAGAGATTACAGTCCTTTACTCTGTCCCTCTTCTTTCAGCTTTGTTTTGAGAATAAGATATTCAAAGGCCTCCAGGCACTCAAAGGAGGCCCTCCATGGGAGAACTAGGCACGTCTGTATACGTGTGGGCCATGTGTATGTGTATGGTATGCATATTGGGTGTGTTTGCTGTTTGGGGGGCCTGGGGGTCTGTTCAGACTGGTTCTAAGGTTGACTACCGAATTAATCAATCAGCATTTATTAAATGCCTACTATGTGCCAGGTACTGTTCTAGGAAGTGAGTATCTAGCTGCCAGGTATGGCCTTGAGCAAATCACTCAACCCCACTGAGTCTGCTAATCCCCCCCTTGAAAAGCAACTCTTCCCTATGGCTCCCTGCCAGCCCTGTCATGAGGAGGAGGATTGTGGATGGTGAGAAAAGGCCATAACGAAATGTAGGGCAATCATCAGTATAATTATTGTTGCATTGGAAGTAAAAAAAAGCTCTTTTTCTCTTTTCATATTTACATATGTTACTAATATGCTTTCCCCTTCTTTCCACCCCTACCCTCGCCCCCACCACATGTCTGTTTCTCTGTATTTTGATTCTTTTTTGCTTGTGTATATGTGGTATCACTCCCAGGTCAGCAAAATCCCCTTGAGGCCAAGATTTTTATCTTTGCATCTCCTTTACCTTGTATTAGGCCAGAACCTATGATTTTTCTTAGCATGAAGACTTTTCAGCAAGATAGTTTCACCTTCCCAATAGGAATTAGTAATTGTTATGTAATTCTTAGTCCTAGGGACTTAAAAGATGTTTGTGGATTAAATAAACAAATTCCCATTATTCTCTAATACATATTCATATACACATATTGAACACCCCTAAGTATCCAAAAGATACATACCTTTTCCAAGTAAGCTGACCAAATTACTCGAGGTGCCAGGTTTTTCAGCAGACTAGACTAAGATATGCTCTCTAAATCACTTGGTGAGCATCAGATAAGATAAGGTTCACAGAAAAGGCCCTTGTGGAGGAATATTAGGAAATGTCCCTGACTGAGAATTGGACAACTGTGTGATAGAAGTTTTAGATTTAGACCAGCATTCTCTATTCAATTACCATAATCATCTCAAAATGAATATGTGACTTGAATATTAAGGGTCATATCATTTTTTTTTTAATTGGAAAGAGACCTGGAACAAGAATCTTTCACAGTTAAGGTGAGGAGGTAAGTTCTTAATCAAACTTGGGACAGAGATGGTCATAAAAGATAAAATAGAGAATTTGGGATCCATGAAGTTGAAAAACATTTGCACAAACAAAATTAAGCATTAGGATGAGGGAAAATAGTCAATTGAGCAAAAAATCTTTAAGGAAAATATCTTTAATAAGGGTATGATATTCAAGATATATAGAACTAAGAAATATATAAGAAGAAAAGACATTACTCAATCAACAGATGGTCAAAAGCATTTGAACAAAAAGTTTTAAAAAATAAAAGAATGGCAAATTATCAGTGAAAGGATGGTTCAAATCACTGATAATAAGAAAAATGCAAATCAAAAGAGCTCTGAGGTTTCACCTCACACATCACATTTGAAAAAGTGACCAAAAGTGGGAATAGCCATAGTTGGAAAGATAGACACACTAATGGTTTGTTGAAGGAGCTGTGATTTGGTAAAACCATTTCAGGAAATAATTTTAAATAATGTTAAGAAAGTGACCAAAATGACTATCTCCTTTGACCCAGTTAGATCATTGCTAGTTATATATCCCAAGAAGGTCAGTGATAAAAAAAGAAAGCTCCCATTTATCCCACAATGTTTATAGTAGCACTTCTTATACTAGGAAAGAACTGGAAACAAAGTAAATGTCCATAGATTGTGGAATGGCTAAACAAGTTATGGTATATTAAAGTAATACCTTGTTAGGACAAGTAACAGAAAAGCACAGAGGCATGTATGGACATATACAGCCACTAGCGCAGTGGATAGAGTGCTGAGCCTGAAGTCAGGAAGATCTGAGTTCAAGCTGTTTGACTCTGGGCAAGTTACTCAACCCTGTTTGCCTCAGTTTCCTCATCTGTAAAATGAGCTGGAGAAGGAAATGGCAAACTGTTCCAGTTATCGCTGCCAAGAAAACTCCAAACAAGGTCATGAAGAGTCAGATGCCACTGAAAATGACTAAACAAAATCATATTATCTTGTACAGGGTGTCCCCAAGGTCTTAGACTTTAGTATTTGAGGACACTCCATGTAACAATATACAATGGAGGTGGTGCAGTGGGTAGCACGCTGGATTTGGAGTCAGGAAGACAAGAGTTCCTGACACCTGCTCTAGACGTTTACTAGTTATGTGACCCTGGGCAAGTCATTTAACCTCTGTTTGCCTCAGTTTCTTCAACTGCAAAATGGGGATGATAACAGCAACTCACAAGGTTGTTGTGAGGCTCAAGTAAGATAGTGTGTAAAACCTGTTATAAATCTTAAAGCATCATTTTATGGTAACTATCTTTATTAGTACTGCTCCATGACACTTGTATCCATCTCTTGACTTCCTTTAAGTCCCAACTAAAATCCAACCTCCGACAGGAAGCCTTCCCCAGCCCCTCTTCATCCCAGTGCTTTCCCTCTGTTAACTATTTCCTATTTGTTTATATTGGTTTAAATATTGTCTCCCCCATTAGCCTGAAAGCTCCCAGAGAGCAGAGACTATCTCATGACTCTTTTTGTATCTCTGGGACATAGGAGGCACTTAATAAATATTTACTGAATTGATTTTATAGGGTTATGCTGGACATTTCAAAGAACTATAGCAAAGAAGGTGAAGATGGAGCATTGGAAAGTGTGTGGGATTTGGAGTCCCAATACCTGGGTTTGAATCCCAGGTCTTCTTCGTTTGGGTGCCATTGGCTTGTCACTTTACTTCAGTTCCATCATCTGTAAAATGAGAGAGTTAGATTAAATTACCTTTAAGTTTCCTTACAGCTCTAAATCTTTGAGCTTATGAGTTCTGAAGGACTATGAGTATTTAAATTACCCATAATTTGAGGACTCAAAAAAAGCACTTCAAACACATCTGCAAAATACCCAGGCCCAGAGGTAATCTCCAGCCCAACCCTTGCACTCAACCTTAGCCACAAAACTGCACCCCCAGCATGTATCTGGTCCCAAAGCATTTCGCTCATAAAGCTAAGAATGGAAGGAGGTGAAACAGCACCAGCTAAGGGAGGCAAGGCAGGACCTGGGCTGGGGCTTGTATTTTAGGAGAGCAGCAGGGCAGGGCTCTGGAGAGATCCTGAGATCCTTCTGGGCTATCCTTGGGCAGCATTTGTGCTGGATGAGCAGAATGACAAGGTAGGATCAGCAGCCCCACCCTGCCCACACCCTGCTGTTTCCCAGAAGGAGTGGAGTGTGTGGGGACTGGCCCAGTGAAGTGAGTGCAGGGAGGGAGAGGAGGACCAAAAAAGGTCTGCCCATTCACACTCAAGCACACATGGTGGCTCCTTGCCTCCAGCTAACACTCAGATCTTAGCTAGGCCCTCTACTATCTGGTGCCACCCAGTAGTTCCAGATATATTTCATACTTTGTTGTACACTGTCTATGCTCTAGCTCAATGGGATTCTTTGTCTCCCTTTGTATACTTCTTTTAAGACAACAGTTTACTTCCGTTTCTATTTCTTTCTATATGTAGAATATCTACCCCTCTTTCTACCCAGCCTGGAAAGCTGAGCTGAAATACAATTTCCTCTAGGAAGATTTTCCCAACACTCCCAATGAAATTTCTCTCTCTGGGCCTACACAGAGCACTTTGCTCCTTTATTGATTCATCATGTATTATTTAGTGTTAGTTGTGCACCTGTCAAATTCTTCCCCTTCCCTTCTACTAGCATTTAGAGAAATCTTCAAGGTTTGCAAAATACTTTGCAAATATTATTTCATTTGATCCTTACAAACAACATTGGGACGTAGGTACTATTGTAATCTCCACTTTACAGATACAGAAACTGAGGCAGACAGAGGCTAGGTGATTTGCCCAGGGTCACATAGCTAGTTAATGGTAAAAGTTGTATTTTAATTCAAGTCTTCCTGACTCCCTGTCCAATGCTGGATCCAACAGGCCACCTACATCCCACTCAATGAAGGCCGAGAATGAATTCTATCTAAGTTTTCTCCCAGTGTTGAGTGCTTTGAACACAGTAAGCCTTCAATAAATGCTTGATTAATTTGTGAAGGGATCCTACTCACCTCTCTCTCTCTTCCAAATAATTCATAATAAGAAAACCTTTAGAAGACCTCTTATGTTAAAAAGTACCATTTACCTGTTCTCTGATATGACTGTGGGTATCAGGAATTATTCAGGGAAATAGTGCATCCAGGATCATGGGCATAGAAAAGCTGTGGTATTTTCCACACATTTCCCACATTGACTTACCAAGTTAGACATAATAATAATCTCATATATATACACATATGTGTGTATATATGTATGTGTGTACATATATACATATGTATGTATAAATTCACTTAGTCCTTCTCCCTTGTTCTTGGTCGACACTCGGGCCTCCCAACAACCCAGTAAAGTGAGCCAGGCAGTAGGCATCAGTGGGCAGAGGGCATAATCTTCATTTTAGAGATTAAGAAACTGAGGGTTAGCAAGTTTAACTGATTTGACTTCTTAATTAATTAATTAATTAATATTTCTCTTACACCACACTGGCTTCTTTGTTAGCAAAAAGAAAAATTATATTGTAGTGATATTTATTTTAAAGCAACACCTTCTGAATCTTTGCATATATTCAAATAATGGTTATGTAGTCAAGAGTGCAAAATGTGGGAGAAAGAGCCCTGCACCATGAATCAGAACATTCAGGCTTGTGTCACTATTCTACCTCTGACTTTGTTGGGTGATGTGGTAAGAATCCTCTGAATGTTGAGCCTCCCAATCCTCATCTGGAAGAGGAAAGGATTCATTTAGATCAGCAGTTCTCACACTCTTTATTCTCAAGATCCCTTTGTACTCTAAAAATTTTCAAAGACCCTCTCAAAGAGCTTTTGTTAATGTGAGTTGTGTCAATTGGATGATTTACCATATTAGGAATTAAAATATCATGACATTATTATAAAAAATAGTTTTGACCTTGCAGATGCCCTGAAAGATTCCCAGGTCACTGGACCACATTTTTAGAACCCCTGGACCCTAGATGACCTGTGAGGTTGGTTTTTTTTTCTATGACTAGTGTACTCTTTAGCTTTCACCATAATGAGATTCACCAGGTGACTTATGTTCTATATTTTTTGGTCACAAGTTTTATGTCATTTTCATTTTTGGAAAAGTTTGCCCACTAGAGCAAGTGTTCGAGCAAATTAGTGTGAGATGACTCTTAGAAGCAGTTCTAGCATTAGGGAAGTTGTCCTAGGCGTGATTGTCTAATCGGCTGAACACATGAGGGATCAGGTCACTTAAACATGTTGCTGTTGAGTATTCTTGGTGAAGATCCTGGAGTGGTTCTCTATTTCCTTCTCCAGCTCTTTTTACAGATGAGGAAATTGAGGCAGACAGGGTTTAGTGACTTGCCCAGGGTCACATAACTAGTAAGTGTCTGAGGCTGGATTTGAACTCAATTTAAGTCTTCCTGACTCCATTCCTGGTGCTGTAAATGCACCAACTAGCTTCCCTTATAAACAAGTTAGTTATTTCCAATTCAGTCAATATCACATTTGATTTTTGATAGATAGTGGTCTGTATATGGCCAAGTTATTCAGGAGGCTTAAGTCTGCTGCCCTTTTTTGTCCACAGGAAACAATAGTTCTGAGAGGCTAGCTCATGACATGCCATCTTTCATCACTCCAAGAGAAGATAGTTTTCCTTCCCTGGTTATCTGTGGTCAACCTAGTTAGATCCACCACAATGCTAATAGAATCAAAGAGGCTCAGCCTTATATGTCCCCATGACAGCAGCCAGAGATTCTAACTTCATCTCATTTACTCACATACCAAAGCTGCTATCAACAAGGTATGTTAAGTGAAGGAGGCACCAGACCTCTCACTGACCCCTTCTCTGTACCTCCTTCAGTACCCATCCTTTATTGGACACATCTTCACCCATTCTCTCCATAATCTGGAGCTAGTCTGACCCTACTGCTTCTACCACTTATGAGAGAATAAACCCAGGCAAAAAGGGGCCAACAGTCTCACTTCTGCAACTACTTGTGAGGGGATGGATCCCACAGCCCTCCCTCATTCTTTGCCTCCCAAACTCCCTCATTCTTTCTGCTCTAGTCATCCTGACTCTCTCAAAACTGAATCTTCTTTATTGTGAGTGGCAACCCCTCACTAAATACAACCATGAGGGCTCACTGAGCACCCTCTGTATTCTGATATAAGAAAAGGAAAAATCTTTTTTTCCCTTCATTTAATCAAGAAAATCTTTGGTTAGATGTTAGTTGGTTAATTAGTTAGTTGATTGCATAAACATTAGGATCAGAAATCTGTACTCTGAGTGCATTCATTCCTGGGGTTGTTTTTATTGGGGGGGCAGAGATTTTCTCCTGTCCTTAGTTTCATAGTTAGTACTCGTTTTGGAAAAATTCCTAACTTACTTTGACTGTGAAGAGGAATTTTTCTACCCTTGTAAGGGTAGAGAGGATATCCAAATGGTTATGATAAGGGAAATCATTTTTTTAGTAGGGGTAAGAAAAGGGGGAATTCCAGTGGCCCTAACTCCAGAACCTGAGAGAACAGGTGAATATAGGACAAGGAGAGGTAGAACATAGAAGGAACAACTCTGGGTTCCTTCCTGCCTTAACCTATCCCCTCTTAATGAATCCACTCACAAGGGAGTCCCTCGTAGCAGATCCCAAGGGAGATCAGAAAATTTGTTAAGTAGTCTGACCCTTTCTTTTTGCAGAAGAAGCAACTCCAAGACCATCCTCTAATAACAATGTAGCATCATCTCATACAAGTTTCTTGACTCTTTCACTTTGGAGACATTTAGCACAGTGCCTGCACATAGACATGAAGAAAAAGCATCTTCTTTCCCATGTCCTTGAGATGATAATAGGATGCCTAGCCACTGACTTTAGCAAACTCAATTAGGAATTCTATTTCTCTATAAGAGCTCCTTGGGAAAACCCAAGGGCCTGCCACAGAGTTCTGACTAGCATGGGAAGGTGGGGCTCTGCTCCAGGGTACAGATATCTGGAGGAGGTAGGGATGGGGGGCTCATTTGCATTCCAGCAAAGACCTAGACCTTTGAGATTGTACCAATGGTCAGACCGTCTTCTGCACCATCCCGTCTCATTGTTCCCCACCTCACTGCTTTTGTTTCAGGTAAAATCAGTTCTAGTTATGGCTCTGACCTGGGCAAAGGCATGAAAAAACCACATCAGACTAAGTTCAGTGTAAGTGGTCTGAAAGAAAACTCAGCAACCTTGAGGACATTTAATTTAGAAATGCAGACCTCCAGAGAGCACTGCCAACTCGTAATCCTACATAAAGTTATCAAGTAAATAAGCACTTAGTAAGGATCTACTATATACTAGGTGCTATACTAAGCATTGAGGATACAAGGAAAGACAAAAGATAACACTGATTCCTGCTCTCCTGGGGGAGACAACATTAAAAAATGCACAAACCATACATATGCAGGATAAACTGGAGATTGTATCTTGCAGAAGATAGAATTTTAGGTAAGACTTGAAAAAAGCCAGGGAAGTAGGAGATGGAGGTGAAGGGGGAGAGAATTCCAGACATGGGGGGACAATTGGTGCCAGGGTCCAGAATGAGGGCTGTCCTGTTAGAGGAGCGCGAAGATGCCAATGTCACTGGATCACAGAGTGCATAAAGAGTAAGAAAATAGGAAAGCTATGAGGATTGCAGGTTATGCCAGAGGTTTAAAACCAAACGATGGATTTGGGATTTGATCCTAGTGGTAATATTCATAATCATCCTGGTGTTTGGTGAATAGGTGACATGGTCTGACCTATGCCTTAGGATGATGAAGAGCATTTTCTCTAGGAATCTATACACAGTATTCTCCTTAGAGAATTCTCCTTGTCCTATAGACAATGGAAACTTGGAGCTCAAAGAGTTTTCAAAGTATCATCAGATAGAGAAAGGCAAGCTAATAGCCAATTATTTTCAGCCGTATGTGTAATGCCTGACTGTAATGTCTGACTTTGGGGAGGCAGAGAATGCAAAATCAGCATGGATGATAGTATCATAGAATGACACATTTAAAGCTGGAAGGAACTTTGATCCAACAAGCCCAATCATTTTATAGATCTCTAAAGAATGAAACAAATCAGGTGTGCTCAGGAGCATTATCAGAAATCCTTTATTTCTTGGGAAAAAGAACAGAAACTATTTCAGGGCACAGGTCTGAGCCTGACATTTTGGTTGATGTGAAAGGAAAAAGATGCATAATAGAAGAAGCATTTGGGCCTCATATATCCCAGGAGGAGACCCATCCTTAGTGATCACAAATCTGATTGTCTCTGCATCCTCACCTGTAAAACGTAAGGACTGGGCTGGAACAGAGTCTCTTAACCATTTGGCATTATAGTAAAACTTATGTACCCCTTCTCAGAATATTTTTTTATACATGAAAGGTAAATTGAGGGCCACTAGGTAGATAGAGCACCAGGCCTGGAGTCTGGAAGAACTGAGTTCAAATTTGGCCTCAGACGTGTACAGGTGGTGTGACCCTGGGCAAGTCACTTAACCATACTTGCCTCAGTTTTCTCATCTGTAAAGTGAGCTGGAAAAAAAAATGGAGCACCACTCCAGTATTTTTGCCAAGAAAACCTCAGCGGGTCACGAAGAGTCAGATACACCTGAACCGACTCAACAGCAACAGACAATGAAGTAAATTGAAGGAAATGCTAGTGAAAATAAAGATGTAATTGTTTTTCCCAACCAAGTTCAATGACTCCTTAAATTATCCAAGAGATCCCTTGGGAGTCCTTGGATCACAGGTTAAAAAACCCTTGGACTAGACTGTTTTGAAGGTTCCTTTTTGTTCATCAGGTCCCTTCTGACTCAGAGAGGAGGGGAACAGGGTGAAGGTGGAGGCTTCCTGTCCCAGTGTCTGAAATTGGGCTTGGAGATGAGACAGTATAGCCAAGAGTGAGGAACCTGCGGTCTCGAGGCCACATGTGACCCTCTAGGTCCTCAAATGCAACCCTATCAAGTTCAAAGGGTCGCAGTTAAGGACCTAGAGGGTCACACGTGGCCTTGACGCCACGGGTTCTCCACCCATGATTGTAACCAGAACTACTCAATCCTGCAGACAACTCTATGTCCAACCTGGGGAGAGAGTCCTAGTAGGGGTAGATATGATTGCATTAAGAGCCGAATTCTGAGTCTTAGATTTTGCCATCCTCTTTCTCAAGGAGAGTTTGAGATCGATGACTGGTGGCTGGGGGTGGGGTAGGAGGAGGAGGGAGAAGGGGAAGAAACGCATTCCTTTGCCTTTCTATGTGCTTCCATTGTTTCCTCCTTTCCCTGTCTTTTTCTTTCTCTGTTTCTTCCTTCTCCCAGGATGCCCCTCCCTACCCAGGCACATATATTTTTTTTTCCCTTGAAGTTTCAGTTCTTCTTTCCCTCCTGTGCCCCTGGCATTGGGGCTGTACCCTCTTGCGACTCCTCCTTCTTTCCTTCCTTCTCTCTCCCCATGAAGGAGCCTTTGCCTGGCCAGTCATGGGAAGATGGTCCTGGGACTCTGACTCAGCCTTTCACCCGCCCTTCTTTTCTCCTCCCTCTCTATAGGACTCTCCTCCCAGAGACCAGCTGAGCAGGGAAGTCCTTCATGTCTCTGGAAGGATGGCTCAAATCTCTTTTGAGTGAGACAGAAGCACAACCCCAAGTCTGCAAAATCTCTTTTGAGTGAGACAGAAGCACAACCCCAAGTCTGCACGCCCCTTCCTTTCATAGATTAGAGCTCACTTAGGGTGTGGTCACTTTTAACCCATTTAATTTCTGCACTGTTAGCTGCGGCTTTTGTCATCTGCTTGCCATCACCCTCTTGCCTCCTGGCTTCTGACGCTCCTTGGACTTCCTCCTCATTTTCCTGCCAACTCCAAGTATAAACGTTGATTCTTACATCTTTCAAACTGTTCTGCTTTCCTTAATTCTTACCTCTTCTCTCTATTCCCCTCATTTGTATACATAGTAGAGTGCTGGACTCAGAATCCAAAAGACTTGGGTTTAAATTCTGCATAAAACACTTACTTGGTGTGTGACCCTGGGAAGGTCAATTTAACATCTCTGAGCCTCAGTTTCCTTATTTGTCAAATGAAGGGGTTGGATTTGATGATCTCTAGGGTCCCTTCCAGTCCAGAAGCTATGATTTGATGATCCCTCTAGCCCTTTAATCTTCTGCTATTCTTAATTCTCTATTTTCTCATATACTCTCCCTTCTATTCCTTATCTTCAAACGATTCTTTAAGAAAGATGACCCAGATCAGGTAGTACATTCCAGTCTGGATCACCTTTACCCACCCACTCACCCACAAGCTCTTAAAAAATGTAGAACATCATAATCTATCAGGCCATTTGTGATGTATCAGATTCATAAGGGTGGGGCTGATGACCAAAACTAGTGGGGCTACCATCATCCAATCATCCTTGAATGGAAATGGAATTACACTTATCAAGGAATCAGAAACGCAGCTTTGGAAAGGTTTGTGGGTTCTCAAATTTTTCAAGCATGATTGGGTACGGACTAAACTTGTTCATTCTTATGGGGAACTCCCAAGTGAGGAAATTCTTTCTACAGCTGTAGTTTAGATCTATACCTTTTCTGTTGTACCCTTTGTGCAACTTAAATCTTAGAGAGTTACCTAGAGGAATGAGAGGGTGAGCCATCTGCTCAGGATCACACAGCCAATGTGTATCACAGGTAGGACTTGAACCAGGCTGCTTCTGGTTATAAAAGCAACTGTTTAATGACTATGTATGTTTCCTGTTTCTAGCCTGAAAACCTCTTTTAAAAATATTTATTTAAGATGCCTTGATCTCTGCTCAGATTCCATCAGTTCTTTCTCTGGATGTGGATAACATTTTATACCATGAGTCTTTTGGAGTGGTCTTAGATCCTTGCATTGCTGAAAGGAGCTAAGTGTATCAAAGTTAGCCATCACACAATGTGGTTATTACTGTGTACATTGTTCCCCTGGTTCTGCTCATTTCACTCAGCATCAGTTCATGTAGGTCTTTCAAGGTTTTTCTGAAACCTGCTGGCTCATTATTTCTACACTGATATACCACAACCTGTTCAATCATTGCCCAATTGATGGGCAGCCCCTCAATTTCCAATTCTTTGCCACTGCAAAAAGAGCCACCATAAATATTTTGGTACACGTTGGTCCTTTTAAAGACTTCTTTTTAATGTCAAATAAATTCCATGGATCCTTCTCAACTTTGTTGATTATAGCTGGGCTATTAAACTCTATTGATTAAAAAAAAATCACACGAATCTACTATAAATTCAGTAACACTTTTACAATTTGTTTGTATTTTATTAATCACAAAAGCATCTATATACATGAGACAAGTAGTAAGATGTGAAAAGTAGTAAGACATGTGAAAGGAAGATGTGTGAAATATCATTTTATTCAGAATACACAGAAGTAGATGTTTTCTTATTAGGAAGAAACTAAGCATTGGTAACAAGAGCAGTAATGGCTAGCATTTTATAATACTGTAGTTTTAAGCATTTTGATTTTAAGCATATTTGATCTCACAGTACGCCTAGGAAGTAGGTGCTGTTATTGTCCACATTTTACGGATGGGAAAACTAAAGCAGACAGAGGTTAAATGACTTGCCCAGGGTCACATAGCTAGTAAATATCTGAGGCTGAATTCAAATTTAGGTCTTCCCAATTCCAGGTCCAGCTCTCTATGCACTGGAAACAAACCCCATTATCCCTGGTGCATCTTTTGTTGGAGTTAAATAGAGAGTAAAACATCAATATTTGGTGCATATGTTGATTGGAGACCCCTTGCAGCCATTACTCCAAGGCAACAACTCTGTGAACTGGAATTTGGGAACTACTGGCCAACTCTGCCTGCCTAAAGGTTGGAAGAAACTCCAGTATGAGTTCACCATGACATATGGGATGGCCATCCCTCTCAAGTCATGGCTCATCTGACTTGGCACCATATGCCAAGTAGGACCTTTGCACTGGATTCAGGACACTTCTGACCCCATAGGGCCAAAGTAAATTCCTTCCATAATTACCATATAATTTCTTTCTGTGACCACTACCAATTACTAGAGAACCTTTATTATCTAAGTTTCTCTCATTGTCCACTGAGCTCTTTGCAATCACAGAATCGAAGCTTAGAGATAAGTGTGTCTGACCTTTTAATTTTACAGATAAGGAAACTGAGGCACAGAAAAATTAAGTTCACACCAAGTAAGCAACAGAGCTTGGATCTGGATCCAGATATGACTTTAGCTCCAGAGCCCTTTCCTCTGTACCACAATACCTTTTCTGACTTAGAAAATTATACATTTAAAATTGGAAGGAAATTTAGAGTCCAGCAAGTTGAATACTCTCATTTTACAGATAAGGAAATTGAGTCATAGAGAGGTCACATGATTTGCCCATATTCACAGACACTAGCAAGTGCTTGAGGTGGGATTTGAAACCAAAACTTCCTAGTTTGAATCCGGTGCCCTATCCACTATGGCATAACGCTTCCTCACTCGCCACTCCTGTACTTACTTGGCAAGATGAGTAAAGTGAACCAAAGCTAAAAGAAAAAAGTTATATTTACACTCATAGTGGTTAAGTAGGTAGTTCAGTGCCTAGAGTAATTGGCCTGGAGTTAGGAAGATCTGAATTCAAATCTGACCTCAAACACTTACTAGCTGTGTCACTTAACCCTGTTTGTGTCAGTTTCCTCACCTGTAAAATGAACTGGAGAAGGAAATGACAAATCACACCAGTATCTTTGACAAGAAAACCCCAAATGGGGTCATGAAGAGTCAGACATGACTGAAATGACTGAACAACCACAAAAAAGTGAAGCAAGCAAGCATAAGTTCTGAGCCTCGATGTTCAGATGGAGGTGGTGCTATAATAGTGAGTCTGCAGGGCAAGACCCAGCTCCATCCTACACATATGGAACAGGCCACTCGCACCATGTTATCTTCTGCAGAGTGGGCTGCTTTTGTCTTTTAGTTTCAAATGGCCATTTGTTCTACGAAACCTTGACAGCTTGGCTCTGGTGCCAGTCTCCTGAGAGAAGGGCTGGATCTTTCCCATGGGACTGGTAGGTTCCAAGCTCCTCAGAGGGAGGGCAGGGCAGATATGGACAGGTAGTAAAGCTATTATAAAAGAAGGTGTGATCCCCACGGGAGGGAAAGAGAAGACTTCGACCTATCTGACAATCTGTCTCCATTTACTGGGGGAAATGTTTTTGCCTAGCTCATCCTGGAGTGTGAGGGGAGGGGACGAGTGATGTTTTCCAAGACAAACCCTGACCAAGCCTTTCGCTGACACTCTCATTAGAGGCAGGATAGAACCGGCAGGGCCAGTTCTGAGGGCCTGACTCATTCTCCTCCTCTTTAGCAGGCTCCCCACCTCTCTCCCTATCCCCAGCAGCTAAGTGTGAGGATGGGTGTGAGAATCTGGTGCAGGAATGCTGGAATGTGGGCTTCCCACCACCCATCTGCCTGTTTGGAAGCAGGTTGGGCAGGGTCCAGGGTGCACATGGATGAGATCTGCACATGGAAAGCAAAGCAAGGCGAGGCAACAAACATTTGTCAAGAGCTTATTATGTGCTAAGCACTGTGCTCAGTGTTGTGGGTGAAAACATTAGCCGAAGACAGATAGCCCCTGCCCATTACGTACTAATAGAAGAAGACAACACTGGAATGGGGTGGAGGAAAGAAGGCCCTCAAGAAATTTACCTCCTAATAGTGGGACACAACACACCAAATATGGTAAGGGGGGCATAAGTATTTTTATCTCCGTTTTACACTCAAGGAAACTGAGGCTCAGAGATATTAGGTGACTTTCCCAGGGTCAAACAGCAGTATTAGAGACGGAATTCTGGCCTAGAGCTGCTACAGAGCTCAAAGTCCAGTGATTTTACTGATGAGGAAACTAACTCCAGGAGACACGAGTTGACTTGCTCCTGGTTGCACGGTCAGTCAATTGAAGAGGCAGGACCAGAAATGAGGTGTCCAAATTTCCATGTCACTGCATTCTTTTTGTGGCTCTTAGGTCTCCTCCCTGTCTGGCAAAGAAATGTCTGCGGATTGGATACTTTCAAAAATTGGCACCCTACCTCCCCAGCCCTTACATATGTACACACGCACACTCCTGTCCACTCATCTCCCTGCATGAGATCAGGGCTCCACTGAAGACATTGTAATTGAAAATAACAGCAGGCCCTCACAGTGCTATGGTTGTCCAATGGAAAAGAAAAGAGGAGAAGAGAGGAGAGGAGAGGAGGGGAAGAAAGGGAAGATAAAACAAAAAAATGTTTATTGAATGAGATGGATTGATTGCTTAGTACAGTGACTAGCAGTCAGTCAACAAACATCTATTAAGCATTTTCTTTGTGCCAGGTACTGTGCTAAGCACTAGGAATTTTTTAAAAAGACAATCATTGCTCTCAAAGAACTCAGTCTAACCAGGGAGAAAATATGAAAACAACTATGTACAAAGAAGACATATATGGGATAAATTCATTATAGTGAGGGTTTGACAAGTGTTCTTTATTTTTTACTTCCTTTTCTTCCATCCATCCATCCATCCATCTATCCATCTATCCATCTACCTACCTATTTATCTATCTATCTAGTATATATCAATTATCAAGGAGAGGATTCATCCCTTCTTGGTCAGCCTTTAGGTGATAAGCCCCTCTGATTGTAGCTGGATTGGCCCTCAGACAACAGCCTGGGTCTATGCTCAAGCCTTCTCAGCTAGGGTGGTACTTTTGAGAGCCATTCACACAGCCTTTCAGAACACAGCTGGCCTCTACACCATGACTGACGATAGAGGAAAAAGAATCACAGTGATAGCCTGCATTTACATAGTGGCTCCAGGCCCAAAAGAATCTTACATATGTTATCCCAGAAGGATGAGGTCTTGCCTAGCACATTGATGATGCCAGCAGAAGGGTTGAACTCAAATACCCAGAAACATTTTTCTTGAAGCCAAAACAAACATACAAACAAACTTGGTTTGGCTCAGACTGGTTTTAAAATTAAGTCTATCTTCCTGGAGCAGTGAAGGTGAAAGAGAGAAGGTCTGAAAGTGAGCAAGATAGACAATAGGAGGGAGCCATCTTGGGCTGAGAGACTTCTTTCAGAGATCTCTTCACACGGGTCATCCAGCTTCATCTCTCACTGGCTGTGTGATGTCACACAAGTCTCTTCCCCCTTCTGGGCTTCACTTTCCTAAGAGAGACAGCAAGTCTCCTGGGATTGGTGAGAAATAGTATAACCTAACCACAGCCATGGGTTTGAAAAAACAAGCTGACACGTGAGCACAACTCCCTGGAAAGACAGAATCATGGTTCCTTCAGACACCTCCAAGACCAGAGCTGTCTCCCTCTACCTTGGCTCACAGTCTCCCTGCCTTCTCCAGGGAGTTCTTGCATCTCTCCATCAAGATAAACTCTGCTTCATAATAACTAAAAACAAACAGCACCCACAGATCCCTACTGAGTCAGTGCCACTTGGCAGATCTGCCCGATGCTCCCTGCCCACTGGGCATGAGGACTAAGAATTAGACTTTGTACAGGGCTTCTGGGTTCCTTTACTCTTGGCAGCTTGCGAACTGGGACCCAGACACTCCCTCATCATCTTCACTCAAGAAATTTTCAGTCCTGAAAACTTCTGGCCATTTTATCTGTCTTCTACCTGTGGACAACTTCCATTTTTTGTGATCCTAAATCACTCTCTTCCAGGGTTCTACTCACTCATGCCAGTGCCTAGAAAGTCAGAAAGTTCTCCCTCCAGAAAAGACTTAATGCATTTCAGTCTGAGGATTGTAAACTTTTTGAGGGTTAAGGACCCACCACAATTTTCTCGTAGTAATAATAACTAGCATTTATATAATATTTTAAAGTTTACAATAAGGGGCAGCTCGGTGGTGCCGTGGATAGAGCACCAGGGCAGGAGTCAGGAGGACCTGAGTTCAAATCTCACCTCAGACACTTGACACTCACTAGCTGTGTGACCTTAGGCAAGTCAATTAACCCCAACTGCCTCCTCCTGGGTCATCTCCAGTCATCCTGATGAATATCTGATCACTGGACTCAGATGGCTCTGGAGGAGAAGTGAGGCCCTCCCTCACTCAAAAACAAAGTCAAGTGCAAGTCATGTCATTATTTCTCTGATGGCCTGGTCTTCTTCAGCCATGAAGGACCAACACACACACACACACAGTTTACAATGTGATCTCATTTGATCCTTACAACAACTATGAGAAGTATGTGCGGTTATTATCCCCTTTTTCAAACGAGGAAACTGAGTCTGAGGGAGATTAAGTGACTTGCCCAAGATCACATAGCTACTTAGGATCTGAGGCAGGATTCCCACTCAGATCTTCTAGCCCACATTCCATTCATGGCACTATTAGATGCCTCCCAGCATCTGGCATGTTGTCCTCCACATAGTAGGCACACAACAAACGTTTGTTGAATTGTCTTTGGGGAATTCTCTTATTTATATATGAAAATAGCTAAAACAAAGATCCTGTATATAAATGTAATCTATTTATTTTTTGAATCGTGGGCTCTGGTGGGATGGATCTGGGCAAAATTCCAAGTCTTTCACATTTCTTTCCAGGAAATTTTGAATTTTGGTATTGGACTCATTTTCTCTTCTCCAAAAAGGGCTCTTAACTACTCAAAAGTATTTAAACTAATGAAATATTAATATAAAGAGGGTTTTATTTACACAAGAAGATAAAACAAACCTACTGAAGCATATAGACAAGTCAACAAACTCCCCCTCTTCCCGACATCCTTCCAATTTAGAGAACCTCCTTGTGTGATTCAGGGTCTCTAAAGGGTCCACTTTTCCACTTTAAGAGATTAGTCTTTAAACCTTTAGAGTCTGCCTGACTCACAGTATCTACAAAAACAATGTTCCTGAGTTTTCTCCTCTACTTGGTAACTCAGTATCTCATTGTTCCTCCTCCTCCTCTCTCTCTCTCTCTTTCCCTCTCCCTCCCTCCCTTCCTCCTTCTCCTCTTCCTCCTTCTTCTTCTCCTCCTCCTTCTTTTTCTTCTCCTTCTCCTCCTCCTCCTTCTTTTCTTCTTCTTCTTCTTCTTCTTCTTCTTCTTCTTCTTCTTCTTCTTCTTCTTCTTCTTCTTCTTCTTCTTCTTTTTCTTCTCCTTCTCCTTCTCCTCCTCCTCCTCCTCTTCCTCCTCCTCCTCCTCCTCCGTCTCTTTCTTCTTCTTCTTCTTTCCTTTGTCTACCTTTCATTTTCTCTTGATTTCTTCTCCCCTATCTGCCCTTACTTTGCCCTACATGGCTTTCCCTGAGGCTCTGCTGCTCCTATCCCTTTCTTTTGTCAAGGCTTTCTTTTTTCAAAGGGCCATTGATGACACAACCTTGATGACAGGTTTGTCTTGGAAGTCTTGGGAATCTTGAAAACCTCTTTCCTATCTGGTTCTGGTTGCCTTCCTCATCTCAGTTTGCCACCAGCCCCACCTATGTTTGCACAATGTCACTTCTTGTCCATGTCTGCTGCCCACAGAACAAGTGGTCCCTCATGTACAGAAGATTCTCTCCTCTTGTGCATGTGCCCAGGAAATCTTTCACATGTAATGGAGGAGAGGCTTATTAAATGCTTCTGGGACAGTCAGAGAACATGTTTATGTCTCTGTTAGTCTGGGAAAGCTTTATAGAGGAGGTGTGATTGGAGTTGGAGAAGGAAGATGTGAAAAAATTTTTAGGAGTACCTTATTTAAATAAAATCTATATATTCAACTTTTAGAGGTAATATGACATAGGGGAGAGAAAGTCATTCTCAAAGCCAGGAAAACTTGGATTCAAGTCCTTCCTCTGACATGTATTAGTCGTATGACATTATGTGCTAGTCTGTCTCTCTAAGTTGCAAAGAAGTTTATTTGCTTTGGAAAAGGCATTTTTCTTCATCAAAAGTTCCTCTACATTAATAGAATCACATGTCTGGTAAAACAAAACAAAAAACAGCCCTATCCTCTCTCCTAACCTCTAATTCCACATATAACTGCCACCTGCATGTATCCATATGGATGCCCCATTGGACCCTTAAGCTCAATATTTCCAAAAAGGAATTAATATTCTTCTCCCTCTTAACCTATGTCTTATCCAAATGTCCTGGTTTCTGTTGTCAGCACCACACTGTTCTTCTAGTCATCTATATAGGTAACTTTGGAGTTATCCTTGACTCTTCTCTCTTATTTTTTATATTTGTGTCTTATTTTTTGTATTTATGTGCCTAGAATAGTGCCTGGCACAGAATAGGTACTTAGTAAATGTTGATTGATTGATTGAACTCACCCTAGCCCCATAATATTCTTTCCCATCATTTCCTTTCCCATCATTCTCCTCTAGGCTCAAAAGACCACACCTCTAGTTCAGGTCCTCATATCATCTCACCCAAATGACTGTAATAGCCTCCTACTTGGTCTCCCTGCTTCCATTTTCCTCTCCCATCTAGCCTTCAGACTACTGCCAAAGTAATTTTCCTAAGCATGGGCCTGATTATGTCACTCCCCAGTTCAAAAATAAATCTTCAGTGGTTCCCCATTATCTCTGTGATAAAACAAAAAGTCTTCAGCCTGGTACTTCAAATCTTGTACAATCTGGATGTTATCTACTTTTTACAGTATTTTTTTCATGCCCTCTACCTTCTGGCCATGAGATACCTCTAGTTGCTCTCCTAATCTGGCATTTGATCTCTGTCTTAGCCATCCCCAATGCTATAAATGCTTTTTTCTTCTTCCTCTACATTTTGGAATCTTTAGCTTCCTTTAATTCTTAGCTCGTGATTTTCCATAAGAAGCTTTTCCTGAATCTCCGCATTCTTAGTAACCTCTCCCTCCTTTATTTCTTTTCTATACATCTTGTATCTCCTCAAAATAAGCTTTTGGAGAATAAGAGAATAGTGACGCATTACATTTTTTAACTTTTCAAAGTCCTTTCATGTATATTAACTTGATTGCTTTTTAAAACAACTTTCTGAGGTAAGAAGTGAAGATATTATTCCCATTTGATGGATTGGGAAACTAAGACACAGAGAAATTAAATGACATGGGCAGGGATGCTTTATGTTTAGTTTCTGTAGCTCCAGTAATTAGCACTATGGTCTGTATCAGGAGGTGTTTGGTAATTATCAATTGAATTGAATTGAAAAGTAGGGTAGAAGGGACTCAGACAGAAGTCTTTCCAGCCTTAAAGCTCTGCCCAGCAGACAGTGTAGAGGAAAAAGCAAGATATGATGATGAGCAGAGTCTCTGGACTCAGAAGATGAGGTCAAGAGACAGGTAGACAATAGTCATGTTTACCCTATACCTAATGACATGGAGAAGTGAAAACCAAGTAAACCACTAGAGCTGACTTTTAGTTAAGCATTTATTCTCTACCAGACCATTTCCTTCACTGATACATATGATGATCTGGGTTTACACAAATACTGGAAGACACCATACTAATCAGCCTAGAGAAACAACACTTCATTGTTATGTCAGCCTCACCTAAGACTTGGCATTTTATTGCCTAGAGAGTCAGATATTTGCCCATGTGCAATAAATAACAAAATGGTTTTGTTCAATTAACTTACTGACCACGAAACTCTTTTTATGACTGACTAAAGATGAGTGAATTTTGTAAGCATGTGAGTATTGTAAGTAAGCATGTTATCGCTTCACATACTAAGATGATGATACTGACCCACCATCAATTAAATTATTAAGGAATGTGCCTTGAATTGTTTCTCAAGAAGGAGTGATGGGCTGGGTTGAGTCATTTATGCTCTCATATGCATTTGAAAAGTATCTGGCTATGACTGGGGTTTAGCCCTTTGCCATAGAAGAGTTTTCTTTGGGTATAAAGCCAGTAGATCCATATGGGGGTGACTTTGACCTCACTAGCACCATGACCTAAGGCAGCCAGATACAGAAATGATAAATTTAAAGTAAAATTTTTGATATCTGACATTTTATCAACCAGAATTCTAAGTAGATCCTTTCCACAACCACAGTAAAATTGTAACTGGTACTCATTATGATGCCCCAAGGTCCTTCAGAATTCAAAGTCATCAAATGATAAAATCAATGTACTTTTAGCATAAAGTGTATTTTATTATAATTCTTTGAAATTAGTGATCTATGTATGAGGGAGAGACCTGCCTTCTAGTCCAAACTCTACCACTAACTTTCCTTATGACCTTCAACGTATCACTTAAATTTTTCTGTCTTAGTTTCCTTATCCATAAAATGGGAATAACTGTGTCTTCTCTTCTTACCTCAGAGAATTGTCTTGAGACATTCTACTGATCAACTTTGCTATATATCATTAAGAAGTAATTAAGTTAATATATGAGGGAGTGATTTAAAAAGTTAAGAATAGGGAGGGGAAAGAGAGAGAAAATTTAAAACTCAAAAGCTTGTAAAACTGAATGTTGAAAGCTAAAAATAAATTCAATTAAAAAATTTAAAAATTGAATGCCTCATTATTCTTTTGTTGTCATCTTTTTCGGGGATTCAGAGAGTAATGACCCTGAGACAAGACATTATCTTGTTACTAAATCTTTTATATTTGATATTCCATGGAATATTAAATATATACAAGTGAATAAAATTATTGCTTGCTCTAGTTGAATAAAAGTATTAAGATGTAAGGACGCCCTTTATAAACTTGATGGTAGTATCCTTGGTTTAACTCCATGAGCAGCTAGGACAAGAGATTTCTTCTGATGAGACTCTGTATTTGAAAACTTTTTGTTTCATGTAGCTTGAAAACTATGAGTATCTGGTGGGGATAGCGATTTACAATGTTATTCTTGAGTTTTTATGGGTCAGTATTAAGTCTGGGTGATTGTGGACAACACTTGAGATGGTAATCATGGTTTGATTCTATTGTAGTTTATTGGTTGAGTTTTCCAGGATATTTTGAAGTCTGTTTATAGTATGGAGTTTTGTCATCGGGTTTCTGATATATAATTCAAACCACCAAGTAATTTATTACTAGGTATTTGATAGGTAGGTGCTGAATCTTTATGCTCTACAGTTACATATTGCATAGTTTTGCTTATCCTTTGTATAATTTACATTTATCACCAAGTCCAGGGCTCTTAAGGATAATTCTTAATTTCGGATGGCAATGAATTAATTGTTTCCACAAATATGTCCAAACAACTTGGCCATTTTTTCAATGCTTCTTTGTTGAATCATTTTTGGCTGAGTTCAAACAGGTGCCCATGGAGAGCTTTTTAATTCCACTTTTGGATCTTGATTGTTAGGTAATCTCCATAAATCACTTTTGATTGTATTCAATGAATATAGTAATGTGTACATATTATCACCCTTTGCTCTTGCCTACTGAAGTAATATTTTGTTATTCCAAAATAATTTCTATAAGTTTCTTTATAGGTTTATCATATGTTCTAAGAACATCTATCACTTCTCTTCCCCATCTTACTCCCACCTCTGTCAAGGAAATGTTCACCTTTCTATAGCTGCCTTTGGGGGATGGGGCCTGTCTTTCGCTAAGAATATATGGATTTTTGTTATTATATTTTCCAGTTCTATAATTGTTGATTTTATGGTCCATTTTACTTTCCAGATCTGTTATGGTAGAAAAGTGTACATTAAGGATGAATTTTTGCAAAGGTATTAATTTCTTTAAATGTATTCTTTTCCTTCCCCTTTGAATTAAGAATGCCGGTAAGTTTCTAAATGTATTCAGTCAAAGTTCTTTATTTCATATATTTTTGCTCAATATGTCTTGCCTGGAAAAGAGTAAACTATATGTGTGTGTGTGTGTGCGTGTGTGTGTGTGTGTGTGTGTGTGTATAAATGGATGTATATATGGGGGTGTGTATGTGTATGTGTGTGTGTGTGTGTGTGTGTATAAATGGATGTATATATGGGGGTGTGTATGTGTATGTGTGTGTGTGTGTGTGTGTGTGTATAAATGGATGTATATATGGGGGTGTGTATGTGTATGTGTGTGTGTGTGTGTGTGTGTGTGTGTGTGTATAAATGGATGTACATATGGGGGTGTGTATGTGTATGTGTGTGTGTGTGTGTATAAATGGATGTATATATGGGGGTGTGTATGTGTATGTGTATGTGTGTGTGTGTGTGTGTGTATAAATGGATGTATATATGGGGGTGTGTATGTGTGTGTGTGTGTGTGTGTGTATAAATGGATGTATATATGGGGGTGTGTATGTGTATGTGTGTGTGTGTGTGTGTATATAAATGGATGTATATATGGGGGTGTGTATGTGTATGTGTGTGTGTGTGCGTGTGTGTGTGTGTACGTATTGCCTTCATCCATTGTTCCATTGGAGCCTTCATTCTCTTTTTTGATATGTTTTTAATCATTGTTACCTTGACATAAATAAACACCCATGACCATTTCCTTATACAAAGAATAAAAAAATTTATGACACTTTGAACTTCTATTACATCCAGCTTCCTTTTTTAAAGTATATATTAAATTTAACATGATAGTCTCAATACTTCCCTCTTCTGAACTTCTAGTTGATCTCTTCTGTGCATTTTTAGTGTTTCATTGACAATCTTTTATTTCTTTCTTCTTTTGGGAGAGGTGTACCACTATCATCACTCACCTACAACTGCATCCAAAATTTCTCCCTCTACCCCAAATAAAAGCCATACTTTTCCCTTTGTGAAGAGCAAGCATAGCCAGGTAAAACAAACGTGTGCATTGCTCATGTCCAATGTGTACCTCTTTGTGCATCTCTCAGCTGTCACACTTCTGTCTGGAGGTGGGAGGCAAGCTTTGTCACCTTTGGAAGTGATGACTGGTCATTGGAAAGATCAGAGTTCTTAAATCTTTTATAGTTGTTTTCCTTTACAATACTGAAGTCGTATAAATGATTCTGGTTTTGTTCACTTTGCCCTGCAATCAGTTTATCAAAGTTATTAAAGATTTAACTGAATCCATTCTTTTTGTTATTATTTATGGTACAATAACATTCCATTAAATTCGTATACCATAATTTGTTCAGCCACTCATTAATTGATAGGCACTTATTTTCTTTCTAGGTCTATGATAAATTTAAAAAGTGTTGCTGTAATTTTTGTTCACATGTATCCTTTACCTCTTTCTTTGAATTATCTTCATAATATTCAAATATTGGGATGAAAATTATGCCCAGTTTTATGATTTGAGGAATATAGTTCCAAATTGTTTTCCAAAATGGTTACTGTTTTGATTACTTCTGTTTACTTAATCTTTTGTACTGATCAACTTTGCTATATTGAGATGTTAAAGTATTAGGCCCACTTCCTCCCCTATTCTTTTCCTTAGAATTCCTAAGCTTTTGCTCATCAAGATAAATTTTGTTATTTTTTTTCTGACTGTAGAAAAATATTCCTCTAGTGATTTAATTGGGAAGTGTAACAGCAAGGACCCCAACATACACAGAAGGGCCTGCTGTACAAGTTCTTAGATCTGTTTTTGAAAGGAAAGCAACTTTGAAGGTCAGCAATCACTTTAATCAAACACATGTATCATTCACTTAGTTCAAGGGGAAAAGTCAGCAACCTGAACTTCAGAGAAAATACAGAGAAATAAACATCGACAGGGCTTCCAACTGTCTGACCATGAGCAATACATACACAGTTACCAGAGAGAGAAGTATCAACATTTGGGTTTTCAAAGCGGGGAGGGGGTCCTTAGACACTGCCCAGAGTCTCATCTGGCCAAACAAACACCTCCAATGAATAAGCCCCAAACAAAACCTCACTTCAAAGTATTTATATACTTTAGGGGAGGACCCTCTGACCCAGTGCCTCAATAAAAATTAACAAAAGGTGTGGGTCTAATCAAGCTTCCCTTAATGGGCAGGCCCATTAATGGGTGAGGAAGATCTTTAGCTCTCATTAGCTTTATAGGATGCCATAAAATGATTTGATTCTATTGTCATTTTTATTATATTGGCATGGACCAACCTTAAGAAATTTATGGCTTTACATTATTTAAGCTTGTCTTTTTTACTGTAAAAGTGATCTTCAACTACTATGGTTTTGCTATTTTTCCCTTAAATTCAATTAACTTTTACTTTAAATGCTTAGATGGCATGCCATACAGTGCAAGCAAATATTGAAATTTTTTCATGATTTATAGTAACTTTAAGTATAACATAGTTCTGTGCTTTTCTTATTTAGCCATGTCTGAGACCATGATTGCTACCCCTGCTTTTTACAGTTTAACTGAGGCATAAAAAAATCATACTTCAACTCATCAGTTTAATTCTGTGCAAATCTTTTTCATGGATAGTTCTTATAATCAATAGTACTCTACTTTCTAATCTGTTATTCGACTTGCTGCCATTTTATAGGTGAGTTCTTCCCATTTACATTCTCAGCTATGGTGGTTAATTATATAATATTATACATAATATTCATAATATTTTCATACTTTCCCCACTTTTTGCCCCTTGTCACTCTTTTTATGAAGCAAGAAGAGGGTAAAAAAATAGAAGGAATTTGATTTTAATAACTAGCAATATAGTATTTGAATGGTCTTGATCTATTCTTCTGCACTTTTTCTCTTCCCTAAGCCTAGATCCTGTTTCCTGGATCTTATTCTTTCTTTCTCTTTTTAAAATTCCCCCCTTAGTGATTGATCCTCCAATATTGTTTGTTTTGCTCATGTTCGTTTCCTCTCCAACTTTCCACACCTTCTTAAATCCCACCTCCCCCAAACCCTGTCCCCCTCTATTTCTCCTGATGTATGTCTACATCAAACTCTGTAAGTACATGTGTTTGAATGCTGTGTGTGTGTGTGTGTGTGTGTGTGTGTGTGTGTGTGTGATTCTCTTTTGTCTGGTTCAGATTAGTTACATTCATGAGATGCTTCTTCTCTATTTTATGCTCTTTCTCATGTAAATCCCAATTTTACAAAACAATGTCTTCCCTATTGTTCCTTTGTTCCTAGTGTATTCCTTCCCCTTTCCTTTTCCTTCTTCATTTTAAACCAACAAAACAGAACAAAATCACATCCAACCACACTGTTTGTTACTTAACTATATCTGTGATCCTTGAAAACAGTAGAATTCTAAAGCAATCCTTATCTCTTCTCCCTCTACTGGACTATATCACTTCATCAGTCTGCTCATCTGCAAAATGACAGGGTTGCCACATGTGGTCTTTACAGTTCCCTCTAGCTCTAGATTTATGATGTTATGAATCTTATTCTTGCCAACTAAATCATGACAGGTAGCCCCTGGAATGATGGAAGAGGGAAGAGTTTCTTGTAGGAGAATCCAACCATATGAATGACTAAAGATCATGAGAAGGGAGGAGCAATGGAAAGAATTTCCTTGTATTACTGTCACCTCAGCTCCTCTTAGAGATGGGAATTAGATCTATGATTTCACCAGCATAAGGAAACTTTTGGATGAGAAAATACTTAAGACTAAAAATCTCTGAAATTCCCCCCAAGCAAATTTTCATTTAATATGTAGACTCAAATTAGACATAAAAGGCTTTAATCCAGTCAGTAGTTATGCCATGGGGGTCCATGTAAAGATAGTCTGCTGCCTTTGTGCCTGGATATAGGGTTTTCTAAGTAAGACAGAATAAGGTAGGATGTCCTCTTAGAATCTATGTACTCACTATATCAGGTCTCCACTTGCTGCACTTCTTAAGTCCTGAGAATCTTTGCCTTCCCATTCTTTTCTTTCCCAGTCATTGGCCCAACTTTCCTCTCCCATTACGGACAAGAACTTGCTGCACTTCTTAAGTCCTGAGAACCTTTGCCTTCCCATTCTTTTCTTTCCCAGTCATTGGCCCAACTTTCCTCTCCCATTACGGACAAAGTACTCCTTCCTTTGCTCCATATAAGCTGAAATGGTCAAAGATTCAGGTGACTGATCTCACCCTAGGGCTTCAATAAGTGAGGGGTAAGTTCAGAGTCATAAGGGCAGTGGTGGAACACATAGAAGAGTAGAGTAGAAAACTGTCCATCTCAGACTCCAACAAGAGAGCATGGAATAAATGCAATAGATAGAACCCAACACTGAATCATTCACATGTTCATTCACCTATCCAATACTTATCAAGTCATGTGGAATTCTGTGCCATTTCATGCTTAATCAAATCTTCTTGATGATGCTCTTATGATGATGGTTTGAGAATGGTGACAGTAAGGTTGAAGACAATGATGATGATGATGATGGCCATGGTGATGATGAAGGATGGTACTAATGACCATAATGATGAGGATGATTCTACAGAGCTGAGGGTGAAGATGATGATAAATTATACTTATGGGGGTGTTGATGCTAATGGTGTTGGTAAAGATAATGATAGATGATACTGATGATCATGATGATGATGGTGAAGGTAACTGACAAAGAGTGACACTGATGATGGTGGTGATAGTGGTGTTTAAAATGGTGCTAATGTTGCTGTTCTGGAAGTCCAATTTCATCAGCCAAGGCCTTATTTCGAGCACTGTAACCTCTCTTACCATTCCAGGTGCTGATGATATTAATTTCTACCCAAGACAGGAAGGCTAAATGATGGATCAAGTCAGTAATATTCTTGTTGTTATTGTTATTTTATCATATTTATTTATGTGAGACTGCAAGTACAGTATACAATGGGGAAGGGGCGGTCACTGCTCTCATAAGCAGAAGAAACATTTGTATTAGAGTTTGTTGTCATCCTTTCCACTTGCGTGTTGAGTTAATAGTTTTGTTTGAAGCATAGCCTCATGTGGCCTTGTAAATTTGCATGTCAAAAATTCAACAAGTTGGTTTTTTTGTTCTGACTTTTACAAAATGGTCTCCCCCTGCCTTCTTTGCCAAAGATAATTAATATAATAGTTTTGTCAAAATCATTCTCAGGTTACTTACTAATATCTGAACTGAGAAGGTGGCAATTCTGAAATAATTGCCATCTCCCCATGTCACTGAAGGTTTATTATCCTGGAGTTATTTAGAAGAGCCTACTTCCCCTGCTCCCCATGCCCCTCTCCCCAACCTTAGACAATATCTGAGCCTGTTAAGAGTCAATGACAAATCATGAGTATGGAAAAGACTGTCTACAAGTTAGGTATTTGCAACCTAGGCAGTTAGCACTCTTAAATCTTCAAGAACCTGCAAAGAGTGAGGACCTTAATTAAAAAGAGCATTTTTCTTTATATAAACGAGAGCAATCCAGCAAATTAAATGTGCTGAAGAGTCATCTTTGAATCCTTTCTGGGACACTAGGCACTATGTTGGCATGGGAAATGTTGGTGGGGTTACAAAAACTACCTTCCTTGAGGAGCATGCCCCATGGATTTGGAAGTACTTGCTGAGGGGACTTCAGCAGCTTTCTCTTTGTCTCACTATTCACCTAAGCTCTCCTGAATTCATGTCTATCAGTAAACCCTACTATTGACTGCATGTGAGTTGTGTACAGGGCTTTGCTTTCAGTTATTTCTGCTATCGCTCGTAACATTTACCACCTAGTTATTTAGTGATTGTTTACTGAGAAATATTGGACAATGGGTAGGACAGACTAGTCACCTCTACAGCTTTACAGCCCTGACCCTAAAACAGATGCTATATAATTCATCATTATGACGAGAGATAAGGTTGATGGTGACACTGAATATGATGAAAATGTGATGGAGGTGATAGCGAAGGGGGTGATACAGATGATAATAGCAATGGTTTTAAAATAAAAATGATGATACCATAGAGTAGGGGCTAACCTTTCTTATGCTATGGATCCCTTTGGCAGCATAATGAAGTTTGTGGACTGCTTTTTAAAATAATGCTTTTAAGTATATAAAATAAAATACAAAGGAAACTGACTACATTGAAATAAAGTTATTTCTCTCTCTATATATATATACATATACATACATACACATATGTACTTATATATGTATATATATAAATGAAATTCATGGACTCCACATTAAGAACTCCTGTTATAGAGCATTAGTCTCCAAAGCAAGGACCAGGGTTTCTTATGGGTTCATGAAATGATGCCAAAAGATGTGAGATCAATCTTCATGGATGGAGAGATGGGCCAAATCCCATCCTTCCTAATATAGCCAGTTGTAGAGCTTGTCTTTAACACAACTATGCCTATCTTTCATCCATTATCCTCCAACACTTCCACACTTGCCTTCTTTTACTCCTATGCAAATTCCCAATCTTCCTCTTCTACCTCTGTGTAGGTCTCTCAGGGCAACTACAGCCTCCTTACTACCCCAGTATCCACAGCAACAGCTACAATAAGCATTCAATAAATATATAGATTTTAAGCTTTAGTAGTTCAAAATTGGGCAGTTATGTGGCTTGGTGGGTACAACACCAGATTGGGACTCATCTTTGTGAGTTCAAATCTGGTCTCAGACAATTACTAGCAGTGGACAAGTCACTTAACTTTGTTGGCCTCAGTTTCTTTTCCATACAATGAACTGAAGAAGGAAATAACAAACCAATCTTTGAGAAAAGCAATCTTGTTAACTAGGAAAAACTAGGAGCAATGCAGGCCCTCTCCAATAATTTTTTACTATTTATTATGCAGAATCCCAGAACATTAGTGTTGGAAAGAATCTTAGCATAATCCAACTCATACCTCAATAAGAACCTCTCCCTGTCCCTTTCCCTACATACACATAACATACCTGACCAGTGGCTTTCTAGCTTCTGTTTGAAAATCTAGTGAGAGGGACCCCTCAAACTTATGAGATGACTCATTTGACTTCTGTAGAGCTCTTATTCTTAAGGTGTTTTTCTTCAGATCACATCTAATCCTGTCTCTTTTTTAACTTCCTTGTTCCTTTCTCTGTAACCAAGCAGCACTTGTCTGAGTCCTCTTCCATAGAACGACCCTTTAGATACTTCAAAAGAGCTATTAATTCTTCTTAATTATTAATTCTTTGTACCCCTTAAGTTTTCTCTTTAGTTCTCATACTTATGCTTTTATATGGCACAATCTCTAGCATCTTTACTATCCTGGTCACTCTTCTCTGGATGTTCTTCATTTATCAATATTTTTCCCATCATGTCATTCCCAGAACTGAATACAATACACCAGCTGTGGTTTGACCAAGGAAGAGTACATTGAGACTATCATTTCCCTCATTCCAGACCTTAATGCTTCTACCAAAAATTGAAGTAGTATTTTTGATTATCACTTCAATTCCCTGATCATAGCATCATTCCTCTGATCTATTAATTCAATAATCCTAGCAAAAGAAAAACAAAAAGAAAAAAGGCAGGATTGCATGAACCATTGTCAATGAAGTCATACTGACTTGTAATCACTGTTTCCTTTTCTAGTCATTCACCAACTATCCTTTTAATTATGTTGCAGAATTTTGTCAGTAACCTAAGTCCAGTCCTCTGGTCTATAACTTGCCAACTAGATATAAAATTTCCTTTAAAAAAAAATCTAAAATTTGTAACCATCAACAAAACATTCAAATACACAAAATTTTTTAAATGAGCAAAACTGCAATTAAATTGTTATTTATAATTTGTCTAAAATACAGGTATATTAATTTTAACAAAATAGCAATAAAAATATCCTATTCCTTTCTTGTTTCCTTCAAATCTTAATCTTTAGTGTGTATTTGGTTATATAGCTTTTTTATTTTTCTAGTTACTTTCTAGTTATTTGTTATTTTTATTTACTTGCCCTAATTGTAGTCAGGGTGAATAATAGCCTGATTCAGCTTTCTTCAGTTTGTATCACTTCATATATCTTCTCAGATTTCTTTGTGTTTTTCTTAATTGTTATTTCTTATAGCATAATAATGTTTTATTACAGTACATGTTTCCAATTATTTTTGTTTGGGGGGGTTGTTGTTGGATGGGGTTTTTTTTCCCATTTTACAGATATTATGAATATTTTTTAAAGATGAATTCTTTTACTCTTGCCTATAATATCTTTGGCAGTTGGATGGTACAGTGGATTGAGCACCAGTACAGGAGTCAGGAGGACCTGAGTTCAAATGTCACATCAGACACTTGACACTCACCAGCTGTGTGACCTTGGGCAAGTCACTTAACCCCAATTGCCTCATCCTGGGGCATCTCCAGTCATCCAGATGAATATCTGGTCACTGGATTCAGATGGCTCTGGAGGAGAAGTGAGGCTGGTGACCTGCACAACCCTCCCTCCCTCAAAATCAAGTCAAGTGCAAGTCATGTCATTATTTCTCTGATGGCATGGTCTTCTTTGGCAATGAAGGATGAACATACTTTAATATCTTTAGGTATAGTCCTAGCAGTGAGATTACTATGTCAAAGACTATGAATAGTTGTATAGCTGAGGTTGCATACTGCTGTATCACTTTCCAAAAAGTTTACACTTATTCACAAGCTCTACAAAGTATCATAGTCATATGTCTTCAGAATCTCAACAATGAATTTTTACCTTTTAAACTATTTTTGCTAACTTAATGCATGTAAAGAGGTATCTACAAAGTTGCTTTGCTTTTCCTTGCCCTAATTGACACAGCAATTTGTAACATAAAATGGAGCTTTGAGATCCCTCAAAATGTGGACCTCTTGGTAGCTGTCCCCCCCTTTTTAACTTTTTATAAAATTTTATTTATTTTCAGTTTTCAAAATTCACTTCTATAAGATTTTGAATTTTGAATTTTCTGCCTTTCCCTCCACTCCCCCCACCCCAATATGACATGTAATCTCAAATAGACCACAGCTACATTCATATTAAACATATTTTCACATAGTAGTTGCCTTTTTTGTAATTATATTAATCCCCCTTCACTGGAAATATAGGGGCCAGATTATGGAGGCCCTTCAATTCTGAATTTAGACTAAATTCTGTAGTAGAGTTATAACTAAGCCTATTGTTACTCCTTGAAAAACCTTCCATTATCTGATCTGAGGCACTTTTGCTGTCTCACCCCCATGTCTATAATCCTTTTTCTCCCTTCATCTCCATCTCCTAGTATCCTGGACTTCCTGCAAGTCCCTGCTAAAATCTCAACTTCTTCAAGAAGCCTTTTCTGATTTCCCCTTATTTGTAGTGCCCTCCCTCTGGAATGATTTCCAATTTGTCCTGTGTATATCTTGTTTCTACATAATGGTTTGTATGTCATCTCCCCATTATGTCGTGAGTTCTTTGAAAGTAACATCTGCCCTTTGTTTCCATTGCAAATCCATTATGATGATTGGCTGAGATTACTAGATTAGTTTTTAATTATATTACAATTAAATCAACTAATTAAAATAGTTTATTGATTATATAGGTGAAAAATAAATATTTATTGATTGACTAACTATAAATTCTTCTGTGGGATGAGAGGATGGTGGTGAGAGAGAGGGAAGTTGGTAATGGTGGTACAAAGGACAGTTCCATAGAGAGATAAATTGTTTCCAGAAAGGAGGCAACCCATCCCTCGGAAAAGTATGCCTTTGTCTCCATCAGAGTTGAGGTGGGCAGAGATAAGAGGAAAGGGGTACCATTGTAACAAGAGTTTGAGGGTAGGACCTTAGGGGATGGGAATTAGGACACATTATAGGTAGGGATCTAGAAGATGGGCCCAAGTGAGGAATGAAAGTAGTATTGAATGTGTTGGCAGAAGTTACAAATCATCAGGAATGCGATCTTCTTAAAGAGTGGAAAGGAAATCTCTGCCATACTACAGGGAGAAAGGATCCTATCCCTCCATCCCCACCCACAGGATGTAATCCCCAATAGCTCCCCCGCCCCCCACTCCAGTTAAAAGCTCTGCTCTCCAGGCAGTGAGGACCTACTGAAAGGTTTGAGCAAGGAAATAGTAGGATCAAAGCTGTGCTTTTGAAAGATTAATGATAGTAGTATGAAAAATGAGGAAAAGGAAGAGTCCAGAGACAAAAAACAATTAGGTAACTAGTTAAATAGTTCCTTTAAGGAACAATAAAAGCTTAGCCTAAGGTCATCTTTGTGGGAATGGAAAGGAGCCGATGCATTTATTCAGGCATTCAACAAACAATACATATAGTAGGTACCTTGCTAGAACCTGTGGAGTACAGAAAAAGGAATGATATATCCGTGCCCTTATAAGTAGAACTTGACATAAGAGTTAAGATTCACTGGGGGCCTGTTCTCTGGCCTGGTTGGAGATGGTGGATGGATAATGGAGAGCTCTTCCCAGATTCTCAATATAAGGAGGGTGCCCAGGGCAGCCATTTCTTCATTTCCCATCTGGTTACCCAATTCTAGACTTCATCCCGTGCCCTTCCCTCACTGGGTATATTCTCCCCACCTACTTTTGAGTTCCTTTTTAGTGAGTTGTATTCCTCCACAAGATTGTGAGCTCCATGAGGACAAGGATTGTCTTTTTGCTTTTCTTTGTATATCCAGCACTTAGCACAGCACCCAACATACATGGTAGGCACTGAATAAATCTTGTCTATTGTTTGTCCTTCATTCTCAAAGAGGACCATGACATCAGGGAGGTGATGCAAGTGAATTGGATTGCTTACTGACTGATTGATTGACTGATGGGACCTTAGAATCATTCAACCCACATTCAATCCACCATTCATTTTACAAATGAGGAAACCAAAGCCCAGAGAGATTACAGAGACTTGCCCAAGGGCATCCAGCTAGAGGTAGACTGGGTCTAGAACCTAGATCTCTCAATTCCCTGTTCTTTCTACTCCATAATGATGCCTCTTTGTGCCTTTCAGAGGTCAGGGTTTGATAACTAACTGAAGTGTAAGATCAAAGGAGAGGAAAGAATCAAAGACTGGTTCTGAGACTTGGAGCTTGGGAGATACCGTATACCTGTTCAGGGCTTTAGTTCCAGGACCTGACTCCCTCACACATCACTCTTTCCTTCACAACAGTTAGAAATCCAATATTTCCTTCTTCTTCCCTCTTGGATCTATGTAGGATACCCATAGAGTCCAAACCCTTCTCACACTCTGCCCTAAAGGAAACTGAGTTTCCATCAATCAAAAGTTTCTTACCATCCAAATGACCAATAAGAAACTATATTTCTATTAGTGGTAATATGACTTCTCCTGAAGACATGAGAACTTGACTTCACAGTATACATCCCTTAGCATACACAGCCTGTAATTCTTCACTGTGTTCCTTGCCTCCTCAACTAGGCTGTAAGCTTTCTGAGGTCACAGACAATGCCTTGTGCATCGTTGTATCCAACAGTGTCTTCGCTCAAGAAGTGTTGGTTGAATTTTTGAAATACATTGATGAAACAATGTCTATTAAATTCTACCATTCCTTTCCATTCACCCTGGACTTGGATCTTCATGGGAATCTTTGTCTTGGTACAGGAGTGAGGATTTAGTATTTGCTGCAAACTTGTGCTTCCTTAGGTAAGTTGAAGAGCAGGAGATCCAAAGGAATGGACTGGGAACTGGATTACTTCCCGAACTCTTGGAAGTACCCCATAAATCTAAAGCAGGTGCCATAGAGTTAAGGTTATCAAGTCACTGCAGATTTTGTGGATTCTTTCAAACATCTGGATACTCTGAGATATTTCCAGGGACAGACTGACTGTGGAGTCAACTCAGTTGAAACTGTGAAGATGAACTTTTTTCCAGTACCCCTTTACTAATTACCTATCTCGCACCCAAAACTAGAGCTTTCCATTCCTTTGAGCAGGGTTTTCCCTGACTACCAGTGCCTACCTACCTACTAGTGGCTAGTAAGTGGTAACCTTGAGTAGAATGTGATGACAGTACCTTTGTCGATGCTACTCAAAATCACCCCCTCCAAATAATCCACCTCTCAAAAAACAGTTCAAAGAAACTCCAGCAGTTTATTGATTTCCTATTTTTTTTTTAAAAAAGCAAATACATAGAGCGCCATACAGGGAAACCACAAAGTCCTCACACAAGAAATTCACATGGTTAATTTGGGAACAGGGTACTGCCACAGCCAGCTGTGTCCAGGAGCAGGAGAACAAAAGTTGCCTCAAAGTTTTCCACATCCAGAGACACCTCAGGCCACCTATATCCCTTTGTCATCTCAACACACAACTAGAGGAGGAAGTGTGTTGTTGGCCTATCAAGTCTTTGAGGGGAAAATGAAAGTATATGCAATCTCTCTGCTTCCTCAGGGGGAACTCCGGGCATGGAATCAGTCCTCCATTCAGGTACAATTTAAATTCCCAGGGGCTGTCAAGGTGAAAGTCCAGCAGAAGGTATAGAAGTGGGAAAGGAGAGGTTACTGAAGGTCTCTTTCCAAGAGCTTGTCTCCAAGAAAGAATAATGCCAAGATGGTCTTACTTAATGAAAATATTGTAGATACAGTGGTAATTTTACTGTAAAATATCAAATAAAGACCCAGAAAGGAAAGGCTAGTACTTTCATTCTGAAAAAGCAATTCTGGAAACTTCCTGGACTCATGATTTAGAATTGGGCCATTCCTGCCATTTACTTCCCCACTCCATTAGTCTACACCTCCCATTTTAGAGATGAGCAAAGTAAATCCCATAAAAGGAAAGTGAACTGCCCATATGAACCCTTACCAGGCATGTCCTCAACCAAAGCAGCAGCCATCACACAGACAGGCCTCCCCTGTCTGGCGTACTTTTTTCCCCCACTTTAGAGGACAAGAAAAATAACTCAGGAGAACTATCTTGACCTTGATCTATTGTCCACTCAGGATAGCCAACAATGTACCACAGGGAAAGACATCAGGGGCCCCTTGAGGAAAAGCTGTCTCTTTTCTGCATTACACTAGGCACTAGGGGCAGCTAGTTGGTGCAGTGGATAGAGCACCAGTGCAGGAGTCAGGAGGACCTGAGTTCAAATCTCATATCAGACACTTGACACTCACTAGCTGTGTGACCTTGGGCAAGTCACTTAACCCCAACTGCCTCATCCTGGGTCATCTCTAGTCATCCTGATGAACATCTGGTCACTGAATTCAGATGGCTCTGGAGGAGAAGTGAGACTGGTGACCTGCACAGCCCTCCCTCACTCAAAACAAAGTCAAGTGCAAGTCATGTCATCATTTCTCTGATAGCACAGTCTTTTTCAGCAACAAAGAACGAACACACACACTAGGCACTATTAAACAGGACAAAGGGAGAGAAGTCAGGAACCAGACTATTTCCTCTACTTAGGGAGAAGCTAAATCGACCTTTGTAGTTACAATCTTTCCAAGGACAGTGATGAGAAAAGGGGAATGCCAAGAGTACAGTCAGAAGATGGATATGTCTGCCTTAGATTTACTTAAAATTGTTTCTATATTTCTTAATCTCTGCATCTGTGTTTTTAGGTGTGTGTATATGTGTGCGTGTGCGTGTGCGTGCGTGCGTGTGTGTGTGTGTATCTCATCAAACTGGGAGCTTCCTGAGGGCAGGAACAATGTCTTTGCTTTCTTCTAGATCTTCCCCTCACCACCCAGCAGGTTTGCATTTTGTCTCGCGTGCTTAGAAGAGGTGTCATCTTGAAACCTATGTCAAATCCAGTCTCATAAGATCAGATTTTCAAGAAGAGCACCAGAAAGGAATGGGGAGTAAGGGGAGGAGGGTAAGAGGGTGCTCTGAGAAGACCTTTCTTGCAAGCGGGCAGAAGTAACCGGCAGGTTAGTACGTGATGGCTACCAACCCAATGTGAAAATTCAACATCAAACTCTATTGGGGAAGTCTCTGATTTTATCCTTCTCCCCCTTCCCCAGTATATCATTAGTTGAAAATGAATGATTGTTACTATCATCCCAAATAGTCAATACCCAAGGACCAGTGTTTGGTCTTGGCTTCTTGGGGAGGAGTATGGATAGCTAAGGCTTTACAGAAGATCTCACAGAAAGGAAAGTGGAGGGACATCTTATCTTTTCTTAACAAAAGATTGGAGCCATGAGGGAGGTTTTAATATCTTATACTAAGAATACTGTATCACTAGGCAAATATCAGGGAAGTGGAAACAGGAACTGAGGAGGGCTTTCTGAATCCTATCATTGGCTTTGTCTTACAGTATATACACACATAGGTTGGTTTTCTGCTTCAGGCTCTCGATGGGTCATTCAGCCGCCTAATATCTGAAATGCAGGAGTTTAGTGACTTGGATGTTGATTAAATGAGATAACATTTGTAAAGCGCTTAGCATGGTGCTCGGTGCATAGTAGGTACCATATAAATGCTTAGTCCCTTTCCCTTCCCTTCTTATATCTGATGGGTCTGCCCTATCAGAGCCATCATCCTCTAGACCAAACTGAAAAAGACTGGAGCTGAGGGGAACTGGTGAAATACCACCTGGTGCTGATCCTTAGAGCATAATGGATGAGCATTGAGCATCTCTTTTCCATCTGTCTCACATGGCAGAATGAGTCCTAACTCGTTCAACTAAATGTGGATTGTAGGATCATAGATTTAAAGTTGAAAGAAACCTTGTAAGGTCATCTAAAATCAATCCCTTCATCTTACAGATGAGGAAACTGAGGCCAAGAGAGGTTAGGCATTTGACCTAGGTCATTCAACTAGTAAGTGGAAGAGCTAGGATTTGAGCTTAGCTCCTGACTCCAAATTCAGTGCCCTTCTTACTCCACTGCTTTTCAAGTGGATGACTGTCCATCCAATGGCATTTATTGACCTGGTAAGGCTATGACATAAAAATATAGAATACAGCATGGACTTTAGAGTTCTAGTTCACCCTTGCCCCACATTTGAAAGCCACCACTGATAAGGAAATCACTCCTTGCCAAGGCAGCCCATTCTGTTTTTGGATGGGATATAAGGGCTGGCTGGCAAAAAGAAGTGTTTGGAAAAAGGTACCAGAGGCAGTTAGCCATTCTTGGCAGGTGGAAAGCGTGAAGTATTTTTCAGAATTTGTGAGAAGCCAGTCTGTATGGAAGCTCAATGCTAACTGGAAGTAAAGAAGTGGATGAAATAGTCTCTGACTGGGGCTGTGGTTCTCTGCTGCTCTGGTTGCACTGTTCCCTTCTTCTAGAGTGGCCAGACTCCTTTTCTCCTTTCTGGAGACCCCATCTCAGGGGTCTCTGGATCTTGGGAGTCAGTGGTACCCTTCACTTAAGGCCATCACCCCAAACATTCCCATAGCTCGACTTGTCTGGATGGCTGCAGCTTCTGTTGAGAACCACCCCCATCTTCTCCCACCCACTCTATTTGGAAGGTTGCATCCCAGCATGGCCCTCAGATTCACGCAGAAACCACTATGGCCTGATTGGCATCTTGTGTGACCTTTGAGCAGCATTTTCTCCATCTGCATCTTGCAACACACAGACTGAAAACTTCCCAAAGTCAGGGACCACATCCACTGGCCTCACTCTCTGTATGACACTCAATCTAGCCCAGCCCCATACATACGATAACGGTAATAACTACCTCTCCAGCTCCCATTACCCACTGTGCTCCCATCAAATAACATGAACCAAACAATCCCCCTTCATGCTTGGTGAGCGTCCCATAGCCTGCAGAAATCTGGCCCTTATAGAACAGAAAAGAACAAAAGAGAAGAGAATGGAATAACTCAGAGGGCAGGGAGGTGTCAGATATAGATAATTTCAGGAAACAGTTCATCATCTGGCCTTTACATAATAAAGGCTGAAGTTACACTCCCCCCCTCCATCCAGAGTATTGTTGTGAGGTGACGAGTGGCTTCCCTCAGCCATCTGGGACAAAGTCAAGCGATGGACTGCCTGGCCAGACATGGAGCTCTGATCAGGGCCTCCTCCTCCCATGGCTTGCTTCAGAGGCCTGCAGATCTGATCATGATGGAGGCAGGGAAAAGAGGAACAAATTTTCTGCCCAATATTAATGCATCTTAGAAACTAATAGACAGCTAACACAAAAGTATTACATTATATCTGTCTGTAAGTGAGACAGAGAAGCATCCTTTTCACCATCTTTTACGCACAATAGTAAAAATGGGTACCTATCTTCTCTTTATGCTCACACTTTCAGGCACACATACATATACACACAAACAGGCATGCACACACATACAATCATACATTACATATATATTTATATTTATATATATACCATCTTTTTGGAGAAGAAATTATTGACATCAGATAAAAGCCCCTTTAACTCAGGAAAGCTCCCTCCCACTTTTACCCCATCCCACCCCCCCCAAATCCCTTGCCTATAACCCCAAGGTGGGAAAAAAAAGGTTGTTTAAAAATATCTCCATTGTCCACAGTTTTCAGATTTTGTTCTCAATGAGTTTTAACTTTTCCAAATACTGCAAAGGGTGGACAGACCAACCAATCCGGCAAGACCTACAGTCTTCTTGGTTGGGTCAATACATTTCTGGAAGATAAAGAGAAGTCCACAAATAAGCATTTATAAAGTTATAATTCCCGCCCCCTCCCCCCAAAGCTGATCTCTTCCTTCCTGACTATCATGGCACATCCTAATAGTACCAGGCATTTGGTTCCTTAGGGTTTTTTTTTTCATTGTAGCATACATGTTTACTTGATCTTGCACACACATTCTCCCTCTCTTCTGATACTTTACTGTCCTCATCTATTCTGTGTCCCAGGCACACCTCCTATTCTTCACACAAAACATTTTGCTTCCCAACTCTAGTCCTTTCCACTGGCTGTCATCCATGCCGGGACTTCTCTGCCTCCTGGTCTCCCTAGCTTTCTTTAAGACCCAGTTAAAATCTCAGCTTCTACAGGAAGCCTTTCCTCATCCCATTAATACCTTTGACTTGTTGACACACACTCTCTCTCTCTCCTATCTTTTTTTATCTCTTTCCTTCTCTCCCTTTCTTTTTCTTTCTTTCTCTCTCCTTTTCTCTCCCTCTACTATTTTCTCTCTCCTTCCTTCCCTCCCTTTCTCTCTATCTTTGTTCTTCTCTCTCTTTTCTCTTTCTTTTTTTCTCTTCTCTCTTTCCCTCTATCTCTCTTTCTTTTTCTTTCCCTCTGTCCCCTCATTTTTCTCCTTATCCTTCCCTTCTTTTCTCTCTGTCTGTTTCTATGTCTCTCTCTGTCATTGTCTCTGCATCTTTCTGTCTCCACATATTCACACACAAAAACACACTTTCACTGTTCCATGTGTGCTTTTTTGCTTCCCCAGCAGGTTAGAGGAAGGACAGGGCAGTCTGTCACATATCTCCTTGACATCCTCTCTATTGTGGAGGACAATTCTGGGCATGTTGTAGACACTCAAAAGGTCTACAAGTTAAGCTAAACTTAATTGTATTCTCAAGCCCTTTTCTTCTCTTCTCTGTTAAGCTATGAGCAAGGAGTTTTTAAAGTCTTACTGAATCCAGAGCAAGCTCAGTTTGGATTCAGGTAGTCCTTGAACACAGTCACTCCCCCTCTGTCTAACAATTCACATACTTCTCCATCTTCCAGTCTCAGGTTGACAGTCACCTCCTCTGGACAGCTTTCCCTGATCACCCCTGACTTGATTGGGGGTTCCTTTGGTCTTTGTGTGGCAAACTGAATGTCCTCAGCCCTTCTGTTCTCAGTTTCCAAATACTCAATATCCTTTCTTAAGTAGTCTCATTTTGTAAGTATTCTTACCTCTTTTTCCCCATGGGTCTTAGGTTCCTTACTAGACTATACATTTTTAAAATGTAGGTTGTGTCTTATTTCTTGTATCTTCATCCTTTCTCCACTTTCTGTTCTCAAGTCCTTAACCCCACACAGGGCAGTAAGCGCTCAATTACTCCTGTGTATTGACTGTCAGTCCATCTCAAGGCAGGAGACCCTTGGAGTCCCACATGTAATTTTAACTTGATCTGAGTTTCCCAGCAGGGAACTCTGAACCCTAAAGAAATCTGTGCTAGGAGTCTCATAACCTTGGTGACATTAAAGACATGCCATATACTGGAAAAGTGCATCATTATGCATGAGAGAGTGAGCTGTCAGGGCCAACAGTAATGGCATTTGGCATTGCCAGGGATTACTGTCCCTCCTTATTCTTTAACCTGAGGTTAAACAGTTCAAAGCCCCTCCTGGATGATCCAACTGGGTTCCCCTTCTGGGGCTTAGTGCCATGCTGTATAACAGTCAAAAGGGACACTCTGAGACCCTGACTTAACATGGGTACAGCACCTTCTCAACTTTTCAGTGTCCTTAAGAAGCAAAGGGCATGGCTGTAATGATCCTGCGGGAGGGTCCCAGGGTCAGAGGATTCTCACCTGCAAGTTGAACATGTGATGATGCTCTTCTTAGAACCGGGAGCTGAAGTTTCTTAGGACATTGGTCCCAGTTAAGGATCCCAGCATATTCCTATCGAAACCTTGCTGCAGGGAGGGAAACATCAATAATGTCAACCACACAGAGTGAATGATCACTGAATTCCTACTAGCATAACAAGCTGTCATGACAGAGGTCCCACTTTACTCAGGGAATCCAGTCTTGGTTCTATACCTCACAGCCCACCCTAACTGGTCCCTGGGCTCCTGGACATATCTGAAAAAGCACTATTTAAATGGGAGGTATCATGATGATGTGTGTGAGGACAAATAGTTCATTTGCTTTAAAATGATTGACCCTGATTAATGCAAATCACTTAACCCCAACTGCCTCATCCTGGGTCATCTCCAGTCATTCTGAGGAATATCAGGTCTTTGGATTAAGATAGCTCTGGAGGAGAAGTGAGATTGGTGACCTGCAAAACCGTCCCTCACTCAAAACATATGTTACAGGGCTATTACAAGGAGTGATTGTGGAAAAAAAAAGGTAGGATGTCTTGCAAATTTTAAAATGAATTATACATAATATTCACTTTCAATTATCACATAATGTAAAGGAAGTGACTGCATACATAACCAATAAATTACATTTTTAAAATTTCTGATTTTGTTTGGAATGTATTACATTCTATCTTTTTTCAATGGATTTACTGACTTCCTTCTGAAAACACTTATTATTTATTTATTCTATTATTTATTATTACACTTATTATTCTAGTATTTAAATAGAACTTCCTGCCTTACAGAGATAGGCTGATGATCACAGCTGTGGAAGGGACTGTCCCAAAGCATTCTGATGAAAAGGGGAAAGACAAAATTGGAAATGTGCAGATGATTTCTTGATAACAAGTACAGAACACTTTATATTTATTTTGCTTAATTTCTACCCATAAATTTTGTCTGTTGCAATCTTTCTGTGAATTCTTCCATCCATCATATCAGCTATTAGTCCCATGACATCTATGTCTTTATTGGAGTTGTTGGTGAGCATGGTAAACTTGAAGTCTCAAGGACAGACCCATGCAGCATACAACTTAAGGCCTATTAATTCATGGATCCAGTAATCCTCACTTTGACTACCCAGGGTACTATGAACTATTTTGTGCATACCCCTAATCTGTCTGTGTTCCATCTTGTTCACAGAAGTATCACGAGACTGTCAAATACCTTACTGAGATCAAGATAGTCTATGGCCATGGCCAATACTGATGGGGCATTCCACATTAGGGAATTAGCACAGAGAGGATTGATGACCTTGTCCTTACCTGTCTGAGGACACCCTGGAGCTCCTTGTTTGACCACATGTCAGAGAGAAGGAGTCGGGCAGCTTCTGCAGCTTTTGGTGAACTGTTGGGCAGAGGAGAAAAGAAGTGATTCATGAGGGGACAGTCATTCAGTCATGGGATGGAGCATTCGTTCTTCCTCCCCTTCTTTTCCTCAAATAATTCCAATACACAGAAATAGTTCAACTACTGTGCTTAGGAAACCTGAAGAGTTTCTTAGGTCTACAGGAAAAATAAGACTTGGCAATGAGAATCACCAGGACATTATCTGCTCTACTAATGAGAGTCAGTAAGTTTAGTGGAATCCCTTTGTGCCCTAATCTAGCCCTTTGGCTCCATACATGCCCACCCTCAAGTGGTGGAAGCATTTTCCCCACTCCTGATGTTAGTGTCCCATGGTACCTCAGCAGGCTCCCACTTCATATACTTGAGAGTTCCAAAGAACCAAACATTTCCCCAAACTCTCTTACTCTGTGAGAGGCAATGGGTTGTAATTGAAAGTCTGTTGGGATTAGCATCAGGGGAGGTAAAATTTGTATGACACACCTAACACTTATTAACTCTGTGACCTTAGGCAAGTCATTTCATTGCACTGAGATTCAATGCTCTCATCTGTAAAAACAGTCATACAGCATAAGGTCTTTAGTTTCTACCATCAGGGCCACTGGGTGAATCAGAAGAGAGTACGCAAAGCCTCTGCAAAACTTACAGCATTATGTAAATGTCAGATTTTTTTTTTCGTACCAACCACTCTTACACTGGTCAATTTTCTTACATCTCTCCGAAGTACTCAGACTTCAGACTGGATTTAGCCCCTGGGAAGCAGTCCATGATTTCTCTATTTTTTCTGATTCTTCTAACTATATCCTTCTCAGTCTTCTTTGCTGGATCTTTATCTAAGTCATGTCCACTAACTGGTTATCTCCCAAGGATCTATGCTTCTTCTTCTTCTTTTTTCTTCTATATACTAATTTTCCTGGTGATCTTATCATCTTCCATTGATTCAATAAACTCCTCTTTGTGGATGCTTTTCATCTCCATTTTTGCAGCCCTAATCTCTCTGCTGACTTCCAGTCTCATGTCTCTAATGGTCTACTGGACATCTTGAACTGGATATCCTACAGATATCTTAGCAGAACATATCCCCTTATCACCCATCCCAACCTCTCCCCTTTCTAACTTCCCTGTTACTATAATGAATAACACCATCCTCACAGTCATCCAGGCTGATAACCTAGCTCTCATCCTAGACTTCTCTCTCTCTCTGTCTCTCTGTCTCTCTCTCTCTCTCCCTCTCCATATGTCCAATATAATATCAAGTACTGTTCTTTCTGCCTTCACAATATCTCTCATATATGTCCTCATTCTTCCTCAAACACAGATGCCACCTGAATGGAGGCCATCATCATCTCACTCCTGGACTACTGCTATAGCTTTCTGGTGGGCCTCAAGTCTTCACCCACTCCGAGCCATCCTTCACTCAGCTACCAAAGTCATCTTCCTAAAGAGAAATTTTGACCTTGCCACTTTTCTCCTCAACAAACTCCAGTGCCTCTCTATGACCTCCAGGATCAAATATAGAATCCTCTGCTCTGCTTTTAAGGTCCTAGTAAGGTCCAAGTAAATTTCTGAGGGTAGTTCAACTCCCATCTTCCTAGCTCCAGGCTCAATGTTCTATCCACTCTGCAATATAGCTGTCTTCTGCTAGTCTATGCTCATTCTTAAATCTTTTGATAAAACCTGATCCAGAATTACTCCCCTTCGGTGGCAAGATCCCACAGGGAGAGAGGAGGGGGATCTAGGGCAAAGGAGTTGAACTCCAATGTCTTCTCTCCTATCACTGATTGGTGAATCTGTCTGCTCTTCTTTGGAGAAAGGCATGAGACGTCTACATTTAGAGGCCCCTGTCTCCCTCTCCTTGAGACTGACCTCTCCCTATTCCTGCCCACACCTTCCTTACCCACTCCGGCACATGTTGACCACATTGTTCAACATGCTGCTGGTGAAGTGCTGCTTTGCCATTTGGGGCAATGAGGTCATCAGGTTCCTCATGGTGTAGCAAGCAGATGACATGATATCCCCTGAGTTGCTGGTGTTGCCCGTTTGGCTAGAGAGGAGACGAGTCATCTCTGGGAATATTTGGTTCCCTTTAAGAGAAAGGGGTGAGAGGACAGATTCAGGACCCAGGAACTTCAGTAAGTGATAGGATGAGATCTTTAGCTTCAACATTATGGCCCTGACCTTCCATCATTTAGGTGTCAGGAAGCATGGGGCTTGGAGATTGAAAGACCTATATTTGAATCCTAGCTGTGCCTCTTAGGACTCATGTGACCTTGGGTAAGTCATTCAATCTCTATGGGCCTTTGTATTCTTATTTACAAAAGGAGAGGGTTGGACTGAAAACCCTTCTAGCTCCCACTGGACTCCATCAGAAACCATCAAAACCCATGTCTATCACTAAATTCCTATACCATTCAGCCATAATCTTCTGCTGCTCTACAATGACTTCCTGGCTTGGACTCAGTGATCTGGCCAACTTTCCCCTTATCATCCCATCCCAAGGACTTTTTCCTTAGTCTTACATCCCTTTATCATTTCATTCCATGATATACACACATAGAAGGTGCTTAATAAATGATTGTTGAAATGAATTTCTATCTCCAAACACTTGCCAAAGCCAATACAGACTTCTGAGATTCATGCACGAGGGAACTGATGGAAATCTATGCTTATTAGCAGTATTTTGGGGGACTCCAATGCTGAAAAGAGATTAGGGAGATGATTCAGGAGGGAAGCCCCTGAAGAACACCTCTTACCCATTACTTTGTGCAGCACAGGATGTCGAGACATATTACTCAGGAGGGACGCTCCAGATCTGACCACATCAGAGTTGCTTGATTGGAGAAGGCGGGCAATTTGAGGCAAACCTTTTTCCTTCAGTCCAATCATCTGACTCATGCCACTGGACATCTAGGAAAGAAATGTAGACCAATCACTTGTCTTATGGATTCCAGGAAAGATAATACTATTCTTGATTATCATGTTACTAAGTACTAAAATATTTTAAAGAATCATGATTTATCACAGTGGGTGTTTTCTCCATCTGCAAACACAGATTATAATTTCGCAATGCCTTACTAAATTGTCTTCATGATTTCCTATGGTTGAAAACTTTCAGAACCTTGTGGTCAACCTTTTGGAGTCTTTGAACTTGGCTACTTGGTCCTCCAACAACAGACATATCACTAGACCCAAATTCACAACCTTTCCAGATTGGTCTTTTTACCAGAGATATATTGTTGAACATTAAAGCTGATAGATAAGAAAGAACTTTTAAAAGAATAAACATGTATTCCAGAATCAAAGATTGTTGTTATACCGAAGCATCTAAAGCATAGCAAATACTCAGTTGAGTACCTGTTGGGTTGAACCAGTTTAGGCCATATTGGACATAGTTCCAGAACCCAGAATATTTATCCTGCAGAATTAACAAAGTAATCCTTGGTACTCATAACACCATTGGTAAGTGGGTGGGTAGCAGATAAAATACAATAAGGGAGAGTAGATTCTTCCAAACCTCCATAAAATTAAAAATACTCAAATCTCAGAAAAGGAACTTTAATCTTCCAGTAGAGAAACTCCATTAAATTGGGCCCTCTTGGACAACAAATTTGCCCCCATCCCAGTTTCAGAAGTGTATACACTGTGACCAAAAGAAACCGAAGAATTAACATACATTTTAGAAGGTAATGGAAGAAGGATAAATGAGAAAAGAAAGTAGGAGTTGAGAGAGCAAACAGAATGAGAGAGAGAGGAAGGGAGGGAGGAAGAGGTAGTAGTAGAGACAGGGAAGCTGGAAGTGGCTATTCCTCTCACCAATCCTTTGCTGGCAGTGAGGTTCTGCAGGGCACCAGCACAAGCCTCCAGGGTGGCATCTTTCTTGCTCTTGCCCATGAGGTTCAGATAAGTGCGAATGGTATCAGAGTGGTAGAGCCAATTACTTCCCTTGGGTTTGGTCTCCTCCTCAGGCAAAGGCAGGTCATAGTTGTTATTCTAAAGGAAAAATGGAAGATCATTAGGAAGGCCCTGCTAAGAAGCCCTGAACCCAGCTTCTTCTGAATGTTTCCAACTGATCTGAGTATGTCTCCCATCCACTTATCCCTGCCCCTATACCTGGTTGGACTACCATGATGGGAGAGAGAGAGACAGAGACAGAGACAGAGAGAACAGAAGTCAACTTGGCAGGCAGAGGCAGCATGACTGGGCTGCCTCCTCAAAGTTTAGGGGACTCTGATAAGTCCTTTGGTTTTTTCCAATTTCTGTTCAAGTGGAGCAAATCCAACTGAAAAGGGCCAGAACTTGACTCAATGATCCTGACAACAGTAGGGAACAGTGGATTCTTTCAAACCCTCATAAAATGCATACTCTGAGAACAGTCTCTGAGATCAACTTGTATGTCTTGAAAAAAGCATCGTCTGTCACTAGCCATTTGGCTATAGTCTTCAATCCAGGAAACTGAAGGCATGAGTTGTTCGCTGGTCCCAACTCCTGACATTTATTTTATTTCCCAAGTCAGCCACATTAAACTCAGGTTTCCCTTGAGTGGCAGGGCATCTAAGCTGGCTTGAAGCCAAGATGTCATAAATGAATGACTGCCATACTAGGTCTTCATTTGAGAAGTCTTTCTCCATTCATATCTCAAATAGTCCTATATCCCTCCCTCCTTCTGAATGGAGTGGTTCTCAACCTGGAGTCAATGAATTTGGGTTTTTTTAATATTTTAAAAGTATTTGGTAACTACATTTCAATATAATCGATTTTCTTTATAATCTTATATATTTTATTTTATGCATTAAAAATATTCTGAGAAGGGGTCCACAGGCTTCACCAGATTGTTCTGATACCAAAAAAATAAGGAGAAAACTGGGGATCAGTAGTTGGCTAGGAAAGAGTAAAGTGATGACCCCAAAGCACACACTGTAATATCTTTTTCTAAAAGCAATGTAGAGAAAAAAGCAAAAGCAAAAAACACCTGAAGCATGTGGGCACCATCCCCTGGCACCAAGTAAGGGCTTTGGGAAGGAAGTGGGGAGATTGGGTGGATTACAACAAAGTCAAAGATCCTGTTCTATGAGTTGAGCATTGAGTGCTATGTCAGCAGTGTGGTAGTTTGTTCCAGAGTCCTGACATTTGACCTCCCATTTTCCCCTCAGCCAAGTCCATCCCTGAGGGTTTGCCCCAATTTGACTCTCCTGGGCTACCCAAGGAGGGGAAGGGGATTCTTACCATCATCTTTTCATTCCTGTTGCTGAAGCAGCCTGTGGAAGACTTGTCAGTAAAGGTATTGCGGTTGTTATACTCCAGCTGGCTATAGCGGGTGGGTACCTCAGCATCCAGTCGATAAGATAGATTGTGCAGGATACACATGCAGTTCTCCACAGACTGAAAGGTAAACAGGAGCACTGAGGTCTGACTTCCCTGCCCAGCCTGGGAAGGCCTCATGCTTCCACCAAAAGAACTGATCATCCAGACAAGGACAGGCTCAGGGTACTACGATGACTGTCCCAGACAGTGCCTGGGAGTAGGGCTAGTGGGTCATCACCATTCTCTATCCTTGCACCAGCTATGGGCAACAATGATAATCTCAATATCCAAAGATCCAAAGGCCATGTCTTTTAGCTTTGGAATTCATTATAATAGCTCTCATTTGTATAGTACTTTACAGCTTATAATACCTTTCTTCAAAAAACCTGTGAGGCAAATAGTGCGTGTAAACATCATTATTTCCATTCTACAGATGAGAAAACCAAAATTCAGAAAAATGCAGAATTTTGCTCTTAATCACATGGTTATAAAATTGCAAATTAGGTGGTTATAATATCACAGGTTCATAGCTCTAGAACTGTAAGGGACCATAGGGGCCATATCCAACCCTTTTATTTTGCAGATGAGAAAACTGAGACCCAGGGAGGCTAAGTCACTTGCTCAAAACCATGAGGAGAGTAGGTATCAAAGGTAGGATTTGAACCCAGGTTCTCAAGAACCCAATGCTCTTTTCACATTCAACTGTATTTATTTGACTTAGAGTAGGGGAAAAGTGGCAGGGGGCAGGAGAATGGCAACATTCCACTCAATCCTGGTCCAAGCTAATGTTAGAATTAGGTGGTACTCTTGAGCCTAGGATTACATATTTGAAGGGAATACATCTCAAAGAGGAGAAATACCAAAGAGGAGAGGGCCATAAATAACCATAGGAATGCCTTTCCTCCTAAAGCTGGATCTTCACTGTCTACTTTGGCAGCCTACTTTGGTGGTTCCAAAAAGAAATTACTCTCTGTGGCTTGTCACTGCTATTCAGAAATCCATAAAGGTCTCCATGTTGACAGTGCGACAGCCCTTCTACCATCATCTAGGTGACTCCCAAAGCTCAACTCCTCAACGTTTTGTTTCCATGGGCCAAAATGTCATTGAGATAGAAAGAACCAATGGAATCCATTAGCCCAGACTTGGCCATCACTCTCTACTAGTCTTCAGAAGTACATACTGTCTTCGGGCCTCTATTAACCTAGCCCACATTCCTAGAAGGCCCTGAACAAACTTCATAGGTGACTTGGCTTTTGAGATGGGAACTGTTCAAATGTAGGTGCCAAACCTGATACTCCCATTCTTGGACTCTATGACTTCACACTGAGGTTGGGTTTGTTGAGAAAGAGAAGGGCAAGCTCTGGGTATGTAGGGAGCTCTAGGAAGGAGGTAGAAGACCAGAATCTAAAAGAACTAGGCTCTTACCTTGTCATCACAGCGACTGGCTGCCACACAGTTCTGGACATAGGCTATAAGGGAATCAATCAGCCCTGGATAGTTACGCATAGTCTGGCGTCCAGCATCAGCTGAGCTCAGGTTCCTGAAAGAAAAGAGGAGCATTAAGGAGAGGAACAGAAGAGGAGAAATGGAGTAGAGAGGAGAGAATGTAGAAAAAATGGAGAAAAGAAAGAATTTATTCATTCCGAAGCATTTCTTGAGATCTTTTACATGCAAGGTACTGTACTTAGGTTCAGGGTACAAAGACCAAAAAAACAAAAAGTAACTCCTTTGAAGGAGCTTACATTCTATGGAGGGGATATAGTATACACACTGCCAAGTATACATACAACACATTCAAAGTAAATACAAAGTGATTTCAATCAAGAGAACCCCACAACTAGAAGGATCAGGAAAGGCCCCATTAGAAATGTCACCTCCGCTAAGCCTAAAAGAATGGGGAATTCCAAGAGAGAGAAACAAAAGAAGGAAAACCAGGCAGGGACAGCCTTATGTTTTATCCCAGATACAGATGGAATGAGGTGTGCTGGAGCGAATTTGTGGTAGTTTTCAAGAACCAAATGTAAATTTTCAGCGTGAGCATTTATTTCCTGGAAGTGAGCAAAAAGCTACAAATCAGGGCTTGATTGATTGGATTGCTGACCATCTAGGCTTAACAAAGTGATGAATAAAACGCTAATGATGCAGATTAAATTTAAAAATGTGTCACACATTTTTTTTTGAGAATGAATAGTTAAACATGTCCCTGCATATAGGTGACCAAAAGTAGGCCAGTATGGTTAAAGCACAGAATGAATGAAGTGGAATAAAATTGGTCAGGAAAGAGATTGGGACCAGGTTGTTAAAAGGTTTAAACACCTAACAGAGGAGTTTGTATTTATTTTATCCTAGAGGGAATAGAGAGCCATTCATTCATTCCCTCATTTATTCATTTAATAACCATTTATTAAGGTCTACTGTGTGCCAGGCACTTGGAGTATAAAGTCAAAAACAAAAGTCCTTCTCCTCACAGAGTTTATCTTCTCTTGAGAGGACAATAACGTACACACATAAGTAAATACAAAGCCTTAGATGTTTCTTGAGCAGGAGAGTGCTTTAGGAATATCAGTTTGGCAGCTGATGGGTAGGAGAAGGGAGAGACTAGAAGCAGGACCATCATGGGACCATTGCCATTGTCCAGGTTGAATTAGGGTTGTGGTTACATGAATGGAGAAAGGGAGGGGAAAGAGGGTGAATGGGTAGGAGACCAACGGAGGATGAGAATGAATGAAGATAGAAAATAAAGGAATAAAGGAAGGAAGACAGGCTGAGCAATGAGGGGAAGGAATGTGTTGGAGGAGAGAGAATAGGGGAAGACAGGAGGAGAAGAAAAAAGAAAGGACAAAGAAATAGAAAGGAAAGAACAAACAATGGAATGGCTAGTTGCCATCCTATGCTGGAAGAGGCTGAGACGTGGCCTCAGGTGAACTTTGTCCCAGTGCCATCTTCTCTGACCCACTTTCTTCCCACTCACTCCTCATGCTTACAACCTTCTCACTGAGTGCCATAGCTGACACCCCACACAAGCCCCCCACAACACATCTGTGCTCCCCCAGGAGGTATGCCCTTCATAGAGATCTAAAAGCTCCCTGATTCTCAGTGTTTCTCCTCTTGGGGGCACTTTCGTCTGGTGCAGGAGGACACAGATTAAGTGGCTGTTGGCCAGAGACTTGATCCACCTCCCTACTCAATGCTATCAAGCAGGCAAATGTGTTTTCCCAGCTGCCATGTTAGGCAGGTTCCCAAGCAATCTGGGCCCATCTGCCTGAGGTGGGTGGGGCTGCTCTTCTCCCCCTCCAGCAACTCTATAAAGGTCTTAATTACATGGCTTTTTCATCTCCAAGCCTTACTATGCCTCAGCTGGCTATGGGGCAGGTGGACTATTGGGGAGGCTATAAGAAGAAGCAACAAGTTGAGACAAAGAATCACATGCCAAGAAACTCTTTCTGGTCTCCCCAAGCAACTTGCGAGTTCCCTCAGTGGAAATTATTTAGAATTATATGATGTTACTAAAACTAAGTAGTTCAATGGATAGAATGCTGAGCCTGGAGCTCAGAAGACCTGAGTTCAAATCCAACCTCAGACATCTACTAGCTGTGTGACCCTAGGCAAGTCACTTAACCCTGTTTACCTCAATTCCCTCATCTATAAAATGAGCTGGAGAAGGAAGTGGCAAAGCACTCCATTATCTTTGCCGAGAAAACACCAAACGGGGTCATGAAGAGTCAGACGCAACTAAAATGACAGAACAACAACGACTAAAAGTGTTCATCTCCTTGGATCCCTTGAATCCCTTACCACTCCCAGCATACATATATTCAAAAAAGTCAAAGACTGAAAGTCCCCAAATATATAAAAATATTTATAACAGTACTATTGTAACAAAACCAAACAATACCCTGGAAGAAGAGTGGATGCGAAAATGACTGGACAAACTGTAGTATATGAAGTGAAGGAATCTTATTGCATCATAACAGGTAATGATTGGAAGAATCCAGAGTCACATGGAAAGGTTTATATAAACTGATACTGAATGAACATAGCAAAATCAATAGATCAATATACACAATGACCGTGATGATGAGAATAGCAGTATCTTTAAAGGGCAGAATGCATGTAAAATGCAAGGATCAATCCTGGTTCCAGAGAACAGATGATGAGACACACCTCTCTCCTTTCAAAAGAGAATCCTCAGTAGAGAGGAGGGTGTCTACAGATGCAAAATGTTGCATACAGTGTTAGATGAAATCTTTGCATTGGTTGGTTTTGCTTTAACTATTTTGATTTATTTTAGAGGAAAGACTGAAGAAGAAAATGCTTCTGCAGAGTGACTATAGGAAAAATAAAGGGTAGCCACAAATCCTTTTATTCTTTAAGAAGAAAGTCTCCTAGTGGAAAAGACTAAACCACTGAAACAAGGTACAGACGTTAAACGAGGTCTTATACTTCCCTGAGTACCCCAGTGAGTGGCACAATATTTGCTGTTACATAATGCTCACGCCTAGATTCCAGCACCCAACAGCTCTTATTGAAACCACCTTCTACCCTAGCCACACCCTGGTTTGGAACTTGGAACAGTTTGGGTATAGACATGGTCTTTGAGCCAATCTATATGACACACTGGCCTAAGGCTGGGAGTGACTCATTAGCAGAAGCTTTTATGCAGGGGAATTCTCTTTAACTAGCACAGGAGCGCATTTCAATGAATAAAGGAAGGAAAAAAAATTGAATTAGAACATTAAGACATAGGTACAAGTGCTGGCTCTTGGATATGGAAACATACATGTGCATACACATGCTGCACTGTAAGAAATGATGAATATAGAATGTAAGGAACATGTAACACATGTACCAAATGATGAATATATATGAACATGTAATACATGTAAGAAACAAATACAAACGAATATGTAAGAAAGGATGACTATGGAACGTGATGAACATGTAGCATGTACTAAATGATGAATATAAATGAACATGCAATACATGTAATAAATAATGAATATAAATGAACATGCTATACATGTAAGAAATGATGAGTTTAAAGAATTCAGAAGAACGTCAGAAGATTCCATGAACTGATGTTGAGAGAAGTTATCAGAATACAGACACACATATTTTTCATATGGGTGTTGTATATGAATAATGTTAAAAACAAAATTAAATCAAACCAAAATTGGCTCCAAAGAAGAGAATAAGACATCACAGCCCCTACCTTTTCTGCAGAACTAGGGGACTCTGCAGACATGTGTAGTCTATATGCCGCCAGACAAAGAGTATATGTTGGTTAATGTTATTGTGTTTTTTATCCTTTTTTTCTTTTTTTTAAAAACTGTGTTACATTTAGGTGATGTAAAACCACATGATATCAATAAAAATAAACTTATAAAAATAAAATGGTCTGATTTCTCTGTCCCAGAGAGGATCTAGGACTAGAAGGACCCCACAGACCGAGGTGAGCCAAAGCTGGGTTGGTCTACTCTGTGCCAAGGTCAGGTAGAAGGGAAAGGCCAACTTCTCTCACCTCAGACAGCCAGTGGCATTGAAGAAAACTTCCGGGTCCACCACTTCCCTGGACATATTGCTATTGCCGTCACACCAGCCAGAGAAGGGGATGATAACCCGATCGGTCAGAACAGGGAGAGCTTCATTAATGAGTTCTTGCTTCAGCTCATCGGTGGAAGACAGATTCCAGAGCAGCCCTAAAAAAAAGACGGGTCCCCTTTTAGCTACAGTCCCTTGATGCCAAGCTTCAAGAAGTGTTCACCAGTCCATCTTCCCGTCTATCTCTAACGTTTTCTATAATAAACTCTTTACAACATACCCAATAAGTGGTCATCTAAGCTTTACTTTAAGACTTCCAATAATGGGGAGCTTGCTACCTCACAAAGTATCTCCTTGCACTTTCAGATCATTCTAACTGTAAAGAAAGTTCTCATCTAAAAATATTAACTCTCAGCTATTCCGAGCCAAATGAATAGATAGATCACTTCCCAAGGAACATATTGCCTCATTGGTCCTTGGGTGTACAGCTTCCCTCCCTAACTAGCTTCAAGTTCCTGGAGAATATAATTTTAGTTTGAGGTTCTTTGTCTTATACAGCATGGGAAGCAGGGTTGCACAGCGGATAGGGTTTGGGGCTTTGAGTAAGGAAGCCTGGGTTCAAATTCAGCCATGTATTAGCTATGTGACCAAAAGCAAATCATAACCTCTCAGAGCTTCCTTTTCCTCATCTGTAGGATGGACATAACAATTTCCTTTGGGAACTGTTGGAAGGAAAGCGTTCGGCAAACTTTAATATAAATGTAATTTAGTGTTAGCTCTGAGCTGAGCATATAGTGGGAGTCAAAAGATAGGCTGACTGAGTGACTATTTTGACCATGCATTTTGGCATTATATTATTTGACAATATTAATATAATAATAATATTTGGTAGTATTAATAATATTCAGTCTGATACTGCTCTTTGATTATTTCCTGTCTCTAAGGCTGGTATCCATCTGGGTTTTAAGTACCTTTGAGGCAGAGACTTTTTTTTTATTACTACTGTTGTTAAGTAATATTAATAGTGAAATAAAATAATGTAATTGATAACATAACAATGGCTCTTATTGTTTGTTTACACTTTTAAGGTTTGCAAAGTGTTATTTCTACAGTATGCCTGAGAGGTCAATTTTTACTTGCCCTCCCCCTCAAATGAGGTAAGTATTATTTTCCTTATTTGACAAATGAGGAAACTGAGGCATATGGCATCCACAGCAAGTTCTATGAATGTAATAGGATTCTGGTAATATGGATTGAATTAGATTGCTCCACCAGACATACTTTTCACCATCTACCTGCTAAACCCTGCCTTTTGTTCAGGTAACCCCCATACACCCTGCTTCCACAAACCCAATGTGCAGTCAAATTTTGCCTTAGGTCCTAAGTCGAGTGTGTCTGGACCATCAACCACTAATTCGAACACAAGTGAAGCTCATATCTGTTTCCTTTTCATTTCTACCTGTTGCCCCTCATTTTGCTTGTGAGGCCAGCTCTAATCTCTTTTCCATATCACAGTCTCTCATTTCATTTCTCCCCTAAGTTTTTTTTCTCCAAGTTAAGCATCCTCAGTGCCTTCAGCACATCTTTACTGTGTATAAAGCATATAAAGCATAGCTTCTACAGATGGATGCTCTCCACCTTATTAACGCCTTTTAAAAATGTGGCATCCTAAGCCAAACCCAAAACTATACATCATGTGACCAGGGGGTGGTGATGGGGATTGTTTATTCTTGGTATTGTTTGTCCTTTATTTTCAAAGAGAACCATAACGTGGCAACTAACCTTCTTTCTGGAAGCTAAACCCTCGCTCAGTGCATTGTAAGATCTCACTAGTTTTGTGGGTTGCCTTAATATGCTGTTATTTCATATCAAGCTCACAGTCTAATAAAAACTCCTTTTCAGATAAGTGTTGTCTAGTCTCCCCTCTCTCGTGTCATACTTAAGGGGATTTTTTTAATCCATGTGTGAGATTTGGGTGCCACATCGTACTAGTCACTCACCATTCCTTACTCTCTCACTCTCTGTATTCTAAAATGCATTTGGCCTTGATGTGCATACAACGTCAATATTAAAGCTGATTTGTCTCTGTTTTCTACAAGCTCACCTCCTCTAAGGGATTTGTCTTAGGCTGGCAGCTACCAGAGGGTATGTAATATGTCTATGTAACTTGCTCTATGAGCTGCTAGGTGGCATAGTGGATAAAGCATTGAACTCAGAATCAAGAAAGACCTGAGTTCAAATGTGACCTCAGACACTTATGAGCTGTTCAACCCTGGGCAAGTCACTTGATTTTGTTTTCTCTTCTGGAAAATAAGCTGGAGAATGAAATGGCAAGCCAGTCTAGAATCTTTATTAAGAAAACCCCAAGCGGGGTCACAAAGAGTCAAACATCACTGAAAAACAACTAAAAACTTGTTCTACACCACATCCAATATGACTCCATATGCAATTAAGCACTTAATAAAAATTTTGATGATGATGAACTGAACACCACTACTGTGCATCTCTAGGGTAACCCCAACAGTTCCATTTTGGGGGGTTCCATTGCTCTTTGTCATGTCTAAGAATAAGCTCATACTTACTTTTTGGAGAATTCAAAAAATAGTTCCCAAATGTTTATACCCTCTCCATAAAAAGTAAGTCCACTTTGCTAACTGTTAGATGTGGCATCTAGTCAACCTATTTCCCCTTTTTCTGATATACCCCCTGGCCTCTGACACCTTTGATCATATTTGATTTTCAGGCTTTGATCATGGGTAGATTGAAAGAAATATGAGCCAATTCCTGGAAAAATTTGTAAATGACTTGATCTCTCTTGGCTTCAGATTTTTTCTCTGAGAACATTGAACTAAGTGATGTAGAAGGCCCCTTTATCTCTAGAATTTTATGACTGTCATATTGCTGAGCCCCAAATTCCTTTGCTTTCTTGCTGCCTCACAGTGTTCCCCAAACTAATGACACAGGACCCCCCAAGAGATGGAGACTATGTTCTCCACCCACACACTTGTCACTTACACTGGATGACCCAACAAACTAATCCCTGGTTGCCCAAGAGGTTCCTTGTCCCCCTATCTCTATTCCCTTAGCTTTCCATGGGAGGCAGAAGGGAGGAGGAAGGTACAGGCTGGAAAGGGAGAGAGATTGGGGAAGGGAAAGGAACTCACCAGTGAGCTGCTTCTGGATCTCAGTGCTCCCAGTCCTCCTCAGGAGGTTCACAGCCTCCGGGATCCCATTCTGCCTCCTGGTCTCTAGCTTGTTAGTGGAGCTTCTGAAGACCAGGTTGCGGAGGGCTCCAGCTGCAGCTTGCTGGACATTTTGATTGGGGCTCCGAAGGAGAGACACCAATTTGCAAATTCCTCCCAACTGGTACACCTAGTGTAGGAAGGAAGCCCATCCACATGAAGGGTCAGAGACTCATCTCAAGGCTAGATTTGGTACCTCTAGGAAGCTAGGTGGCACAGGGGATAGACTGCTGAACCAAGGGACATAAATGCTAACCTTTAGAATGTCCTGTCCTTTTTACAGTTGGGGAAACTAAGGTACAAAGGAACAGAATTTATGAATCCCCCTAGGAACCACATATCATTTCCTCTCTTCTTTGTGTTCTAGATCAAGGTCACCACACCCAACTCTCCCCTTCCTCCCCCAAATCCTACCAGGATTTCTCTCATCTCACCTAGTAGTCAAGACTCAAAGTAGATTTTTTTTCAAGCCAAAGAATCCACTTGGGTACTGAATTCTTTAAGCTAAGTATCCCTAGAACTCCCAAAGCTGTCCATGTATATGTATAGCCTTTAGATAGCAGCCTCTGGCTTGGTCTCCCTAGGAACATCCTTATTCGATGATCCCAAGATTAGAGATGAGGAACTCTTACTTTTCACTACTACCAAGAAAAATGGTATTTATCCTACTTTTTCAGGTGGCTTGTATAGAACACAGTATAGGGACCAGAAAGGGCATATGGGAAGGGATATATGGGTGGGGCAGGAGAAAGGGAGCTATTTAATTAGACTTGCCTAAGAGATTCCCTGGGTTCATAACTGGTACCAGTTATGACTATGTCTACATTGATTACTAGAGAAACAACTTAGATCCACATTGAAAGGGCAACTTCTCTAGAACAATGAGTACTTTTGATTTCGCTATGGGTAGATAATTAATAGATGCTTGCTTAGCTTGCTTGACATCAACACAACAATTGGGACTGATAGTGAATCTAGAGCTAGAAGAGTTCAAAGATGCCCTCAAACCCAGACCTTTCATTTTTATGAATGGGGAAACTGAGGTATGGGGTCATTTACGCAGTAGAGATAGTATTTGAACCCATGTTCTCTAACTTTGCTTTTTACTAACCAGACACATATATTAGCAGACAATTTCAGATGGAAATCAATCCAAAAGAAGCAATGAGGTACAGTAGAAAGAACAGTGGCTCCAAAATCAGAGAACATGAATAAATAATCAGCAACCATACACAGGTCCCAAGTCTACAGGCTCCTAAAGAGCCCCATCTTTCTACAGGGAAGGTTTGATTTTATTCTTTAAAGACAAACAAAATAAATGAATATAATCAAATATAGAATTTGGGTTCCAATTCCTTGGAAGAGAAGTCCCCTGATTTCTGAGTCAATGAGAATTTTTTTAATGTAATGTGAATCATCTGTGCACTTGACTGCAGCAGCATGATGGATTGGGAATAATGTTGAATGGGGAGTGTGGTAGACAACTCTCTCACTACCTCTCTGTGTGACCTTGGATGAGTCACCAATGCAATGACAGAACATTATGTCTCACAGGGACAGAAGAGGTCACGTAATCCAAACCCCTCATTTTACCTATGAAAAACCTACAGACAGGTTAAGTGACTTACCTAAAAGATACAATTAGTAAGTAGCATGGCTCTACATCCAGCCCTCTTTTCCACTACATCATACTTCCTTCCTATCACTAGATGTCACTAAGATTGGTAGTATTAAGTTATCATAATAGTTAATAATAACATCCTTTATATAGTACTTGAAGATTTATAAAGGGCTTTACATAGGGTATCTCATTTGGTTAGGGATATGGACAACCATTAAACCAAAAGCAGTCAAGTTCAGTCAGGGAAGTTGGAATGATGGCGAGTTGGTGAGTGATGGGGACGGGGAAGGAGGCAGAAAAAAGGAATGGACAGAGGAGAAGATTCAACATTGATTATCACGCAGCCTAGACCTATTTATGGACCATACCAAGCACTGCAATCTACTTCAGGGGCTGGGCAGGATGAGAAAGAACCAGGAGAGAGAAAGCCTCCACTCAGCTTTAAACATAGGACCAGCCCAATATGTAGGTCTTGCTCTTGCAGATTCAGGGAGAAAGTATGAAGGTGGTTACCTGTTGCTTGGCAGATTCATCCTGGAAACAGGTGTGCTGGATGTAATAGGCCCCAATAGCCTGATACTTCTCATCCTGAGAGCTCAGAAACTGTACAGCCTTAGGGATAGTCAAACCACTGCACTCTATGTCTTCACTGCAGATCCTGAGCAAGAGAAGTTGCAGAACATGGGTTACCCTGAGCTGACACAGGACATCTTGCCTCAAGTGCTCCAGACCCTGGAGGCCAGATGTGCTGTAGTTTCTAAAACCTCATCAATACTCCAGAGAATTAAGATGGAGGCAGCCAGAGCTGTTAAATCAGCATTTACACCTTTTGTTGTTCAGTCGTTTCAGTCATGCTAACTCTTCATGACTCCATTTGAGGTTTTCTTGGCAAAGATACTAGAGTGGTTTCCTTCTTCCGCTCATTTTATGGATGAGGAAACTGATGCAAGCAGGATTAAGTGATTTATCCAGGGTCATACAGCTAGTAAGGGTCTGAAGCCAGATAAGAACTCAGGAAGATGAGTCTTCCGGATTTCAGGCCCAGTGCTTTTATCCACTTTACCAATTAGCTGTCCCTCCCTCATGGAAAGAATTCCTCTAATATGAACCTGTCTGATGGGAATGGACTCAATGACTGGAATGACCCCACCCAGGAACACATAGCTGATCCATCCTCTTCCAGGAAAGGATGAAATTAACTCAGAGTTGGTAAGACAATCACTATAATGAGACTCAGGTCTTGGCTTTGTTCTTCATATGCACAAACTAGCTTCCATTCAATTTAATAAATATTTATTGAGCACCTCCTACATTAAAGGCCCTGTGCTAGGCTGGGGACACAAAGACAAACATGACCTCATAGAGCTTCATTCCTTAACACAAATCACACCCTGGCCCCCAGTTAGACATGGGGACACAAAGACAAACATGACCTCATAGAGCTTCATTCCTTAACACAAATCACACCCTGGCCCCCAGTTAGACATCTGGAACATAGGGACCACGAGTCATGAAATCATCAGGGGAAAGTGGGTGGAAGTGAATCCATCAGTCATCAAGCGCATCAAGTGTTCATTGCAAATGTCCCTCCTTTCCCTGTCCCCAGGCTACCTGACAGTTCCACCCTTGTCATCTTGTGAATGAACTAATGCCTCCTAAATTAATCTCTGCCCATTGTTTTTCCTCAGGCCTGTTAATCAGACACATTGCTTCATCAAATCGCTGCTTGACTAAACTATCCTCAATAATTCCCCAATGCCCACAGCAAAAAAAGGTCCAGATTTCTAACCTAGTTTCCAGTGCCCTCTACAATCTGACTCTAGCTTACCTTTCCTTCCTTATCCTTAATTACTCCACCATACCAACCTCCCATCCAGCTAAACTGGTGTCCTCATGTTTTGCATGAGTGAATTCTATTTTCTATCGGATTAGGTACCTTTCCCCTTTTCTGCATCTGAATCCTACCATCCTTTAAATCCTACTCTACTGAAGGTCTACTAAGAAATTCTCTAATCTTCACTGGCTGGTTTTTTTGTTTGTTTGTTTGTTTGGGTTTTTGGGTTGCTTTTGTTTTTGTTTTTTGGGGTTTTTTTTTTGTTTGTTTTGGTCTTTGCATTAAGATAATGAATCAAGGCCTGAGGCTGCCATTTTGTAGTCACCAAAGAGGAATGTAACAATGAAGAGATATCTCCCCACTATTTTCTACCCTAAATCTTTCTGAAATTTTGCTGTTTTACTCTATTACTGAAGCAGAGAGGTGGGGGTAGTGGATTAAAGTTAAAGAATGGCTGAGCCTAGAATCAGGAAGACCTGAGTTCAAATCCAACCTTAGAAACTTCTAACTATGTAACCTGTGAGTAAGTCACATAACCTCTGTCTACCTCAATTTCCTCATTTTAAAATGGAAATAATTGTGATAATCACCCCTATTCCCCCACACACACACTCCCAGGGTTGTAGTGAGGATAGAACGAAATAATATATGTAAAGTGTTTTTTATACTTTAAAGTGCTATATAAATATTGATTGTTCAGTTGCGTCCAACTCTTCATGAACCCATGGATCATAGCATGCCAGTACTGGAATTTTCTGGGCAAAGATACTGGAGTAGTTTGCCCTTTCCTTCTCCAGTGGATTGAGGCAAACTGAGGGAAAGTGACTTACCCAGGGTCACATAGTAAGTATCTGGGGCCGGATTTCAACTCAGATCCAAGTGTAGTGTTCTATCCACTGAGGCACCCAGCTACTTCTACATAAGTAGATGTCTACAGACATATAGATAGCTATATATACTTATAGATATCTAGATACAAAAAATACACTTATATAGATATATAAGTATATATGTGTATATATGTATATATATATATATATATATATATATATATATATCGCTCTCTCTCTCTCTCTCTATACACATATATATATATTTATATAAAATGAGCTATCTATCATTATTTATCACTGTGCCTGGGACACAGGAAGTGCTTAATAAATGTGTGCTGATGGATCAATTAACTTTCTGGATGTTAGGAGTGGTTTACAGTGGTACTCTGATTGTGCGAACAGTGGATGAGCTCAGAGCAATCTGGACCAAATAAACAATCACTAAGAATTTATTAAGCCCCTGCTGTGTTCAAGGCCTTGTGCTGGGTGTTGAGGAAAAGCATACAATGAATGAAACAATTTCTGTTCAAAAGACCTCCGCGAGATCCCGTCCTCAGGTCAGAGAGGCTCCTCCCTCCCCTGCTGGGTCCTTCCTGGTTCAGCCTCTCCATCCCTCTCCACCTCCTCAGGACTTGAGCACATTTGCCTGCCTCCCAGCCCTCTGTATTGTCTTCATCCCTTTGTGTGTATCCCAAGAAAACACATTCCTCCAATCTGCATCATTTCCCCCAACAGTCTCCACAAAAAGCTGTTCTTTCAAAATCTCAGTGGATCTGCGATCTCATTAATTTGTGGTCCTTCTATCCTATCAATGCAAAGCATTCACAAACCCTGTGACATCCATCCTCAACACCTTCTCAAGTTAACAGCATTTGACAGGTTTACTTTTCACCTGTTAACCCTTGTTCTTCTGTCTATATTCTATGTCTGAATCCAGAGCTCTCTCTCTCAATCTCTCTCTCTCTCTCTCTCTCTCTCTCTCTCTCTGTCTCTCTCTAAAATACTGCATCTGAAAGAGTTCAGGCCATCTCAGAGTATGTGAGTGAACCAGCTCACGACTGACTCCCTGGCACTTACTTGGAACTGGCCCTCGAGTGGCCAAAGGAGAGGTCCTTATTGCAGGAAATAGGTGGGATATAGACAGGATCCTGCTTGGACGTGCAGGAAGGAGGGCGCACCGGGCACTTCTTCACAGGCTTCTGACCACTGCAAGTACTGTAAAAGCTGTAGCGATTCTGGGTGGTCCTTTGGCTCTTGTTGCCCGTGTAACCCTTGCGCAGGGTCCCCCGGGGGTCGCAGTACAGGTCTGGCTCACTCCGACTGGCCTTGATGTTCTGCAGGAAGCAGATGTCACTGCCGGGGCCGATAGTGTTACAGTTGCCTCGGTTGTACTGGCGGTTCCAGTTCTCCATCTGACTGTAGGAGCTGAAGCGTCTATTATCTGTGTCTCTCTTGAGGGTTCCATTGTAGATCTGATTAGGGAAAGAGAAAAAGCAGCCAGTTCAATGTCCATTGTCCCAAGACACCCAGAATCAAACGCTATAAAGTATGCTCAGCTCATTATATCCCACAGGCCCGCTAACCCATGGTCTGCAAAGATCATTTACCAGAATAAGTCAGTAAGTCCATAAACATTTATTAAGTACTTATTATGTGCCAGGGATGTGCTACGGGCTGTGATAATAAGAATAGGTTACCAGGACAATAGAATGAGTCATGTGGGAATAAAGATTAAGAGCTCAGAGGTCATCACATTTCATAGAGGAGAAAACTAAAGCCAGGATGAACCCAGGACCTCTGATTCCAAATCCAGGGCCTCTCCACTGTACCATTTAACCCCTTTGGGCCTCAGTTTCTTTGCAAAGGTTGAACCAGGTGGTCTCTAAGGAGCTTCCAAATCTTAGAGGTCTGATAGCTAATCCCTTAATTCCCTTAATGTCCATCAAACGTTAGACCACTGCCTTTTAGAATAACCAGTTTCCATTTCTGGAACATTTAAGGCACTTTTACTATAATAAACTTGCAATTCAGTTAGTACGTGTATTATCATTCCTACTTAACCAATAAGGTATCTAGGGCCTGGGAAAGTCATCAGAGATTAATTCAAAGTCATGGCACTAATTCAGGGTTGGAGATGAGATCTCCTATTCCTCCCTGGGTGTCTGCAGAATGGAAGCCTATGTTATGCCATCCTGAACCAAACAGAATTAGGAAAATAAAATTATTACAAAATGATCTTATGATATATGAGAAGATAGAATAAAAGGGACTTGGGCATTATACATCTTTCTGCAACCTCAGCATTAGAATTGACAGTCAAAGGTTGTCATAGGTAACATTGCTATATAGACTTTAAAGGTTTGCGAAGTTCCTACCAACTCTATGAGGTAAGTACAAATTATTGATATTCCCATTTAACAGGGAAGACAGGCTCAAGATGGGTGAAAGCAGATAGCGATGGGGAAAGAAGGGGTTGATAAACTCTCTGGGTCAAAAAGTGGTCTATGCAACCTCATGTTACTCAAGAGGTTTTTACCTTGTTGTCCATGGTAAAGTTTAGGCTCTCCCAGATAGTTGACATTAGTAGGGGGCAGAGCATTTGGTACCTCTAGTCATGCTTCCCCAATGATATCACATAGAACATCTCTAACCCCCAGATAAGGTTTCATGGGAAATTTCCCAGCCTGGTGGCTAAACTAACCCCACCCTAAACATAAGGGACCTCAGTTAATGGATGACAATACTTCAAAACCCCAAGAGAAAGTATGAATACTCCATCATCAACGTAGGTACTTCATCATCACTAAGAGTGTTCCTTGTCAATATGGGTATCCTTTCCATTGATGCTGAGTTGTGATGCTCCCCATCTCCAATTCCTCCCCTGACCCTAAAATAATCCATCCCCTCATAGTCAACTTTCTAGTGTAGGGTCTTTCTGAGTTTGCTAGGCCGGTGGCTGCCAGATACAGAATAGAAGGCTTTCTAGCTTGGTAGGACCTTGGTCACAAATGCAAGGTGCCACCCTGTAGTAATATCAGCAACAACAGCAGCAATTATAACAACTTTAGCAATTCATAACTTAGTGACTAGAAGACATCAATATCTCACTACCTTCCATAAATTAACCAATGACAAATCCCTACACTACAGAGATCTCAAAATATTCTTGAGAATTTAGTAGACTGTATGAGACCCAGAGCATTATCACAGACAAAGCTGTTGTCCACAATCACCCAAACTCAACATGTTCCCATTTAAGTACAGCGTCATAATAGATGATGCCATAACAGAGTACTCATACTCTCCAATCTTCATGAAATGAACAGCTGTTAAATACAGAGATCTTGCAGAAGAAGAAAGGAGTGAAGTACAGTGGACTAAGAGTCCTTGAAGCCAGGAAAACCTGACTCCTGTCACTGTCTGAGTGACCTGGAACCGTTCCCTTGATCTCTCAGTGGAATCACACTCCAATAGAAACAGACCACTAAGTCATCCACAACATGTGTGTTACATATTGTCTTAGAAAACCACATGTGTCTACCTATCTATCTATCTATCTCTGTCTGTCTGTCTGTCTATCTATCTTTCATTCGCTGATCTATTTTAATCAATATATCAGCCACAAAATCAGCAAGGAATGACATTTTAATCTGATTCAGGCCACACTTGGGGGTGCTGTGGGCCACATATAGCTCTCTGGTCACATATTTAACACCTGGTCTAGGCAATTCTTTAAAGTTAGGGATTACAGAGAGAGTTCTGACCTGCCTTGCAGAATGAAGTTTCTTTATCTGGTTCCCACTACTGATCAGGGTTGCCTCTACTAAAGAAATCATAGATTTAGTCTCTGATTCCTGTCCCTAGTGGAAGAAATTAAAATGTTACGGGAATAGGATGAGATACGTGACAAACCACAGCCAAGCAACCCTTGTTCCTAAATGAGGCTGGCCCTTGCTATTGGCTTTTATATAGTAAGTTTCCAGAAGTAGAATTGCAAGTTGATGATGACAGGGATGACGTTAACCTTCTAACAGTTCTTACAGCGTGTGAGCTGGGAATGAATTAAATATTTTTGCAGATTATTTTAACTCTCAGTCCACTAGTTACACAATGAAATAAGGGTGAGTTTACAGCCCTATTGTCTTACCTACTACTAGGGTTATATTGAGGATGCTTGACAGCCTATGAAGAAAGAATCTTGTACCCTAGAAACATCATTCTACAGCGAAGACCAGTTATTTCATCCACTTGAGCCTTGGCTAGCATTCATGAGGCACTTTAAGGTTTTACAAAGAACTTTATATATGCTATCTCGTCTGAGACTTACAGTTCTGGGAGGTAGGTGCTATTTTTGTTGTGACTGTTCAGTTGTGTCTCACTCTTGGTGACCCCATTTGGGTTTTCTTGGCAAAGATTCTGGAGTGGTTTGCCATTTCCTTCTTCAGCTCATTTTACAGATGAGGAGACTGAGGGATACTGGGTGAAGTGACTTGCCCAAGGTCACACAGCTAGTGAACGCCTGAGGCTGGATTTGAACTCTGAAAGATGACTCTTCCTAACCAGCCCTGGCCCTCTCTCCATGCCACCTGGGGCACTGGCATTGTTATTATTCTAATGTTAGAGATGAGAAAATTGAGGCTGCCCAGGCTAACACAGCCAGTATTTGAGTCAGATTGTCCTGATTCCAAGTCCAGCACTCTAACCACTGCACCGCCTACCTGGTGGTATCTAGTAGTCTGAATCACCTGCCTAAGTGTCTGTAAAAATTTTAACGTAAAAGAATACTAGCAGGATAGTGACTGTACCAGGACTTTTCCATGAATCTCATAAAAAACGATGAAGCTCTATATAGATAAGCCCAAAGTATTTCATCTACCCTCTTCGATGTCCAAGTGCAGTGCAATCCTAGCGCTGCCTTTCCTTAGTGACAGTCCCCTCCATTCATGTCTAATGCCTCCATGTGAGGTAGTCTCTCCCTTTCCTTGCTGTGAATTGTTTACAATAGAAATGTTCAGTTGTGATGGTGACTAGAAAACATCCTGCTTATCCTGAAACAGTTAAAGGTCATTTCATTCTCCTTCAAATGAGAAAAAAAGGAAAAAATGAATCATGACAATAATGGCAACCACTGACATTCACAAGGTGCTTTAAAGTTTATTGAACACTTTACAGATACAACTGTCATGGTAACCTGTCTACCAGTAGCTTTATACCTATTTTGGAGATGAGGCAAACTGAGGCTAGACAAGTTATGAAGCACCAGAGCAAGACTTTAATGGGGGGAAAAGGTAGCTAATGATAACAGCAGCTCACTGACCATGAACTCTCATTCCCAGTATAAGCCTTAGGTCATTGTTCAGTTTCACAAATATTAACTGAACCTCTATTATGTGCCTAGGCATTACAAAAGCTGTATGAGACAATAGCCATCCTCAAGTATCTTTCTTCATTGTGGTGAAGTCCCAGGATGCGTCAGCACCCTTCCATCTTCACACTGATCTTCAAAGAGAAAATTTACCAAGCTTCTAAGATAAACTGTGTTGGATCCCGGTCAAGCTGAGTCAAAGCATAGTCATTAATATTCATTATTTGAGTTATATATGAAATGTTTTTGTTCTTGCAATTAAAGCTCCTCCCTTTACCTTTAACCCTGACTCCTAAATTCAAAGACTTAATTCCTGAAAATCCAAGACTTACTCTTCTATGGGTTTTGATTTCCTCCTCCCACCTTGAGATATGGTTTTATCCAATTCTCTCTACTAAATTATTTTGCTTCTCAGACATTAAAATGTAAGCTCCTTGCCTTGTGTATGTTCCCAGAGCATGCCTGGTACACAGTAGGCATTTAATAAATGTGTCTTGATTTGGAAATGAGAAGAGAGATACAGAGGAAGGCTAGTGATCCAAATATCAAATTCTTGGATGTGTTAGAATAAACCAAAAGGGATAAACAATCTGGAATTTGGGTCTTGAGGTCAAGAATTCCTCAGTGAAGCAAGAAAACTAGCAGCCAATAAACTACTACTACCACTACCCCCAAATCCATTCAGTTGCCAAGGCTAGTTGATCCTATTTTCCCAATATCTCCCCTCTTCTCCATTTATATACCTCCCCTGCTCAGTTCATGTCTTCAAGATCTCCTCTGAACAATAAAAATTCTAAGTGTTTCTCAGTTCCTCTACCTGATTCCCATATCACCCCTCTCCAATCTAGGACTAACAGGATAATCTTACTAAAGTATAGGTCTGGCCTTTGCTCAAAAATTCTCCCTATTGCTTTTAAGATTTAAAACAAAAACTTTTTTTTAAGATTTAAAACAAAAAAATACTCTTCCTCAACCTAGCATTTAAAGACCTCTACATTCTGGTCCCCAGGCTATCTTTCTAAATTAATTTCGGATTTTCCTCCCTTCCCACACTTCGTGTTCCAACCAAACTGACCTAATTCTATTCCTCAAGCTAAGCATTCCATCTGCCATCTCTGGGTCTTTGCTGTCTCCCATGCCTGCCATATTGTCCCTTCTCTCTGACTTAGAATTCCAGCTTCCTCCCAGTTTAGCTCAGGCATCCCTTTTGGTGGAAAACCTACCTGATCCCTCTACTCATCACTGTTCCCTCTCCATTCAATTTATTTTGATTTCTCTATTTACCTGTTGCATTCCCTAGTAAAATATTAGCTCCATGAGGACAGGAACTGTTTGTCACTGTATTCCTAACACCTGCCATGGTAGGTGCTGAGTAAGAGTTTGTTGACTAGATTGGTTTGAGCTGAGGTGAGCCTACGTTGATTTATCATGGCAGAATCGGTGAGTCCTACTTATACTGACTCCCAAAGTCTAATGAGGATGTAGCAGGGAACAGTCCTCTCAAGATCCCCTCATTTGGTGAAGCCTCTGGGAATCAGACCCATCAAAGTGCTGTTATTTCTGTCACTATTGCCCACCCCCAACCCTGGCATTTGGCAGGAAAGGACTTTGCTATCAGAGCCCTGGAGAGACTTAGAATGATTCTGGTGAGAAAGCTAAGTTGGACAGCTGAGAAAAAGAGGTAATAGTGAGATGGGGTCTCCCTTTTAGAAGGAGCAGGAAACTGGTTTCCATTGTGGCTCGCTGCCCTCCAAAATGGAGAATATAAGAGTTGGAGTGTTGTAGGGGGGTTTATGGCTCCTTCCTATTTAGAGGATATATCTCTTTACTTAAAGGGCACAGAGGGAAGAAAGGCAGATTCTCAGGGTCACCTCCCAGAAGAAGATAGCTTAGTCATTGGACTATCCACCTTGAAGGACACTCATTGATGGAGGGAAACCGTAGCCTCTCCTTGTTTGGGCATCCTGGCTGCAATGAGGTGGGCTTGTAGGGGGTGTGAATGAGGCAATTCAAGCGTTCCTCATTCTTAATGACACAGATGACAGCTGTGGGAAGCTTGGTATGAGAAACAATTCAGTCATCTCAGAGAACAAAGGACAATGAGACACAGAACAGATTCCATTTTAACACCCAGGGGCCAAGTTCCACGAGGAGGAGCCCTACAAAGCTGGAGGCTTTGGGAACGGAACTGTCCACCACTTTTTTTCCCATGAGCTTTCAAGGCTTCTCTGGATCAGATCTGCTCTGACTTGCTTTCAGACTGAAGGATCAACATCCTGCCTGAGAAAACTTCTCCACACAGGTGGTGACTGAGGATTCACCTTTCTGAAGATGAGCCAGGGCCAAGTCCGGCAACCCAGAACTCGCCCTCCCACCCAGCATATGTGCTGGGATTAGGTAATCACCAGGTAATTCCCCCTTCCAGACCAACTCACTTGTGGCTCCCTCACTCATTCTCTTCTCCTTTGATCTCCTGTGGGAGAGTCTTATCTCTACCCATCTGCTTAGAGAAACAGAAGACGGAGGCTGTAGGTATCAGCAGCCCGGAGAACTGGATGATGGGTTCCCAAACCAGAAACTGAATCCAAAATTCACAAGACATAAACTGTTAGCTTTGTAATTGATGGTCCTTTATGGTATAAAGGAATGCAAGCTGACTCCAGACTCAAAGAATCTGGGTTCAAATCCTTCCTCTGAGACATATTTCCTGTCTGATCTTGGACAAGTCACTCATCTTCCCTAGCCCTTAGTTTGCTCATCTGTAAAATGAGAAAGTCCTTTCCAGAGCTGGAATGTCTTTCCCAGCTCTAAATCTTTTAGGCACAGGGCTGTAGCCAAGATTGAATATATCAAGGTAGTGTCCAGTTTTCTTCCCCAGACTGGATCTACACAGCCTGTCAGCATCATGTCACTGGAGGTAATAAAGGAGAAGAATCAAAGGCCAGGGAAGCAAAGATCAGGACCTGGAGATTTTCTGAGTGTTTGGACATTGAGTGGAAGTGTAATATAATCTGTAGTATAATGCATAAGGTATAATATAATCTGCTGTAATATAAAAGACCAGGCTTCTAGTCCAGTCTTTGCCACCAACTGGACCTCAGTGTCTTGATCTATGAAATGGGAGGACTGGATTAGCTCTAGCACTCTAGGATTCCGAGTGACTGTTCTACAAATGTAAGCAAAAATATACAATCACTTCTCTTCCAGGTCTGTGGGAGTCATACCAGTTAGCAGCCACACCCTTCCTTCTCCATTCCTCTCCTGGGAGCAGGTGGCTGGAAGGAAAGCCAACAGCTTGTGCATTGTGTGTTAAAGACCTTTAATGGAAATGCAAGAGGGAAAACCATTGTTCTCAGTCCATGGCACCTGGGGAATACTCTCTGACAACCCACTGAGAACTCCATGTGCTCATCCCCTCTGAGCAAACCTCTCATTCCAATTTTGCTCTTCTGAGGGACAAGAGGAATAACTAAATGCCCTTTTAGGTCACAGCATATGTAGACTACATACAAGGAATCTGGACTATTAGAAGATAAACTCAAGATTAGGGATTGTCTTCTTAATAAATACTTGCTGATTCATTAGGCATTGTTTTGGTGGCCTGTAGGATACAGGATATGGGTGATTAGGGACAGAAAAGTAGATAGCCAGCTGCAATGTCTCACTTCCAGCCAATGCAGCCGTGATCCCTAGTGATATCACAGGAGACGTCACCAATCCCCAAGAAGTTAAGCTTGAGCCCTGGCCATCTGAAGCTCTTTGATGGTAGGGAGCATCTTGGTTTTCTGTTTCCCTGGCATACTGTATAATGCATTACACATAGTAGCTGTTTAATAATCATTCTTTGAGTTATATCGAGTCATGGGAACTGACCATCCATCCCTGAGAATAGGAGGTGACCGACCAATTTTGCTCAGCTCACTCAGGCTTTATGTTGGGATAAAAATCATAAATGGAAGAAGAAAAATTCTCCTTTTCTTTAAACTCATATCTCTCAACACTCAAGCCTGGAGGGACCCAGGAGATCTGTTCAGACAGGCCCAGTGCTCACAACCAAGGCTGAGAGTTTTCTAAGCAAGCCTTCCCTACCCCAGACAGCTATCTAATCTATCTGAAATCTGTGATAATTGCCACATTCAACTTTCCCAGCTTTATTCTCAAAGGCTGTAATGACGGTGGCGTCCTAGAAATCTAAGGATTTCCACTTCCTCAGAGGTCAATATTTGGAGAAATGGTCCGTGTCGATAGGGGTGAAGACAGCATCTTCTCCTGCTGCCTTAATCTCGAACCAATGGGACTCTCTGGAAGACTTTTCCACTTCTCTGTGTATTGTCTTCCCCCATTAGCTCCTTAAAGACAGGGATTAGCTTTCCTTTTCTTATTTTTATCCCCAGAGCTTGGTACAGTGACTGGCACATAGTAGGTGCTTACTAAATATGTATTGACTATGACTGTGACTGTGACTCTGAGATAGATCAGCAGTACCCCAAGAGGAAAATAATGGTGACATGTTCTCTTTTGAGAGAGGTAGCCTAGGTGAAGACCTAAAGTCAAGAAGACCTGAGTTTGAATCTCACATCAAACACTTATTAGTTGTGTGATCCTGGGAAAGACACTCAACTGCTGCCTGCCTCAGTTTCTTCAACTGTAAAATGAGGATAACAAAAGCAACTGTTTCTTAGAGTTTTTGTGAGGATCAAATTAGATGATATTTGTAAAACCTGCACATAGTAGGCACATTATAAATGTTTTCTTTCTCTCCTTCCCTCCTTCTCTATGAGGCTGGCAGACAGGATATGATGTCATTGTCATGACATACTGGGGGCTATATCAAGCATGTGAATGTATAAGAGTCCCACCTATCTCCACTTTCCTGAAAGGAATAAATAAGGGGTAGTTATGTATGCTATGATAGTAAAGACATGGTGGTATCAGCTTTTATAACCGCACCCCTCTCCCATAGATGAACTAAACTGACCAGTGGGACTGAAAGACTATGATCGGAATGGTCCTCAGAATAACTCTGACCTTCTGTGGGCAGATGGGGCCTAGGCATCTGGAGATGTGAATCATGGGAAAAGGAAAATTGTTTTTAGGCTCCTTTATGACTGAATGACCAGGGTTTACGTTTCCAGAGCTCAGCTCTCCCTCTCCTCATTCCTCACGCACACATCCACCCTTCATGGGGTTTTTTAACTGGTATTTTGTTTTGACATCTAATGGTTTCTCAGACAACTTCACCAATATTCCCCCAAATGCCCCTGAGTGGCAACCCTGAGGTCCTTCTGGCCCTGATCGATGCCCCCTGTCATGAACTTCCTTAGGCAAGGATATCAATAGAGAATGACAAAGAGGAACAGGATTCTCAGGCAGAGTTGAAATAAGAGGAAATTATGAGGAAGAAGAAGAAATAAAAGACAGAGCTTCAAACAAGATGGCACCACCAAAAATAATAGTCCATAATGATGTTCAGTAGGTCAACAAATACAAAAGACGATAGCAACATATCGACTTATCCTAGGATCGCTTCTACAAATGGAGTTTGGACCACATATATGAACGATCAATGGTAGATAGCCTTTAATTGTTCTTTTTCTTATTTGTCTCAGTATAGACGTGACAGAATGACTAAACTGAATGATGGAACAACTCCTTCCACTGATACAAATCCTCTTTAACTTACAACCTCAGAGAATTTCTTGGGGCATCAAAGGCTAAATAACCTTCCCAAAGTCACAAAGCTAGTATATGTCAGAGGCAGAACATGGACTCCTTGACTCCAAACCCAGAGGGACCTTTACCACTCTACCTCTGAGACAGATCCTACTGGTTTCATTATTTCCATTTAACTGAGGAGCAAGCTGAGGTTCAGAGAAGATGTAAACTTGCCCAAAGTTATTTAGCTAGCCTATATGAGATTCAGGATTTGAACACAGGCCTTCCCTTGTCCAAAATCCAATACTTTACTCCTCTGTTCCATTTTCCCATTGTGGATCATTCTGAATAGTCATGAAACCATGAATAACCTTCGGCATCCAGAAATATCGGAGCTCTTATGAGTAAAGACTCTAGCCATTCCTGAGTACTGCACAGACTGTGGCTCAGCAAATAGCAGCTCAAACTGGAAATCAAAAGCCAGTGTGTATCAGTGCTCAACATTCGTCTGGGAGAAAGACCTGTTGGCTAAGTCTTAGTTTTCCAGTCCCACTCCCACACGTAGATATTGATCATTCTCTGTAGCGTCACTTTTGAATACAAAAGACAACGAAACATAAACACCCATCTGGTTCTCCTATGTGCTCATGTAACACTGACAGCCTCCAGGAAAGCCAAAGATTAGGACATCCTAGCAGCGGCGTGTCTGGAAGGTTTGATGAGCTTGGCCAGAGAATTCCACCTTGTTGGGGATAAAGCTAGGGTGAGGTCCAGTTCTAGCTAAAGGCTGAATGGTTTGGAGGACCCTTGAGGGAGCCCAATGCTATGTTCATATACATGGCATTGTGAAGCCTGGTTCCAATTTGGGTCACTCCTTAACACAGACCTATCCCTTAGCTATCTCCTTTGTCTTTCTCTTAGCTCTAGCCTTCAGCTTATCTGTTTACCTAGTTCCTCATGGGTAACTGATTCTATCCCTGTAAATACATGCCTTCTTTACTCTCTTTCTCTCCCTCAGTTTCTTCTAGGAGTGGAAAGATGAACCAGAAAGGCTCATAATGCATTTTGCTTTACAAAGCACTCTTCTCAAAACAGCAGTGTCTCAGTCCAGTATTTGCCAGTAAGGCAAATGGACTCAAGAATGGTTAAGTGACTTTCCCATAGTGACACAGCTAGTATCTCAAACAGAATTTGAACTCTTTTGACTTCCAGACTTCCTTTTCTTTCTCCTCACCACTCATTAGCCATTCATATTCTCCTTCCCTCCTTCTCTGTGAGGCTGGCAGACAGGATATGATGTCATTGCCTAAGGAAGTTCGTGACAGTGGGCATTCATATTCTTATTTCTGTCAGCTCACTCAGGCTTTATGTTGGGATAAAAATCCCAACATATTTGGGTAAACCATGCCATTGTGTTGCCCAACACTTCAGGGGAACTTGGCCATATTCAACCCCAGGTCTCTGGTTTTCCACCAGCAGAAGCCTATATTATATGCCTATTGTCAGATCCAGATGAAATCCAGATGAAAAGAATGTGTGTGTGTGTGTGTGTGCCTATTGCCAGATCCAGATGAAATTCAGAGGAAAAGAGTGTGTGTGTGTGTGTGTGTGTGTGTGTGTGTGTGTGTGTGTGTCTCCCGGTGACTAGGGCATTTGAAAGAAGCTTTTGCTAGCAAGGTGTGGCCTGCTAAACAGGCTACCAACAGGACACACCCTGTTCTTCCCTGCGGAGTCACACACCCCAGCAAAGCACTCAGCATGGACATTTTGAGGAACGTAAGTCTTCCTAAGTGTAGTCATACACATACACTGTCTATTCCACAGAAGTTAAGTGTGCAATTCATAAGCTTTTCTCACCGGATTCTCTCATCACTCTCCTTTCCTCCAAAGATATAGAGAAATATATAGAAATATATGGAAAGAGATAGAATTAGTTGTGCCTTGAAGACTGAGACGTTTTCTATCTCGATGACTCCCCCCACCCCCCACCCCCAGACCTTCCCTGCAAGGTTTCTAACACAAGGCATATACTGTACAAGATTCAGTTCTATTCAGTTCAGTTGTTTTTCAGTTGTGTCTGACTCTTTGTGACCTCATTTGGGGTTTTCTTGGTAGAGATACTGGAGTGGTTTGCCATTTCCTTCTCCAGTTCATTTGACAGATGAAGAAACCGAGACAAACAGGGTGAAGTGACTTGCCCAGGGTCATACAACTAAGAAGTGCCTAAGGCCGGATTTGAATTCATGGAGAGGAATCTTCCTGATTCTAGGTCCAGTACTCTACTCACTTACTCCTAATTGTCTAGACTGGATTCTCTGAGGTTGCTTCTCAGTATAAGGTACACACAGAATCACATTTAGAAGCAATCTCAGAGACCATCCAATCTAACCCATACCTTGAGTTCACTTACTCTGTAGCTTGTATATTCTTAAGCCCACTTCATCTTTACCTAAAATCTATCAACCAGTGTTTATTAAGCACTTACCCTGTGCTGAACACTAAGTGCTAAGTGTTGAGGACACAACAGGTGAAAAGTGCCCATCCTCGAAGGGTTTATGCTGTACTATAAACTCTTTGAATGCAAGGACTGTTGTATTCCTGTCTTTGTACAGCCAGTGCCTGGAACATTAGAGTACCTTAATAAATGGCTTGTTGACAGGCAAGTGAATACCTACACAAGAGTTCACTCAATAGCACCTAAATAAACGATCATCCTAACTCTGTCTTGCTTCAACTTTCAGATAAGTGAGGCTCATTCTCTCCTTTAGGGTCAAATAAACTGAGTCTAACAATCATACTTGGCATTTATATAATGGCTTTAATATCTGTAAAACATGTAACATACATTCTCTCATTAATTGTCATATAACAACCCTGAGAGGTAAGTGCTATTTTTTTCTCCTCATTTTGCCAGTGAGGAAACTGTTAAATGACTTACCCAGGGTTACACAGCTACTAATTATCTGGGCTCAGATTTGAACTCGGGTCTTCCTGACTCCATGCTCCATCCACCATACCACTTAGGGCAAAGTCTATTCTCTAGGCTAAACATCCTGTTACTTCAACGGCTACTCATACAGTAAGATTATGAGGTCTTTCATCAACATGGTTGCCCTCTTCCAGCTTCCCTGCATCATTTCTAAAATCGGACACTGAGAAACTGACCATATCTTTTGTGGTGAAGTCTCCCTGATGCAGAGTGCAAGGGGCTATTGCCATTTTTGCCCAGCCTAAGATCTCACTAATTTTTGGCTGCCAAATCATGGTGAATTACATTGAGCTTAAAGTCCACTAAAACCCCTATATCTTTTTCAGATTTAAAAAAAATGGTTAATGGGACTGACTGTGTTTCCCAATAATATTAACACCCCATTGTGAAGCTGTGAAAACCCTGTTCACCTAATGTCTATTTCTATAAATTACTCCTATGGCAATCACTACCTCTTGCCTTGCTTTGCCTAACATTTTCTCAGTACGTTAATGGCACCAGGTGGGGTATGACTTTACAAGACTCGGCACACAGTAAATATTCAATAAAAGTTTGCTGATTACTCGTTAAGCCCAACCTTTTGTCCTACCCCTCCTTTTTAGGACTTCAGGCAGAAGAGGGACAAGTAGATAAAAGTCTAACCAGCTCTTCCTCTGTACGGATTCAGCCCAAACTGACTTAGGAGGAGAATGATCAAGCAAAAGGCAAGAAGCAAGACTTGGAGTTAAAGAATATCCACAGATTTTGTCACTAAATTAAAAATACATAGAAGAAGCCCACAGAGTGGCAAGGCATTAGATTAAGATTAAGAGCATCTACCTCAACTACTTGCTACCAAAGTGACCCAGGACAAATCATTTACCTTTTCTGAAACTTTTTTTTTTGTTTATAAATTGGGAATAGTACTTGCAGCATCTTCTTCCAGGGCTATTGTTAGGAAGGGACTTTGTGAAATATAAAAGGCTATGTGAATGTGAGGTATTAATCTTAGCTTGGTATGCAAATAGCATGCAAATAAGCATGGGTGTTTGGGGGATCTTGAAGAGGCAACACAGTGTAATGGAAAGAGCTCTGAACTTGGAGTCAGGAGAGATCTGAGTTCGAATCCTAACCGTGACATCTACTACCTGTGTGATATGAGCAAGTCACATAATTTCTTGCATCTTATGTAAAATAGGGCTAATGATCCCTAGGCACCACCTCAGAGGATGTTTTTGAAAATGAGAGGAGATTAATACATAAAAATTGCTTTGCAAACCTTCAAGTCCATTACTAGATGCCACAGTTTAAGCATTAATTTCATTAATAATAACAACCAACATAGATGGTGCTTTAAGGTTTACCATGTGTATCACATGGTAAGCCTGCTCTGCAAGTGATGCCTGAACCCTTGCTGAAAGAGTCTAGAAAGAAGAGAGGCCCAGGAAAGGGCAGAAGCTGGTAGGAAAGAAAGTCAGCATCAAGGAGTCAGCCATCACTGACTCAGCACCTTCATACAGTTGAGGATTATTTGGTGCCCTGAGTCACAACTGAGGTGACATCATAGCTGAGGGGCAGTCAGCCTCCAGAAGGAGATGCCTGTCTCCTCAAAGGCACAGCCAAGATCCCCTAGAAAGATAATTACACCCCTCATCCCTATTCTAAATGCCACCTTCTAGAAACAGAGCTCATGGGACCAAAGATCTGGAGATGGAAGGAATCTTGGAGGACATCTACTCCAACCCTCTTATTTTGCAAATGAGATAACCGAGACCCAGAGAGATAGTGACTTGCCCAAGGTCCCACAGTTGGTAAGTAGCAAAACTGGGATTGGAATTTGAGTCCTGTGTTTCCAAGATCAGTGCCCTGTAATGGTGCTTCAGTGATAGCTTCTTTCAGATGGAGGTGTGTCATTGCTCTGGAAGCCTGTTTACAGATGATGGAAAAAGAGCCAAACTTCAAAGAAAGTTTGCATGTATGTATGTACATGTGTGTAAATGAGTGTATATATGTGTGTGTGCTGTCTCACTTCTACCTAGACTAGGCTACTCTTTTCAAACATGTCTTGGGACCACATCATCTATTTCTTCTGCATCTCTTACCAGCATCACCAGAGTACTCAGTGGTACTATCATTTCCCCCAAAAGACATCAATAAATGGTTATGGACTACTTAGAAAGAACTCTGCATTGAGGTAGTAGAGGGTAAATCAGACAAGTTATAATATCGAATGAGATTGAGCAAAGTATACTAGATTGGGTACTAGGCTTGAGGTCAAGAAGACACGTACAAATTCTACTAAAGACATTTACTAACTGTGTATGTCTGAACAAATTACTAACTCTCTGTGCCTCAGTTTCCTCATCTGCAAAATGAAGTTGGAGATTGGACTCCATGGCTTCTAAAGTTCCCTCCAACTATAAATCTATGATCATATGAAACGTTTAAATAAATACTTTTAAGAAGTTTAATTGGTGGACATTTAGTCTACCCCACCAAAAAAAAAACCTAATGATATTTATCACAGCTACTTCCATGAAATACATGGAGGATGGAAATGGGACAGTTCTTCACTAGCAAGTTTAGCTAGATAATTCAATTTTAAAAATTCAAATTGGCCTGAAGTATTCATAGTTGAAACCAAAGTATAGGTTCACCTATTAAATTCTCTGCAATTGATGGATCTTGTGAGAAAGTATTACCTTCATCTGGAAGATCATGACTCTGGCCATGTTATCTTTGCCTTGGGAAGGAAAGCACATTTATTCTCTGGGATACTGGGCTCAAAGTCTGACCAATGGGCCTACCACTCAAAGATTATCTTCTTGAGTGACTGGACTGACCTAAGCAACTGATTCCAGGTTTTCTTCTGCACAGTGTCCTAAACCATGACAGAATGTAGAGAGTGTCTCTCCTAAGAGAATCTCCTCTCTTCCTCTCTTAGCCCTAATCCGGGAAGTGGAGTCTGTGTGACTCCTGGTGGCACATGAATGGGTAGCCTGTGTATAGAAAGAATTCACAGAAGGCTGAAGGGCAAAGGGTAGACAACATGAACACCAAAGTTCTCTTGCTTGATTTTGGAAAGAAAAACCCACCCCAATATGGGCCACTTCAGACAAATAAACTTCATGATCTGATTGAAAAAAGGAAGCAGAGTCCAAACCTCCCTCTCTTAGGAACCTCCAGAAAATCATTCTCATCCACATCCTCCAATGCCACCACAGTTTTCACTGGTTAGTTGTGAATACCACTGTCTAACTCGAATCACCTTCCTGACTCCTTTTAAACTTCTCAGGGTAAGTTTCTGGACAGTGCAGAGGGTCAGGATAGGGCAAGGGCAAGACGGTGACATGTGGACTCAATATGACAAGAAAGTTCCCAAATCCACGGGGCTGGTGATGTCAGAGCAGAGATTGGATTGAGGAAGTTATGGAATTACCTTCCTTGGAGACCATCCCCAAGTTAACTGGTTTATGAGCTATCCTACTTGGAGAAGAGACAGAAGAAAGATGAGGCATCTCAGAGGCTTCTGACACTCAGTGATTATGTGAGTGTTCAGAGATATGCCCAGGTCTCCAGGAATCTCTTGTTCATACTGCTCCCTAGGGACTGAGTTCTAGTTCAGCTCCTTTCCTCTGACAGAGGTTGCTTCATTCTGGGAAGCAACATGGTGGATGGGACCAAGACCCAAACAGAAAGACACAAGTGCAAGTCTCACCTCAGACGCTTAGCAGCTGTGTGACCTTGGGCAAGATACTTACCCTTACAGGATTATTGCGAGGATCAGATGAGATAACGCACATGAAGCACTTCACAAACCTGAAAGGACTATATAAAAGCTGACTCCCCCTGCCTCCATTACACCGTGTTCCCTGTCAGGCTCAATCCCACATACAAGACGATAACTTTGGTTCAGTTAAGAAACCTCCATCCTTTCACAGCATCCACCAACATATGGAGAGGGGTCTCTGGGACTCTGCTGAGGGGCACATGGTGAAGATCAGGAGGCCAGAGGCTCATTCAACCCAAAGGGCTCTCCTGGGGGAGACACCTGGGGAAAGAAACTGGTCCTGATGACTAGACGACTGAGTATTTCACCATGAAGGGAGGAGCAGTTGGCTGGGTCTTCCACCATCTTGTGTAATAAGTCTCTTCTTCTGAACAGAACCCATCCATGTACACACACATAGACACCTCACACATATCTATAGATTTATATACACATGCCGCACACACATACATACACACACACACACACACACACACACACACACACACACTGTTAAAGATGTTTAGCCTAAAAGAGGCCAAGTGAGTATATAACTTTAAAAGTTTTCCCAGTAGCTAATAAATCTATCCCCAAACTACCTTTGTAGAGGAGGTATTTTAGGTCTGGGCTGCCCTGGGGGGTTCTCCATTGGCATCTTTGCAACAAAACTAGAGGTTTCTGCAGCGAAAATGTCAGGGTCTAAAAACATCAAACTCCTTTCTGGCTCCTAGGAGAACCCCAAGGGATTGTAGATAACAATAACTCACATTTACATAGTCTGTAAAGTTTGAATCTCACAACAAATGAGGTAGGTGCTGTTATCATCCCTGTTCTACAGATGAAGAACTGAGGCTCAGAGAAATTAAATGACTTGTCCTGGTAACATAGTAGGTGCCTGAGATAGAATCTGAACCTAGATCTTCCTGACTCCAAAGCCAGTACTCTAAGGATAAGACCATAGTGCTGGGAGGGCCCTCAGAGACCATCTAGTTTAATCCCTTCATTTTACAGATGAGGAAACTGAGAACTAAGTGGTAGAAGTGAATCTGAACCTAAGCTTCCTGATTCCAGAATGAAATCTATTTTTTTTTTAACTTTACTACACTCCCATGCCAAGCTGCCTCTGCTGAAAAAAGAGCAATCACCAAAAGCTACTTGCACCTTCCCTCCATCAGGAATGACTTTGTTTCAGCCCTGCTCAGAGACAGTGACTTCTGAGGAAGTTACATCCATCTGCCTGAGTTAGATGGGGTCAGGCCAACAGAGAAAAGAAGAGAGAAATCCAAAGAGGACTGGCAGGCTGCCTTTCCCAACCCCTCACCTCTACCCCACCCAGCCACATCTGAGCACAGGCCAGACCAGACAGAGAAAACTGAGGAGTCACACCTTAGAATGGTAATTGAGGCTGAGAGGTATGACTCACTTGGCATTAGTCAAGTCTTGCTGAGCTGTGCACAGGGCGCACACCCATCGACCCCACACTAAGCCTTTCCAGCAATGAGAGGAGAGGGGAGACACCCCAGCGGAGCTCTCTGTGGATGAATTCAACTACATTCAACCTACAATGATTAAGTCCTTCTTGGTGGCAGAGCACTACGCTGGGCATCAGGAAAGATTTCAAAAATTTATAAAAGATGTGATCCCTGCCTCCATGAAGTTTATCTTAGAGAGGAAGTGTTCCTAGGTTCTAGGACCCAGCTTAGAGTGGGCAGACTGGTGGAATCTGAGAGCCCCATCCCTCAATGCAGAAGAAGAAGCCTTGTGATTCTGTGTCCTTTGCCATGTTAATAGTGGTTCCTCCAAAAAAAACTAATGCATAAATTACGTTCCACTCTAATACATTAAATATTAAATTTTGTATCATTGAGAATGTTTTCTACAAGCAATGACCTTTCACTATGAAAACAGACCTAAATGTTTCTGTTCTGACCCAAAATTTCTCTGATCCTGTGTTATCTAAAGAGCATTCTGTTCTTCCAGACCAATTTTTATAGGTACTGTCAGTATATTTCAAGCTCCCCAGTGTTTTGTGGTCAGATTACCCTCTAACATCACTGTGGATCAGCTCCAAAAGTTGGGATGGGGGAGACAACAATGAATAATTATTTAGTTAAACTGACCAAATAGGCATCTGACAGCCTAAGGTGTGAAGGCTGGAAATTTGAACTCATTTGTAGTTAAGGAGGAAAGTTTCAGGGACCAGTCATTCTGGATTTTTTCCAGCCTCCTTCAAGAAGGTCATCTCATACAAACCAGTTCTTCCTATTCCAAACACCATAGCTTTCACTGGGAATGTCAAGTGGAAGTGGACTGGCTTTGGAATCGACAGGTCTGGGTTTGAATTCTGGGTTGCCTATCTGTTAACCACATCCATCTTTGCATCCAAATTTTCTCATCTGTAATAGAAGAGGGTTGGACTAGATCTTTCAATTCTAGATCCCAAGATCCTCTGAACCCTTGATCCCAATCCATCTACAGAATTCCAAGCTGGAAGCCTGGTCCCTCCCTCCCCTTCTAGGTGGGTTAGAATAGGAGGGGGAATGGAGAGAGTGGGGCATGCTTGCCACACTCGCTCTCTTCTTACCTGATCTCATCACTTTGTCTCAAATTTGACGTTGACTCTGGGCAGGAAGACTTTCGTACAGACAAGCCAGAGCAGGGCCTCTCCCAGGCCCCCAGGGAAGGTGCCCCAGTTCCCGCCCTGGCTGAGGGGTGGGGAGCACCCTACAACAGGCTTACGAAATGGCACCTCTTTTGTCTCCACCAAGCCCAATGACAAAAGGAAAACTTGCAAACCAGCAGAAAAAATACAGGAAAACCAACCAAGGGCTTTCCCCCCATTAACCTTCTTTCTGTGTTCTTCATTTTTCCTTCTCTCCCTTTTCACTCTTGATGCATTTTCCTAAGATATCCCTGACTTTAACACTGCAGTAGGCTGTAAACACCTCAGTGATGGCCCCAAACATTCCTTGCCTTTTCCACAGCTCCCTTAAATATGGTTTTGGTGAGGGGACTTTGGGGGACAAAGTTGGGGGTTGGCAAAAAAAGAGAGGAGGTAAGACAAATCTACTAAGCAAAAAAAAAGTACAAGGCTAGATGTCAGGAAATCTGAGGTCCAGTCATGGTTCTGCCATTAATTTTCTATGTGATTTTGGATGAGTCACTGTTCCTCAGTGGGATTCAGTTACTTCATCTGTAAAATGAGAATGCATCAGTTTCGCAGCTGGAAAGGACTTTAAAGATTACTCTGACCTCTTCCAGAAAAGTTGCTGTTGTTCAGTCATTTCAGTCCTGTCTGACTCTTTGTGAGCCCATTTGGAGTTTTCTTGGTGAAGAGTGGTGTGCCATTTCCTTCTCCAATTCATTTTACAGGTGAGGAAACTGAGGCAAATAGGGTTAAATGACTTGCCCAGGATCACACAGCTAGTAAGTGTCTGAGGCCAGATCTGAACTCAGACCTTCCTGACTCCAAGCCCAACGCTCTATCCACTACACCATCTAGCTGCCTGGTGAACTCAAGAGAAGTTAAGTCCAGCAAAAACTGTAACTAGATCAAGGTCATTTAGATAGTAAGTATCAGAGCCAGGATGTGAATTTCAGACCCGCTGACCCCAAACTAGTGTACTTGTCACTAAAGGGACTCATGGAACGTCAGAGTTGGAAGAGACCTCAAAGGTCATCCTGTCCAAACCCCTCAGTTTATAGATGTGGATATTGGAGCCCACAAAGAAGAAGGAACTCCTCACAGTGACACAGATAGCAAAGGAAACAAGGAAAAAAATAATAATAAAAGTTTTTTAAAAAAATTGTCCCATTATTAAGAAAATATTACAACACAAAACTAGACTCAAAAAGCTTCCCATCTTAAAGCTATTGATAGATGAAGGAAGTAAGACTAAAACAGGATTTCAAATTGCTACTAGCCTGGCTGAGGAGAGTAAGGAATGGAAATTTCTATCCTTGCCATCTCAATGGATGAATCAAATTCAACTGGATCCTTTCAGGTGAAAGTTGACTAGAAAATTTGGAAGGAAAGCTGAAAAGCGGAAGATTTAGCTCAATTCTTTGATGCAGAAGGGGGCAGTAGAGCATTAGATTTGGACTCAGGGGATCTGGCTTCCAATCCTAGGAAGAAAGGAGGTGGAGGAGGAGAAGGAGAAGAAGTAGTAGTAGTAGTAGTGGTGGTGGTGGTGGTGGTGGTGGTAGTGGTGGTGATGGTGGTGGTGGTTGTGGTGGTAGTAGTGGTGGTGGTGGTGGTGGTGGTAGTTGTGGTGGTGGTGGTGGTGGTAGTAGTGGTGGTGGTGGTGGTGGTAGTAGTAGTCGTGGTGATGGTGGTGGTGGTGGTGGTAGTAGTGGTGGTGATGGTGGTGATGGTGGTGGTGGTGGTGGTGGTAGTTGTGGTGGTGGTAGTATTTACATAGTGCCTAAAGGTTTGTAAGGTGCTTTACAAACACTATCTTCTTTGACCCAACAACCCTGGGAGGTGGTTGCTATTATTACCCCAGTTTACAGATAGAGAAACTGAGGCAGAGAGTTCAGTAACTTGCCAAGGGTCACACATCTAATAAAGTGAGGGTAGATGGGAACTAAGGTCTTTCTTTACTCTTTATTACCTGTGTTACCTTGGGCAAGTCATAATTTCTCTGGACCTCAGTTTCCCCTTCTGTAAAATGAGGATTCTAGACATCTAGAGTCCTTTCTAGCTCTAAATCAATGCCCCGAAGATTATCTAGATGTTAGTACTCATGGGATGCAGAGCACCGGGGAAGGCAGTAGAGGATAAATACAGATTACATAAATTACAAAACTGAGCTAAGACCTGCTTCCTGGTGCAGTAGAGCTCATCGAGCGTATGAAAAATACACATAAATAATTATTATACACATTTCGTGCACAAGACAGCTGCACTTTGGATACTACATAAGGCTGAAAAAGACGAGATCATTTCCAACTGACAGGAGTAAGGCAGTATCAGAGCCTACTGCAGACCCTCCTTTTGCAGCGAGGTGACGATAGTGGTTTTGGAATCAATTTCAAGTTCAAACACTATCTCAGACACCTCTTAGCTATGTGAACCTGGACAAGTCACTTAATTTCTTTCTGTCTTAGTTTCCTCATTTGTAATTTCCTCATTTCCTGTTTGAAAAAATAGTGGTACCTGCCTCTCAGGGTTATCATGAAGATCGAGGGAGATAAGCTTTGGAAAATCTTAAAAGCATATGTAAATGTTAGCCGCCATTATTCCTGTCATTAATATTATTATCGTAAGTTTTAATGGTAAAGTTATTTTAACTTTTTCAAACTGTTTTCCCATTTTCATTATCTTCTTTGTTCCTCATGTCCCTGTAAGAAATGACTTCCTCTTTCTGGACTCCAGTTCCCACCTCTATAAACTGAGGTGCTTGGGCTGGCTGACCCTTGAGGTCCCTTGCCACTGTGACATTCTGAAGGCTCTAGGGCAGCCCTGATCCTTTGAAGTGACAAACACACAGGTTTGGAGCCAGTGGGCCTGCCTCTGCCTCCTGGCTCTGATACTTACTATCTGTGGGATTCTGATTAGATGGTCCTTTCCAGTTGTGAAACTTCTGCATCTCCATTTCACAGAGAAAGTAACTGTCCTCCTCATGGAGGAGGAGGCACTTTTGTGAGGCTTTAAAAGTTGCATGGAGGGGTGTGGCAGTAGGGATTTGCAGGCATAGGGAACAAACACCATGACCAAAGGTACAGAGAAGGGAAATATGGAACAAGTGTAGGGAGTGAAGATTAGACCGGAACACGTGCATGAAGGAGGAAGCAGTAGGAGATAAAGCTTTGATCACAAGATAATTATCAGACTATGAAGGACCTTGGATGATGGGCAAACAGCTTAAACTTACTCACAAGGGTTACAGGATCATCATTTTAGAGTTGAGAGAGAACTCAGAGACCCCCTAGTCCAAGTTATACTTATTTTATAGATGAGGAAACTGAGGCCAAAGAGGTGAAGAGATTTGCCCAAGCTAGTAAATGGGAGAACCAGCAAGAGGGAAATGCTTCAGTTCTGCAGTTTTGAGCAAAAAATTTCAAAGGTTTAATCTGGCAGCTTTTAAAGAATGTGCTATTTAGGGGAGAAAGTCAAGTCAGGAATACTATTTGGAAGCTATTATAAGAAGCTAAGCAGGTGGTTATGGGGGCCTTCCTAGGGCAAGGGAAGCAGGCATGGAGAGGAGAGGATGGATGCAGGCACGTGTAGCAAGAAGCCATCCCAGGAAGCGTACCATCTGGTGAGGAACGCTTACTCTTGATACCTTTCCCCTCCATTTCCCCTTCCCCCTAGCCTTCTCTTCCAATATAAAGGACATACCTAGGCAGCTCCCACTGCTGATTTATCAGACCATTCTCTCTTTGGGGAACACCCCCTCTTCCCTTTTCTTTGCTGAGCTCTGGCTTTCCCCTGACCCAAAACTGGCCCCAAACTCATCTCCCCCAGGATACATCCCTTGATGAACACCACCTGGCTTCAGTTCCTTCTGGGCCCAGGTCCTTCTCTAGACTGGGAAGACTGAGTGCCCTGCTCTGTGATCTGCCTATAGGAGATCCTTAATAAATATTGGGTAACGCTGAAATTGACAATGAAACTCCCTGAGAGCCCGGACAGTGTCTCCACCTTCACAATGGGAGCTCTCTGGACGGGGTGTAGTCCTCTTTCCCTCCTCTCACCTGTCTCCTCATGTCCAGACAGTATCTTCTAACACTATGCAACGCTAGAATGTGAGTTTCTTCTAAGCAGTGATTGTTTGAGTGTTTATCTCTGAGTTATTTTTGTTGCTGTTGTTTCTGTCAGGTCCGACTTTTTGTGACCCCATTTGAGGTTTTCTTGGCAAAGATACTGGGATGGTTCACTCTTTCCTTCTCCAGATCAATTTACAGATGAGGAAACTGAGACAGGGTCACACAGCTAGTGTGAAGTCAGAATTGAACTCAGGTCTTCCTGACTCCGGGTCAGGCACTCTGTCTGCTGTAACCAACTGACTGCTCCCCTGACATACAGTTATTATATACTTAGGCATATACATGTATGTATATATATATATACATTAAATATATAGGCATATATTTAATAAACATATGTCGACTGATTGCTTGATTAAGGTACTGTGGTATATGATATATCTCTGAAGAGATGTCTCTGAGGAGCCCCTCCCTCATCTTATTGGTTGGGGTCCAGAGCTAAGTAACTCTATGAGAACTACAATGAGATTTGCAAGAGAAAGGAGGAAACAAAAAACATAGGAATATAGCTCCTCAAATCCTGCCCCAACTTGAAAAACTACCATAATTTCTCCTTGGGAAGACAAAGTAGAAAGCAGTTACAAATAGAATCCCTCCCCTTTCACTCCACCCCTCTAAAATGAAGAAGAATTAAAAAAAAAAAAGATAGTGTGGTTTACCACATTACTTTATCCCATGCCTTAGACTTGAGAAGTGTCCTGTAGGCAAATGGGTCCTTTGACATGAGGAAACATAGCCTACTAGTTTAGGCAGCTCTGGAAATGAAAGGGATGTCTCAGGCTTACAGCATGTCCCCAGACCCTTGATTCTTCCCCCATCCCCTCTCGTAGCTCACTCTCTGTCCCTAAGCAAGTCTTCTTGCCTTTTCTTGTAGGGTAAAAGCCTCAGGACCTGGCTCCCCCCAAAGAGTTCCCCATAGAAAGTTCCTATCTCAAAGGGTTGGGTGGGAAATGAGTCATTGTCTGGCAACAGGGACACCATTTTGGCAAACACATCAATCACTCCTCCCATCTAGAGCCAAACTCCTGTAAGGAATGGATACCACTCCTTCTGCCTTCTGCACACCTGGACTTTGCAAGAAATGCTGAGTTCTCTGAGGCTGCACAGATCCAGGGAAGAGGTGTTGATTTTTAGAACTTCAGGAAATAACCTTAAATGGAGGCTAGGTTTCCTGGGTTCCATTTCTGCAGCTGGATACTCATCATCCAGATCCTTGTGCTGTGCCTCTGTCTCCCCATTTGTAAAATGGGGATAATGAGGCCAAGCCACACACCCCGCCATGGTGTTGCAAGAGCTAATTATCTCCTATTTGCCAAGTACTTGGAGATCCTTAGATGAAAGCAGGGAGGACAGTGTGGAAGGTTATTATCTGATCTGAGGGACTAGGGCAGAGGCCTCAGTACAGACCAACTTAATCCCATGATGCTCCAGGACTGGGTCCAGGACTAGCTCCAAAATATCAACATTACATTCCTTATTACGGAAATGATTAAAAAACAATCCTTACACCAAACAGAATTTTACAATGTTATAGCCGTAAAGAGCATTCAAGGTCATGTGCACTGGTTCCCATACTTTCAAGATGAAGAAGCAAAAAACTGTGATAAATGAGTCAAATGCCTTGTCCAGAAATCACAGAAATTTAGTAACATTGTAGAGTCACTAGAACCCACATCTATTCTATTGCACTCTGCCACTTTTCGATGATCTATTAATGCGATTAAAAACTCCAGTGATTTAACAACTCCAAAGAGAACAGGTATGGATGGCATAGAATGCCCAGGGAGCTGCCTGGTTGGTTACAAGTCAGTTCATCCATCCCTCTACCTCTCAGTTAGATTGCATTGAAACTATTCCTAGGCTGGCAAAGGGGATAAAATTTTTCCTCTTAAAAAAACAAGTATGTCAGTGGATCATCCCACATTTGTTGTTGCTCAGTTGTTTCCATCATGTCCAACTCTTTCTTGACCCTATTTGGGATTTTCTTGACAAAGATAGTGGGGTGGTTTGCTGTTTCCTTTTCCAGCTCATTTTATAGATGAGGAAACTGAGGCAAACAGGATTAAGTGACTTGCCCACTTATACAGCTAATAAGTGTCTGAAGTAAAATTTAAATTCAAGTCTTCTAGGCCCTGTTGTCTATCCAATGTCCCACCTCTCTGTCCATACCAATGTTTACTCCACTTCTAGAACATTTAACTCTTCTATCCCCTGCATTTCCATTTCCTAAAAGGAATACAGTAATAAAAAATAATAGTCATGTTATTTTTACAACCATAACAATATAATGAGACTAGCTTCCCATTTTTAGGCAGAAGGACAACCTGCTTGGGCACTATTTACCTCATCTGATTCACTTCACTCCCATCCTTATCATGTGGTCAGCATAGTAGAGTGGAAAGAATGTGTGATGAAGGTGAGCATCTTAAAGGCCTGCATTTGTATCCTGCCTCCAACTTACTAGGGTAACCTAGTTACAGCCTTTTAAGGTCTCAATTTCTTTATCTGTAAAGCAAGGGGGTTGGATCTGACTTTCTCTGAGGTCTTTTTGACTCTAATTTATGCACTTCATCCTCTGTTTTCTCTGAGGTCCCATGAATCAATATATGAGTTCATGAACTCATTTCCATGTTCATTTGTACATCATTCTCTCAACCTCTTATTCCAGGTTACTGGAAGTCATGGATGCCCTCTGCCTCAGTCTCCTTCATCTTACTAAATAGAAAGCCCACAGAGGGCAGGCACTATCTCTTTGTAACCTCCATGGAATATTAGCACAAAAACTCATATACCACAAGCCCTCAATATGTAATTGTTTACTTGGGCTCTAAATTGTTTCTTGCCCTGCATGCTGTCTCCCAATTAGACCAAAAGCTCCCCAATGGAAGGGAATATGGATGCCCCTTCTTTTATGTCTTTTGTGCAGGGTCTATTACAAGAATCTGTATATGGTAGATATTCAATACTGTTGATTGTAAAATGGTGAGAAGAGAAAAGGAAACCGGGGAAGATTGCTGTGATTATCTCTAGCATTCATTGGTTCCATGATCCCTATGAGTATTGGGAAAATCCCCAACTCAGAATTATATGTTCAGCTTTTCCATCCCTGAGTGTCCTGTGATACAGTCTCAATTTTTTCATCTGTAAAATAAAAGGCCTTCAGATGGTGATAGAGGTAGAAATATGGCAGAGAGGGAAAAAAAGGCATTAGTTCCTCCCCAAAGGAAAGGACCATAGTAGACTATCCATAGATAGCCTGATGGACTTCCTACAATACTTGATCGGGAGAAGTGGACAGAGAGGGTTGGAGGGAGATGAGCCAGATTGGATTAAAATGGAAAAACAATAGAGTTGGCAGATAGAATGAACCCAGGGGAAAGATATAATTCTCACTAGTTATTCTTGGGTTCTGTCATTTGCTAATCCCTAGGTTGCTGCAACCAGGGAACAAAGTCACCATCTACAGATTCAGTATGGCAGCATTTATAGCATGTGAATCCTTCAGACTTCTTGACCTGATATTGATATGGCTTACCTTCACTATGAAGCAGTGTTTTGTAACAGATACAGAGATGACCTCAAAGCCAGAAAGATCTGTGTTCAATTCTGGTCCCTACCATGTTCTGACCATGTGATCCTGGACATATCACTTAAATCATGCCTTGCTGTAAGTTGCAGTGAAAGTATCGACCTATACTGCTGGAGGGAGTCTCTGAATGAGAAGATTCCCCATATCAATGAACCAAAGGTCTCATCCCAATCCTCTATGCTCTATACCTCCCCCAAAGACCTGACTGTATAATTTCATCAGGTCTGGATGTGTCACTTGAAAATGCTCCACCTCTCTCACCCCCCACCAAAGATCTGAAGGTTCATAGATATCTAGTTACCCCTTGATAAAGGCAACAAATCCAATCCCTGTGTTTGTGGTAGATAGCAAAATGGATTGATATCTGTGTCTAGTCCACGTTCTTCTGAAGATTTAATACCCCCATATCCCTTCAGTACAATCTCAAATAAAACTATCTGGGGAGAGGGAATATTTGACTTTGGAAAAATCTAATGATTCAAGTGATTCCAACCTCCTGAGTTCTCATTCCCATTATCCCAGGCCTTACCCCGGCTGAGTCCTGAGGGAAGGTAGGATATTAAAATTAAAATTTCTGGAACTGGTCTCCATCTGAAGCAGGAGTGGGTGTCAAGAGAACTTCCTTTGGCCAACATGCATGAGTGAGAAATATCCTTTATTATTAGGGCCTGAAATACTCTCCACTATGACTCATTCCAGTGTCTGGAGAGCTTCTTTCTGGTCACTGGAAGCATAAAAGAGGGGAAAAGAATGGCCGTAGCAAGGGCTGCCCTGAGTCTGACCTGCTCCCTAGAGAGGCGTGAATAATTTTTGAATCAGTCAGCCACTTGATCCAAAGACATTTATTAAGCACCTACTACTATATGTCAGGCATTGTGTTAACCACTGGAGCTAGGAAAAAAAAACTGAAAAAGACAGTCCCTAATTTCAAGGAGCTCAAAGTTAATGGGGGAGAGAAGGTGCAAACAACCACATAGGAACAAGCTATATATGGGATAAATAGGAAATCATTAACAGAGGGAAGGCACTGGAGTCATGGAGGACGGCAAAGGTTTCTTGTAGAAGATGAGGTTTTAGCTGGAACTTGAAGAAAGTCAGGCAAGCCAGGAAACAGAGGTGAGTGAGAGCATTCCAGGTACAGGGGAAAAGTCTGTGAAAATGCCCAGAGTAGGAAGACAAGGGTCTTGTTTGAGGAACAACAAGGAGGCTAAAGTTACTGGATCACAAAGTACACTGTGGAATGAAGGGGGTAAGAAGAGCGGAAAAGTGGGGGCAGGGTGTGAGTAATGAAAAGCTTTGAATGCCAAACAGAGGATTCTACTTGAAGCCAATAGAGCATGAAGCCAAAATGTTATTATTAATCAACAGAAAACATCAAAAAGCCTAATATTAGAAAACTGAGGTTTAGAGAGATTCAGAGACTAATGTTAAGTCATATAGCTAGTCAGCAGGAGAGTAGGGACTTAAATTCAGGTCAGTTACCTTTCTTCTCTACTGTGTTGTGTGTGTGTGTGTGTGTGTATCTATGAAGCCCACTCTGCTCAAAAATCTGTGTGTCCCTAGGGATGGAATTTTATAAGATCTGAGCCTATATGGGCCATAGCAAAGGTACCAGAAATAAGCCTCTCATATTGGCTGCTTGACAAACAGGTGAATCACATCCCCTTCCTCTTGTGCTCAGACCAGCACCACCATTTTGTTTCAGTCAGTGGTTAGGAGACCGGAAGGAAAATTCTTCTTCTGAGCCAGGTACACCATCCATGGGAAAATCCCACAAGAACATGATTAGCTCATCACCACAGATCTGTTACCTCTTTTCCAGTTCACCTTCTATCTAAGCCTGGATTTTGTTTTGTTTTGTTTCTCCCAGCCCCTGACTGATTATATGTCTGGCTCCACTATCAATTATTCCACTTCCTCTTCTCTAACTCTTCCCCACCCCACCCCCTACCCAGGATTGTCTGTGTACCCAGCTCCTCCTTATTCCCATGGCCTCTCCTGAATGGAGCAGAGATGGGACATGCCCCAGCAGTAGTCCTAGGTGAGTAATGTCTGAAGTCCTGCCAGCTAAGAAGAAAAAGAGAAGGGATGGTTTGGGGATGGCAGTGAGTGGGGAAGAGATTTTTAACTGACTGTCATAAAGGGAGGGATAGACCTGGCAGGGGACACATTTGAAGACAGGGTAAAAAAGATAAGACAGTGCCCCCAGTATTTTCTTCCTACAAAAATGTCTATTCAAAGTGACACAACTCTGAGGGTGTATTTGCAGAATCAGCAATGGATATTCCCATAGAAATTTATGAGTAGAAGGCTCTCTGAGTAAAGTTTGTTCTGGGATCAAACCAATTAACGGAGTGAGTGACCCAGAGATAGCCAAAGATAACCTTAAAGAGCCTCTGCCACAGCCCTTAATACCTCTGTAATTCATTAAAAATCAGTTCTCTTCAAAGCATAGCCTTGTGGGACTGCAACTGGACTGAAAAGTTTTGGGAGATGGAAAATTCCTAGGCTTCCAAGAAGACCAGGAGCCCTGATTAACATGTAGGGAACAGATGACCAGGAGGAAAACCAACATTTAGGATCTGTGAGTTCTAAGGGATCTTGATTGTAGAATCTGACCTACTATATCAAACCTTTTTCAATAGCTATCCCTCCTCCTTTTCCATCCTGAATCCTTATCATATTCTGTCAAATACAAACCAGAGAATTCTTCTCAAATAAAAATCTAAATTTATTTAGTTTATTTCCTTGCCTTCAGGAGCCCACCATAAATGGAGTTGTATTGAGACTTTTTTTAAGACTTCTCAAGGAGAACTCCACAGCTTCCCTCTGTTGCCTATTCCCCAACAATGTACACTGTTAGTAGATTGTGTCTCTTTGTGTGAATCTATATCCCTCATGGAGCAACATTAACCAATTTTATCTGGTCTATCCTCAGTGAAGATGAATAACAACTGGCCACCTTCGCCAGGGTCAACCTGGGCCAGATCTCAATCATGAAGGATGCTTTGGCCAGCAGTATTCGTGAAGTTGTGAGAGATGAGAAGTAGGTTGGGTAATCAGTGGGACAAAGAAATGAATCTGCCACTCAACTTTATTCCAATCCTCAGCCCTGGTTCTACAGTCACCCAAAATAAAATATTCTCTGCAATCACTCCCAACAGGAGTTCAGGAAGGAAGGAATCAGAACAAATAAATACAGACCTGGATATAGCCACACCCCTTCTTTCTACCCTTATCTAGATATATCAGAGGTTACAGGTAAGATTTCTGCTCCATTAGAAGTCAAGCGTGAAACAAATTCTGTTGGATGAGCAATAGGAATAAAATGACTGACACGCTCTGGAACCATGAGTATGTAAGTACTTAAGAGATTTAGGAAAGGGTCAATTCTGAACATGTACCTAAGGCCCCCATGGTAAAGTGCAAAGAATACTACTGAATTTGGGGTCAGGATCCCCCTGACTTTGAATGATGGCTCGGCTATTTTCTTTTGCAGTATAGCTTGAGGCAAATCACTTCATTTCTCTGGAACTCGGATCTAGAAAGTGAGGATTTGGGATATGCAGTTTCCAAGACTCCTTCTTGCTCTAAATCCTATGATCCAAAAGAAATTCCTGGGACTAAAATAGAATACTGAAGCAAGATCAGATCCAGGAGTTTCTGGGTTTGATGGTTTTTTTTTCCAAAATGACTGTGGGATAAGTCATTCCCCTCTCTGTGTCTCATTTTCCTCACCTGTAAAATGAGGAACTTGTGAGGTACCTTGCATCTCTAGTGATCAATCTATGATTATGTCTCTATCTAGAATTATTCCATTAACTGACCTGAAGAGAATAAATTGCTTCCAAATCCCACCCTATTCAAAATGGGAAGAGACACATGCGTAAGAGATTTATGGGAGACATTCTTCTAACCATCATCTAAGACATTCAGAAATATCAGGCTAATATAGAAACAGGAGATCCCATTAAGAAGAGATATGAAACTGTTAGCCAGTCACTAGAGGAGGGGTATTACCATTTGAACATTCCTTGTCCTTGACATGGTCATTGAGTCTCACCTGAAAAATAGTGACAATCACATGCCTATCCCACATCAATCCTCCATGTCTGCAGTCTGAGAACCTCAAAAACTCTAGATTTTTCAAAACCAAAGTGAGCTCCTTACCGGATATCCCCAGGAACCATTGCCTGCCTGGAATTTGGAGTAATAGGTACTCCGGCTGGTGGTCCCATAGTTGTAATTGTCAGTCAAACCATCATACATGGAACCTGGAAAACAGAGGTACAAGATTAGGAAGACCAATTCTTTCATTTGTGGCTGAAAACCACATCTATTAGTTACCCCCTTATGGTCTCATGGACTATCTCCTCTAAAGTCATCTTAACTTTATGTCCACAAAACCCCAAAGAAAGATACAATAGACAAAGTGGTGTGTATGTCATCTTCAAGGAGGAGCCTGAAGACGAGATTATCAATTCATAGCTCTGTTATTCTTACTTTTTTCAGATTTAACAAACATTGATTAAATACTTACTATATGTCTGGCATTATGCCATCTCATTTTATCCTCCTGCCAATCCTGGGAGGTAAGTGTTATTCTTATCTCTATTTTGTAGACAAGTAAACTGAGGCAAAGAGTGGTTAAGTGTCTTGCCTAGAGTCACATAGCTAGAAAGAGAGGGGCCAGATTTAATTTCCAGTTTTCCTAAATCCAAGTCCAGTGATCTGTTCACTGTTCCCGTATCATTATCTTGAGTAAATATTTCCAAAGCACCCATTGTTTACCAGGCACTAAAACAAAACAAAACAAAAAAAAAACTCTGGAGCCAAAATGGTAGAGAAATGCAAGTGAGACAACAAGAAAAAAATTCCTGACCAGAAGAATTGTTTCAACATTCTAAAGAAGTGGTAACGTCTTAGAAAAATCCCTCAAACTCTGCTTCCCCAATAAAGGAACTGTCCTTGAGGAAGTGCATGACAACAGAAGGTCCTTCTAGGATAAGGAACAAAGTCTCCCATATTGAGTTGGCAGTTTCTCTCCTCTCCTTTCTAAGTGCTCCCTGAGCATCATGGAACACCCATAAACCAAGTGAGTACTCCCACTGGCCCCAGCAAGGTTAAGAAAAAAATTTCACAGGGATAGAACTCCCATTGTTCTGCCCTCGTACAAGGATTTTGGATCTGAGCTGTTCCTCTAACACTCTGTGAGTCTGCTTGAATCGGAACTCAGCCCGATACTGGAGGCAGGGTGTGGCAGGGGGGTGGGGGAGTAGCCATTAGCTGGAGCCAGGACTCCTGAGTCTGACTGTCCATGTCATTCCTGATTCTCCCAGTGGCACAGATAATATCTGTTTCAGTTCTTCTGTTGGCTGCAAATGTTGCTCATAGACTCTGAAAGAGAGTGAACCAAAGTCTGTAGACCAAGAGGTAGAGGTCATACAAACAATTGAGTTAATATGGAAAATGAAAAATAAAATTCTCTGGCTACCTTTGATCCCCAAGATCAGATCTACAAAAGCATTTCTGGCTCATTAGAATTAAGGACTGGGAGACTGGCCTCCTGGTTTCTAATCTCAGAGTCATCCCCGCTCAAGTCACTGGGTGAGTCGCCAATCCCTTCATCTCTCAGGTCTTCTAGCTGGTGAATTAAGTACAATGTCTACCTCAAAGGGCTCTGCTGAAGATTAATTAATGTTTTCAGGATGCTTGTAGATCTACAAATGAATAGCTCTTTAAAAGAGTAGAGTCTCATTAGGGTTACTTCTGGGGCAGTCCTGAATCATAGAAAGCAGAGTTAAAACCTGCCAACTTGGTGACATCAGCTCACTCATCTCCTTCTTAACTGGGACCATCCCTACTCAAAGCATCTCTCCTGTATCATCTGTAGCAGGAGAGCATTAGGTACTATTCTGTATTGCTAAGTTGGCATTCAAATAGATTATAGATTTCGATTTCTCCATAGAGGTCATGTAGCTTTTTCAAGAGACCCACACAAAGTGAAGTGATTTGACCACAACCACACTGGTAGGATCAGTGATAGGATTTGAACCCAGGTTCTTTGACTCCACATCCAACAACCTTTCCACTGAATGATGCTACTTCCTTGATGTTTGTTCTTTCATAAACCATAATCTCACTGTAGGCAAGAGTCATGTCTTATAACTCCTTGTATCCCTCATAAGGTTTTGGACATAAAAAATGGTCAATAAATATCAGATTTGTTGATTGAAACTTGGACTGGGGAGAGGAATAGGTGTCTACTGTGCCAGATATTGTGCTCTAGGTGCTGGGTGCACAATGACAAAAATGTAATTGCTCCTTGCCTTCAATGAGCTTACATTCAGTAGGAGAAGCCAACATGTTCCCACAAGAAGATGCCCACACACTTTCCCTCTAAAGAAGGCTCTGGGATCTGAAACTCATCTAGCAGTGAGGGAAGATCTTACTTCCATTCAGTGAAATCAGCCCATCTATATATAGCCCTTGTCCTCCTAGCTCTTTCCAGGGGCCCCAAAAGGTCTCAAACACAGAGGAGAGTGTCATCATTCGAAAGAAATAACAAAAACTTAGGTGACTCAATTGTTGTTATCCATAAAAAGATGGCCTGGAAGGATCATAGGACCCAGAGCATCCTTCTAGCCCAAGGACCAGACATCTCCCTGACTTTTGCTAATCCTTGCCCTCCTCCCACTCCTCTGCAACTATTAGTGCTTAGCCACTCAAAAATCACTTGGGATTTATTTTGCAGATATTTATCAAAGTACATTAGTGCTCCCTCCATTAAGGGCAGGCACCATTTCTTTTCCAGTCTCTGTAGAACAATGTCCAAGTGAACATAAGAACAGCAGAGTTAGTTTGGAAGGAGAGAGTTACAATTCTGAATAGTCATGTCAGGAATCCATACCCCTCACCTCTCCACTTTAAAGGAAATAATCAATCAGCTTAGAAGAGAAAGAGCTAGCCTGCAACTCAGGTCAGACTTTGCAGGCATTAGGAGTTACCTTTACATTCATGACTTCCCTTCTCTCATTCTATGGTCCACCCAATGGGTCTTCCTACTATTCCTCACACACAACATGCTGACTCCTATTTCCATGCTTCTATTCAGGTTGACATGCACTCCACATTACCCCGATACTTCTCACCTTCCCCTTTTAGAATCCCTAATTTTCTTCCAAGCTCAGCTCAAGCCTTACCTTTTACATGAGACCTTTCCTAATCCCCAGTTGCTAGTGCCTCCGCACTCCAAAATTACCTAGGACTTATTTTGCAAATATTTATAGATACATACACTAGTTCCCTTCATGAATGGAAGCTCATTGAGAGTGGGAAATGGTTACATTTTTGTCATTGTTTGCCCAACCCAGAGAACACAGTGCCTGGCACTGTGGATGCTCATTGAACGCTCTTTGACTGATTGATCATCGGACAATAGCTTCCAGCCCCAGTTATGCAGTGTAGAAAACATGCTGGGCAGCTAGGTGGTGCAGGGGATAGAGGGCAACAGCTGGAATCAGGAAGACCTGAGTTTAAACCTGATCTCAGACTAGCTGGGTGACCTGGGGGAAGTCATTTAACCTCTATTTCCTTCAGTTTCCTTGTATGTAAAATGGCAATACTAATGGCACTTACCTCCCAGGGTTGTTGTAAAGATCAAATGAGATAATTGTAAAGCTCTCAACACAATACCTGGCATATACATACATATATGTGTGTGTGTGTGTGTGTGTGTGTGTGTGTGTATGTATATACAAAGCATATACATATACAAAAATATATACATGTGTATATATTTGTGTACTTGTATAAAAATATATACATATATGCATATATGTATATGTATATATATATATATATATATATACATTTATATAAATATATGTACATATATATGCCAGGTACTATGTTGAGATATATATGTATGTATATATGTGTGTGTGTGTATATATACATATATAGAGTAAGCACTTTATAAATGTTAACTATTATTATTATTTTTTATAGATTTAACAAACTAGAAGGGACCTTGGAGATTATTTAGCCCAGCCCTCTCATTTTACACTTGTATAAATTCTTAGAGAAGAAATGACTTGTCCAAGATCATCCTGCCTTCTAGTTCATTGCTCTTTCTGGTGTCCTTTTAGTCACACAATCTTGGGTGAGTAACATCCCCTACGTGAGCAACATCCCCTATGTGAGCACCAGCTTCTTCCTCAACAAAATGAAGGAGTTTGATTAGATAACCTTTGAAGTCCCTTCTGGCCCTCACTTTAGGCCAATAGCATTCAGGGATGCCTGACTATGGTAACTGAGGCATCAAGGGAACAGAGAGAGAGGTACAGAGTCATAGAACCAATGCCTCTGCCTTTCTTCTCCGGTACTTCAGTAATGTCATAGTAATTGTCATCAATCTCTGGAAACTCCCACTCTTAGAAGCCCCTTCACTCTAATAAACTCTACTCTTGTGGAGAGGTATACCCAGCATGGCGGACATCATGAGACTTTGGCCTACCTAACTCCTGAGATTTAGTTTGACTCCAGGCCCTCCTAGATCTCCCTGTCCCCTATTGGAGCATGCTCTAGAAAGGGCAAGAGGAAACAAAGCCAAGGGTTGGTCCTTGGTGGATTTTGGGTCTTTCTTTGATCAAGCCTCCTGAGGCATTACAGAGGCAAGTCTTCTGTTGCCTCCTCTTGGTCCTTCTGGCAGCTGCCATGATACCCACCAAGGCTTGGCAGACTAAATATTTGGCTTGGCTCATATACTGTGTAGTCAATTCTCTGCCAAGGGGCAGGTGTGGGTCAGCCAGCCACCCTTTTGATGGAAAATTTTGAGTGTCAACAGATATACATCTCCACTGGTACTCTCTTCAGGCCAAGAGAAGCCAGCAGTCCAAGGCTCTTGGGAAGGGATGATTTCCCACTGAAGTTCTCCCTCTCTGAAGGGAACCTGACATTAGAAGTTGGTGATGGCATACCCTTCCCTAGAAGTCTTCCACAAAAGAACACCTCCCTCCTTCCCATTAACACATACACAGTTGAAACTTAATACCTGCCCTGACTCTTCAACAATAACACACACACACACACACACACACACACACACACACACACACACACACGCAAGCAACTGAGGAAAGGCCAAGACTTCAGGTAAAATGAGTACTGATATAGGCCTTCTGTCCTTTCCCAGACTCCATGACTATTAGGTCACTCCTTCTCATCCTTGCCTTTTGGAAACCCTAGTTCCCTTCCTCTCTTAATTCAAATGGCACTTCCTACAAGAAGCCTTCCCTAATTTCTCCAGTTGTTGGCACTACCCATATATACTTACCTATATACAGGTGGTTTCTGTAAAGGGTTTCTGAGCCCAGTGCCCAGCACACAGTAGGCATTCAATAAATGTTTTTTTAATAGAATGACGGCAATATTAATAACCCCATTTATAGATGAAGAAACTGAGATCTAGAGAGGTAAAGCTATTTGCTCAAGGTCACAAATCTCATTGGTGGCAGAGAAGGGACAAAAAACAAGGCTCCTGGCTCCCAGCTCAGTTCCACTTCCACCATGCCACACTGACTCTCATTTAAAGGATAGTGTCACCAGTGCCACCGCAGCCCTCCACACTAATGTGATGCACTAGAAAGTGTGCCAGAGCTCACATCAGAAGACCCATATCCAAACTCTTTTTCCAACACCTACTAAACAGTGACCCTAAATAAGAATCTGCCTATCTCTGAGCCTCAGTTTCCTCATCTGTAAAATGAAGAAATTGGATTAAGAGCCCTCCCAGCTTTGAAACAGGGGCTAAATGACCTGCTTAGTGAAATTATTCTTTGAGTGTAGATCCAGTCCCTACTTTGAGCAAGAAACCCACTACTGATCCTTCTCCTTAAGTATCAACCCTCCACAGCTTCCCCTATAGGGTAATCAAAGAAGTGGCTGAATGCAGTTTCCTGCATTCCCTGCAGGACCTGGGGACACTTGGGGTAATCTTGATGAGCTGTGACCCTTGATACAGGTCTGTCATTCAATAAGCAATTATTAAACACCTACTGTGTGCAGGTTGTATGGGAAATTTGGGCTTGAGTAACCCTAAATAAGCTGGGCAGGATCTCTCTCTCCTATTTAAGAGCCCAGGGTATAAGTTTCTCCAAAGACCCATGAAATATGAATGTCAGCTGGGGAAAGGGGAAGGAAGGAGGCTGACTGAGCCTGAGCTTTGAGCTCCTCTGCTGATTATGTCCCTATCCCCCAACTTTCCCCTTCAGCCTCAAAAGGTTTGGCTCTGCTCTTTACTTTGCAGGATCAGGGCTTGCTAGCTGGCATGCTCCCAGAGGTGGGGTGACCTTTAAACTGTTTCCTAATCAATCACTGCATGGTTGACTGAGAAATAAGCTGGTCTTACAGGTGCAGAACAAAGACTGTCTCTCCCCTAGGCCAGCCCTTCCTTATGGAACCACATCATTTGTCAATCATTTTCTTCAAGAGAAAACCTCTTGAAGGAGCAGAGGCATGTTGATGTTGTGTGGTGTAGGAAGAACACTAGATTTGGGACACCCAAGTTCAAGTTATCATGCAATTCTACTATTTATTAGCTACGTGATCTTAGGAGAGTCCTTTCACCTCTTTTACCACAGCATCCTCATCTCTAAAAAGGGGGCTAAAAAGGCAGGATGAAATGGACGTTTTGGGACATGGCCAATATGAGAATTAGCTTTACTTGACTTCATTTTTGTTTGGTTTTTCAATTGAGAGAGGAGAAAAGGGAGATAGAGAAAATAAATGTGTGGTAATTTTTTAAAAATTGTATTTCAAAAATGCAGGTCATAATAGCTGTACTAGAGTGCTTTCTAATCTAATCCTTCAATGTCTTTAAAGCAAGGAACAGGAATGAATTTTGTTGACTTGGGCTCCCTCTTGTTTTGGACAAACAAAAAATGATGGGCAAAATATGGGCTCTGTTTGGGAAGTAAATGAATTCATTTTTAGTAAGTGGCCTGCAGTACTTACCAAATAAATGTAAAGAAAATAGAACAAAAACACCATAGAAAAAAAGAAACAACACATTAAAGAACTTTAAAAAATGTTCAGTGCTTAAATAATAAAATGGCAGATCTTGATGAGAATACAACACATCTTTAAATTAGTTAAGGACATTTAGATCTCTTTTCCCTCTTTCTAGTTCCCTGGTAAGCACTATACTCATCTATCCTCATTTTTCTCAGAAGGCTGCCTTATTTCATATTAAGTCATTGAATGGGCAAGCCCTGGGAAAGATCTTAATTTAGAGAGATCAAGGTCCCTCACTACATCTTGGGCCATCTTGACCTTTGCCTTGCCATTGGACTTCAATGACTCTGGAGGAGAGATTGAGGTGGATGACTTTACCTAGCCCTACCCTACTCATACCCAATTCATTTGCAAATCAAGACATCATGCTTGTGATGTCAATGGACCTCTTCGAGAACAAAAGATGAACAACACCAACATGGAATCTGACCCATTCCATCAGACATTGAACATTCTAGCTCAACCAATTCAGAGGGCACATTCGGGGAACTCAGTCTTATTTTCTATCCAGAAAGATTATTTATTCTAGAAAAGTCTTCCAGAGAACATCTAGTTATAGGATTAGAGTGAGGGAGGGGGAATCCCTCAGGATTTAGAGTCAAAGAACTTGGGTTCGAGGCCTGTTTCAGCTATTTACTAAATGAACAGCTCACTTCATTCCTCCTGTTCTTAGGTTCCTCATCTGGAAAATAAGGAGGAAAGAAAAGATGACCTGTGAAGTCCCTTTTAGTTTTCCATCTATTCTATTCCACTCTGCCTATAAGCAGGCTCCTAAATTATCATAGACACAGAAGCTTCCCTTCCTAGCTCCTAAGCTAAGAATACACTTAGCTCATCCCCTAGTAACATAATATAGAGTGGGGAAAAAAGCCCTGGGTACCCTGCATTTTCAGTCAGAAGAGTAGAGTTCTACTATCTGACCTTAGAAAGTCTTCTAGACTTCAGATTCCTCATTTGTAAAATGGTGTTGGACTTCTAACAATCATTTCTGATCTATCAGTCTCTGATCCATTATCCTCATCTGTAGCTGGTGTGCACCAGCTATTTTTCTGGGCTCTCCCCAGGGATAAAATCAGTGTAGAGTGAAATATCAGTCATTACTATGTAACTCGGACTTCTCTGGGTACACCCAGCTCAGGAGATGCTCTCAGGGAGCCTTTTGAGCATTTCCAATTTGCCTAACCTGGAGTCATTGCTAACACATTTGATTGCCAGTAATTCTCTTTTCTGATTCTCTCCTTCAGTTGTGCTCTTTCTGCCATTTTTATCAGCTGCATCCAGAAGATGAAGATCCCAGTTCAACCACAGTGAGGATGCCGTGAACTGAGCTAGTGGGAGAGAAAGGACTTTCCTTCCCTTGCTCCCTCTTTTTTGCCCTGACTCAGAGAATGAGCTTGGGAGTGTTTCTTTCTGCTGTTACCTTTATCCCCAGCTTCGGGAGCTGTAAGTGATCTCCCGTGAGACTGGGAGATTTTGGAGCCTGGAATGCAGGTATGGTGGGGTAGCCTGTCAGCCCGGCTTGAGAACTCTGAGAAGCCAGGATGCCTGAGACTCAAGCCCCAGGGGAGTTTCGGACTTGGAACGGGGACAGTGTTCTACTGGAATCTAGCTGAACTATGAAACTAATCTTGCTCTCTTCCCCAGAGACAGGAATAAAATGGTAAAATCTAACACAATTTGCCTTTAGGTGGTAGAGGGCAGGATGGACATGTACTAGAACTAGAATTCACTTGGAATTTCAGTTTTTCCTGGAGATGATGACGGGAAAGTAGACCATTTGTATGTGACTTGAACATCAGCTCTAGCTTTGAGTACCAAAGATAACTTGGAGGAGGAAGGATTGGTGTAGAATGTAGATCCAAATCTCTCTAGCAATACAGCCTATTTCTGAAACAGAATTGTCTTCTCCCCCCTAAAATGATTAGAAGATAAATTAATGAGTATGTGTTATTGGCCTCAATCATGTTGTTAAATGGTTCTGCCTCAATGCTTTCGGGGAAGACCCTTTTTCTCAGAGACAAGGGAGTTGTTTAAGAATTGACTGAGAATTTTCTGCTGAGTTGAAACCAAAATTATCATTTTTTTAAAAAGTACTCATATTTTTAAAAGAATACTAAATCCCTAGATGTCATGTCTGAGAATGACATAGAAATGAAATTGGTACAGTGGAATGAACAGTGGAGTTGGAGTCAGAAGACATGGGTTCAAATCTCAGATTTAACTGTGGGCAAGTCATTTAACTTCTTTGGGACTCAGTTTATTCATTTGTAAAATGAAGGGGGTGGATTCTAAAGTCTCTTCTAATCCTAAATCTACTATTCTATGAACTCTTTAAACAGTCACCTCTTTCAAAACTTATCTCCTCCATAAAGCAAACTTCACTAGTTAAAAAAAAATAGTGTGATTCCATTTCTCCTTAGGATTCACATTCCTAGTTTGTACTAGACTAATTCAAATCCAACCTCAGATGCTCACTAGTTGTGTGACCCTGGGCATGTCACTTAGCCCTATTTGCCTCAGTTTCCTCATCTGTAAAATGAACTGGAGAAGGAAATGGCAAACCACTCCATTATCTTTGCTAAGAAGACCCCAAAAGAGGTCAGGAAGAGGCAGACATGACTGAAAACGACTAAACAACAACTAGACATATTTTTTGTACCTGTCTTTTGCCTATGTGCGACATATGCATCTCTCATTCAGTGGAGAGTACCCTGAGAACAAGAACTATATTTTCTCTTTCCTCTGGACCTCTCCACCAGTGCAGGATCCACCCACTCCTCTGGATTTTTCTTCGAGATGATTTCAGCCCTCTGCCCCTGGGGCTTCTCCCTCTGAATGGTGGTAGAGAGCTCCTCCTCAAATCTCCACTTTAGGAAGCCACTCAGGACAACCATTACTTAATTTTTCACCTTGCTGCTCTTTTCTGGGATTCTCCATAATACCCTAGGAAGCTTTTTATCCTTCAAGATAACTTCATTTAATCTATTTTTTCAGAACTTGAAATTACAGAAATAGTGAAACTGATTCAGAGACCAAGAAACCAGTTGGATTATTGTATAATCACACTATGAAACATCATTATCCATAAACTACATCTTCTCAGTGCATTCAACAAAGGGAAATTATCCTGTGTTCTAGATATAGGCAGAATTTTTTCAGCTCCCATGAAAATGGTGGTATTTCTTCTTATACAAAGATGAATCCGATTTCTATAAGATGATGGGGAAATTGGGATATGTGTGCATTACCCTATGACTCATCTCCTGCTTCCAACCTTAAAAATAAGTCATTTCTCATGCATTCAAGCATTTCTCAAGCATTCATTCTCTTCCTCTCAACTAAAACTTGTCACTCTCATCCTTCAAGTACCTGCTCAGAAAATTGTCCATACAAACCCTATCCTTCTTAAGTCACCACCATCCTGCCAGTCAGCACTAGAGTTTGGTCCAGCTGCTGCATTATATATTTGTTTATGCATCGGCACGTCTTGTGTATATTTTGTGTACAAGCATATAGTTACAAGCATGGACCTGCTTCTTCTATTAGACAAGAGACTCCCTAAGATCAGAGACACTGTCTTCTCTATTGATTAAGCGATCCCAAAGACAGAGCCTCTTTCTCTCTCTCTCCCTCTCCATCTCTCATAGACAGAGATGATATAGATATATGTATATGCATATATGTATATATACATATATGTAGGTATGTGTGTGTTTGTAGGTGTATATATGTGTATATATATGTATATATAGATGTATATATGTGTATATATAAACACACATACATACACACATTGTCTCCCTCAGTAGAACATGAGCTCTTAGAGGGGAGGAATTGTTTAATTTTTGTCTTTATATTGCCAGTACATAGCATAATGCCTGATATATAGAAGGCACTTTAAAAAAAAAAGCTTATTAGATGGTACAGTAGGAAGAGCACTGGCCTTGGAGTCAGGAGACCCTTGGCTCTGCCACTAACTAGTTGTGTGACCTTGGACTTCATGTCTCTGGGCTTTGGTTTAGGATCACATTGAACGTATTAGGGAACTCTTGGAACCCTCCAGTTCCCCAGACTGGTGGTCCCTTGAAGATAAAGATTACAGAATCACAGGGTTATGTATGCCAAAGCTGAAAGGGGCCTCAAATCTTACTGACCCAAAGTGGAACTGGACAAATATCCCTACTAAGTGCTCACTCACTCTTTGCCCAAAGTCCCCAAAGGAGGAATGGCCTTCAAAGGCAGCCCAGCCCATTCTTTCATCATTCTAATGGTTAGGAACTTTTTCTTCATGTCTCCCACCAGGCTGGGAACTCCCCAGAAGCAGAAGCTGCATTTCTCAGAATCCTCCAGGACTGGAATTTACATACTAGAAGTATTCAGAACAGGGGTGTAACTGACAAAAAAAAAAAATCCTGGTGTCCAAGATCCCTGTGTAGTTCTTCAAAGAAACAGCTTGAATTTGAAACAGAAATTTCACAAATAAGTATCTTGACTCTTAACAAGGCCTGACTCTTTCAGATTTTTTTAAGTCGTAGCAAAACTTAACTCTTCTACTTGCTTTGAAATTCTGTTTCATGGAATTAGAGTATGTTTGTTCCCTCTAAGACAGGAATTCTTAATCTTTTTGTACTTCATGGATCCTTGGGCAATCTGGTGATACCTATTCACTATTTCTTACAATGATATTTCTTAATGAATAAAATGATTACATACAATTACCAAGGAAACCAATTATGTTGAAATAGTTATCAAAATATTTTTTAAAAATTCCTAGAGGTCAAATGAAGACATTGGAAATTCTTCTTTCACCTCAAGAAGTAATCTCTTGGCTCTGAAAATGTCAGCTTCTTTGCCCTGTTGATGTCAATGGTGATGTCATTGAGAGGGAATGGTGAACAGCAATTCATGTGTGCACTGAAGTTAGGGCCAAAATGAGAAGTTGAGTGTTGCAGTCAGAGGGATCCAGGTAAGATATCACAAAGAGTTTATGAAATCTGAAAACAAACATACTCCAAAGGCAAATGAAAACTCTCCCTCTAGAGTTTTGGAACTGGGGAAGCAGATATCTGTGGGGAATGATTTAGGCACTTGGAGGGAGGGCAATGAACCAGACAATCTCACATGTTCCCTTCTGGCACCAGAGTCTGGGGAGTCTCAATTTAAGCGGCCTCTCCAGTCAGTAAGCTCTTGGGAACTCTAGCAGGGGTCAAGGAGTTCAGTACAAGCACACCAGGTGCTTTGGCATGGTTCTTACCATAGTTCTTCCTCCCTTTTATCCCTCCCTCCTTTTCAGGAGCATATATATGAAATAGAAAGATGGAAACAAATTGGCCCATTGCAGCCTACATTCCTTCATCCATGCCACGTGACTCGGTTGGGCTTTGCTAGGACTTGTGCCTTCCTATAGCTACTATTGCCTTATTTCTCTTTCCTGTTCATCCATTTTTCAGTGGTAGGCCTGAGGGGATGAGGATAGTGGAGGTCTTGTAGGGACGGAGCATAGTCCAATTTTCCTTGCCTAAGAAGTCTGCATGGGAAGAATAAGAGATAGAACTCACCTGTCATCTAGGATCACCAAATTTTTTTTTAAGTACTGAGCAGCCTCTCTGGACCTCAGTTTCTTCATCTGTAAAAAGGAGTTAATATCTGTAGGTCTTATCTCAGAGGGTTGTTGTGAGGGGCAAAGGAGATAATGTATACAAAGTACTGTGCAAGCATTAGGTTACCCTCTAAATGCCAGTTATTATGAGCAGTGTGTGAAAGACTACCTTTTTGAGTTTAAAATATCTTCCACTTTCTCCTATTGATCTACCATACCTATACTGTCATGCCTTTCCCCAGAATGGCATAGTGAGATTACTTTAAGTCCAGAACAATTGCCCTATTGATTTTTCATAATTGGTAGTGCAAACTAGTCTTTTAGTCACTGCCAAGCTGACTTAGCCGGAGAGCAAGGTACGCAGAAAAATCATCTGCTGTGAAACACCCTTGAATGCCCTGCATTTTTGCATGCGTTGGAACAGGCCAGGAGAAATTCTGGCTGAAATCTTAACTTTAAGACAAGTTTTTTTCTGAAGAAAATTGAGTTCATTTGGAATGAGATGAACAAGTTCCATTGCTAAAATAAAGATGCCAGAGGAAGAGACATAAGGACCAAACCTTTTACTATTTCCCATCTGAGATCTAGTTTCCCCAAAGGAGAGAAGCAAAGGGTCAGTTTTAAATTTACTATCCACTGGATTGCACTTGTGAGTTTCAACAAAAATGGACAACTTTTGAGAGCACTCAATGTGCTGATGAGTTTACACTCAGGAGAGTATAGACTGAGGCAAGACATACAGGCATTTGTAAGCAGGCACACCAATTAGGTGAAAAGCATCCAAAGAGGTAGAAACTCCACCCGCCCCTAGTCACCGAGAGAAGTAAATTGAGACATTTATGCTTGGAGATTCAGCTCTGGAATCAAGTCAAGGAAATGAAACTTTTTATTCCTTGAGAAATAGTGTTTCTGAAAAGGAAGGACTGAAAAGGAAAGACTCAGTCCATGGGCTCAAATGGATTACCATAAAGCAGTTCATGTAACAAAGCCAGGATAATGAAATACAAAATGGGAAGTTCATCTAATTAAGCCTCCTGGAAGTTGTGGAGGATGTCTTCATTTGTAGCAAGTGTGATTTAGGTTAGACTGCAGGGAAGTGTTCCGGTAAAAGCACAGACTTGGGGGTAGGCTATCAAGGTTTGAATCATACCTAGCTTTAGCTGTGGGACTTTGAGCAAATCATCTAACCTTTGTGGGTCTCAGTTTCCTCATCTGTAAAATGAGGGAAGTTTGGTTAGATGGTTTCTAAGATACCTTTTGGTTCTAAAGTCTAGGATTCTAAGGCCTTGCAAATTCTGCTGTGCCTGAAAATTGGCAAAGGATGGTAGTGGGATGATGAAGGGAGATATAAAGAGGTTTGAAATAATGCCCCAAAGAGAACAGTGATCAAGGCTTTTCCCTGAGGAAATTGCCTAATAAAATAAGTACAGAGCTGTTGTTGATCTACACTAGAAGTCCTGGGGAGTTCCAGTCCAAATAGACAGAGAGATAGATGATATTTAGATAGATAGAGATATTTAGATAACACAGATGATAGACATTTAGGATGATAGACATATAGATACATACATACAATCTTCTCAGGTTGAAGTTTCCCCTGGATCCTTGAGTACAATTCCTTAACAAATAGCTCTTCCGATGGAGTATTTCCCAAGGCCAGTCACATTCCCCACTTTCTTGCCTTATTACTTCACACATAGACGGGCCTTTGCTGAGAGGGAGGGACAAGTTGTTCCAAATATACCAATGACTCTTGGAAGATGCAGCTTTTACTTTTAGGGAGGATCCGAGACCAATAACCAGACACACCGTCCAGGAAAGGAAGTGGAATATGAACTAGAGGGATGGGGGGGGGTGAGGGTCCCCAGGCAACACAATCCACCTCCCCATGAGCCATTAGTGAGTGTCCTTACTGATTAATGTGATCCTAGCTGCCATTTCTGGCTCATTCACCCAAATGATCAGCTCTCCATATTCCTTCCCCACCCAGAACCCTGAGTTCATAGGGGGAAAAAGCAATCAAGTTCTTTGAAGTGAGTTTGACTCAGTCCTCTAAACCTCCAGGGAGGCAGCCTTAGCCGAAATAGACCTGAATCATAACCCCTGCCTGCATCAATGACCCCATGAGAGTGAAGGAGGGACAGGGATAAAGAAAGGACTGGGAAGGAGGGAGGGAGAGTTAGGTGCCTGGCCCCACCCAGTTAAGTACAGGGAAACATTTAGTGCCTAGATCCTTTAATGGAGACCCCTTTTCCCTTCTCCTTCCCTAACCTCCCAAATTAGGTTTGAATAACATAAAGATACCTTGCCATAGAGTTTGAGGAGCCAGGTAATAGGGAATTAGAGAGCTCTTTGATAAAAGAACTTATGAGACTATCGATGGAGTATTTTTACAGGGCCTTTCACAGTTTGCCTTTTTTCCTGGTGTCGAGGGAGAAAGATTTGTTGACTTGGTATCCTAGAAATGCCCAGTACCCCAGACAGATGGACCCACTCTATTGCCTTTCAAAATTTTTTTTTGAAATGCTGTTTTAGTGTCTGCAAAAGAATTATATCAATCAATTCACCTCTACAGTGAGGAAAAATAAAGCAACTGAGTTACTGACATGAGCAAGTTGGACAAAGCTTAAACATTCTCTGCATACTAGCCATATTCCCTCCAAATAGGACCCAGATTCATCTAATTCCTGAAAACAAATGACTCAGACAGATCTTGGAGGTGGCTAATGTCTCCTTTAAAGAAAACATGGAATCCTTCCCCTTTCTCTGAAGAATCAAGGGAATAGAACTCAGGCTTGCCTCTTTCCTTACCTCCCAGGAACCAAAGGATGGGATCTTGGACAGATATGGGATATTAGGCTGGAAACATCCCAAAGGAACAAGGGGATACAAGAATAGCAGATGGAACCCAAAAAGTTGATTCAGTGAGGAAAGTATTTAACTTGGAATCATGAGACCTGAGTTGAGATCCTAACTGCTTCTTGCTACCAGTGTGAGTTTGGACAAGTCATTAAATTTCTCTGCTTTCAGCTTCCTCATTTACAAAATGAGGGGATTGGACTAGATATCCAGATCTCTGATACTTACATGGTTGGGACCCTTTGGGGTTGCTTTTTGACAAGAGTAGTTCAAAAAAATCACTTGAGAAGAGCCAGATAAACCAGAAACACTGGTTCCAATTAGCCCAACCACCTTTTCCAACCTAGATACAACTGGGGAAACTGGTCTTTCACTCAGGGAAACTTTTTTCAGGAGTAGAAAGTCACAAGTTCTGGGGAGCAGACTTTTAAGAGAAGAAACCAGTATTAGTGGTCTATTAACACTATGCATTGAACTCCCTTAAGCCTCTAGTGTGAGGCACCTGAAGAAAGAGACTCAGTCCCTCCATTTAGGAATCTCCCAGTGTGATGGAGGTGGCAGAATACACATGTATTCATATATAAATACAAGCACCAGCAATATAGCCCCCACACAAGCAAGCAACATGTAGTTTTAGGCATAGAGTAACCTAAATATGTAATTGGAATCAATATTTGAAGTGGTATGAGGGTTGAAACCAGATAGGTTTCAATGGGGTAAACTGGGCTACTATGGCAAAGTCCCCTAGGGGAAAGTCATCTACAAAAAGAAGGGCTTGACAGAGTGGAGAAAATGTCCCAGGAAGAGGGGTTTATGTAGCCTTGAAGGAGCTTTAGCAAAGGAAAAATCTTACTCCAGTAAGAGTAGATTGGATTGTGGCAAAAAAACCAAAACTAAACCACCTTGAACTGAGGGAAGAATGAGGTAAAAGAAAGAGGAGTGAAGGATGAAAAACCTCCAAACTGTGGTAGAGAGTTTCTATTTGAGGTAAGAAGGCAGCATTAGTCTTCCAAGTTTCTTGTAGAATTGTAAAGATGTACTCATTGAGGCTGTAGGCCTAGGAGAGCTCTATTCCATTTTCAAATGGTTGAACACTATTTTAGGGGCAGGTTTGAGACTAGAATTGGAAACCCTAAAGAGCAAAGGGAGACCTGCAGGTTCTGGCAATAGGGAAGCCCAAACATCTTTTTTTTCCTTCCTTCCCCTTCCTATCCTGGATGCTTGGATTTTGCCTCCAAAGGAACCTGAGAAGAAGTATGAAAATATAAGCTCTCTGAGACCAAGGATTGTCTCTTACTCATCTCTACATCCTCCTCCAGCACAGGTTGTAGGTAGAAGATCAATCCTGGGTTAGATTGTTGACTGACTTCTGAGACATTCTATCAAGCACCCTAATTAGACCTTCACTAGATTTAAATTCAATAATACAATTTTAAAAAAATGTATGTTAATTTACTTGCAGTTTAAATATAAGATATTTTTACTATTTCTGTGTATTTAAAATGTCCATAGAAAATACAGTCAAATTCCAGATAGTCCCTTCCTTTACAATTCCTTTGGTCTTGAAGACACTAAAGTGGTTACACCCCATCTAGATTAAGGGCTGATTAGCTAGCCTAGGAAAATGACTTGTCCCAATGGCTTCCATTATGGAGCTAGACCTGAAGACCTGCCCCTCCCAAGTTTGAGCTCCCTAGAGCCTCGATCAGCATAAACTCGCTGGGCTGGGTGGGGCTGAGAGAGGTCATTGTGCGACCCAAGAAACCAAGGCAGGGCAGCAGAAGAGCTGCTGATCCCCCTCATCGTCTTCCCTCCCTTCCTCGGGACAGCAGAGGCTCCAGGAAGCACATTCAAAGCCCACAATTTCCCTTCCTGGTCTCCCCACAAATAAGCTGCTTCTCTGGCCACGGGGACCAACGCCGAACACCACCCAACAAGCATTACTAACTTTCTAAGTCCCAGACCTCTTAGCACCTTTACGGAAGCCCAGTGGCTAATGTCGCTTTTTCGGCTAAAGACAAACCTGAGACAGCACAACGTTCTGGAAAGAGTACTGGACTTGGAGTCAGGACTAATTTAAATGTATTGTGATGGATGATCATTGACAAGTTCCTTAGTCTCCAAGCCTCAGTTTCCTCATGTGTAAATTGGAAATGATATTTTCACTATCTGCCTCACGAGGTGGTAAGATTGTTTTCCCTCTCCACTTTTCCAGGAAAAATGGGAGGTCGAGGAACAGCTCCCTATTTGCTCCAAGAACGCAGAAGCCAAAAGGGAAATAAAAGGTCCCCTTCAGGTCTCCACTCTAAGCACGGGAGGTGGGGAAGAGCTTCCCTCGGGATTGTACTACAGAGTGCTCCCCAACAACTTGGGAAACTGGCTACCTCCCTAAGTCACCAAGCCCCTGGAAACGACGCTGCTTTTCTCCGCATTCACACCGAACGACAAAGCCGGGGTCCAGTCTCCGCTAATTTTCTAGGATCCAAAGGACTTAGCACTGGGAAGGACCTTTGTTTCGTCCTTCAGACCGCCTAGTGTAACGCAACGACCCAATCAAGCACAAACGCACCAGACTCAGAGTCAAGATATGAACTCGAATGAGACTCTGTTCCATGCTCTTTGCAGCATTCCTCGAGGCTAGCTTCTAGAGGACAGCCATAGCTGCCAGCTATCATCCAGTCCTGCCCGGCCTCTTCTGGACAAACCCGTCCAAACCCCAACTCAGCACAGGAGAGCCTGACCTCCACTCCTCCACCTCCAGCAACCTCCCCCGGAAAAAAACCAATCTGTGCCTCCTTTTCAGCTCCCCTCGCCACCTCCCACTCCGAGGGACATTGCTCCATCGAGTCACAGCGCGGTCAGGTGCACCCACGCTGCGACACAGCTCCGTCGTTGTCCAGAAGCCCCCAGGCAGCGCCCGAGTCGGGGCTGCCAGGGTGCATCTGTAACCTTCCAGGGCGGAGGTGCCTGGCTCCTTACCTCGGTTGGAGTGGGTCAAGGTGGAGGACTGGGAGGACTTGGGCTTCTGACGCTTGACCGTCATCATCACCTGCTCCTGCACCCGCTGGTTGCCCGACGTGCCGGTCTTCATCTTCTGATCCGACGGCAAAGCCAGCGTGGAGTTGTCCTGGTCCTGGAAGCACTCATAGGCCAGGGCAGTCTTGAGCGGAGAGTGGTTCAGGGTCATGGTGGCTGAAGGCGCAGGTCTGGGCGTGGGGAGAGACCGGCAAGAAGGTGCTGGGCTGGAGGTGCGGTGGCAGTGGAGGGCGCGAGCTGGTGCTTCGTCTCGCTTTCAGCGACTCCCTATGCCCATAGAGGATCCCGACGACGTACCTGCTTCGGGCAGCTGCTGTGAGCTGCCTCCTCCCTCGCCTGGCTCTGAAGAGACCCGCCCTCTGTCAGACTGGATATACCTCCGTCTGCCCTGCACCACCCACTCCCCTTTACTACTGGCTCCTGCACAGGTGCTGTAGGGCAGCACCGGCTTGGGGAGCCCTCCCGGGGGCAGGGCTGGGTGTCGTGCTTGTGATATGGATTAACCCTGTCTTTTCTGCGTCTCCTACCTTCTCCTAACTTGCAGGAAATTTAACGCAGGCAGAGAGGGTGGAGAGGGGGACGGTGCGTGTTCACCCGAAAAGCTAAAAGGGATCGAGGTGAAACGCCCCTGGGGCCAATCTCACCCCCACCTCCATCTCTACCCCCACCCCCACCTGCTCACTAGGAAAATATGTACTTAAGACATGCGGGAGCATTCGATTTCTCTTTTCTGGCTTTGCCCTCTAAGGAGACACAGGCAATAAGCCCCCAAACTGAATGCTCACTTTGAGCAAAAGCCAGCTTATTTCTCCAGGATCTCCTGGTATAAGAAATCACAGTTGGAGAAAATAAAGTCCATTCTCTTGGGGAAAATGGGTCCCAATCTGTTGTGGGACACATTAAATCAGCAACCATTTAAGTGTCTACTATGTGCAAGGCACTCCTAGGCCTGGAAATTCGAAGATGAAAAAGACGAAATCCCTGCCCTCCAGGAATTATGGTGTACCAGGGATGATAGGAAAAGCACGCGATTTAGCATAAAATTAGGAAGAGTATGGTGTCTGTAAGAGCTCCAGGTTGCTTCCCTCAGCAAAAATAAAGGCAAGGTTTACAAGGGAAGTGACTTGATCTGAGTCCTGAGAAAGTTTCAACAATGGAGGTGGGGAGAGATTGCAGCAGTCTTTCTTTGTGTTCCCCCGAGTTTGGCACTGTGACTGACCCATAACAAATAATTAATAAATGCTAATTGAATGATTGTAGAAAGCCTGTTTTCAGAACACTCTGTCTGAGGAAGGACACTCAATCTTTATCCTTTGGGATCTAGCTACCAATCAGCCCATCTGATGGGGAAGGAGAGGGACATAATTCAATTCGAGGAAATAAGCGTTTATTACTCACTGTGTACAAAACCCTGTGATAGGTGGGGACAGAGAATCAAAATTAGGATAAACACAAACTCTTCTGCTTGACCTTTAAAACCATTCACAATCTGACCCTTGCCTGTTTTCCCGAGTTGGTTTTCAATTACTTTTGCTGGTAGACAAACTTCTTGCCATTCTGGACTGCTTGCTTTTCTGCATATACAGCACCCTGTCTCTTGCTTTTACAAAGGCTGAACCTCATCCTGGAATGAGTTTCCTCTTTTACACTGCCTCAAAGAATCCCTGACTTCAAAGCTCTGATCAAGAATCACATCTTCCAGAAAACTTGTTAACCACACACCTCTATTTGCTATACCCTCCTTCCCTTAAAAAAAATTTCTTTGCATACTATATATATTTTGCAAATACTATATTTAATTTTCTACCTTTGCCGCACAGTGAAATGCAAAGTCCCTGAGGGCAGGAACTATTAGAGGATAGGTCTTAATAAATACTGACTGAATTAATGAGAATGATAAAATCCTGGTCCCTTAGAGCTTACAGTGCAGCAGAGGGGTAAGACAAAAATATAGATAATTCTTACATAGTATTTCATAATCAATGTAGACAGGCACAGAATAAAATACTAGATTAGAACTGAGAAGGTCCTCTCCTAACTAATTTTCAATAAGTTGCAGTTGTAAAGGGGAGCTTCCAGTCTGAAGACAGAGACACTTTATCAAGTATGCAGATTGCAACCTATTTATAGTGTTAGAGAGTTGCTTGAGGCTCTCAGTAAAATCATTAGACCAACAGACATCTGTTAACTACTATGTGCCAGGCAGAATGCTAGGTACTGAAGCTATAAATATCAATGAGACAGACCCTTGCCCTGGAATGGCTCACATTCTACCAGGGAGTGACAGGATGTTCACAGATAAACACATAAGAGGAGAGGTAAAGGATGATAGCTTGAGGGGATGATAAGCTCAATTGAAGTTTTTTCTTTAAGGGCTCTGGTTATGTGTGAAGACAGCAGGAAAGAAAGCAGGAGAAAAGAAAACTTACCAAGGATCAGACAATCTCAACCCAAATCCAGGCCATGCTCCATTTCATAAGACTATCTCCTCCTACATTTGAACGTAAAATATTACATAAAATAAAAGATATACCATAGCTGTATGAAAATTGGAGTGAAAAAGTATGGGCAGGGGAACATCTAACAGAAAATCTGGTGTCAGCAGGTCTGAAATTCACCCAAAGTCCAACACAATACACTTATTAAACAGCACCATTGTATTGCAATTACCTCAATTGTTAACCACACACCCCCATTTGCTATACCCTCCTTCCCTTAAAAAAATTTCTTTGAATACTATATTTATTTTGCAAACTATATTATTTTGCATTCTACATATATTTTGCAAATACTATATTTAATTTTCTACCTTTGCCACACAGTGAAATGCAAAGTCCCTGAAGGCAGGAACTATTAGAGGCTAGGTCTTAATAAATACTGACTGAATTAATGAGAATGATAAGATCTGTCCCATAGCACAAACAGCATTAAAACAGGATTTATGGATTCATTTTATATATCTATACATAGATATATAATATATATACACACATATCTATACACGCTCACACATACATATGGAGAGAGAAGGAGAGAAAGAGCACTGTATATAGTCACCTCTTTGTCTAGGTTGACATTTCCCCAGCGAGATGCACAGATTTGCATCTGAGGAGACCAGCTGCTGATCAAGTCCACTCTGTCTTGTCCTGTATTCTCTGGCCACTTAGCAAGAGAGGACAGACAACAGAGATGTCCTCACGGAGGGTACATTCACTCCCTCAAAGACCAAACCAGATCCTAAAATCACCAATGAAAATGAGTCAGAGGTTGACATATCTGTAGTAAGATGACAATCCTAGAATAGCAAAGTGGACAGGAAATCTATTCTTTAGGTCTATACAGGGTTAGTTCTTTTATGAACTGCTCAAAGCTCATATAGCATGTAATAGTGCTTTGAAGGGGCTGAAATTTTCCTTTAAGGCATAGGATGAGGATGGTCAAAGATTACGGAAGACTTCTTTTCCTATTCCTAGGATTCTTGATTATATGTCACATGGAAACTTTTCCCTGCTAGCTGGACCCAAAGAGGAAATGATGAGATACAGGGGATTAGTATAGCTTCTGGGTGGTGGTTGGTGCTTTTGAGTTCAAAGAAGACAGTAAAAACCATTAAGGAAGGGCTAACAAATTGTCTACCACCACTCTAGCCTTTTTGAAGGCAGAGGTCCCCAAGGAACCCAAATAGTCATGGAAGTTCTTCATTGGAATCTTGAGCTTTGAAGTAACAGATGGGTATCTAAGGAGCCATTTTGCACAATAAGGCATGCTCATAGATTGTGTGAAAATGAGGGATGCAAATATCAAGGCTCTGAGAGCTTTGGTTCTGTTATCTATTGCTAGATATACGTAGAAGACTTCAGAAGGTAGACAACAGAGTTATTGAACCAAAGATCACTGTTTCCAGAGAGAATTCTCAAAGATCAGGTGCCCATTTACCTGTCAAAAGACTTTTGTAGGTGGCTTTATAAGGAACACTACTTGAAAAATGACTTTGAACAATATGGAAAGATTGAAGTGGCAGCCATGGCAACTTTAGCAGAAATAACTCCAACAATGGTATAAACTTGGGTGGTCACCGTGGTTTTGTCTAAAGGGGAGAAGCTACAATAGATTTGGCAATGATGGTAGCTCTAGAGGAGGTGGTCTTCATTACTATGAAGAAAGCAGAGGCTATGGGAATGGTGAAGAGGGCTGTGGAAATCAGAACAGTGCCTAGAATGAGAGTGCAGCTATAACACTGAAGGAAGGAGAAGAAGCCTTAGTAGTGCAAATGGTTTTGTAGGTGGTGGAAGTTACAAAGTTACTTTGGAACCACAGAAATGAGTCTTCATAATTTGGAAAGGAGGAAAGTTCAGCAGCAGGAGCTGTGGTCCCTAGGTTGAGAGCCAATATTTTGCCAAACCATGAAGTCAAAGTGGCTGTGGTAATTCCAGTGTAGCCATAGTTCTGGCAGTGGCAGAAAACTTTAATTACCATTAGGAAACAAAATTTTGGAGCAGAGAAGAGTCAGAGAAGTGACCAGGAAGCAACAGATTTGTGAACTCATCCAAACACAGTGGTAGCACAACCTAGCTGCCACAAGAAGACACATTATAGACAATATTTTTTGTGTATGGGCAAAAACCAAACCCAGAACCATATTTGTGACTAATTGTATAACAGGTTAGTTTAGTTTCTGTGAAAAGTGTAAATCATTCCAACAAAGGAATTTAATGTAATTGGGGAATTTTTTTTTTGCACTCATGGATTGCTAAATATAATTGCTAAATATTTTAAAGACATGGGATAAGTATGTCTTTTATTATTTTTATTTTTTTGGAGGCAATCTGGATTAAGTGACTTGTCCAGAATCACATAGCTAGTAAGTATCTGAGGCTGGGTGTAAACTCAGGTCCTTCTGACTCCAAACATGTCTTTTTTTTTTTAAGGCAAAGCATAGTGCTTTTTGACTGATCCCTTCAAGAGCTACCATTTCCACTTCCCCCACAAAAAACTACTTTGTATTTATTTTGTTTTTTCTTTAAAAATTTTTAAATAAACATACCTTTTTATTAAACTTTCCTTCCTACCATTCTCCTCCCCATTGAGCAATTAAAAAAACTAAAAAATAAAGTCTAAAGGTATAGCTGTGTAACCCATAAAGTCAAACTCCCAGGTTAGCCATGTTTGAAAACATATGTTGCTTCCTGCATTTTAAACTCATCAGCTCTCCAACAGGAGGTAAGCAGAGAGTGTGTCATCTTCATTCTTTTGGACTGTTGGTTTAGCATTGCATTGAACAGAGTTCTAAAAGCTTTCAAAATTGTTTTTCTCTTTCTAACGTCGTTATCATTGTATAAACTATTCTGGTTCTGCTCACTTTGCCCTCCATTGGTTCATATAGGTCTTCTCTGTTTCCTTTAAAATTGTCCATTCCATCATTTCTTGTGGAGCAGAAATACCTCATTACATTCATATGCCACAATTTGTTTAGCCATTCTTCAATGGGAAGACACCTCAGTTTCCAATTTTAGGTTGCCACAGAAAGAGCTACTATAAATATTTTTGTACATAGACCATATCCCAAAAGTCTTAGGGCAATTTTTAAAACTAAGCTGAGTAAATTCCTTCAAAGTTCAGCTCAAACACAAACTCTTACCTGAGGCACTTCTGGTACTCCAACTATTAGTGTCTTCCCCCAACCCTGCCCCAAAAATTACCTTGTGATTTTAAGGGTAGGGTTAAAACCACTCTACCATTTTAGTCTGATGCACTAAGTAGGTGAGAACATGCCTCTATCAAGTCAGACAAGCAAAAAATCTTAGAGTAAGTTAAAAACATTTTTGAAACTCATTTAATGAAATTAAAAGACAAGAAGTCTGTTCCAGTTGGCTGTAGAATTTTATTCTATCCTATAGAGTCTATATAAAAGTATCAAGTTAACTAGAATGGGAACATTTTGTTTTTTAATTATTTTTATTTATTTTTAACATTTTTTAAAAATTTTGAGTTTTAATTTCTCTCCTTCCCTCCTACTCCCCCCACTACAGCCATTGAGAAGTTAAGCAATATGATATCAATTATATGTATGTGGTCACATAAAACATACAGAATAGGAAGAAATATATTGTATTTGTATTCTATTAATTGATATATTAATAAATTGTTTAATATATTATATAGTGATATAATAAAAATTGGAACGTGTAGTTTTTCAGCACATCCTTGAGAAGGAATATTCTGAGGGAAAAGAGACACCTTTACCTTGACCTCTGCCTTGACAACTCTCCTGCCCCATCCTCCTTTGACCAGAAAAAGACCTTGACAATTTTGAAGGATCCCAAGGACATTGGACTTCCCCACCAAGGCTTCAGTGTCCTAAGTGGCCTCTCCGGACCAATTGATAGCAAAATCTGCTTCATTGGGTACTAAGGAAAGACTTGACTCATGAAGCTCTAAGGAGCCAAACAAAGCGTTACACCATGCTTAAAGGTATTGTCCTGAACACTCCACAAGTGGAAGGAAAGGACTTCTAGCAACCAGGATCTGTTAGTCACCTATTGATCACATACGGTCTCTAAGCTTCAGTTCATTTTCTCTTGGACTATGAATGTACGAGGAGAAGAAATGTATAGACTTGGAAGAGGGGGGAGGGAGGAATATTCTGTACCAACTATTATTTCCGCATAAGCTGGGTAAGGGGGAGAACCAACTCTTTTCTAAAAGTTACTTAAGGTTGGCTAACTAAAGGATTCTTGACTTATTGGCTTGACTGGAAGTATGCCAGGTCAGGTTTTTAAAAATGGCATTCAAGAATCACTACTAAGGGTACCTCAAGAGTCCCTCTAGAACTCTGAGAAAGAAATGTAGTCATGGGAGTAGAAGTTGTGATGAGGATCCTCAGAGCTTACAATGCTACGTATTTATTTTGTATATGCTTATATATGTAAGTGCTATCTCCCCCAAAAGAATGTAACTTCTTTGAGGAAAAGGACTTTAGCTTCTGTCTTCATTTCCCCACATCTTGATGGACACTAGCACATAACAGGCACTCGATAAATGCTTGCTGGTTGACTGATTGACACAAATTAGCATCTTCTGTAACTTACATCCTCCAGAAATTAACTATTCCATACAAGTTGATTTTCTTGAGAAAGTTAACTTATCCGTTAAAGTATCAAAACTTTAAAAAAAAATTCAGTAATTTTGCTAAAATCATGCTGGATATTTGTATAGCACTTTATAGTTTACCAAGTAGTTCAATTCCAAAAGCGTTTCTTAAGAGTAGTTGATTAATACACATTTTGGTTAATGGAATTTAAATGAATTACTTTCACAAGTATATCTCATTTTGCCTCGTAACTACCATATAAGGAAAGTATAACAAGTTGTAATGTCTCCTTTTTTACAGATGAGAAAACTAAAGCTCAGAGAAGTTCATAGGATTGATCATAGGTCTTGGAGTTGGAAGGGACTTTAGAGATCCTCCTCATTTAAACAGATGAGGAAATCAAGTGCTAGAGAAGTTAACTGATCTACCCAAGATTACATAGTTTGTAAAGGACAGAACCTACATCTCCTTATTCTCAGTACAGCACTTTCCCTTCTACACCTTGTTGTCTTTAGTCAACGTAAGTTACTTACTAAGCATTAAGCTCTTTTTGATGACTCAGGTTAATCACTATAAACATATATCACTGATTGTTTAGTAGTGTATGTTTCTGCTATTATGATTTCTTTCATCGGATTGTCAACTGTCACTCCTGCAGTCACGGTACCTGTTATATCCATGAACCAGTAGTTTCATTGTAGTATTCCCTCCAGCACTATCGCTTATGACTCATCCGTTCCTTCTCCCAGTGTGGTACTTTACTTTATGTATCTTCACATACTTCATAATCCAGTTAAACTGGACTGAGAAATTAAATCGATCATCTCCATGGTCTTGCATAGGCTCTTAAGAACTAGCATTTATATATAAGCATTAATGTTTGCAAAGGACTTTGTGAATATCTCATTTGATCCTCTGAACAATCCTGGGAGGTAGGTAATATTTTATCCTCATTTTACAGATGAGAAAACTGAGGTAGACAGAGGTAAAGTGACTTACCCTAGGTCACACAGCTACTAAATGTCTAAGGTTAAACTGAATTTAGATCTTCCTGAATTCAGATGATCTATCCACTGGGCCACCTAGTGGCTTATACAATATGCTAATTACATAGTACAAAAATAATGCAAAAGTCAAAATATTTTGGGGGGTGGGGAAAATCATAACAACCAGGTCTTTAAAGATCTCCTATAATGCAGTGGCAGCTAAATTGAGCTTTGAATGAAACTAGGGATTCTACTAGGACAACTAAGCAGAAGAGTTTTATAGATTCTTCTTAAGACCTGGATTTTAGAGACTGTCTAATCCATTTTCCTCCTTTTTCAGATCTAGAGGGTGTTCAAGATCATGGAAGTGAGTTGGAGAATCAGGATTTGAAGCCAGGTAGTCTGACTTCATATCCAGCATAACCATGATATCACCCTTCTTCATAAGCAAAACCTGGAAGAAATAAAGATCCTGACAGGGAAATGAGGCAAGTTTGCATTAATAACTTGATGCAAATACACAGAGAAGGCCAGTGGAATGGTAAGTTCCAGAAAAGTCAAGCCTGGCAGGAAATGGAGTATCAACTATCTAATAATTCAGGTTGGCTAGAATGGAAAATTCACAAAAGGAATAATATAAAATAAAATTAGGAGGATAGGTTGGAACCAACTATAGAGACCCTTGAATGTCAAAGTAAGAAATTTATGTTTTATTCCAGAGGCAATATGGAATGTTTGAAGGTTTTTAAAAGGGTGAGTGGTATGGTCAATACAGTTTCTCAGAAAGATGGCCCTGCACCTGTGTGGAGGACAGATTGAAGAAGGAATAGACAGTGGAGACAGGGAAGCCAATAACGCAGCTGTTACAAGAACAAAGGAAAGAGACTGAAAGAAAAATCTAAGGTGGTAGCCTAGTTGGATGGAAAGAAAGGGATGGATGTGAATAATACTGTGGTGGTAGAACTGGCAGAATTTGAACACTGATTGGATCTGGGAAGTGAGGAAGAAAAGGGAGACAAATTTAACTCCAAGATTTGAAGCCAGAGTGACTGAGACAATGGTAGCATCTTTGAAGAAAACAGAAAAGACAATGAATCAATTCTTCAATCAACAAGTATTTATTATTCTCTTACTATGTACCAGGCACTAGGTCCACAAAGAAAGAAATGCAATGAATGAAACAGTCTGTACTCTATTTTTTTTATACACACACATACACATATATATATACACATGTATCGATGTGTATGTATACACACATATGTAAACATATATGCATATGTACGTGTGTATATATTTAATTTTTTCTCTTTAATTACATGTTAAAACATGCTTTTTAATATTTGTTTTTCTTTTTAGCCTTTTTGACATTTGTTTTTCTTGTAAGTTCCAAATTCTCTTCCAATAACCCTCCAATATCTCTCACTCCCTCCCTGTCCCTTCCCTGAGACAGTAAGCAATCAGATATAGGTTATACATGTGCAATCATGTAAAACATTTCCATATTAGTTGTTTTGTACAAGAAGACTCAAAGAAAAAGAATGAAAGAAAGTGAAAAATTGCATGCTTCACTCTCTATTCAAACCATATCAGTTGTTTCTATGGAGACAGATGGCATGCTTCATCACGAGTCCTTCAAGATTGTCTTGGACCATTGTATTGCTGAGAATAGCCCAGTCATTCCTAATTCATCATACAATACTGCTGTTACTATGTACAATGTTCCCCTGTTCTGCTTACTTCACTTTGCATCAGCTCATGTAAGTTCCAGGTTTTTTCTGACATCATCTTGCTCATCATTTCTTATAGCACAGTAATACCCCATCATAATCGCATACCACAGTTAATAATCTGTACTCTTAAGTAGCTTACAATCTAAAAGAAGTGAGTAGGAGGAATGGGTTTGGGAGTTAAACTTGAGATATGAGTGGCACATACTGACAGTTCAATGCCTTCTGCCACAGTATAACATGGAAGTCACCTCCTCCGGTAAGTCATTTTGTTTTACAATTTTCCAAGAATATAAATGGAAAGAAAGCTACTTCCTTCCCTTTTTTTGTAGCAGTTGGGGGTGATGGGTGTTTGATACTATCTATGATGCAAGACTTTGTCAAAATGTCAGTCATTTTGATGAAGTGTTTCTTTTTTTTCCCTTTACATAGGCTAAATCCAGGGAGCTAAGTGGCACAAGAGATAGAGTGCTGGGCCTGGAGTCAAGAAAACTCATCTTCCTGAGTTCAAATCTGTCTTCAGATACTAACTGACTGACCCTGGGCAATTCACTTCACCTTGTGTGCCTCATCTGTAAAATAAGCTGGAGAAGGAAATGGCAAAGCAGTCATATCTTTGTCGTGAAAACTCCAAGTGGGGTCATGAAAAAAATGAATAAAAGTCTAAATAAACAATAAAGCAATAAAAGTCTAAATCCCATATTATAGTAAGTCATTGTAAAGCATGTTTCTGTAGAATGTTATCACCAAAGGTGGTATTACTGACCAAGGATTCAGCATCAAATAAACCTCATATATGACCAACAATGTGTCATAAAAGCCAAGATACAAACACTGTAATCTTTTATACCCAAGTGATAGAATCATAAAACTAGGAGGAACTTTAGTCCAATCCCTGAAAAAAAAAGAGTGATTCAGTCACAATCTCAGTGAGTTGATGGTAGACCAAAGACTCAGAGAAATTCAGTCCAGTGTCCTTTCTTTTCATTACATGAAATTGCTTCCTTTAGGAAATTCTTACAAATTCAACATCAATGACGTGTGCACATTGATTAATGAAGGGTCTCAATGTACTCTAAAACATAAACTAAAATTATAATTCTACTATTTCACAATCTAGAACTGTTGATTCTAATAAACATTAATTAGGCATTTAATTTACATTAAATAGACCAGGCACATGAATATTTTTATTTTGAAACAAAAATGTTTATCCTACTATCTCTATTTTCTTTTTCAATCAAGAAACATTTGTTAAGCATCTACTATGTGCCAGACACATGGGGGGGGGGGCGGAAACAGACCACAACAATTGACAGCATCTTGATCCTTCCAGGTATCCTTAAATTCCTGTTCTTCTTCCAAGAAGAATTGGATTTCACAATTCTTCTTGCTTTGTTAGAGTATAAACTCTTTGCAAGTAGGAATTGTTTCCTTCTTTGAATTTGTGTTCTAGCATCTATGCCTGGCATATAGAAGATGCTTAATAAATGCTTGTTGATTGATTGGTTGTTAATCTCATTAGAATTTAGAGAAACTATCCAGGGATGATTGGAAGTTTAAAAAAGCTTTCTATGTAAGTCTGAATTAGTGCCTTTGGTTTTTCTGGATAAATTTTCCTGTTGTTGTAAAATCAGTGGGAAAAATGAGAGAGAGAAATGAAGGAGGAGGAGGAGAAGAAGAAAAAGAAGATGGAGAGGACAAAAAGGAGAAGAAAAGGAGGAAGAGGAGGAGGAGAAGAAGAAGAAGAGAGGAGAGAGAGAGAAGAGGGAGAAAGGTGGAGAGAGAGAAAGGAGAGAGAAAAAAGAGGGGGAGGAAGAGAGAGAGATGAAAGTGACAAAAAAGGAAGAGGGAAAATAATCATCATATGCTAAATATGTTCTGAAGTAGAAAACATGGCATTCCATTCTACTATCTTGGACCTCAGGGAGCTAATCATCTCTAGAGTTCTGATTTTCATTGGTGAAAGGGGTTGGATAACAGACATTTCTTCAGTCCAGTGCTCTGGTTCATCTCGTAGTTATGCTTACCCTGACTCCTACACAGCGGAAGCAGCCAAGGAAGCCTAGAGGTGGAAAATAAATCATAAAAAAAAGTGCCCAAGGGCAAGGTTGGGTTTGGAAAAGGGTTGGGGAGAGGGGAGGGGAGAGAGTCTCATTCCTTAGTCTCCATGGATCCAAGCCTCAGGGCCTTTCAATACCAATTAAGCACCCCTTTGACCTAATTTCCTCCTGCTTCCCTCCTAAACTACTGCTGGCTAGAGCCCTTCTGTGGAAACTAACCGATAGTAAGGAAAGGTTGAGAAGTGAAAAGCAGTTGCTGAAGGGACAGGCTTGGGATGGGAATCTCTGCAGACTTTCCAGTTTAGGGACTAAGGATGATGAAGTAAATATAACGATTGGAGCATATTGGCGATGTGTAGGAGGGAGGTAGGAATATAATCCCAACAAGCATCCTGGAGGAAGTGACCATTGAACAAAAACCTTTTTTAAAAAGTTTTATTCAGATATTTTTTATCTTCTCCCCAGGTACAGGTCAAACTCCATTCACAATTTCTTATTCTCTGTAATATTTGCCCTGGTCTTTCTGTAAATTCAAAGGATTTACCTAAGTCACTGGAGTTCTTTCTCTGGTTCTTTTAATGTTTTTTGGGTATACGGATGCAACACTTAGGCTCTCCATATATTTCCTTTACCCCTTCAGTGTGGGTGTGTACTTCTCTGTGTACTTGATCAGGTTCAATTACTCTTTTTAACTTCATTTTCTTAAACATCATCATTACTTCCTCCCTTGATATATTGGTCATTGATATGGTAGGGTCCAAATACAATGGTTTCACTCTGATCTTAAGAAGCCGTCAATATGTAATATTTGTCCATTATTCAGTAACTTCTTATCAGCACACATCCATATCAGTCAAAGTAAGAATGCTCTGGAAGTTGTTGGGTTGAGATGAGAATAGATAGCCCTAGAAATATTAGCTTACTATTTTAAAAATATCTGTAATGTTTTGGAAATGAACAAATGATAAAATGAATCACAAATGATAAAATAGATCATTTCAATTACATTTAAAAGCTTTTGCATGAGCAAAACTAATGCAACTATGTTAAAAAGGGAAGGGAAAATACCAGCACTTAATGTCTTTGGTGGCTGTCTCTCTACTTATGTTTTTTGCAATGATCAAATATTTTTTGGCTATGGGCAAACTGTTTACATACCTATATGGGAGGATGATACTTTTTTAATCTTGAGATTTGTTCATTTATTATGACATTTAAAAAGGATATGCATAGAGGGAGTGGGTACAAATTAACTGATGTGATGACAAAAAAACTTGTTTAAACGGTGTGAAAGGATTGTAATGGTAGAAGAGAAAAGGAGGAGGCACAAAAAGGTAAATTACATTAAAGGAAGAGGCACAAAAACATTATAGTAGAGGGGAAGGGGAGGGAGATGAGCATTGTTTGAGATTTACTCTCATTTGATTTGGTTCAAAGAGGGAACAACATATTCAATTAAGTATAGAAATCTAACTTGCCTTCCAGGAAGCAGGAGGGGAAAGGGGAAATGAAAGGAAGGGAAGAAGTAGTGAGGGAAAACTGAGGGAAGTGGTGGTGCAAAATAAAACTATTGTGGAGGGGAAGGGAGAAGGCAAAACTAAAAGCACAAGCGGGAAAATAGGATGGAAAGAAAGACACAGATAGTAATCATAACTGTGAATGTAAATGGGATGAATTCTCCCATAAAATGGAGGTGGATAGCAGAATGGATTAAAAACCTTAACCCAACAATATGTTGTTTACAAGAACCACATATGAAACAGGGTAAAGGTAAAAGATTGGAATAGAATATATTATGCTTCAGCTGATGTAAAAAAAGCAGGGGTAGCAATCTTAATCTCAAACAAAGCAAAAGTAGAAATAGATTTAATCAAAAGAGATAAGGAAGAAAGCTATATCCTGCTAAAAGTCACCATAGGCAATGAAGCAATATCATTACTAAACATATATGCACCACGTGGTATAGCATCCAAATTTTAGAGGAGAAGTTAAGGGAGTTGCAGAAAGAAATAGACACAAAAATATACTGGTGGGGGACCTCAACCTCCCCCTTTCTGAACTTGATAAATTTAACTTCAAAATAAACAAGAAAGAAGTTAAGGAGGTGAATAGAACTTTGGATAAGGTAGATATGACAGATCTCTGGAGAAAATTGAATGGAGATCAAAAGGAACATACCTTTTTCTCAGCCATACATGTCACATACATAAAAACTGACCATATACTAGGGCATAAAAACTTCAAAATCCAGTGCAGAAAGGCAGAAATAGTCAAATATTTTCTGGCTGTGGTGATTAAGGCTCCTTCTCGGTCTTCACTGTAGTAACTATCAACTTCTCTAAGAAGGTGTGATTGAAATAATATTTTTACTTTCATTCTTTTTCCATTTTTTAGAGGCCACACAGGTTTGAATGGTTGGATTAGTTCAGACTTTATCATACAGTCCTCTCACTTTTGTCCTTCTATCTAATTGGGTGTTGGTTTTGAATGTCATTCCAATAAGTCAATGACTAGAGGACATAGAATATTATCTGGCACATAGCAGGCACTTTACAAATGTTTACTGATTGATTGAATGATGAACTGAATGCATAGAAACATCTGATTTTTTAATTAATTTCTATATTGGCAACTTGTTATTTCCTATTTCCTAAGATATAGTCAATTTTTTTCTTCTTTTGTGATAATCAGTATCTGCCACAACCTAGTACCTTCTGACTCTCTTGGAGGAAAATATCAATGATATACTGGACTAAGCTTTCAGTGTAGTTTACAAACTTTTGACCTATTTCATATTTTGATCCTAGTTTTTCTCTCAAACTTCAACACCACATCAGTTGCTTATTGAACATCTCCAATTGAATATTTCATAGATATCTCAAACTTATCATGTCCAAACTTGATTTTCTAATTTCTTTTTTAATTTTTTTAACTAATTTTTAAATATTTTAAAATTTATTTTATTTCTTCATGGTTTGTTATTTGCTTATGTTCATCAAGAATAATACAATGCAAAATGACAAACACCCCATAAAATGATGGTAGCCTTGGATCCATGATGGAACCAATTCTTTCAGCTCCTGTACTCATTTCTGCATAGAAGATCTATGTGCAAGCCTTCCATTCAACTGTAACTTCTTTATGCTTTCCCATTTCACTTATAATGAGAACATCAATATGGAAGTGGTTCAGTTTGTCCAGAAGGTATCTACTTAGTGATTTGGGAGGGGGAGGACATCATATATTTAAAAATTGTTGTTGTTCAGTCATGTCCAATTGTTTGTGAACTCATTAGAGTTTTCTTAGCAAAGGTATTGGAGCAATTTGCCATTTCCTTCTCTAGCTTATTTTACAAATAAGGAAACTGAGACAAAGAGGAGTAAGTGACTTGCCAGGGTCAAATAGTAAGTTCCAGAGGCTCCATTTGAACTCAGATCTCCCTAACTCCAAGCTCAGTGCTCTAGTCACTGTACCCCCTACACCAATAATTAAATTGATGTTTGTAAATAGGCTAAAAATAGTGCAATTGTTAGACACCTCTGCTCCCCTTTCCATTATTGCATAATAATTGGTAAAGGAGCAGAAAGAGACTACCCAGGATGGAAGGTCTTTTATATTTTTACTGGTTCAATGGGTCAAGAAGGCCAAAAAGTGACCACGTAATTATTATGCTGCTGCTGCTGATCTTGTCTATACTTAGAAATACTAGTCCTGTCACAGCCAACTGCTGGTCATTAGGACCTTGAAACCAGAGTTAATGCTTTGCTAGAATAGCTTTCCTAAACCCAGGTCACATCCACACATTAAGTCATCCATAGTCTTTTGTCCAAGTAGTAACTAGAACTAAAGAGTACAGATTCATGACCAGAAAAGCAATTGTGCTTCAAGTCAGAGAAATGGAAGGTATGAATGACTTACGCCATTGAAAAGCATCATTGAACAATATCCCCTTCATCAAGATGAGTAGCTCTCTGATTCAATTTGACAAGCAGTTTCTATTCAATCCTTAATATGTGCAAGTTGTGCTGGTTAATGGGGATGCAAAGATAAAAATGAAAAGTCATAACCAGCTGGAAGGCACCTCAAAAGCCATCTAATCCAAAATCTTCATTTTACAGGTGAGGAAACTGAGGCTCAGGAAAATTAAGTGACTCACTCGAAGTCATTCCTTGCCTTCAAGAAGCTTGTGGTCTACCATGGGGATTCAATATGTAACAGATAAGTAAATGCAAAATACTTTGAGGAGGAGGAGGAGAACATCCTTTGAACACAGATTTTCTATGCATAATCTCTACTTTAGTGAAGTTCCCAGAAATCTTTCTATTGCTACCACCACCCTAATTCCAAGGCTATCTTACCCACCTTGGAAACTGGAAGGGACAAAGTGTTTCCTCTAAAGATCCTCCTGTTGAAACCACTGATTGTCCTTATCAATAATGGTCTTTCCCTTACAAATGTCTATTATAATAAATAGTCAATTATTTGAAGAACACCACTCCAGTATATAATACTGTGTAAATCATTCTCAGGGTGGTAATCTAACTTTCACTCCCAGGTTGATCTTTAACTCTAAAGCTAAGTTGACTTCCTTGCTAGGAAGTGGTCACCACCTTGATTTTGAGTGAAAATTGCTATCGTCTGGAGTTACTCATGCTTCATTTTTGCAGTTAAAATTCATTAAATTCTACCAAACATCATATCAGCATGTCTTGTGTCTCCAACAATATTCTGGCCATTAATTAGTTTGAGTCAAAATTCCTAACATACCTAGATTTTGTGGTTCCCTCTTCCCTCTCTTTGGCTCTGTGATCTTGATGATGCCTATCGGCATCCCTTTCGAGACTGCTTTCCCACTGACATCATCTCCAGAGGTCATTCTGGTGGTATAGTCTTAAACCTTTGTCAGTAAATTTGACTTTGGCAAAATTCTAGGACATATTATTAAACTGATGGTTTGTGAACATTTTTAAAGGAAAAAGGTGATCCCTAACAACATAGTCATCACTTGCTTTTCTTTTTTATTAGGTTACTAGACTGACCACCACAAAGACCTACTCTTTAAAAAACATTATTATTTATTTATTTTTAGCATTTTTTTGGTTTGTTTTTTGAGTTCCAAACTCTCACTGAGAAGGCAAGAAATATAACATCAATTATTTTACATGTGAAATCATGCAAAACATATTTTCATATTACCCATGTTGTAAAAAAGCAAGAAAAAGAAAGTAAAAATATACTTCAGTCTGCACTCACAGTTTATCAATTATCTCTCTAGAAATGGATAGCATTTTTCATCATGGATTGTCTTGGATCATTGTATTCATTAGGGTAGCCAACTTACAAAGACCTACTCTAATTCCTCATTGTGGTGGAGAGATCCCCCTGGGCTTCCAAAGTCTCTGCTCCTGTCTAGACTTTTTCTACCAGTATGCTTCTTCTTGGAAGTTTACTCTTCTCATACTTCTATCTGTCTGGTTTATTTTAAATAAGGTATACTTATCTAAATGCTACTCTTGGAGTTTCCTCCTTGCATCAGGACCAGCCCGTTAGTTCCTATTGCTTGTTATCTATAATTTGTGCATCTGTCCTTAGATATTTGAGGGCCACAGGTTTTACTCCTTGCTCCTTTCTTGGATTTCATTTCCCCAAATCCTATCTTATGCAAGACAAGCTTTCCCAGTCTCCTGAGTTACTAGGGCCTTCCCTTCTGAGATTATCTCCCATCACCTCTGTTTATATTTTACTGTGTACCTAGTTATTTTCATATTGGTTCCTCCCATTAGAAGGTAAGTTCTTTGAGATTGCTTTTGGTTTTCTTTTTGTCTTCAGTGCTTAGAAACTGTCTGACACATAGTAAATGCTTTTTGACTTGACTGAGTTTCTGACTCCTCCCTAAGCAAAGGCAGAGAGTTTGAAATTAAAGAAACTAGTGTGGATGTTCCCTGGTAGCCTTTACATATAGTCTCCCTATCCTTTAAGCTACCAGAATCCCACAAGATTGAAAACTCTTGTCTAGATCAGATTCTAAACTGAACCCCAAAGATCTGAACCCACTAGAAATCCTGGCACCTGGGATGATAGGGGTGGAGAATAAGTAAAGATTACAGGAAGAAAGACCCTTTCTAGGAATCTAGAATGGCTAGATGGGAAAGGAGCTCATCTAGTATTCAGGGGCCAATCAAACTCTGCTCCAACACATTCCATACCACTGAGTCTCTGTAGGTCTGTTCCACCATCATAATGTATACAAGGATGTATTTACAACATTGTACTTTGTGACTGCAAGTGCCAACTTTCCTCTGTGGATATGACTAGAATTGATATTGCTTACTAGAAAATGTATATATGAATCTACATTTATACTTAGGTATGTTGGTAAACTGAAGCCTTTTCCCCACAGGTCAACATCCATAAATAGAATCCCACAGGACAGATGGAAACTCTTTTGACTCTAGGTTCATAAACTCTAAAGGCTTTATTGTTCTCACCTGGGGACAAAATCACAATGCAAGAACACGTTAGAGACCAAAGAAAACTCCATAGGGGTCTTTGTCTTCCCTGCTTACATATGCAATTTACTGAAAATAGTGGTTTGTTTTTTTTTTTTTTTCACTATTTTGACTTATATCCTTGAAATGTTGGGAAAATCAGTCCTTATTTCCAAAATCAGGACAATATTCAGCTCAGCACAAGTTAAATTCCTCATCTTCTTCCTTCTTTTCCTTCTCCTCATCCTCCTCCTTCTCCTCCTTTTCCTTCTTCTTGTACTTTGTTTGTTCATTTGGAGTGTGTGTGTGTGTGTGTGTGTGTGTGTGTGTGTGTGTGTGTGTGCTTGTGTGTGTGCTACAGAGACAGGTAGTACAGTGGTGGTACAGTGAACAGAACATACTAGAAGACGAGTTCAAATTCATCTTCAGTCACTAGCTAACCCTGGGCAAACCAGTGAAATTGTGAGCTCCTCAGGGGCAGGGACTGCCTTTTTTGCTTTTCTTTGTATCCCCAGAGTTAACCCACCACCTGCCACATAAAGGATCTTAACCCATTTTTATTGGCTGACAACCTCTGTCTGCCTCAGTTTCCTTATCTTCATGGGCATAATAATGGTACCTGCCAGGGTTGTCATAGGGATAAAATGAGTACTATATGTAAAGCACTTTGCAAACAAGCACTGTATCAAAGCTCACTATTATTTTTAGTTCAAATAGACAACAGAATTTTTAGTACAAACACCCAAGAAATTCTCAAGCCACTGATATAGTGCCTAGGGAGCCAGCTCTGGAGTTCACCTTCTGACCTATAATATTGCCCTAGTGACTGTGGACAAGTCACTTAACCCCATCATGCCCCAGGCAAAATATAATCAAGGGCAGGGCTGCCCTTAATACATATTTGCAGAAGTAGGTTTCTCTCTAGATGTTCTCTAAAGCCCCTGTTGGGAGGCTGTTTTTCTATTTGATGACCATAGCTTAATCATCTGTGTCTGCCCACTATGGAAGGAAATGGAGCCCCCTCTAAATTTTGATGACTGGGACAAAGTCCAATTTGCCCTCACCCGGTTCTAATTCTGCCTACTGCTGACCCTTGAATACCGGAAACCGATGGATTCCTAGGGCTTAGGTTCAGCTCTGTCACACTCTATGTGACGGTGGGAGAGACATTTTATCCCTTTCTGCCTCAGTTTCCTCATTGGTAAAATGAATGAGAGATTCATTCAGAGATTTTTAACTTTTTTGTGCTATGGACACCTTTGACACTCTGGTAAAACCCTTCTCAGAATAATGTTTTTAAATGTTCTAACTCCTGACTCTGGACTTCTGTCTACAGAGGCTTTCTCATCTTGCAAACTCACTCTAATTGTGTAACATCTTCAGCCTTGGAATTCACTCTACCTTTTGGTCTTCTCACAGTGGGAGTACATTCCATCCTTGAGGCTCCTTCCTCTGACCCTCCCAGAATGTCTTTTTTAAGGATAGTACTCAGGCCAGACAAGTCTTCATTCCTTCTTCTGATGCCACCTCAAGCCCACTTCAGCTTCCTTATTTGCATTGTCTCCTGGCCTTAGAATATAAATTCCTTGAGGGCAGGAGCTGGTTTTCTGCTTGGACTTGTATATCCAGTGCTTAGCAGAGAGCATGGTGTAGAGTAAATACAATTATTCCCTCTACATGGCAGGGGTGGTTAGAGGCAAGGGTGCCCCCGTGATCTGGAAAATCCTCATAAAAACTTTTGGCCCTCTTCATACAAGAGAAGAAGCCTTAATTTTTATGGTATTAAAAGATAATATGTTGACATTATACAATACTAAACATATATTTTATGCAGTTCTGATTTTCTAAACTTTATCTACTAGTATTCACGTGTCATCTACAGCTTCCACAAAAATTCCCAAAGAACTCCCATTTTAATTTCTTATGCTGAAGGGATAACTGTACTTAATAAATATTTGTTGACTTGACTTTAAAAAAACACATAGAATTTGAAAGAAAACCAATTATAGTGTAAAAAAGTTATATTTTTAAAATAAGTTCACAGACCCCAGGTTAAGAATTCCTGCACCAGATGATCTTATAAGGCCCCTCCAGTCCTAAATCTGATCATCCTATGATCTCATGTCTCAGGCATGGGTACCTAAGATATATATGGGCTACAGGGGCAAGGGGACCTCAAACAGACTTTTGTATTAGGACCGATATCAAGTAAGTATAGGGAGTAGGGGTTGAGTTCATGGAAAACTAGCAATAATAACAAATCAGGTCATTCTTCAAACAGTTTGAGGCGTGTTGTAGATCTGAGCTCATGAGTTCTTCTCTGAGATGCTCTGTCCACATCCACATGGAACCCTTTATCCAGTCTTCCCGAGGACAGAGGTAGGTAATGGAGTCTAAGTGGAAAGATTGGGCTGAAAAAGCAGCAGGATTCCAAGGGGATAAGAGAGACCCTCTGAGAAGCCATTTTAGAGATGAGAAAACTGAGGTCTAGAAAGAAGATGCCCCTAAACCACATGAGCAATGAGCAGCAGAGCTGGAGTCCATTTCTAAATGCGAATCCAAATCCCAAACTCATTTCTCTACACCATGCTGTGTGAAGACTGATCGCAGATCCTTACCTAAGAACAGAATTTGGTGGGGAAGTGAGGGGCTAAGTGACTGATAAGGAGGGTGAGCATGAACAGAGTGAAAAGGTAAAGAGAGGGAAGGTGGAAGACACAAAGCCAATTGCGCTAACCCCTCACCAAGCAGAGAGATGAACACCGGGAACAAGAAGCTTACCAATTGCCTCTCCCTCATCTTGGCTCAGAAGCATCGTCAGCTAGTGATTCTGGTCTTCCTAGGGAGCAGAGGAGAGAAGATGAAGAAGGTGGGCTGCTGATCCTGCCCTGTGCTAACAGGCAGCTGTCAGCAGAGATCCACTGTGCTCTGCTACCCTGTTTGCTCTGCCAACCCAAAATACCAGTTCCATCTCTTGATATTGGCATGATCCACCTCTCACCTTCTCAATTGCTCTCCTCATCAACCTAGACCATCAATGCAGAGGTGAAATCCTCTTTGGAGGAGAATTCAATACAAATCACATACAATGGACTTCCAGTGACCTCCACCAAAGCCTCTCCTTTCTTTCCTAGCCTCCATCTTCCATGACTCCTCAGGACAGAGTCTCTACTTCAGACACACAAAAATGTACATCACCCTCCATGCTGTCCAAAGAACTCCTCAGTTTTCACTTCCAAGTTTTGAACATTTTCCTTTCCTTTCTTCCCATACCTTCTTCCCACCTATTCCCAAAGCCTATGTCATCATCATCATCACTACCAACATTTATATAGTGCTTCCTATGTGTCAGGCACTGTGTCAAGTGTTTTCCAGTTATATCTCCTTTGACCCTCACAACAACCCAGTAAGGTAGGTGCTATTAATTATCCCCATTTTATAGATAAGAAAAGCGAGGCAAACAGAAGTTGGGTGATTTGCCTTGATTTGAAGAAGTGTTCGATGATTTTAATACTCTTCATCCCATCCAATCACTCCCACAATTCCTTCTTTTCCAGTTCCTGCCACTAATGTCTAAACCTTCTGTGCTTCTGCAATTGGTGCTGTACTTATCAATATTTATTTTGTCATGTCTTCGTTTTGTTCATATTCATCTGTCTGTCCTGTGTCTTCCATTCAACTAACAGCTGCCCAAGGGCCTTGGCTATGTCCTCTTCCTCACAGTCCCAAGACAGAATTCTTCTGGGGGGAGGGTGGCAGACTAACAACAGATGTTTACGGACAGAGGCTCAGTCTGGATGGCAAAAAAGATCGCTGTCTCACTTTGTTAATAGAGCTCAGCAGGGAAGCAGAGAGGGGAGACCCACAGAACGGCAGCCCTATGCTGAACGGGCCCTGCTGGTGTTCTTACACACCCTTACTCCCCAGCTTTAGCTGCCTTGATGGTTATTTAATGACTCACCCACCCGCACCCTGTAGACAGGGCAGCCACGCCCAGGGCAGCTGGCAGCCTTGACAGGATTTCTGTTCCAAGGTGCTGGGCTACCTGCCAAGCCACAGATGGGTATTGATGGTTAGCCAAGATGTTCTGGGGCCCCAGGGCTGGGCTAAGAACCTGCTGAGTGGTAAGGCTGCTCAATGGACTGCCCTGTCACCAAGCTCAGTCTCTTAATAAAGCCCCAGCTAAGGGGGTCTTCTTCGTGATATCAGCACTAATAAGGGAATAAAGCCAGACAGCAGAAGGAGGGGACTTGCAGGAAGGGCTTTTTTTGCCATTCTCTGATTCCAGCAGACTATCTGTAGCAGACCTCCTCATTCATGCCCTTTCCCCTCAATGGCTCACCTATCCCACTTTCCTCTGAGATAGCCCAGCCTGGAAAAGAATTGGTTAAACTCTGATGCCAGAGGGTACCTGTCCTAGACAGAGTGTTATAGGGGATAGAACTGGGATGTAAGTCCTCAATTTAAGACTCAGGTGCTAAGATCAGGTGCTAAAGTTTTATGACTTTAGACTAGTTATTTCCTATCTCTGAGTCTCAATTTCCTTATCTGTAAAATGAGAATGTTAAATAGATCAATGAAGTTAGTATTGGTCCTTATAGTCTGTGATAATTCACCTTGCCTAGAAGTGGAGTAGGAGTGTATGAAGAGCTCCCTCAAGTTGGTAGAAAGTGATCTACATGGGAGGCCAGGGTTGGGTTCTCCTTCCCTTCCACTTCTAGACACCCAGGATTGGGGTATATATCCACCAGCTTTGTGGGAAAACAGACTGCTTGCACATTTCCAGAAAGGATGTCTGTAAATATTACCTACAAGTTTGAGACCCTAGAAATTTGCCCAGCCACTTACTGGAAATCCGACATAGGAAAGACTCATAATAATAGAATCTCAGAATTGGAAGAGACCACCAAAACACCCCCTAAGTCCAGCTCATACTGGAACAAGGATCCTCTCTATATGAAACACAGAAGGCAGCTTTCCAGTCTTGACTTGAAGACTCACAATGAGAGATTCCTAAGGTGTGTGTTTGTCCTTCATTTCCAAAGACCATGCCATCAGAAAAATGATGACATGACTTGCCCTTGACTTTGTTTTGAGTGAGGGAGGGCTGTGCAGGTCACCAGCCTCACTTCTCCTCCAGAGTCACCTGAATCCAGTGACCAGATATTTATCAGGATGACTGGAGATGACCCAGGATGAGGCAATTGGGGTTAAGTGACTTGCCCAAGGTCACACAGCTAGTGAGTGTCAAGTGTCTGAGGTGGGATTTGAACTCGGGTCCTCCTGACTCTTGCCCTGGTGCTCTACCCTCTGCACCACCAAGCTGCCCCAATTCCTAAGGATAATAATTTAGAGATGAAGGTCTCTGTCAGTGGCCACCTAATCTACTAAGGATGCTCATTTGGAAGAACACTATAATGTCAGAGGGTCTGGATCAAAACCCAGTTCTCATATTTACAACCTCTGTGTCCCTAGGCAAGTCATTTCTGTCTCTCGATCTTATGGTCTTCTCTCTACAAATCTGAGGTTGGACTAAATATGCCTTCCAGTATCTCTTTTACGAACTGTTTCACTTTAACAGAAATTTGTCAACTGACCTCAGCTCTAAATCTATGATCCTGTGGCCCTCATCTCCCATTTTCCAGAGAAGAGAAACTGAGATCCAATCATTTAATGGTTTTCATGTAAGTCATAAGTCAGGATTTTAGCCCAGGCCCTCTGACACCAATTCTAACACTCCTTCTAATATAATAGTACATTGAAGCAACCCATTATGCTTTTATGTGATTCTGATTATTAAAAAATTTCTTCCTTACACCAAGGTTAAATTTGCTTCTTTGCAATTTCCACTCATTGGTTGAAGTTCTGCCCTCTTGGGTCCATCTTAAAGAACCAGGTTCCTGGGTTATTAGTCTCCTCCTTCAGTTCCATACACACTCTCATTGCCTCATTGGGTTGAGTGGTAGCCACATTACATTCTGTGTCTTGAACATCCCACCTTGGATCAAACTGATGATGTGCAGGATATGAGACAGGACATGGTGGCGACAGCCTGGGGATTAATCCAAATGACTCATCCATTTTCTGCCATCTTCAAAATACCTTGATACTCTCCAGTTGGGTATGTTGTTACTTTGACTCATGTTCTCTCACTCCATGCTTCAGACAATATAATATCCCCTTACAAAAGAGTGAGTATGGTACAATAGGAAGAACGTTGAGCTGAGTGGCAAGATCTCCTGGGTTCTAGTCATCTCACTACAGTATGACCTCTGACTAGTCACACAAGCTCTTTGAACGTAGATCCTCAACATGCAAAATGATAGTGTTGGAATATACATCTCTAAGCTTCCTTCCAGTTTGAAAGTCTACACATTTGGGCTCCTGGGTTGGCACTTCTAAGGGATTAGTTCCATTAGAGGCCAGAGATAAAAGGCAATAAGGTTCAAGGAAACAGATCAGAAAATGGAGATGGGGGTTAGATACTTCAAGATAAATAAACTAGTCCAAATATATCAGCTCTTGCTGCTAGATGACTAGGTTTTCTTCATCTGTTTAATCCCTAGCTTTGCTCCTTATTAAATGGGGAGAGTGATCCTCTAACACAAAAGAACAAATTCCTGGGCCATGTGAAGTCTTCTTGACAAAGGGTGTTGTTGAGTGGGAGCAGATCATGAGGGCGAAGGGGCCTGGTAGAGTGTAAGACTCATTGCTGTGTCCAGCCATTGTTTTCTTAGAATGTCACAAACAAGAGGCCCTGCTCTTCCTCCCAGGTCTGGAAATAAGGCACCTCTGCCTAAGGCCATAACTTGGAGTGATGTCATTCTCTGCCCTGGTTCTTAGGAATGATTAAATCAAATGGCTTCTTATATTTTAAGGACTGAGGTCTGTTCAAAGGAAAGGTTAGGGAAGTCATAAGACTCATCTCTTAATCTAATGCTCTAGATTCCAAGGACAAAGGGGAAAGGTATTAGTACACCTCACCTCCTTCCATCCTCCCTCAAGCAGAAGTGACCACAGAGAGTTAACTCTTCATTATCCATGTGGAATTCACCACTTCTCAATCTCTTTAGCAAAGTTTGAATCTCTGGACCAGCTTCTCCCTTTTACTTAACTTTTACCTGTTCCTGTACCAACAACACTCTCAACTAGCCCAGACTAAAGAAATAGAAACAGAGAGAAGAAATGAGAATAAGGACCACAGAACTATAGGTTTAGAGATGGAAGGGACCTTAGGGGTGGATGAGGAAATAGAAGCCTAAAGAGATGAGGTGACTTATCCAAAATCACAGATAAGTCATGACAGCTAGGACTCAGATTCATGTCTACTGACTCCAAATCCAGCATTCTTTCTTCCTTGCAATTTCTTTATTCATTCTTCATAAATAAAATCATTTGATATATCTTAAAGTTATTAACGTTTTTACAGGTTTTAAAGTTATGAAGACTTTAAGGTTATTAAGATTATAGGAATTGGGGCAGGTAGGTGGTGCAGTAGATAAAGCACAAGTGCAGGAGTTAGGAGGACCTGAGTTCAAATCTTACCTCAGACACTTGACACTCACTAGCTGTGTGACCTTGGGCAAGTCACTTAACCCCAATTGCCTCATCCTGGGTCATCTCCAGTCATCCTGATAAATATCTGGTCACTGGATTCAGGTGACTCTGGAGGAGAAGTGAGGCTGGTGACCTGCACAGCACTCCCTCACTCAAAAACCAAAGTCAAGTGCAAGTCATGTCATTATTTCTCTGATGGCATGGTCTTCTTTGGCAATGAAGGACAAACACACACAGATTATAGGAATTAGAGTTGAGAGGGACCTTCAAGATTCACTGGACTGGATGTGACCATGCCTCTGCTCCCCTGCATCAAACTAGGTTATTAAGAGTCGTTTCCAGAACATTTTGAGTGGGAAGTCACTAACTCCCATATTCCTATAGAGAAACTCTGACCCTGAATCTCTGTCAGTTACCTAACTATCATGAGCCATTAGCTCTTCATACCAAACCCACTCAGAGTATTTGGCTTAGTGGAGGTGTGAGATAAGTGGCAGTTTCCTGGGTCCACCTCTTCTCTTTGGATTAGAGAGGTCAAGAGACGTCTTCTTCCCCATGCAGACTATTAACAGTAAATAATTTATCCAGGTATCCAAGAGGCCATTCAGACCAAGGAGGCTCCCTAACCAACTGTTATTATTAACAGCCAAACAAAGGGCCCAGTCTTACCATTCCATTGTCTTGCCCTCAGGGTTTCCTACTGTGACCTAGTCCACTCTGAGTAAAGAATGAAGTCCAGGTTGACTCTGGGAAAAGTGAGGCAGGTGACTTCTCCAAGAGGAGGAATTTATAGAACCAGTTCCACCCCTGCAAGAAAGTCAGAGAGGCCAAGCCTCTAATAACACCCTAGCCTCCCATCCCTTGGTAGGCTGGTCATCATTTTCATACTTCCCCACTTAATGTGATGTCTTTAGGCAGTCAAAGGAAATGTAGCCGCAATTAGATATAACAACAAGCAAACATAATGGGACTTTGTTCTCCTATGGGGCCTTTCATTCCAGAGCTTGGGTGGATATGTGAGTATCAGGAGACCTCTAGTCATTTTATAGATGGGTAAACAGAGGCATTGAAAGGGGTGGAGGAAGAAATATAGAATAGAAAATATCAAAGCTAGGACCAAAAATTCTATTTGGGAAGTCTGAACTTGAAATGGATGGAGTAAATAATTCACAGGCAAGAGTCAATTGGGAATTTCGAGAGCGTCTTTATTAGCCAGGCTGGTGGCTGCCTCATGGAGAAACCCAGAGGACACAGCCCCAAACTAAGGTGGGTGTGTGCATTTTAAGCATTTTGGTGCTTCTTGGTACAGCCTTGCGGTTTCTACAACAAACATTTCTCACAGAACAGTTCTGATGTGGGGGGTGGGGGTGGGGGCATTGCTGCTAGGCAAGGGGGCCCAACAGAAAATAGTTGCCAAGAAAGGGACCCAATCAGAGAATGGTTGTCAGGAACGGGGGTACCCAACAGAAAGTGGTTGCCTGGCAAAGGGGGTCTAACAGGAACAGTTCTGACAGGGGGGCACAAGTTGTTGCCAGGCAAGGGGGAATAATGTTTTGACAGGGGCCCAACAGAATGCTGCTGTTAGGCAAGGTTATCCAACCCTGCCCAGCAACCTAACAGATATCTCTCAACCCAGGGGCCCCAGGGAGGAATAATGTCCACTTCAAACTCTTACCTGTCTCTAGCATGTTGTAAGTCCCTTAGGCTCCAAAAGGAGTCCTGATCCCTTCTAGAAAGGGCCTGGTCCCTCCTGGTATTTGCCCTTTCCCAGAGAAACTCTCATCCCTCAAAGAAATCTAGGATGGGATTCTTTCTCTGCACATCTACCAAGTTGGGCAGATAACAGATGAAGCATCCAAGTGGAGGAGAAAGGTAGCAGATAGACTGGGATGGTGGAAAGAGCCCTGAATTCTGAAGTGGGGGAACCTGGATCCTATCAGCAAATGGTTTTCCCTCAGTTTCCTCTTCTGCAAAATTCAACCCCATTTCTAGCAGCAGGACTTCTGGTCTGATCAAGAAAAGACCAATTATTCTGAAATCCATAAGATGACCTCTCATTTCCTCCAGTTACATCTATCTGGGGATGATTCTCTGGGAACCAAGTTACCCCTTTGCTTATCAGATTAATGGCCCCTCTCTTCCCCTGGCCAGGGAAATCTAAAAATCACCTCTACTCTCCCAGTTTTCTTCACCAGGCTTGGATCCACCTGGGCCTGCCAATTCAAGACATGACCATTGCTGCACAGTTCATAGAAGGTCGTAGGTTTTGGAATTGAAAGGGGTCTTCACGGTTATATAGTTCAACATTATCAGTTTACAAAAGAAAAACGGACCATCAGAGAAAGTGAAGTGGGTTACCCAAAGTCACAAAGGTATTATAAGTGAAAGAGTCAGGATTTTAGCCTAGGTCCTTAGACTACAAATCCTTCTTCTTTTCACATTACATCACCTCAAACATAATATAAAATCCATCAGATCCAAGTGCTGTGGATGGCCATGTACCCACAGTGGATAGAATACTGGCCTATGAGTCAGGAAAACGAATTCAGATCCAACCTCAGACATTTATTAGCTGTGTGGCCTTGGGCAAGTCTCTTATCCTGCTCCAGTGTCCTCATCTGTAAAATGAGGGTGATAATACCACCTCCCTCCCAAGACTATTGTAAAGATCAAGAGAGACGATATTTGTAAAGTCCTCGCAATTCCTAAAGCAATATATAAATGCTAACTATTATTATGTGCCCTCAACTTTGTTTTAGAGATGCCATAATTTTTCCTTCCATTATCCATGAGGCCTCCTCTATAGATGGTGCTCAGATTTTTGCCAACCAGTGGCAAGTGCATCTAACATTTAACAAGCCCTTACGTGTGGGAGTCAGTATTATGTGAAGGAAAGATGAAAAATGTTACAGTCTTCAAGGAGTTTACATTCTACTGAGAGGGATATCCCATTATAAGAGGATCATTGAGCCATTATCAAGTTCACTACATAGGTCAAGCAATTACCTCACCCTACTTAAAGTAATTGATAAGATGCTAAACTCTGGCCCCAAATCCCGTGAAAACACAAAGTCGCTTAGTCACAAAGACTGTAAACTAAGTATTTGATCGACTTATTGGATGAACTAGAGTAAAGTTAGTTTGAGAAATTTGGTCCTGCGTGTGCATCTTCTATAAGGTAGTAGTTCAGTCCAGATTTCAGATGGTCTGTATCTGAAAGGATCTGAAAGCTTAGGGTAGAAGCCTTCCAGATAAGAAGGAATTACTTGGGAGAGGGAGGAGAGCCCTATCTTTACAGAGACAAATAAACGCAAGCTAATTTGAGGAGGGAAAAGTTCTAGTAATGAAGTGAGATCAGGAAAGGCACTTGAGTTGAGTCTCAAAGGGCTCTAAGGAGTCTAAGGAACAGAGGTGAGGATAGAGGGCACACTTGGTGATGGTGGTAGCAATTGTAAAGGAATGGAGGCAGGAAATGGAATCCCAAGATTGGCAACCAATAAGTAGATCAGCTTACCTGGAATGTAGACTATGTAGAGAGAATACTGTGAAGTAAATCTGGAAAGATAAACTGGACCCAGATTGTGAAACACTCCAAGTGACGGGATGAGGAGTTGGTCAGTCATGTTAGAGACAACAGAGCTATGGGAGCTTCTAAGAAGACAAGGGCTGTGATTAGACCAGTGCTTTAGAAAGATGATTTTTGGCAGGTAGGGGAAAGATGGAGAAAGAAGAAAGGAGATAGACTGGCAGCAGAGAGACCAGTCAGAAGGTTGTTATAATAGTCCAGAAGGCAGATGATGAGGGTTTGGACATAAGGCAGGGGCTGTGTGAGTGGAAAGAAGATAATAGATTCAATTCAGTGAACATTTATTAAGTGCCTTCTGTGTGCCAAGAACTGTGCTAAGTGGCGGATGCATAAGAGGTTGTAGAGATAGAATTGACAAGTTGTAGCAAATGACTGGATAGGGGGAATGAAGGAGATTGAAGAATAAGGGATAACTCTGGGGGTTATGAATTGGGATGACTGGAAGAATGACCATGGCCTCAGCAGAAATAGAGAAGTTAGGAAGATCATAAATTCCATTTTGGACATGTTGAGTTTGAGATGCCTACAAGACATCCCTGAGGGAGAGACTCAGCTGGTATTTGGTGAACCAAATACTAAAAATCAGGCTAAACCAGTTGTACTGGGGGGAGACAAATGAACTCATTTTGAAGGGGGTCTGTATTCGGAACTCCCCTTTGGAACAAATGATGGGTGCTCCAGAGTAAGAGAGGGGCACTCATTCTCCGTGGAGATTGAGTTTGGGGGTTGTAAGCAATTGAGGGAGAGCACTGACACTTCAGGTTGGAATGGGAGGGTTGTGTCCTACCTTTTAACCCATCAACAAATGAAACAACCTGAAACCCTGCTTGTCTCTTTTTCCTCCTCAACTCTAGCCTCACCAAGGTGACATAACATGAACCAGAGAGTGGTCAGGTGACAAGAGAGACAGGGTGTGTCCAAGTGGACCTCTTGAATTTGGCTCTGGTTTTTATCTCCCTCCCAAAGCTGGGTTAGTGAAGTCTGGCCATGTCTAAATACAACGATAACCTGATTGCTGTTTGCACTCATTATACCATCATCACTAGTACAACAGCCATGACTGATGAGCATTACTCACCAGAGCTGGCTAGATTACAGCTGAAAGAGGCAGGAATCACTTGGAGAGGATGGGGAGGGGGAGGGGAATGAGACTTCAGTAGAGTTAGAGTCAGAACACTCCCCACACACAGACCCGTTGGATTCCACCTCTCTGGCTAAGGGCATGACTAGAGAGCCCTGAACTTTTCTGGTCACAATCATAAGAGCCTTCTCATTTTGTTTTTAGACAGCAAAAACTGTAGAAGGAGCAGAATTTCTCAAACTTGGGCAAAGCTTGTAGGAATTTTCCATGGAAGTCTCAGAAACCAGCTGTTTCTATGGGATCTTGCTGGACTGAACAGTTCAGGTACTAAATTATTTTCCCCCTAGGGATCAGAGATGGGGTAGGAGAGGAGATAATTGTAGAACAAGGCTTGGTTGTAGTCTGGATATGATTAAAAGTCACTGTCCTTGGGTGTCTGGCTGTCAAGGTTACTTTTTTGTTGTAGATATCTCCTCCAGGCAAGACCCAGTCATAGAACCACAGAACATTTGGAGCTGGAAGACACCTAGGAGATCATGTAATTCAGGTTAATTTCCAAACTGGGAAGTGTGAAATAATGGCCAAAATTATTGGATATTAGTAAGATATGTGTGTGTATACATACATACATAATACACACACACACACACACACACACACACACATACACACACAGTTGTTTCCCATTAAAATGTGAACTCATTGAGTTTTCAACTTTGTATCCTTAACGCTTAACACAGTATCTGGAGCTTGGTGGGCACTTAATAAATATTTGTAGATGATGATTCCCACATAAACATGTCTACAATATATAGTGTATGTAACTTGTTTGGACATATTTGTTTGCATCCTCAAAGGAAAGGTCTATCTTTTGCCTTTGTTTGTAACCCTAACATTTAGCACAGTTTTTAGCACATAGTATGCACTTAATGAATGATTGTCAGTTTGACTTGACTTTATTCGATGGTCCTTTCCATCTCTAAGGTTCTTTGATTCTGTGATTATAAGTGGGAGTTGGGGCAACTTTTATGACAGAGGAGGCAGAATAAAAAAAAAACACTTGGCCATTTCCTCCAACATTTCCACCAATGGCTGTTAATGTCACAGTATCAGATTCTCTTTAACACATACAGTGTCTCCTTTTCCATTAGTTCCTTCCCATCTGCCTACAAACATGGAAGGGAATTCAAGGAAAAGGATGGTGGTGGTGGTGGTGGGCTCATCCTTCGTTGCCGAAAAAGACCATGCCATCTGAGAAATGATGACATGACTTGCACTTGACTTTTGTTTTTTTGAGTGACGGAGGGCTGTGCAGGTCACCAGCCTCACTTCTCCAGAGCCATCTGAATCCAGTGACCAGATATTCATCAGGATGACTGGAGATGACCCAGGATGAGGCAATTGGGGTTAAGTGACTTGCCCAAGGTCACACAGCTAGTGAGTGTCAAGTGTCTGAGGTAAGCAAGTCCTCTGGATTCCTGCACTGGTGCTCTATCCACTGCACCACCTAATTGCCCCTAGCAAGGAAAGGGAAGGATTAAGGGAAAGGTAGGAAAGGATTAAGGGAAAGGAATGAAAGAAACATAAAAGAAAGGAAAAAGAAGGATGAAGGGAAGGGAAGGGTAAAGGAAAGGGAAGGGTAAAGGAAAGGGAAGGGAAAAGAGAAGAACTTCCCTCTATTCTTTTACCCCTCTCAAGCTACAAGCTTCTTTTTCTTTTCATTGCTAAACTTCCAGACTGGGAAATATATACTGGAGTATACACCCAATGTCTTCACTTCCTCATTACCATCATTGCCCAATTCTTTGGATTCTAGCTTCCATCATCCCATTGAAACAACTCTCTCCGAGGTCAACAATGACCTCTTCATTGCCAACCCCATGGCCTTTTCTCATTCCTCATCCCCCTTGACTCTCCTTCCATGGCTGTTATGACACCACTCCCTTTTTGTTTTCCTACTTAACTGCTCCTCTCTTAATCTTTTTTCCCTGATTTCTTTTCTTATTCTCATATCTACAATGTAGGCATTACTAAGATATTGCCACTAGTTCTCTTCCTTCTCTACACTACTTTGGGGCTCTCATCTACTTCCAAGGCTTCAATTCTCCTTTATATACAACTTCCAAATCTGTATTTCTAGCCCTCATCCCTCTTCCAAATTCCAGATTAATATTAATTATTAAATACCTCTATCTAAATATTAGATTGATTATTATTAGACTGATTATTAGATACCTCTGTCTGAATATTAGATTGATTATTAGATACACCCTTCTGAATGTTCTATCTGCACCTAAAGCTCAACATGTCTACGGCTTGACTCGAGGGATTTCTGTCTCTCAGTTTCTTACATTCTATGAATTTAAGTGGGAATTAGGGAACTGGCAGCAGGGGAGGAAGATTGAAAAATAACTGATTATCTCCTCCAACATCTCTGCAAATGGTTACCGAAGTAGCATGCCCAGCCTAAGCTTATCATCCTTCCTCCAACATCTGCATCTTTTCCCTTCTGATTTTCCTATTTCTTTTAACCCACCTCCATTCACTCAGTCACTCAGGCTAAACCCCAGATTTATTTCTGTCTGCTCCCCCTTCTTCATTCTCCATATTCAATCAGATGCCAAACACTTTCAATGTTATCTACACAATAGCTCTTAGGTCCATCCATTGCTGTTCTGATCACTCTAGTTCAGGCCCTCAGTACCTATCATCCTCACAGTGGTTCCCAACAGGATTTTTTGTACATTCTCTTCCTTCCCCTTTCAGCCAAGGAGCAGAGACTGTCTTTTGCCTTTGTCTGTATCCACAGAACTGAGCACATTGCTTAGCACATAGCAGGAGCCTAATAAATGTTTATTGATTTGTCTCCTGCCTCTAGTCTCACCTCCAGTCCACTCTCCTCACTAACGCCAAATTAATCTCCCTTGGATGTCTTCACCACTTATCTTACTCTCCTCTGTTCAAAACCTTTCTTTGGTTCCGTTGTCTAGCAAGTAAAATCCAAACTGTTCAACCTGGCATTCAAGGCCCTCCAGCATCTGGTACCATAACTTCACCTTACTTCCACTCAGCGACTTACCTCCTGCACTGGAAATTCAGAAAGATTAATGAAAAAGAATAGAAACCTCAGGCCTTTCTTCCCCAACTCATAGGGCCGAAAGGAGGAAAGGGGGCAAAGTAGTCCTTCACTCTCATCAGTTTAAGTTCTAATGAGGGAAGACAACACAGAGAGTTGGAAAAGGGTGGGAAGGGGATGAGGAGGATGACCCAGGAAGGGGTAGGGGGCATGGGGTAGAAGTAGATGAGCAGTAATGTTAGCCCCTGCTTCCCTAGGTGCAGTGTTGTAGAGGGGAAGGAGACTTGGTCTCTGATGATCTAGGTTGGACTCTCAGATGCACTACTCACTAGCTGGTGAGACAGCAGACACATCACTCAACCTTTCTGATACTTGTCCAAAAAATGAAGACATTACTGCCTGCCTGCCTACTTGGGCTTGTTGTAAGGATTAAATGAGGTAATAGATGTGAAAGTGCTTTATAACCTGCTAGAGCACTGTAAAGTATTATCACTATTCCAGGAAGTCTTTCCTTATTAGGGAGGCTTGAGCTGTGGGAACCCCGCTGAGCATGAGAACCATGCCCTATATCCAAGAGGTGGGATAAGCATGATCTTAGCCCGAATACTGACAAAGACAATAGAAAAGAAATACAAGGTCTGTGTGTGCGCACTATTTCAGTACCAAATATTCTTAGGGGCAAGCTACTAGGTTAGGAAGTGATTTCTGATGAATGCTAATGTGCTCAAGGAGCAGGTAAGGGTCAACTTTAACAGCAGAATAACAATAACTAGTATCTATATAGCTCTTGAAGGTTTACCAAGAGCATTACAAGTATCTCATTTGATCCTTACAACCCTAGAAGGAAAGTGCTACTACTATCATCCTCATTTACAGGTGAGGAAACTGAGATAGATAGAGGTTAAGTGATTTACCCAAGGTCACACAGCTAGTAGTAAGAGGCCAAGGCTGGCTTTGAACTCAGATCTTCCTAACTCCAGGGCCAGTGCTCTACCCATTGTGCCACCTAGCTGGCATTAAGTGGAGTGGGTTTCTTGGAGGAGAAGCTGAATATTTAACTGAATTAGGATAATGACAGGAATAAGTTGAGAAGTGGAAAGACTGACCCAGGAAGGAAGATCCATGTGTAGACCAAAAAACTTCAAAGTGTTGGGAAGGAAATGAGGGACATTTTTGCTGGGTTAAAGCACAGAGAGATATGGGGTAATAGTCAATGAGATTAGACAATGGGTGCCCAGTAGATTCAGCAATTTAAAAAATGCATAAGTACCTTCTATGTATATATGTTTCTATCATATACATACATGTATATATGTACATATACACACATTGGAAATGGTGTGTTTTATACACAAAGGGTCACAGATCCAGTATTGGAAGGGTCTTTAGAGGTCATCTAATCTAACCCCCTCATTTAGAGATGAGGAGACTGTGGGGGTTAAGTCTCTGAGTGTACCATCCTGAACTGGCTGTCCAATTTAATCTGATTTACAAACTAAGTAGGTGAGGCCCTGGATGATACCTGAATGGGAGCATGCCTGGGAGCTATAGGTATTTTTTTTTTCTTTTTGGTGGCAGGATGGTGTAGTGGATAGAGAACTGGCCTTAAAGCCAGAAGGACCTGGGTTCAAATCCTGACTCAGAAACTAGCTGTATGACTAGAACTCTGGATCTCAGTTTCCTCATCTGTAAAATGATGGGGTTGGACTCAATGACCTCTAAAATACTTTCTAATCCTAAATCTTCAGGCAACTTAGCCAAGAGCATACCAGTAGAAGGTGTTAAAGGCGAGATTTAAACCTTGGTCCCATGAGTTAAGAGCTTTTTCTTTCTGTCATACCACAAGGCTTCCCTAACATCATATCCTTTGATACTCCCAAGAGTAATTTGTCAATTTCTAGAAGGAAGGGAACAGGGCCAGCTAGCTTTACACAATGAGTCCACACAGTGGGGAATGCTGAGGGTCCTATGTGCCTTGAAAGAGGAATGGGTGAGAAAACCCATAAACTTTAGAGCTGAAAGGGATCTTAGAGATGCAGAAGGAAATATGTATTTTTAGACCACCTACTATATGCCAAGCATTGTGGTAAATGCTCTGCAAATATCGTCTTATTTAATTCTTACAACAACCCAGGAAAGTAGGTGTTTCATTACTTTCATTTTACAGATAAGGAAACTGAGTCAGGCAGAGGTTAAGTGTCTTACCCAGAGTCACACAGAGTGTCTGAGGTAGGATTTGAACTCAGGTCTTTCTGACTCCAGGCTCAGTGCTCTATCTACTGTGCTACCTACTGGCTTCTGAGATCAGCCTATACAACCATCCCACCTTTGTTTTACAGATGAGAAAACTGAGACTTGAATGGAGATTAAATGACCTGTCTAGGGTTGATTAATGATAGGGGAGTGTGGGTAGGGATTTGAACTTAGATCTTCTGCTTTGAAGTTCAGATCCTAAAGCGGTATCACTTCTTTTCCTAGTCCTGAGGGCAAAGAGATTTTGACTCAATTGGGATCAACTGCTTCAAGATTATAAAAGGTTCTGCCTGCTCTATCATCCACCCAAAGGTCATTAAGTCTGTGTTCCACTAAGTAGTTGCCTTATATAGGGATTGCATTATATGGGGAAGTGGTAATAAAACAGTCTGTTTTTCCTGGCTTTCCCTGGAATCCAGGAGACAGACTATCCTTCCAATAGCCATATCCAACCCCATCTGCCCTGTCTTGCCAAGGCCTAGAGATCAAGAATAAAAGTGGAAAGTGCCTAAAAATCAATATGTTAGTCTGGTATTAGGAGGACAATGTGTCAGAAGACCTTTGTTCCAGACCCAGCTTTTCTGTTAACTCACTCTATGACCTTGACTCAGCCACCTAACTTTGTGGGTCACAAAGGGCCCAGATCTTTTCCTGAAGCCAAACTACTCAGAGTCTCTATCCTCCACCCCCAGACACACATGTCATGACAACTACTTTTTCACTGTCACCCCAATGGGAGTCAGGACTCTTGGATTCCTGAGTTGTTTGATGCTTTTGATGACTTCAATTTTTAGTATCAGCTTTCTTATTCATACGGAAATATAGGATCATCAATCTAGGGGAACCTTGATCCATAAAAGGGACCTCAGAGGTCATATAGTTCAACTTCCCCATTTTATAGATAAGAAAACTGTCTCAGGAAGTAACATGATTTTCCTAGGGTCGCAAAGGTAATAAAGGGTAGAGACATTATTCAAACTGAATTCTATGTCAAGCAGACACCCTGCTTTCCATTGTTAACTGTATGGTCTTGAGTCAATCACTTCTCTGGGCCTCAGTTTCCTCATCTGTAAAAAAGAAGACATTTGACTAGATAATTTCTGTGACCCACTTCTTCTCTAGAAATAGATGACTCTTTAATTTCTCTGCTCTTCTGCGATGGATCTCAGTTTCATTCTCCCTGGTCCCAATGTCTCTGTATTCTATGAGGTTATAGGAATGAGGATGAGGGAGAGACTTGAACTTTGGAAGAAACTCTCAAGATTCTAGGATATAAGGAAGTCAGTGGGGGATGGAGCAAGGAGAGGGGCCATATATCCATCCGGTCTGACTATCAAAGTGTAGAGGCTAAGCATGCTATAGTGGGGAGAAGCAGTGGAAAGTGAGAAAAATTGGGGCACTGGAAGGTCTGGGAACCTATAGAGGAGCAAATAACTAGGAATTTTTCCCTACTCAAAACTGCCCAAGTCTCCCTTCTCCTTTGTCTCCATAGCAGACCTGCCAATGCCCCACACTCTTCTTTCAGACTTTCCCTCAGCCCCTCCCATTGGGTTTTCTTCAGTCTTAGGGATGACTCTAGACCCAGTGATGAAGTTTGTCCCTGGCCAGTTCTCTCCTATCACATTTCTCCTTGGGGGTTAAAAGACCACTCCTAAACATGGAGAGGAGAGCCTTTAAGAAAACTTAGACATAAAACTCCAATGGTGAAGATGTGAGCAAATTAACAAACGGGAATGTAAGTGTTTGGAGACAAGAGTATTGGTGCAAGGACCCCCAAATCAGATCAGAGGTGACCTTCTCTCCTATACCAAAAACAAAAAACAAATAAAGAGGAAGAAGGGATGTGATCAGTGTTTAGGACAGGAAGAAGGTGGAGATCTTAGAATCATAATAAAGAGGACAAGACTATTCCATAGCTACAAACCCATCCCCTACCTATTATTTCTGGACTTTTCTTATAGCCCAGTGACTATTCTTATCACTATGTTCCCAAGGACAGTTTCCTGTAGCATACAAAAACCCATAATCCAACCCACTCCATACCCCAGTCCCTTTGCCCTCATCCCTGCCCCACCCTGGAAGCGTCTTGAGTCAAAGAACAAGGCCTCCCAGGCTCTCCCCCTGACAAGGCTGGAGGGTGGATGACTCCACTGTTTCAGGATTCCTAAAAGGCTGAGGAAGGAAAATTCTCCCCTTGTGCAATCTTACTTTGCCCTGGGGGAGCCAGGGAGCTGGGACAAAAGAGAAGGAAAACTTCCAAATGTATGCTCTTGGGGTGCCAGTCTAGTTTTACAAAACTACAGTTTCTATTCTGAGGGAATAATGAAACCTAACAGCTCCTCTCCTCTCTTCCCTCAGTTTCCTTACCTGTAAAATGGAGTCATACTATATGATCTCTAAGGTCATTTCTAGCCTTCTATCTGAGATCCTTTCTTCCTCTCTTCCTTTCTTCTTCTCCCCCTCCATTCCTCTTGTAGATAGAATCTTTTAATAACAATTCATAAGAAAATGCTTTCATTTTTAGGAGACTGGAAGAAAGTCTGGAAACCAAGCCATTGCATGCTTTTAAAGAAGGGATAATGGATTTTTAAAAAGATATGGTCAAGAATTGCCCAGGATGAGAAGGTGTGGGTGAGCTGTGATTTACACCAGTGGAGGGTGACCCCCATATTGATGAGAAACCTTGAACATCATTGACAGGAATAAAGCCTCTATTTCAAATGATCCTTAAAGGCAACACTTAATGAAAGTGTTGGCCACCATCTGAACTGGCATTTTTCTCCAAAAGCCCAGTCTCAGCTTCCATAACTTTTGCAAATTATAAGTAGACAAAATGGTCAGAGCTTATTAATAAAAACAGTATTTGTAAATAATCTGTATTAATAATAATAGCTAACATTCATATAGTACTTGAAGGTTTGCAAAGAGTTTTACATGCATTATCTCATTTGCTCTTGTGAGGTAGGTATGATTTTATCTCTATTTTACATATAAGGAAAGTGAGGCAAAGAGAGGTTAAGTATCTTGTCCAGGATAACATAGTTAAGTGTCTGAGGCAGGATTTGATTCTAAGTGCAGTGGTCTAGCCATCATGTCATGTGACCCCAGGAGACTCCATTCCTATCTGTAATACAACTGGTACCATTTTTAAGGAGTGATAATAATGCTAAGCAACAATAAATAAAAGGGCAGGGACTGGAAGTGATGGATGTCAAACATTGAGGAGGGACTAATTAACGAAGTCATAACTCTCCTTGGACAACTTAAGTCTCCAGGCAAGAGTTAGCGCTTCAATCTTCTATCAGTGATTTCCCAACATGGCACTAATTCCCAGTGACAGGAACCTCCCTCCTATCCTGATAGATCTCCAAAGCAGCCAAGGCTCCTCCTGGTGACCCCAGTTCTTTCATTGCAGATTCTTTCTGCCGCAACCTTCCATGATGAGAATTCTCTCAAGTGCGTGAAGTCCTCTGCCGTCCCAGTAGTCCCCCATCACCAAAGGCTGCTGCCCTCGACTCTTTGTGTATAGCACCTTTTGGTTATCAAAGTGCATCAAGGTCCTTGAAAACCAACTTTTTATGCCTCCCCCTCTCTCACAGAATTCAGGGTGTCAGATCTGGAAGAGATATTAGCAATCATCTAATTCAGCTGCACCCCTACCATGTGCAGATGAGAAAACTGAGTCCCGGAGAGTAGAAGGCACTTGCCCAAGGTCACAGTATGAACAGAAGACAAAGTAGAGACTAGAACTCAACTTTCTAACTCCAAGACTTCTGCATGACAGTTTCCATTTCCAGAATAGACAGCTACTGAGACATTGCCTTCAAAGATTTTCTTAATTCAAATACTTCTCTGTCAGAGTAGAATAATCCCACCCCCTCCATGAGCACTATGTAGAGAATCTGATCACTTCTTCTGCCCCTCATTTTCCCCCTAAAAATCATCAATTGTGTAAATTTTCTCTGCTTCCTTCATCTGTCTCCTAACTATTGCTTTAGGATAACCTCCTGAACTAGTGCTAGATAACTAGTGCTTTAGGATAACCTCCCTTCATCACCCATCGTAGAAGGGGTGAAGGGAGGCAGTTCCATCCATACCACTAGGCAAGTCCCCAAGGTTCTAGGATGCTTATATGATTTCAGCTCTTACAGGATTGAATGAGATAATAAATGAAAATTAAATTTTAGCTCTTAGCTATGAGATGTCATGAAGTATATAGAAAGAGCCAACCTGCCTCATAAACAGGAAGGTCTGGGTTCGGATCCTGCCTCTGACACAGACAGGTCATGTGACTGTGGGCAAATCACTTAAACTCTTACAGAGCTGTGCAGGCAGTTCTCTAAAACTGCAGGTTAGAGACAAGGTGCCAGAAAACTTTCATAGAGAAAGTTCCCCACCAGGAGCTCCTTAAACCAATGAAAGCCCTTAAACCTTATGAGCTATTAGAATTTAAGGCTGAAAGTGATCTTAGAGATTATCTGATCTAATGCCATTATTTTACAGATGAGGAAACCAAGGCATAGAGATTGAAAACCTGATCTCTTGATTCCACATTCAGTATTACTTCTGCCATACCACCATGCTTGCCTAAAGGAGCTTCTACAGATGACTGGTGATTAGTGCTTCCTTATATGACTCCAGTGGGGGTGAGAGAGAGTCAGAGCTCGAGTTCTAAATTGAAACGAAGCCCTCCCTGCTAACGCTTAGTGTCACTGGCCTCAAAGATAGCTAGAGAGAGAGATGAACAAGGAATCCAATCCTGATGTAATTTGGGAGAATCAACTCCCCTCTCCTCACCCCCTTGCATAGGATAGCATGGTAAGGTTCTAGGGGAGACTCAGAGGAGATAGACAGGGAATAGAGAAATAAAGGAAAAAAGGAAGTGAGGACCAGGAGTTGGGGTCAGAAGAATGGTATGTGCCACATACACAAGTGTATGATGAGCAGAGAGGACAGGAGAGACATGTGGGTGTGGGTTTCTAGTCCGTGATGGGAACCACTGGAGTGACTGTACATGTATTCTCTGCCTGGAACCGAATCCAGGACACGCCCAGCCCAACATACATGGGTGAGAATGTGCTTATTTCTAAAGAAATCTCTTCTCTACATGGGACATTGTTGGTCTGAAGCAGATACCAAGGGGTCACTAAATATCGCAGGGATCCCCAACTAATCCATGTTTATGAGACTAAGTCCTAGTGGATGTGAAAGAACAGAAAATCCCAGTTCCCAGTCATCACCACCTTATTTCTCTCTAATCTGCTGGCTAATAAACTCCCTTCTCCTAGGGGCTTATTCCCATCTCAGGTAGAGGATTTACTCAGGCCAAGGAGATGGACACCTAGAAAAGGAAGGGGACCCTTATGTCCAAGTTCCAAGTCTGAGGGGGATATGGTAGGACAGTGAGAGTGGGGGCGGGGAGGAGCATCTGGACCTGGGGTCTCTTGGAACAGACGCCAGAAAAGAGCTGAAACCGCTCCTGATGACAGGGCGTGAGCCAACAACTGGCTTGGGGAGGGAGGCTGGGAGCCGTGTCTCATCGCTTGGGAAGCTGGGCACAAGCACGGACAGCTCCCCTTGACGCAGGCTGGGAGGGTGCTGCCAGAGCAACCCCAGGGCTCCTTGGGCTTGGAAGAGCAAGGCTCCCACCCCAACCCCAACCCAGGGTGAGAATCCCTGGGGGGAGGGGGGAGGGGGCTGACAGATGTTTGCTGCAGTATACTAGATGTACTGGGAAGGACCTGGTTTTAGTGGGGCTTTGCTAAATCTCCGGGCCTCAATTTCCTCAATTGTATAGTCAGGATAATACCTGTACTACCTACTTTGAAAGGTGCCTGTAAGGATCTGGGACCTTGGGTGGGTCTGTCACTTTTCATTTCCTAATGTATATAGGATGTTGATAATAACACCTACACTATCTACCTCATACAGATGTGTTAGGAAGCCAGAAGGCCTGGTTCAAATCCTACTTTTAATCAACCAATAAACATGTATTAAGTACCTACTATGCGCCAGTGCCTTTTCAGGCACTTGTTACCCTAACCAGTTTAGGCAAGTCACCTTAACCATCCTGGGTCCCTCTTCATCTACGCAAGGAGGTTGGATCAGACAGTCTCTGAGGTCCCTTCTAGCTCTAGGACTACCATCCGAAATGCTTTGTAAACTTTAAAAGGCAATAAAAATGGAGGCAGTTATTTTTTATTGATTGATTCCATTAATATAGACAACTCTCAGAGTAGAAAACCCCTCCATCAATGCAGATCAGCTACAGCAATTTATAATCTCAGAGAATTATCTGGTGCCCTGAAGGGTTCAAACACTTGCCATGAGTGACTCAGGTTAGAATGACAAAGAACTTGAACCCAGCTCTTCCAGACTCCAAGGTGGGAGGGTAGAGAAATGAGGATAGCCACTACACTGTGCTGCCTCTTAACTGGATTTTTGTATATATTTATGGACCTTTCCAAAGATAAGACCTACAAGAGGCGCAAGGAAAGGGGGTCTGACATGAATCTTGGGAGTAGGCATTACAGGGGAGAGTCCAGAATCCTCCCTCTCCTCCAATCCTCTTCTCAGTAATATTCGTAGGGGTTGGTAGGAAAGGGTAGAGTGTACAGTGGGAGAAAAAAGCATGGCCTACCCAGCTATTAAAAGTTAAATACCCTTGTTCTAGAGCAAAGACCTTCCCACAGAGCATGGCCTATGGCAGGGTCCTAGAATAAGGTCCATCCTTCTAACTAACTTTTCATTTGCCTAGCTGCACCCAAGAGGTACGCTTTATTTTCACCACTGGCATTAATACTCAGAGAGGGTAACTACCTTGAAGTGATCTATTCTGCGGGCAGAGCCAGGCCCAGAGCTTCATTTCCTGGACCCTCAGTCCCAATTTCAGTCTTCTGAGCCATCTTCCACCCATCCCAATAGACTTAATCAATCTATCAATAAACATTTATTAAGCAACTACTATGTGTCAGGCTCTGAGCTAAAGAAGGACTTTTGCTGTAGTCTGAAGCCCTCCAGGCTAAAAGGCCACTTGGGGAGGGCCAGGATTAGTGGGGTAGAGACAACTCCCTGCAAGGCTGCTTGTTAGCAACTACCCAGGATGAAGGTTTGAAAAGTGTGAGCTCAGCAGAAGCAGGGTACCTGCCTCTTTACTTGCTCATTCCTGGGAAAGGCTACAAGTTGGGAGCTGCCTCCCTGGGGTTCTGAGGTCTAGCACTTCTGGGGCTCCCAAGGTCATCTCAGCCATTGGCCTCATACTGGCCTTTAGGTAGCCATTTGTAACTTGCCGTGGTGTTCTTTCACATCACCAAGAGACCAAGATACACACATACACTCTCTCTCTCTCTCTCTCTCTTTCTCTCTCTCTCTCCCCTAAAAATCCCATTCCAGTCCACGTATCCAAATAGGTTTGTTCTTATTTTTAGTTGGGATTTGATTCCTGAGGATGTAAACCTGGGATGTAACAGAAAGGTCATAAGGGGTAGTGAGTGTTACAGATAGACTTGCTAAGGTGGGGGGAAAGTGGAATGGGAGAGAAGTCGTGCCAAAATGATGGCATGCTTTGAATAGTAAGATGTTTTCAGTATTCTCCATTCATGCCCTGTCATCCAAAGCCTTCAATGAGAGGGTTCCATGGGGATGGTGGATCATGCTTCATCAGTCCTAGGCTTCTTGTCTTTCCTAGGAAGGGATGGGACACACCTGGACAGTCGCCAGAGGCTTAATTTTGCACTTCCCCAGAAATACAGATGCTTCCCTGGTCTCCATCTACTTTGCTTCTTGGTAGACAGAACAGCTTGCATGCTCTGCAAGAAAGTTAGAGGAGAGAAAGGGGAGAAGAGTGAGAGGGGAAATGGAGAGAGGAGAAGAGCCCATTACAGGTTTCTGAGGTTCACTCAGTGCCAGGCCCAAGTGATGGGGGCTGAGGCTCTGCCTGCCAAGTAGGTTATCCCAAGGGACCATTTACAGTCTAGGAAGACATTGGCCATGGAGCAGAATAGAGGTCACCAGGAAAAGACACTTGTGGGGGGAGGGGTGTGTGGAACTGAAGTAAATCCAGCTGTCCTCCTCCTTTCCCCTCCACTGCCATAGGCTCACTTGCCTGCTGCTTCCCAAGGAGGGCCCCACCTTCGCCTGAGTTTCCACCCTTCTCCTTCTCCACATCCCTGCCTCACCCAGGACACAATGTTCCAGGATGGGGCCACCTACCCCTCTCCCTAGCCTGTCTCTCCCACCCCTTCCCTAACCTGACATAGAGAGCAGCTGACAACATCTGGAGAAGGTAAAGAACTCCTGGCAAATTCTCGGTAGAAAGCAGAAGCCCTAAATGTCAAGCTATGCCTTTTCTCCACCTGCCTCTGATATCAAGGAGACCAGGGCTTCATGACTACATTTCCCACTCTTGGGAAGACAGGCAGGTGCCTGGCATGGGTGCCTTCTAAGGAACTTTTGCCTCAGTTTCACTCACCCTTAAGTTGATTCTTAAAATATGAGGATGAACTGGTCCTTGTCTCTCTCATTCCCTAACTGTTCCCTGACTTTTACACCATGATGGCTGAGAGCTGAAAAGCCTCCCACCTCCTATCATGGAATCTTCAGTGACCTAGCTGCCCTGACATCCTCTCCTTAGGCCCAGAGCTCTTCAAAACCCTGATGTCCAAGTCTTTGACATTCCAAGGCCAGGGGTCTTTTTATTTTCAAGTCAAGCTGAGCCCAGGACCTAAGCAAGGTTGCCATCCTGTGGAGAGTTGAGCTCTTAAGTTTGCTCCATCCAATATCCTAGGTTTGATGCTTCTTCTTCAGGGGGCTACAAGAGACACATATCACTGGCCTTGTAAGGGAAGAGAACAACTAACCCTGACACTCTTGGAAGTAGAGAAAAGGCATGATAGAGACTTAGGACAAGAGAGAAAAGGGAAAGAGCAGTGCATAAATGAGTTCCAGGTGTACCTTCCCTGATGAGTCAGGCCAAGGAAGATGTGGGATTTAGATATAAAGGGTGATATAGTAAGCAAATTGGGAGAGCAAGGAATAGCTGGCCTGTAAGATCTATGGATAAGGGAAGAATTTATGGCCAAACAAGAGATAAGAGACATTACAAAACGTAAAATGAATAATTTTGGTTTAATCAAATTAGGAAGTCTTTGCACAAACAAAACCAATGCAACCAAGATTAGAAGGAATGTAGAAAGCTAGAAACAATTTTTACAGCAAATGTCTCTGAGGAAGGCCTTATTTCTCAAATATGTAGACAACTGAGTCAAATTTATAAAAAAACAAATCATTTCCCAATTGATAAATAGTCAAAGCAGTTTTCAGATGAAGAATTTAAAACTATTATGAAAAAATGCTCTAAATCACTATTGATTAGAGAAATGCAAATTAAAACATGAGATACTACCACAAATCTACCATGTTGATTAATATGACAGAAAAGGAAAATGATAAATGTTGGAGGGAATGTGGGAAAACTGGTGCTATTGGTGGAATTGTGGAGAATAATTTGGAACTGCCCAAAGGACATTCAAACTGCATACCCTTTGATCTACCAATACCACTATTAGGTCTATATTCCCAAAATATTTTTTTAAAAGGTAAAAGGACCTACTACCACAAAAATATTTATAGCTGCTCTTTTTGTGGTAGCAAAAAATCAGACATTAAGGTATACCCATCAACTGGGGAATGGCTGAATAAGTTGTGGTACATGATTGTGGTGGAATGCTACTGTGCTCTAAGAAATGAAGAGCAGGAAGATTTCTGAAAAATCTGAAAAGACTTAAATAAAATGATGCAAAGTGAAGTGAGCAGAACTAGTTGAATATTGTACACAATAACAACAATATTGTACAGTGATCACCTATGACTGACTTAGCTATTCCCAGAAATACAATGATCCAAGACAAATCCAAAGAACACATAAAGAAAAATGCTATTCACATCCAGAGAAAGAACTGATGAAATCTGAATGCAGATTGAAGCATATTATTTTCCACTTTATTTTTTTGATAAATTTTTTTCTTTTAATCAGATTCTTCTTTCAGAACATGACTAATATGGAAATGTTTTACATGATTGCACATGTATAACTCATATCAAATTGCTTTCTGTTTTAGGGAAGGGGAGGTGAGGAAAAGAGGGAGAAAATTTGGAACTCAAAATTTTTAAATGAATGTTAAAATTTGTCTTTACATATAATTAGAAAAAAATAAAATACTGTTTTAGAAAGAGAAAGGGAAGGAAGGAAGAAAGGAAGGAAGGAAGGAAGGAAAGAAGGAAGGAAGGAAGGAAGAAAGGAAGGAAGGAAGGCAGGAAGGGAGGAAGGGAGGGAAGAAGAAAGGATGGAGGGAAGGAAGGAGGGACAGAAAGGAAGGAGAGAGGGAGGGAAGGAAGGTGTGGCATCAAGCCCCAGTATTTTGGCTTCCTTTAAGATAAGCCCTACGTAATAAAGATGCAGATAAATACCTCATGACATTTATCCTATTCTTTCTGGTTTTCTCCAGGGATATTGATCTCTCTTCCTTCCTGAATCATCCTTTACCAGCTCCTTCTACACCTCCCAGAGCATCTTCAACCCAATGTCCCATTTCCCAGTACCCTTTACACATATATCTTGCCAGAGACCATAACTCAGAGGGCCTGACCTCATCCTCCCCACTGATCTTAAGCCTGCCTGGACCTGACAACCATAGGTCTCTTAGCCTTGATCCCCACCAAGCCCAAGACCACCAAGGAAGGGGCCAGAAGCAGATAGGGGAAGGAGACCACTACCACAAGGGACCAGAGGCGGTGTTCTTCAAGTCTGCCTTCACTGCTCCAGACAAACATAGGAGAAGGAAAGGGGAGAAGGAGGACTTCAGCAAACCGGCCCCTCACTCAGCTATTACTGTTCGGTAGGGTGGTCTTGGGACTTGGCTATGTAGTCTTCCCCTGGACTTGGCAAAGCTTATGCACAGCAATACTCTCTTGCCTTGTTTCCTTAGCTAATCGGCCCTCATGGAGGATGAGAAGAAAAGTCTGGTATTAAGCCCCAGAATCTTAGAAGTATGTTGACTATTGTCCCAGAGTTAAGCCTAGGACCATGTGTGGCCTTTAAGCTACAGGTTCCACATCCCCGGTTTAACCAAGATCAACAGAAATAGGGGCCATAATTGTCTCAAGGCCGGTTCCTAAAGCTTTCTTCCCCTAGCTAAATGACTGGATTACCAGTCAAACAGTAAAGCCTGCATTACCCTCTGGTGGCTACTTCTGGGAAAGCAAAGCCTCTTGGTGCCAGGTGGATCTCATGGCACTGGGAGGGGGAACCCATGACAAAGGATGTCCTACTATGCAGGAGGCCCCTTTAATCTCCCACCCTCCTTCTTCCCAGGTCCCCAAGACAGCAGAAGGTTTGGCTTTTCACACTGTTTGACACCAGTATTCTCGCTTCTTGTGACTTGATTCATCCTGAACCTTCGGTTCTGTAGAGCCTTACACTGGGCTATATCTGGGGAACTGGGAGAAGAGGGAAGGAGGTGAGGAGGGATGAGGTCTTCAAGTGACACACCTACATCTGTAGGGATGGGCCCTGGAAGTAAGGAGGATTCTGTCATGAGCTGACAGTCCCAAGATGGTGTAATGGGAAGAACCCTGCAATAGGAATTAAGCACAGTAGATTCTCTAAATTCAGTATTTATGGGGTGATGGTGGTAGTACAGTCACAGCAGCAGTAACAGCAGCAGCGGTATCAACAACACTAACATTTATATAGTCTCTAAAGTCTGTAAAGAACTTTACCAATATTATCTCATTTTATCCTGACAATAGCCTGTAAAATTCCCATTTTACAGATGACGAAACTGAGGCTTACAGAGAAATAGCTCAGTAGCCTAGGGGTCACAAAGCTAGAAAGTTCCCAAGAGAGATTTGAACTCAGACCTACCTGACTCAAAGTTCAGTATTCTACTTACTACATATTCTAAACTGCCATTCAGAAGTCATTTAGTTTAACTCAGTCTTAACAGGAATTTATTTTACTATATCTCAGCGATGCAACCATCTAACCTTTATGGTGACCTGGGATGGTCACCACAGCTGGAGGCAGCCCAATTCACTTACTGACAATTCTAATTTCTTTTGCATTGAGCCTAAATCTAACTCACTGCGATTTCCACCTAATTTTGTTGGTCACATTCAACATGACCTAGGTCAACTCATTTTCCTCTCTCCTGGGCTCAGTTTTCTCCCTTGTGAAGGAAGAATTTGAAATAAATATTGTGTAAGGTTTCTTCCACTTCAGTAGAAATTTTTTATTTTCCATTAATATCTCAGGGCTTCCTTCTGATTCTCAGCTTATATCAGAAGAACTGGATACTTTCTGCCTTGGGGCTTTGGGTAAGTCTGCTTTCTCTAGGGCTTGGGGGCTATCCTTGGAAGTTCTCAGTCTTCACCAAATCCCATCACCAGAAATCAGTGCTAGCTCCTCTTTACCTGAGCAGAGATGGGAGAAACCCTCCTCTCTCTAGACCCTCTGCTTCTATACTTCTCTAAGAAGGTAACAAGAGGTAGGTGACAGGAGGAATCCTTTTTGTTAACTTGGACAGGTGAGGTTAGAATGATGAGGCTGCCTTCAGCAGACTCCTTGCCTCCATTCTATCCCCTCACCCCACCTAGGCCCCCCCAAACAATCACCTTCCCAGAAGAGTTGGTCAAATCATTTTACCAAATCTATCCACACTCTCCCCCTCATGATGTCTCCCTCTTGTTTGAATGAACATTTCATTCCAGCTGATCAAACCTGCTCCCCATCTCCTGCAGCTGTACCTCCTGCTCCTAACTCTGAGACACCACAAAGATTGCCCTTGCTACTCAGATGCCTCCTGACTTCCCCACTCCTTTCATCAAACCATGGCTCTCCCCTATTTCCACATATGGTAAAACAGTCATCTCCAGGAAGCCTTCTTGGACTAGCCCCAACCATCCAGTTTCATTCAATACTGTTTGCATCAGACTGGGAGCTCCCCTAAGGCAGGGGCCCTGGCTCTCTCTGAGATAGCCCCCGGATACCTCTAGGGTCTAGGACAGGACTTTGAAGATCCCGAGTGCCTCCCATGACCAGAAGATGACCATGTGCCCGGGGTCAGAGCTGGTTTATGGCCTCCAAAACTGGTTCCCCAGACCACCTACAGAGCTGTTAGAGAAACATGCCCCACAGAGAAAGTCAATGCTAAAATCATCTAGGGGAACTGATTCTTCAATTATTCAATCAATCATCCAAAAAATCTTTCCCAAGAAGCTTCCATGTTCCAGGCACTATTCTGGAGACTGGGAACTTAAAGACAAAGGAATCTGAAAACCATTCCACCATTCCTGCCCTCAGACTTAGCCAGGAGAGACAACATTTATACACATTGAGATTTCAAAAGAGATACAAGGTGATTTGGGGTGTGGGGGGTGGTGAGAGAGACACAAACATCTGGACAGGTGTGGCTTTCTAATTCCAGCCCAAATTGGTTAAGTGACTTTCCCTAGGTTACACAACTAGTTAGTATCTACTCTGTAGGCTGGGACAGAGATCATCTGACTTCTAGCCCAGTGCCATGCCCATCATCCCAGTCTGGTGAGGACAGTGGGAGGGGTGTCCTGACAGATGAGAACTCCCAGGGCTCAGGACTGGAGTAGCACCGACAGAGCTCTGAAGGAGAGGCCATCCCTGACTCAGCACACCTGCATGTAGAAAAGTCCTTTATATGTAGTAGGTGCTTACTAAAGGACTAGAGGTGATGATCCTGGGGAGCAGTAGGTAAGCTGAGCTACAATTCCTAGCTTTGGTCTCCTCCTTTGAGTCACAATAAAACAGAGTCCACACCTGTCTCCTCACCTCTTAGAGAAATAAAGGGCCCTTGGTTGGTGGTCTAGATATAGCCTCTATGATCCCTTCCATCTATATATCTATCATCCTATGATCCTTATGGTGATAAAAGATAGTGCCTCCAACTCTGCCTCTATGCCCACTACATTAAAATGCTAAATACAGATGGCATAGATAGTTGGCATGTAATATATTGGTTAATTGAGTGATCCATTGACTATGCCCAATAAATGATCATCCAACCTCTACATGGCAACTCTTGAGAAGTGGGAACCCACTGCCTTCCATGGCAGTCCATTCACCTTTGGGGGGTTCTGATTGAAAGAAAGTCCCTCTCTGGATGCTCCCTCCCTGGCTTATTGATACTCTTCTTAAACAGTAGCAGCTAGAACTGACCACAATATTTAAGATACATTCTACCTAGCATAAAGTACAGAGAGACTCTCAGATCCTTATACTTAGAAGCAAATTTCATTTGAATGCGACTGAAGGTCACCCCAGTCTGTGACCATGCTGTCTGTCTCATGCTGAGCATGCAGTTCATGAAAACCACCAAAACTACTTCTCCAATCTGGGCCTCAGTTTCTTTACTTGCTTTTAAAATGCTATAGAGGTAACTAAGTGACACAGTGGATAGAGCCTGGATGTAGAATCAGGAAGAAATGAGTTCAAATATGGCCTCTGAGTCATTGTGTGACTCTGGGCAAATCACTTCACCCAGGTCTGTCTCAGTTTTTTCATCTGTAAAATTGGGGGAATAGTGGCATCCACTTCATAGGGCTGTGGTGAGGAACAGCGGGGGTAACATTTGTGAAGCACTTTGAAAACCTTAAAGCATCGCATAAATGTCAGCTCATTACTGTTACCACTGTTGTTTTTATTATAAAAAGGGGTTGAACTAGATGTTCTCTAAGGTCCCTTCTAGGACTTATGAACCCCTAGATCTTGTCCAGACAAACCTTCCTAATCTGGTATTTGAGAAGTTGTTTTCTGAATGCAATTTTAAGACTTTATATGTATCTTTATTGAATTTCTTCTTGTTAGTTTCAACCCAGTACTCTAGTTGTCAAGATCTTTTTGAATCTTATTTATCCAGTATTAGCTATCATTCCCAGTTTTGTGTCATCTGTAAACGTGATGAGTAAGCTTTTTGTAATTCTGTCCATGTCATTGATCAAAATGTTTAACAGCATAGGGCCCAACACAGATCCTTAGAGACCTCCTCCCAAGCTAACAATAAATCCAGTCATTCATAAGGTCACAGAACTTAATAATACAATAAAAGATTTAAAGTTTTAAGGGATTTTGAGGTGATCCGGTGCAAACTTCAATTTATAGATGAAGTATTCAGTCGTATCTAACTCTGCTTGATCTTATTTTGGGTTTTCTTAGCAAAGACACTAGAGTGGTTTCCCATTTCCTTCTCTAGCTTATTTTACAGATGAGGAAACTGAGGCAAAGAGGGGTAAATGACTTGCCCAAGCTCACACAGCTAGTAAGTGCCCGAGGCTGGATTTGAACTCAGGTCTTCTGGAATCCTGGCCCGGCCCACTATCCATCCATGAATTACCTAGCTGCCCCACAGATGAGGTGAAGTGTGTTCAAAGTCACACACATGGCTCCAAAAAGCTGTAACCTATGTAGTCACTGCTGAACTGCCTTCCTTTACATTTTTTCATGAATCCTTTTGCTATTCTTGACCTTTTGTTCTTCCAAATGAATTTTATTATTTTATTCTAGCTCAATAAAATATTTTTGGTAGTTTAATTGGGATGGCATTGAATAAATAGATTCATTTAGGTAGAGTTGTCATTTTTATTATATTGGCTCTGCCCATCCATGACCAATTACTGTTTCTTCAATTATTTCAATCTGGTTTTATTTCTATAAAAAGTGTTTTCCAATTCTTTTCATGGGGTTCCTAGGTTTGTCTTGGCAGATATACTACCATGTATTTTATATAGTGTGCAGTTATTTTAAATGGAGTATCTCTTTCTCTCCCTTCTTACAGGGTTTTGTTAATGATATATAAAAATGGTAATGAAAATGTAGGTTTATTTTCTAACTTCCTCCTTTGTTAAAAATCATTGTTTCAACTAACTTTTTAGTGGAATCTTTAGGAATTCCCAAGTATATCATCATATCATCTGCAAAGAGAGATTGTTTTATTAACTCATTGCCTATTCTGATTCCTTTGATTTTTTTTCTTCTCTTGTTATTGCTAGCAATATTAAATAATATTGGTGATAATGGGCATCCTTGTTTCACTCCTGATCTTATTGGGAAGGCTTCTAGCTGATCCACATCACAAATAATGCTTAATGATGGTTTTAGGTAGATGCTTCTCATCATTTTAAGAAAAAATTCATTTATTCCTATGCTTTTGAGTGTTTTTAATAGGAATGAATAAGGGTTGTATTTTGTCAAAAAAATTTTCTGTATCAATTGATACACCCATATGATTTTTGTATTTTTTATTGATACAATCAATTTTGTTAAAAGTATTACTTATATTAAACCATCCCTGCATTCCTGGAACAAATCTCACCAAGTCACCATATATATAATCTTTGTGATATACTGTTGTAGTCTCCTGGCTAGTATTTTATTTAGAATTTTTACATACATATTCTTTAATGAAATTAGTTTACAATTTTCTTCCTCTGTTTTTGTTCTTTCTAGCTTAGGTATCAGCACTATATCTGTTTCATAAAATGAATTTGGTAAGACTCTTCTGCCTGTTATTGCAAATAATTTATTCAATATTGGAATTAGCTGATTTTTAAATGTTTGGTAGAATTCGCTCATAAATCCTTCTGGTCCTGAAGCTTTTTCTTAGGGAGGTCTTTTGTGGCCCATTCAATTTCCTTTTCTAAAATAGTTTTATTTAGATATTCTACTTTTGCATCCCATAGGTTGTTTTTTCATTATTGTCATTCTCTTTAATGAAATAATTTATAATTTAAAATTATTTATGCTTGTCATTTAACCCACTCATTCTTTAAGATTAGGTTATTTAATCTCCAATTAATATTTTTCCAACTTTTTAACGTTTTTATTTAAAATTTTGAGTTCCAAATTCTATCCCTTTCTTTCTCCCTTTCCTCCCCCCACCCTGAGATGATAAGTAGTAACCAGATATAGATTATACATGTACAATTAGGCAAAATATTTCCATGTTAGTCATTTTGTACAAGAAGACTCAAATAAAAGGAGAAAAAAGAAAGTGGAAATAGTATTTTTTAGTCTTGGACAAAGAGATTTAGCTATACCCATAATACCCCGTTGAGAGTAATCTAAACAGAAGGGGGAATCCACTTCCACCAAGAGCTGTGTAACAAACACAATGGACTTCGTTAGAATAAGCCTATCTCTCATTATAATATTTTCTCATTGGTAACCATTCAAGGTTGATTTTTCACCCTGAGGAATATCAACTCATCCAACGGCAAATAAGAGTCTAATAGATTCCATGAAAGGTCTTTTGGTCTATGAGAGACTGTCTTGTCATTAATTATCCACCAGCAATAATTAATAAAATGATTAATAACCCAGAAACTCTATCTCTCAAACTTTTTACATATCACAAAGTCTCACTTCTTTGCCCTTCAGAATATATTGTTCCACGACATCTTTTAAGGTAGAAGTTGCTAAATGTTGCGTTATCCTAACTGTAGCTCTACAGTATTTAAATTAGTTTTTTTCCTACTTGCTTGTAGTATTTTTCTCCTTGATATGGAGCTCTGAAACTTAGACATGATGTTGAAAATGTGCATTTTCATCTTGAGGTCTCTTTCTCAGAGCAATTTTCCTTAATGATCTCTTGAGGTAGTAGTAGTAGTAGGCATAGCAGCAGTAGTAGCAGCAGTAATGACAATAGCAGCAACAAATAGTAGCTGGAATTGGGCCTGCAGAAAGCAGAGAAGGACTAGTAGAGAACCGTAATGTCCTCAAGTGGGTAGATTTCCTTAGTGGGGTTACATATTATTCTGTTCACATGGGCAGAGGCCATTTGGTTCAGTCTTCTCCCTATACACAGGGGTGAACCTAACCTAGTCTATTCAGGTAGGTAACTTTCCTATTCAAAAACCTTACCAGAGGCCATTGCATCAATTCCTTTGGTCACATATTTTAGCCCCCAAAGTATTTTTAATAACTAACTTGAATGACTTTTTACAATTCAAGCTTCTTTCTTCTTGTGTCAGGTGTATGTGTGGTGGGTAGGGGAATAAAAGAGATGGGAAGAAAGGAAAGCACCCAAGTTATGGAAGGGGAAGAAAAGGAAAAAAAGTCCTAAGTGATGACTATCCTAACTGGTTAGGAAATACTCATTTTTTTCTGAAGTGACTCATTGGATCAAGCACATCATGTCTGATTTTCCCCATAGTTTTTCACCAATCTAGCTCTCTCCTTCCTGTTGCACAGGTTGTGAAAAGTGTTACCTCAGGTCCCTGGAACTTAGAAATAAGAAAGGGCAGGTCACACAATGGTGTGTAGAATATAAAGATGGAAAATGGAAATTGCAAATGGCATGAGGACAGCTGAGGAAAATGAAAGATGCCAAGACTTGAGTGTATTGGGCAGAAGTTACACAGGGATTAATCCCAGCAACTGAAAGCCAGAAGTACCTCTGATCAGGAGAAGTCTAAAGTGATGGCTGATTCTATCTGATCAGGAGACAAAACCTTCCAGTGTTCCCACCTCCCCTTTCCTCAGAAGAGCCAATGAAAGGCTCCTAAAGAGAATCTTGACCAGGACTGTACCAAACATAGGGCCCTTCCCAGGTTTAAAGAGCTCAGATGCCCAGAAACATAGAAACCCAAAGGACTCTGAGTCTAACTTACAGACAAATAAGAATCCTTTCTTCAACATTCCCAAGAGCTAGCATTTGATAACTGTTAGTGATGGGGACCGCCACCCCTCCCCCCGACACACACACACACACACACACACACACACACACACATATCCTGAGGCATCTCGTTCCATAGCTAGATGTCTGTGATTGCTAAGCGATTTTTCATCATCTCAAATCTAAATTCACCTGTCTTAGTCTTCTGACCATGGCTCCCAGATTCGCATTGTCCTAGCAGAACAAACTCAATTCTTCCTCAATAGGGCAGCCCTTTACATTTGCCCGAAGTGTTTTCTTCTCCTGATGAAACATTCCCAGTTCCATCAGGTAAGCCTTCCTCAAAAAAGGTCTCCTGGTCATTCATCATGCTGGCCACCTTGTTTTGGACATTCCCCAGCTCACAGACTCTTTCCAAAATGTGTCACTCAGAACTCAGCACAAGTATTTAAAAGAATAGAAGGAAATCCAGATAAAGAACTATGGAGTCTGAATGCAGAACATTCTCAATAGAGAACTATTTTCTCTCTCTTTTTTTTTCTTGTGGTTTTCCCCTTAGGTTCTGATTCTTCTTTGCAACATGACTAACTAATGTAGAAATATGTTTAATATGACTGTACATGTATAGTCTATATCAGATTGCATACCATCTTGGGAAGGGAGGAGAGGAGGAAGGGGGAAAATTTAGAACTCAAAATCTCATAAAAGTGAATGTTGAAAACAAAAAATTAATCAATTAATTAATTAATTTTTAAAATGGGAGTATTTTCCCTTCTTGACTTCAACCCTTTATGCCCTGAAAAAAAACCAATCTGAGTGGCCTTGGTGTGGCCTTTCCTGGGCACCTTCCCAGAGAGGTCATCTCCCTCCATGTTTGGGACAATCAGAGGGATCATCTCCCTCCATGTTTGGGACAGTGATACTGGGGGAATCTGTCAAGGGAGAAGGCGAACCCTTTCCACAGAACCTTTTAGATTGTTCTTTTCTAGCTCTGAACTAGGTAGGCTCAGGTCTCTCTGCTGGAGAAGAGGCCCTGCCCTGCCCATTTTCTGCTTATTTGAACCCTTCTCTCTTTCAAAGTCCAGCATAAGTCCACTTCCTACTCAAAGTAGTCCATGGCATTCTCTGTTAGCTCCATGAGCTCACAGCGATCTCTCCCTTTTTTGAACTTCTAGAACAAAGTATGTTTTTCTACCAATCATCCTGTATTGCTTTTTAACCTTTTAATATGTCTGTGTCTTGTTAGTCAAACTAAACCTACAGTAGTATCAAACCTTGAGGGCAGAGATCATATCTTATATGTCTTTGTTGCTCCCATGTGCTTATAGCACATGGCAAATAATCAATGCTTGTTCATCGGTATTTTTTACTTTTCTCCTTTCTTGCTAAGTAAGAGACTATATCTTCGAAGGAACTAACGATGGTCGTGACATTTGGGGTCAAGAGAAAGGGCCTGGCCTGAGATGCGTGTGTGCGTGTGTGTGCATGTATGTGTATAGCTCTGTCCAGACACAACCTCCATCCCAGATTGATTTGAATTCACTTTATAGTCATTTCATGCTAGTGATTTAATGACAAGATACATAAAAATCCTCCCTGTCCATTGACCCTAGATTTCCTTTTGCACCAACCATAACTCTTGCTGTGTATGGCTGAGTGAGTCAGTTGGGAAAACAAAGCTTTTGCCAAAGGAAGAAGAATGGATACTACGGCAAGAAGATAGGGAGAGTCTGCTGTCGTGGCAAGATGACAGGTGGTTCTCTCCTCAGACTTTGGTGAGAGAGCTGGTGCCACAGTGTTCATCTTTACAGCTTCTATGACCCCCTCCTGATGGGTCTACTGGGATGAGAATTCCCCAGGAAGCTCCCCTTCACTTTGGCTGTGTATCTCAATGCAGCCTTCTATGAGATGCCCATCCCACAGATCCCAAGGGCCCTGTGGCAATCAGAAAGATGCAGATGAACACTTGGTCATTGGGAGAATCCATTCTTTCCATTGCAGGTACGGACAGGGACATCATGGTGCTAGAAGTAGGATTCTGGGAGAGAGAGAGAAACAGGAACTGAGATATAGTCCATACCCTCAAGAAAGGATGGACAAACTGAGGTAGAACCCACAAAAGTCCCAAATTTCAGGCCACCTTCCCACATTTAATGAGGTTTACATCCCAGAGACTTCTCTCTTTAAACTCTAATTGAACAAGCTAAAGTACAAAGTTGTTCCCAAATCCATCTCAAAGACCCCTATGGTAAGGTCAATTCTCTCAGCTTGAGATACCCTTCTTACAGATCTCCACTAAACCCAACTCAAACCTCTACTTCTTGCAGGAAGCCTTCCCTCACGAACCCCATCAATTGCACATAGCTCCTAATATAGCAGCCTCTCCTTGACATCAGTGAGGATTGTTTTAAAAATCTACATCACACTACAATGCTGATATGTGGCTTTATAATAGTCAGCATTGACATAGGACCTTAATGTTGCAAAGCATTTTTTACATCATCTCATTGGATCCTCAAAACAACAACCCCGCCCCCACCAAGGTAGGTCTTACTATCGTACCCATTTTACAGATGAGGAAACTAAGGCAGATAGAGGCTATATGCCTTGCCCAAGCTCACACAACTAATAAGTGTCCAAGGAAGGATTTGAACTCAAATCTCATTGATTGCAAACCTAGCACTCTATTCACTAGGTCACCTAATGCACATCATCTCATAGAAGCAAAGAATGTAAAAGTTTGAAGGGAAATTAGAAATCATCTAGTCTGCGGGTTCTTAATCTGAAATCTGTGAACTTGGTTTTTAAAAAATATTTTGGTAACTATATTTCAATTTAATATGACAAGATAGAAATATGATATAATATAATGTGATATAATGGAATACAATTAATGTAATGAAATATAATATGTAACATAACAGTATAATTACATATTATAACATGATATAATATGATGTAACATAATACATTTATTTTTTATACTATTTATTTTATTTTGTGTGTTAAAAACATTATTTTGAGAAGGGGTTTATGACACAAAAAAGGATGAGAACCCCTGGTATACCTCTTGTTATTGTTCATTTGTGTCTAACTCTTCATGACCCTGGTTTTCCTGGTTTGCCATTTCCTTCCCCAGCACATTTTACAGATGAGGAAACTGAGGCAAATAGGGACTTGCTCAAGGTCACACAGCTAGTAAGTCTCTAAGGCTGGATTTGAACTCATGAAGATGAGTCTTCCTGACTCCAGGCTCAGCACTTTATTCACTATGCCACCTAGCTGCCCAGAATAATAACTTTATTTTTAATCCCATTTATTTCATTTTGTGCATTTAAAACCATTGTTCTGAGAAAGGGTCTATCACACACATACACACACACACGGATAAATACCTCTGATCTAGTTCAACTGAATCCAGAGATGAAGGGCTCTGCCTATGGTTCTATAATTAGTTAATATTAGAAAAGGTACTACTGGGTACCTGAACCCTAGGTGTAGCATACCATATCCTCCCCATCAGACTGGGAGATCCCTGGGGGATTTTCCCCATCATATCACTGGCTTGATGAAGGCAAATGCTGCCTTTCCTCTATCTTCTGCATCCCCCTGGTATCCCCAACCTAAGCAAGCTTCCAGGAGAGATAGAGGCATACAAGGCATTCAGTCAGTGTTGGTCAGTGACTGATTAACACAGAGAGAAGCCACTATTACCTGTGACAATGAGGGAAGCCATGCTGACTGCCTGGCCCAGTCTGTTCTCAGCCACAGCCTTGTACTTGCCACTGTCCTTGGGGGTGACACTAGGGATGACCAAGGAGCAGACACCCAGCACATCTGTACTATATACATTGGGATTGCCTTCCAGGCTCTCATCATCCTTGAACCAGGTGACTCTAGGTCTAGGCTCTCCCTTAACAGCACAGCTCATGCAACATTCACAGCCTTGGGGTAGCAGGTGCGTCCGTAGGTTGACCAAGAAATAGGGCTTCTGGCTCAGATCTGGCTCCTTGACGTCGGGTATCTTCACCATGAACTTATCTGCAATGATAACAGAGAACAGGAAGCTAGAGGCTCAGGAAGGAATGATGGGCAGTAGTAGGATTTAGAGCTGTAAGGGACTCCAAAAGTCTTCTTGTCCAACCCCTGATCACACCCCCACAATCGTTGATTCTGCCCATCTGAATTTGCCTCTTTGATTTTCCCCTCTGGAATCAGGGAGCATAGAGTTAATGATAGAAATCAATTTCCTCATACCCTCATTTTACAGGTGAGGAAACTGAGATCCAGAGAGGTTATATATCATACCCCAGTAGCCCAACTCTGATTTGAACCTAGTCTTCTAATTATGAATTCAGCACTTGCTACTATACCATAATATGTACTGTCAGTGTGTATGTTCACAACCACATGCATGCATATGTATTTAGTAACCATATTTATTAGACTATAAAAAGCACTTTTTCCAGAGAAAAATGAACCCAGACTGAAGTGAATCCCCCAGACCCACTCTCTATTCTAGCTCTGATTCTGGGATGTCAAAGACACAAATAAACCAATTATACCCCCCCACATACTCTCATCCACAGAGGTACAAAGAGCCATGTATGAAGACAGACAGGTACATGGCTCCTCAAGAGTAGGTGTGTGGACAGGTGAAGGAGTAAGCAGTTTGGTGGGTGAGAGAAAAAGTGAGTACATAGGGAAATGAGGTGGGTGGGAGAAAAATGGTTCAGTAGGCTAGGAGGAGGAGAAGTGGTCAACACTCCAGGCTGCCATCTAGACTTAGGCTCCAGCTGTTCTCACCCTCCCCTTTCCTGTGCTCCTCCTTCCAAGTTCTCCCACAGCCCTTGGCTTATGAAACCTACAGCACTGCCTGGTGCAATGGCCAGGGATCCAGGAGCCTGGTTTTTGATCTTTGCTTTAATACTAACTTAATGTATAATCTTGTACGAGCTCACCTCTCCACTCTGGATTTGTTTTCTCTTTGGTAAAATGAGGGAACTGGACTGGATGGTCCCTTATATTCTCTTACATTATAAGAACAATAAGCAAAATCTTCTGGAGCCTTGGTCTTCCCATTTATTTCTGAAAACCCCTCTCTCCTTGTCTTCTTCAAGAGTGATTCTCTAGAAAGACACCCCAGAGCCAAGGCACAGAACCTCTTACCTCGTTGCTGGGGGACGCTCCAAGGTTCTATGGTGTCAGAGGGCTCACTGGCCCCCAGCTCACTCTTAGCCACAACGCGGAAGTAATACTCTTGGCCAGGGAGGATGCCAGCAAGAGTGAAACGATTGGTGTAGATCCGGTCCCCTACCTCCCGCCAGGCAACCTGGGCCGAGGAGCGTGTTAGCACAGTGTAGTAGAGCAAGCCACCCTGACCATCATCTGGAGGAGGCTCCCACACTGCTGTCACTGTCCCAGGGACATTCTGCTCCAGCCGGATGGGCCCTGGGGCAGCAGGAGATGCTGTAGGAGGAGAAGATCCATATGGAAGCAACTCTGATTATTTATTTTGCGGGGCACATTTGAAATCTTAGACCATTTTTTCTCTGCTAATAAAGCCCGCTTCTCAGAGAGAGAATATGTGGCCAGGAAATACAGGTGCATTTTAATATCAACTAAGACCTGGTGATTATCAACCCAAGTTTAGTGTGTGATGCTGCTAGAAGGGGATGGGGCAGGGAATCACCAATTATCTCAAGGGATATGGCTAAAATTTTCTGAAATCTGCTGAAAAAATTTTTTTCTTAATTCACTTGAATTTTTCCATAAATGGCTAGTTTTTAAAAGCAGTAGGTTGCCTTTCATTCTAGAATGCATTTCCATTCTCTTCCTTCAAAACAAGCTCAGGTGCTATCTTCTCCATGAAGCTTTGCCCAAGTCTTCTCCTTATTCCTCACAGCTGAAAGTGTTCTTGACCTCCTCAAATTTCCTCCCCCCTAACCCCACCTTTATTTTATCACCTTTTACCTGGTATTATAATTACCTATTTTCCTGTTCACCACCTCCCCACACACCATCTGCAACAACTAGAGGGCAGAAATGGTTTTGTCTTCTATGTGCCTGGCATATAGTAGGCATTAATAAATTTCTGTTATTTACTGATTACTTCCCAGTTAATTAGATGATGGCATTATCTAAGCATGCTGGCTATGTTTCTATGTCAGCTTTCTGGTCTGACTCTTAAACTCCTAAAAAAGCAAGGACTGGATTTGTGTGACTCATTGGGTCATGTTCAGTGCCACCTACAGCTACCCAGTTTATAAATTATTTTTTAATGATGTCACTTATAAAGTCTACATAGTCCTCAGCCCACTTGTCCAGGATGATAAATGGGGTTGTGTGAGAGAATTTGAGTCACTTTTCTCAATCCTCATTCTGTGATCTTTCTGCAGCCTTTGACAATGTTGATCACCTTTTTCTCCTTGATACTTTCTTCTCTCTAGGTTTTCGATATTCCATTCTCTCCTGCTTCTTCTCCTACATATCAGTCCATTCCTCAGTCTCCTTTGCTGGATCCTCATCTAGGTCATACCCATTAACCATAGGCGCCCCACAGGGCTTTGTCCTGGGCCCTCCTCTCTTTTCTCATTGTATTGCATCACTTGGTGATCTTATAAGATCCCACGGATGTAATTACCATCCCTTCAGGGACCTCCAGTCTCAAAATCCCAACTGCCTATGAGACTTCATGAATTAGATTAGGCAGAGGTTATTTATTACCTCTCTTTGTATCTCCGGCACTTAGCACAGTACTTGGCACACAGTAGTCACTTAATAAATGCTTGTTGACTGACTGATGGACAATTCACAAGAAAATTCCTAGGGCTTATAAATAGTGGGATCTCATCCCTAATCCTTCTTTCCCTTCCCCATCTCCATCTCTCATATTTGAGAAATTGATAGGGAGACCATTTCTCATTGCTCAGGTGGTACAGAGGAGCCACTCAGAATGTCTGTGATGAGTTGGTAAATATGTTCCTTAGGTACACAACTCCAGCCCCACAGTCTGAGTCAATACTGCCTGGCAGTGTATAAGGGGAAAGGGAAAGAGAATGATTTGCTTTACCTGACACTCGAATGAGAAAGCTGTAGGTCACCTCTTTCCCCTGTAGGTTCCTCAGCATCACAGTGTAGAGGCCACTATCTGAGAGGGTGGCCACTGGGATTAGAAGTTGAGTGAGGCCATCTTTGATGGTGGTCACTGTCCTCTTGGACAAGGGCAGCCCATCTTTCAGCCAAATCACCTCAGGCATAGGGGAACCCTGTGAACAGTCCCCACAAACCCACAAATCTTGGATTAGTGTCTCAGCTTAACTTTGACTACCTCCTCTGGACAGCTCCTTCTCTGTTCCTTTCCCATCACTGTGCTCAACTGTGCCCACAGTACCTTCTATGGATGCTTTTGGTTCCCTGTGTGATCTTGAGCACCTTGTCACCATCCCCTTAGGGGGAAGGCAAGAAAGAAACAAGTCGAAGCACATTGGCCATTTAGAGACAAACTTTAAAAGTATCCAGCATAGAAAGATAAATCTCTCTAGAGAACAGATGATCTGATCATCTTACTCATCCAAAACCTTATTCCTATACACACTCACACACACACACACACACACACACACACACACACACACACACACACACGCACGTGCACACACACCCCTCCAGACATAAGCCTAACTCATGGATCAGAGATTTTAGAATGGGAAGGGACTTTAGAATGCCATCCCTTGCATTGCATGCGTTTCAAGAACTAGGCACACATCTCTCCCCAAAGAAATTCAGACATAGTAGTTGTACTCCATCTATTGCCCTCATCCTGCCATCCCTTCACTTTCCTAACTCCCAATGCCAGAAGCTCAGTCAGTGATAAATGAAATGGGATCAAGGATAATAGATTCATTTCATAATCAGCCTAATCCAATCCTTCTTCCAAAAATCATATGTGTATATGTATACATATTATGTGTATACACATATACATATACATGCAATCTGATGCCAAAAATAATTTAACTTAGATTATCCATTATGTTGGTCACTTCCATTCACATGAATAATGGAGAATTGATGGTACTAGTAGTAAGAGTTTGGAAATGCATTTGTCTCTCAACTCTGTTCCTAATTCATCCCCACATACCTTTTCTAGAAACTTCTTCATCTTGAAAGGTCCTTCTACCTCTGGGCTTCTCCTATTGGAAGTTCTCTCAGCCCTGAGGCTTATCCTGATTGGCTGGTTCCTCCTGGAACCTTCATTTTGAGGAAGAGATCCATGCCAAATACATCTTCATTCCTCTCCAGGTTAGACTCCTGGTCTAGACTTTCTCTACCATGCCCTGCCCCACACATACACACTCCTTCATCCTCCTGCCCCTTTTTATTTTTTTCTTCCACCATTAGAACTAAATCTCCTTGAGAGTAAGAACAGTCTTTCTTTCTGCCTGTATTTGTATTCTCACTCTTAGTACAGTACCTGGCACATAGTACTAAGTGCTTACTAATAAATAACCATTGACTTGCTAACTTGACTTGAAGTGTAATATCTGCTATTATCACTAGAAGGGAGATTACTGCAGGTGAATTGCCCTCTTGGGGGGTGAGAGGAGGTATGTGATAGGAGTCAATCAACAAGCACTTATTAAGTACTTATTATGTGCCATATATTGTGCTAAACACTGGGGATACAAAGGCAGAAACAAACAAAAAACCCCAGTCCCTACCTTGCAGGAGTTCACAATCTAATGGAGAAGATTACTTGTGAATAACTCAACACACACAACATACATACAGCAGAGATGGCAGGTGATCTCAGAGGAAAGGCACTGGGGTCAGTCCTTTCAATGACATTCACAGAAGCGAGGTTAGAACCATGGATGTTAGAACCATAGAACTCTAGACCTAGATGGGACTCCAGATTACTTCCACTATCTCATCCACTTCTCCCATTCATGTGGTGCCGAACAGAGCTGGATGTAATTATGAAGCCATGCTGAATTAACCCATTACTCATTCATATTAACTGCCTCAACTGAGCCCATGCTGCAGCAAGGCCAACGTTCTCTTCTTAATTGGTTCCCTGTCAAACTCTCCACAATGGCTCATCTCTCTCTTCAAACATCCCAAGGCATCCTATCTTTCCAGTTCCATACTTCACCAAAAAAATAAAAAATGAAAAATGAGACCATTCACTGAGAGATTCTCTCTTCTCCCTCTTCCTTATCTCACATCATTAGATTGTCATCTTCCCTCCCTATATCTTCCTTCATTTCAGTCTCAGATGAGGTGGCGGCCCTTCTGCTTTCCAAATTTAACCCATTTACCCAGGCCCTTGATCCCATACTCTTTACCCTCTCTACTCTTCAGTCTCTATCTACTGGCCCATTCCTGAAACATCTCAAGCTTTACATATCCAAAGCATAATTAATTTCTTTCCTCCCAGACCCTCCTTGCTTCCAAATTTTCTTATTACTCTCAAGAGCACTATCATCTTTCCAGTCAATCAGTCTTGAAACCTTGCTGGCATCCTCAACTTCTATTTGTCTCTCAGACCATATCTCTAATCTACTGGCAAATATTGTCATTTCTACCTTTGCAGCATTTCTTATACAACCTGCTCTTTCTGCTCACCAGCCTAATCTCACCTGGACTACTACAGTAGCTTATATCTTTTGTTGCTGTTGCATCATTTCAGTCATGTCTGACTCTTCAATACTTCATTTGGAGTTTTCTTGGCAAAAATATTGGACTGGTTTGCCATTTCCTTCATTTTAAAGGCGAGGAGAGACTGAGTCAAACAGGGTTAAGTGACTTGCCCAGGATCACACAGCTCACGTCTGAAGTTGGATTTGAACTTGGGTCTTCCTGACGGCACTTTATCCACTGCACCACCTCCTGTCCCACCCTGTGTGTAGTCTTTCTCCAATTCATCCCCACCTCAGCTATCAAGGTGACTTTTCTAAATCATAGAGCTGACCCTGGCATTGCCCCTGCCTAGGGAGCTCAGTGACTCCCTAATTTCTCTAGGATTAAATATGAATTCTTCTGTTTTGCCTGTAAGATCCTTCACCATGTGGCTCCTTCTTACCTTCTCCAGTCTTCTTAGACTTTTTCCTTTATGCACTGTATGGTCTGGCTATGCAGGTTCACTTATCATTCCTTGCACACATTTTATCATCTCCCAACTTTGCACTGGCTGTCCTCTAGGCCTCCTCCCATCTATCTCTTAGTTACCCTGGCTTCCTTCAAGATTCAGCTCAAATCCCAGCTTCTACAAGAGGTCTTGCCAGCCCCTCCCCCTAAGCTAATGCCTTCTTTCAGGTTGCCTTTGTCTGCTCTGAATAATAGATTCTATATGTACCTAGTTATTCACAGATTGTCTTCTCCATTAAAATATATTTTTTTGGCAGAGAGGTTGAGATTTATTCTGAATTGAAGTAAGTGCCCCAACCAATGAAATCACAGATCCATTTGAATATTTCAGAGCAACCATATATGTAAAACTTTATTTTATGTATGTATTTAGAGTTTATTTCTTGTAAGTTTGCACTTAGAAAAAAATATTATTCTTGACAGAAAGGATATTATTTTCCTTTTGTGGTATTCCCAACACTTACTTAGAGCATAGCTGGAGCTTAATAAACGCTTATTGGCTAACATCTAGTCTAATCCCCTTGTTTTACAGATCAAGAAACTGAGGCACAGAAAAGGGTTTTGAAGGTCCCTGTTAGCACTAGATTTATGATGCTGTTATCCTATTAAAATGACTTGCCTGGCTCACACAGATAGCACATGTCATAGATGGCATTGGAGCCCAGCTTCTCTGACTCCAGAGTCAATGCTATTTTCATAGTACGATACTGAGCTGTAGGGAACCTTCTCTCTTGGTCCAACCCCCTTCTTTTACAAAGGACAACTGCTTGGGCAGTACCATGGAGAAGTCGATGGATAGTTAGTGTCAAACCCAGGTCTAAATTAGTAACAGCTCACTTTTATGTAGCACTCTAAAGTTTACAAAGGGTCCTCATTGCAACAATTCCATAAAGTAGATTCTCAAGTATTATTATTTCCGATTTATAGAGGAGAGTAACCAGGCTCAGTTTAAGTGACTTGCTCATGATTACACAGCCAGTAAGTGTCAGAGGCAGGATTTGAACCCAGGTCTCCTTAGCTCTGAGTCCAACTCCATTATATCCTAGTAACCCAGATCATCTTTGTGCTACATCAAACTCGTTACACCTGAGAAGATTAATTTGATTTTGTATCATTTTTTATTGATCCTATTTACAATTAATTCATTTTGTCCTGTAACTGCTTAAGTCATAGTTCTCTGTCTCTGAACGTAGTTCAGAATTCACCTGGTCTGTAATGGGTTAAGTTTAGAGCTCCAGCTCTCCTGCTAATCACTATTTTATTCTTGCATCAAGAAATTCTGCTAACTTTGGGATATGCAGGTAGACACAAGGGAGTTGGGTCTAGTAACTCCACAGTACCAAGTCATTTTTCAAAGATTTCTGGTTTTCTGTTCAAAGGTATCTGGGGCACTTACTTGCAGATAGACTCAGATAACAAATACATCTTAATCACAGAAGAGAAGGGGGGGGGGGTTTGCTAGCACCTTATTCCCAACTTACAACCAATCATACTATTCCCCATGCCTCCAGCTATATAACCAATCAGGATGCCCTCAAGCCTATGATGTCATCTACCCTGTTCTGTTCTTTGTTCTGTGCTCCCCAGAACCTATGAAAGAGGATCTATCTTTTTGCTCATGGTCTTTCATATAAATAGGGGCAAGCCACTGACCCCTTTCTTAGCAGGTAGTGCCCTATTAATAAAATGATATCTTGCTCAGAAAAAGTTCCTTAGTTTATCTTTTTGTTAAATTTCACCTCAACAAATTGTGGTCTGGTTTCTTGTCCATCTCCTGAACCCTAGAGAAGAAGGCTGAAAAATTCAAGGCTTCCATGATGGGGTCCTTACTCCCTGGTCCCAGGTCTGATCCCCCTTACACAAGGGAGGACTCACCTCGAAGGAAACAGGAACTCGGACCATGTCCCCAGACCTGACGGTCACATAGTTTGTGGTGGTGGTATCCATGAGGAACTTAGGAGAGACTAGAAAGCAGACAACCTTGGTCATTTCCCTCCCTCTCCTCTGCCCCTGGTACCCTGCCCTCCAACCTCTGCCTTAAGATAAGGGGAGAAAGAAGGTCTAGAGAGCAAGTGAATATCAGCCCACGTGACTCTTCCTAGCTAGGAGCCCAACCTGTCACTTTCTTCAGGCTCAGTCAATTTAGTCATAGATATAGATACCAAGAAACCCCTAAAACATCCCAAGACTGGGAGAATTGGAGTATGTTTGGAAGCTGGAGAACTGAGGTGAAAAGGTACAGGAACTGAAAGGAAAATATTGGGAGAACGGGTAGGAAGAGGGCCAAGAGAAGGAATAGGTTGAAAGAGGAATGTTAAGGAAAAGGGAAATGGGGAAAGAGAGGTAGTTGTGTGTTTCCTACAGTGGATAGATATCCATGGGTATTGGGGGCAATGTTGCCTCTCCCCCAAGTGTTGACTCCACCGGTCCCACCTGAACTGAGATGAGAGTTGGAGCTGACATGAGAGAGAGGAAGGAATCCTGAGGTCTGGCAAAGGCCCCTCAAGTCAGAGGCTCCTGAGTTTGAGTTGGGACAAGGGACAGCCCCTTCTAGATGACTATCTGGCGTCAACATTTTCTCATGGAAGCCCATTCACCTTGCAGAAAATACCAAGGTTCTGAGGTTCAAAAAATATGCTTCTTTAACCCCCTCATGTTACAGATAAAGAAATCAAGGCCCAGGGAGGTGAAATGATTTAACCAGAGTCATTTTTGTATATGAAATTATATGAAGACTAGTTGGTATCTGGGAAGTCAGGTATGACAAATGCCAGTGAATGTAGGCAGGGATGTTCTTTGAGCAACATATGTGTGGAAAATAGAAGGAAGAGAAGAACTGATAACTCACCAAATACGGGCATGACCTGGATGCAGGTATCCAGAGTGATGGGCTGGCCCTGACCCCCATCATTGACAGCTGTTACCCTCAGGAAGTAGGCCTCCTGTGACCGGAGCCCCTTGACAGTGTAGGTGGTGCCACTCACAGTGCCAGGATGGCAGCAGCTCCACTGGAGACTATCTAAGCTCCTTAGCTCCACCAGATAGCCCTGGACATCATCCCCATCCTGGGCATCTGGTCTGGTCCAGCTCAGCGTGATGCTGGCATGGGATGTGTCAGTCACTTGAAGATCTCGAACAGGACCAGGGGGTCCTGGAAGGATACAATGAGAATGTCAGCTTTCAGGGATGGAAATAGAGTCACTCTCTTCCAAGGGGAAAGTTCTGGGCTTGTTTTTATAAAGTATAGAGAATCTAAGATTCCCTATAGGAAGTCAGGAGTTCTCCATTGGCTCTTCTATGCTTTATAGAAGAACATGCCTAGAACAGCCTCCCTCCTCCATTCCACAATTTGCTCCATCATTGTTTAAGGTAACCTCCTTCAAGCTCAGTCCACCGTTTCTCCAACCTGGCTCTACAGCCCCTGACCCAAGCACTTTCCCCTTAGACTCCTACAGTCACTATAGATTTCAACTGATTTCTCAATGTGTTTTAAACTTCTTGGGGGAACATTATACACAGTATCAGTAATAGTATAATCAGCTTGTGAAAGACTTGGCTACTTTCTGATCTATACAATGATCCACGACAATTCCAAAGAACTCATGATTTTTAAAAAATTCTTTTATTTTGTTTTTGGGGATTTTTTTAATTTAAAAAAATTCTGTTCCCCTCCAGAGAGAGCGCTGATGAGCTCCGAGCACAAATTTATTTCTCATTTTCTCTATTTTTCTTGGGTTTTTTTTGCAACATGGCTAATGTAGAAATATGTTTTTCATGACTTCATATATAGAATGGGTTTAGTATATCTTGCCCTCTCAATGGGTAGAAGAAAGGGTGAAGGGAGGGAGAGAATTTCAACTGAAAAAAATACTTTAAATTTTTTTTTAATAAAAAATAAACTTTCTGGAGATGGGGTCAATCTTTATGAGGTCCTGAGTCCAAATTTCCCAGGTTCAGAGGCCCTCCCAGCTGTCACTCAGAATTCCTATTGACAGCCCTGTATTATCCATCATTATTCTTTAGTCTGTTTTCTAAATGCCTATTGCAGAGCCACATTCTCTTAACAGCTTTATTCAAATGTGCTAAGAGATTTACAATCCTGAATACTGTATGTATGCATGCAGGCTCCCCTTCATTCCCACCACCAATACTTATGTGTCTAACAAGACTGAGAGACTTATGTTAGACACTTAAACATATCTTTTTTGCCTACACATTCACTTTCATGTTTTGGTGATGCCTGAATATGAGATTTTATCCAGGTGGGGGAACTCCCAGTGTGGAAGTTCCTTTCACCCACATGGAATAGCGCAGGCTCCTGTGCCATAGGCGCTGTGACTTGCTATGCCAATATGCATCAGAGGCAAGACTTGAACCAAGACCTTTGTGATTCCCAAGGTTAACTATTTAACCATGCCTCTCTGATTCCTGCCTTTCACCCAGTAGTGCTCAATAACATTTGCTGAATTGAATGTCTGGAACTGCCTCTTTCCTCCTTTCCACACTGTGCCTCTCCTAAATGTCAGCTCAAACAACACTTAATTAATTAATTAATCGGTTGATTAATAAATAGATAAATGAATAGATAAGTGAATAGATAAATAGAAAATGAACTGATAAATAGATGAGTGAATAGATAGGTGAATAGATAAATAGAAAGTGAATAGATGAATAAATAGGTGAGTAAATAGAAAATGAATAGATGAGTGAAGAGACAAATCTATAAACTGTAGAACATCCTTCTCTGGGATCATTCACCCATTTCATTCATTCCATTCATTCACATGCTTACTGAGTACCTATGTACCTACTCTGAACTGTGTAAGGCTTCCTAGAAGATTGAAAGACAAATAAGGCGATCTGCCTGCAGATGCTTAAAATCCAAGAAATTTACCAAAAACCTATCAGCAATGCGCAGCCCCTACACTTGTTCCTCACTGGTGGATGGATGCACACTCTCCCTCTGCATCTCACCAGAGCCATTTAATTTCTCTGCTTTATGAGTGATCATTTAGGAGGCTGTACAAGTTGCATATCTGAGTGGGCAGGATTAGGAGCCTGTCCTGGGTAGGGGTAGGGGAGATGAGGAGGAAGGAGGACCTTCCATTCTGAGGGCTCTACACTGTGCTCCTGTTCTTGCTCTGTTTAAGGGACTCTTTCTGCTCCATCCATATGCTGAATCCCAAAGAACATGGTACTCCTGACCTTTGGACTTCCTGCCTTTTCCTGAACTTTGATTTTCCCTATGTTATCTGATCAATGACTTCTCATTTTCTCCCCATTGCTCCCAGAGTTACCTTGCCAGGGTTGACTTCTGCACTTACTCATGGGATCTCTAGCAAAAACAGCATCTGATGGGGGTCCAGGCTCCCCAGGGCCAGAGGGTCCCATAGCAGTCACTCGGAACTCATATTGACAGCCCTGCAGCAGGTCCGTTACCATCCATTTCCTCTCTGTGAACATCCCCATACTCCAATTAGTCATAAGAATCCAGCAGCCAGTCTCAGCCCCAGGCCCCTAGAAAGCACCCTAGGTGGGTATCCTACTATGGCCCCACCTATTTCATTATGACTGGCTAAGCCCAAAGCAAGATTCTCATGGTGACTGGAATCCTTTGGACCACAGAGATCATGGTGAGTGTGAACTGTAACCTAGATAAGGTCTTCTGGGATTTGGAACCATTAAGTTCAATCCTTCCATTTTTTAATGGTAATGTATTATATGAATATATAAAAATGTATGCTATATCGCAAAGTATGGATATATAATAAAGAACATATATAAAGTATATATATGTATATCAATAAAATTATATATATAATTTAACAAAGGATATATAATAAAGTATGCATAGTATATGTAAAATAAAATATATGTCCTGTAACAAAGGATATATATCTATATTAAAGCATGCATATATAATAAATTATGTATATATAATTAAGCATGGATATGTGTATGTTTAAAAGTATATTTTATAAGCATGTTTTTACAAATGTAAAATAAAGTGTATATGTATGTGAAAGTATATGTGTATATGTGTATGCATATATTGGAGAAGGAAATGGCAAATTACTTAGTATTCTTGCCAAGAAAATCCCATAGAGGGGTCCCAAAGAGTCAGACTTGATTGAACAACTGAACAGCAGTAACTATATGTGTGTATGTATACACACATACAGAAAATAAGACACACACACACATATGTGTATGTGTGTGTGTAATATAATATAAATTATTTTATCTCTTCAGCTCTTTGGATATTCTTTCTATCATATCTCAGTAAGGATAACAAGGGAAGAAGAATTCCACCCATTTGATAAGTAAGGAAACTGAAGCTTGAAATTATAAGTAATTTACTCAAAGTTCCACAGAAAGTTAGTGATGAGGCTGGGATTCGAACCATGTTGTTGTGACTGTTAATCACATTGTGGTATCAGATCATTCTGACCCTCCACCATCTAGCTGTGTGAGGGTGAGCAAGTCCCAATGCCTTTCTGTGCCTCAGTTTTCTCCCCTGTAAAATGAGGAAGTTAGAGTAGATGAGCTCTAAGATCTGTTGTCACTCTGAAATACCATAGGATCTTTCTATTAAGTCATGATGACCTAAGTGGAAAACAGTAGTCAGTAGGACTGAGAAAGTGGGAGGTTAAGGCATGCAGTTTTGCTGAATTCTTAGGAGTTGCATTGGCCTTGGCCTGAATCGCCCAGACCCAGAGTTGAATACAGGAATGAAAGCAAAATATTGCCTTGTTCATTGGCAACTTGGTTGGCCCCAGGGACTTGGGGCCAGGGGCCAGCAGTCTCCCATTCTCCTCTGTCTGCTTCTGCCACCCTAACCCCCATATCCCTTGTTCCCCACTCAAGCTTACTCACCAGAGATAGGCTGGTCATTGACAGCTGTCCAAGTGTTGCTTCCTTTCTTTCTCTTTTCAATCAAGTATCCAAGGAGGTGAGCACTCCCTGGGCCCTTGGGTGCTGTCCATGTCAGGGTGACACCTTGACTGGTAGCAGATGTAATGGTTGGAGCTGGAGGGGGTCTAGGACGAGCTACAAGAGAAGTCAAGGGGCAATGCAAAGGCATATCAGGAGTCAGACTACTCTCAAAAGAGCATGGGGAGCATTTACATTGCTTGCATGTTTTTTTCTGGGGCAGAGAGGAAATTGCACCATGCCCAGAATCACGCCTTTTGGAGCATTTGTGCCCAGGTTTCTGTGGGGAGGTCACCCTACCCCGGATGGAGACAGAGGGGGATCAGTAGCCTAATGTGGTCCCTGAGACCTTTGTGCCAAGGGCAATTTCTCTTGATCTCTGCAAAATAAAATCCCCAGGCCAATGGAGATTGGATAGAAGTTGGAATCTGGTGTTTCCCAAACTTGAACTCAGAGACACCAACAATGAAGGCAACCTGCTCAGAGTCTACCTACTTTCAGAACAAAAGACCAAGTAATTACTTCCCAGGTGTCCCATGTGTGATTTCATCCACACAGGAAGTATCTGGAAAAATAATTCCTGCCAATGCAGACTGGCACTACAGTCTTAGAGAGTTGCCTGGGGTGCTTGGTCAAGGGCCAGCATGCATCAGAGATTGTCATGGACCAAGCTCTGGAAAGGACCTCAAAGACCTTTTGGTCGAACCCCCTCAGAGGACAAAAGAAGCTGAAGGATGAAGTGATAAGTGATTTCACTAAGGTCACACAGGTAAGTAGAGGTGGGACCTAGACTCAGGTCACAAGGTCATAAACTCATTGCTTATGGACCTTGGAGTTTTTCTGACTTCAAAAGAAATCTAACTGACAGATAAAAGAAGGCTAGGGTCGAAGGTTATCATGGCCTCTACTATGGAAGACACCTCCCCAAATCATCTGGCCACATTTCTTGTCTCGGAATCTCAAGGGCATTTGCTGACTTCTCCAAGGGGAAGCTTTGTCCTGACTGGGATTTCAGCGTGGTTTCCTCCCGGGCTCTCCCCACACACCCCCTCACCTTCAGAAGCCACCAGCAGCTCCTCTGAAATGAGCGCCTCTCCGGAACCCTCTGAGGTCTCCGCCCGTACTCGGAAGGTATATTTCTTTCCTTCCTCCACCCGGGTGTCAGAGAAAGTGGTGACATTTCCAGGGGTCTCGCCAAGCTTCAGCCAGGTGGTCCTACCAGCCTGCTGCCTTTCCACCACATAGGTCAGCACAGCTCGGCCCCCATCATCCCTCGGAGGCTGCCAGCTCAGGTTGATGCCCGCCCCCCGACAGTACTGGACCTTCAGAGGGCCCTGTGGGTGCTGGGGCTTGTCTGGGGGTCAAAGGGAACAGGATGGTTAAAGAAGCCTGTATGTGTTTGTATATGTATGTCTGGAGGAGGCTTGGACTGGGAGAGGGTCTTTTCCACTGCTGTAAACAGGCTAATAATGCCTTCACCTCAACTTTCCTTCCAGGATTAGCCTATCCCAGAGGACACTGGCAAGTGGCTAGTGGACAACAAAGTATTTTTTCATAGAATTTAGAGCGAGAAAGGACCTTAGCACCATCTAAGTTCAACCTTCCTAATTTAGAGGTAAGGAAACTGAGACTCAGAGAGGGTCAAACAACTCAGCCAGGGTCACAAAGGTAGTAAGTGGCCGAGCTAGGACTTTAACTCAGGGACTCTGACTCCAAGTCCAGAATTCCTTCCATTATACTATGCTTCTAGGGTTAGCCAAGTGCTAAAGGTAAGTCTTCCATGCCCCTAGCAGAAGTAGGAGGCCCTCAGGGGAGCATCTCCTCCCAGGAGCTCCTTTAGCATGAATGGCATGGGAATCAACCTGTTCTGGCCCAGAGACTGATATCCTTGATCTTATCTTTGGGCCCAGCTACATTACTTGCTGCCTACTACACCCTCATAAGCTGAGTCAGAGCACCCAGGTGATGCTCAGCCCCTCCTTCTTCTAGACTAGGCTGAACTAACCAGAAGAGGGCAGGAGCATTCCCTGGAGAGGAAACCACAGGAACTGAAGTTGGGTTTGGGGGGAAAAGTAAAGTTGGGACAGTAAAATGAATGAGAGAGCAAGAAACACTCTAGATCCTATGATCTAGAGCTGGAAAGGACTTTAGAAATCATTCATTGGGTGGGATTTGAACCCAGATCCTGTAGTTTTAAATCCATGGGCCACAACATGATCTAAAGCCCCCTGTCCCTGACTAAGACTAAACCAAGGCCTCCTACACAACCCCTTGGGAACCCTGGCCAGAAGAGAGAGCTGGATCTGGCACCTATGACCTCCAGGGTGAGTTGAGCGTCCACTGAGCCCCCTGCATTCCTCAGCTGCACGCTGTATTGTCCACTGTCCTTGCGACTAGCGCTGGGGAGGCACAGGCGAGTGAAATTATCTCCCTGGTCCAGCTGGGCTCCCCTGTTGCCTCGCTCCACTTCTGCCCCATCCTTCTTCCAGAAAACTTGAACAGGGGACTCTCCTGAAAACGGGATCTTCACTGAGACAGTCTTCCCTGCCTTGACCACCAATGGCTCCTTCAGTTTCTCCAGCATATCCTGGGCAATGGTTGGGGGTTCTAAACAAAGTGGGACAAGGAATTAGTTCAGAGAGGAGCCCAAGTCCTGGGCACAGCTCTGGGCAAGGAAATCAGTCCCAGGAAGAAAGGGACAATGTTCTATCTCACAGGGTAGTTGTGAGCAAAGGCCTGGAGAACTGTGTAAATGTGGATTGTGGTTGTGGGGACTGTTGTGTTATGGAAAAGAAGGGAGAGCAGGGGCTCCAGTATGGGGGTTAGGGGAAGACAGTAACCAGGACGATCCCCGTAAGCAGAGGCCAGCTGACCCCTGAGCAACTAGAGAGATAAATAAATGGGCTTTGGTTTTATCATGGAAGATTGAAGCTAGACAGGTAGGACATGATAAAATAGAATGGAGGAAGTTAGGAAATGATTAGATAAAAGAAGTTAAAGCTGGAAGGGGATTCAGAGACTCATCTAGGGCAACTCATACATTTTACAGATAGAGAAATTGAGTCCCTGACTTGCCTTTACAAGAAGGATTTTAAAGCCAAAGAATCTTTTCCAGCTGAGCAGGAATTTGGTACTATTCTACAAAAAGGTTTAGAACACTGGAGATGTCTATGGGTCTAAATATTTGAGACTATGCTAAAGAAGGTTTACAACACTTAAGATGGTCCTTGGGTCCACATCTCTGAGTGATAACCTGCTCAACAATGAATGCTTTGAATGAGAGAAGCCTAGATCTTCTTATATTGACTTAGAAGAGGTCTTTGAAGTCATCTGGTCTGGTGGTTTACTGGATCCTTCTCTGATCGGCTAACTGATTGCCTAATTTTCACTGTAAGCATTTACACCTCTGTAATCTGAAAACACTACAAATCAGGTTTGATTTATTGTTGTTGTTGATTATCTAGATTTAATAAAGTGATGGAGAAAATGTTAATGATGCAGATTAAACTTAAAAGTACATCATGGGTAGATTTTTTTTGAGATACAGTTGTTAAACATTTATTAGCACACACTGATAGTTCAAACCCCCTTCCCCCTTTTTACAGATTAGAAAACTGAGACTGAGAAACATGAAGTGTTTTGCCCAAGGTTACAAGAGTGGTGACAGAACCAGGATTCATACTCAAGTTCATTCAAGAGTCAACTCTCAGCTAATAATGCCAATAGAGTAGAATAGTGAGGCAGACAATCCAAGTTACTTCTGTATATGTACATACATTTCCATATATTTACTTACGTATATTGTATGATTTAAGTGTTGGCAGGAGATTGTCACAGATTTTCCTGTTGCTTCTGTTCAATTCAGGATAATTCTAAAAGAAATCTGTAAGGCTTACCTTATCTGAGCCCATACTGGGAGCTAGAGGAGGAAGACCCCTAGAAGAAGGCTGGGGCAACTTTGGGGGCACCTTTGGAATTGAACACCAAAGATAATCTATCGTTAAAGTCAACTAAGGTGGGTTTGCCGGGTTTTGGGTTCGGTTTGGGTTTGGGGTTTTAGTCTGAAAGCAGCCTGGGCAAGGGTAAATGGTGGGGGTGGGACCTCACCTCGGATGGTCAGAATGGCCTCACTCATGTCATCCCCAGCTGCAAACATGTATTTTCCAGCCTGGGCCTCCTGCACTTGGGGTATTCGGAGTCTGTAATTGGGACCGTCTTGCTCAAAGATGACCCCATCTTGGGCAGTGAGCTGGTAGCAAGAACCACAGTAGGAGAAAATCACACTGCATCTGTTTCCCACCCCTCCCCAAGTCTGGCTACCCAGCTGTCCCAGCCCCATATGTGTGAAAGAGTGAAGCTTCCTTCATTGCCTGACATGAAAATATTTAAGTACTACAAATAAAATCCCATTTAAAACACACTCAAGAAGTTCATTACAAGACAAGGAAACTTTAGAGATCATCTAATCTAACACCTTCATTTTACAGAGCAGACCTTAAGGCTACAGGAGAAAAAAATGGATTTGCTCAAGGTCTTGCAGATAATGGCAGGGCTAAGACTAAAATCTGGGGTTCCTACTCCCACACCATTGCTTTGAAGAATGTTTTCATAAGGTGAAACTTTCTTTCCCTCCCCAATCTGTCTTTTTTGTACTACCAAAGAATAAGGGGACAGGTACCTTCACTCCATCCTTGAACCAGACACCAGGTACCAGGTCTCTGGTCAGGGTACAAGAGAACACAGTTTCTTCCCCTTTCTTGGCTTCTATGTCAGCTAGTCCTTGGGAGAAGCGACCTGATGGTACTAGACAGACAAGCGAAGGTTCTGAGGCACAGAGCAAGAGCCAGGCACAAAGCTGGCCCAGATTAGTTTCCCAGTTTCCATGTCTAACATCTGCAAGACTGATAACTGTCCCTGCTAGGAACATCTGAAGGCTTCTGGTAGCAATGCCACCAGCAGAGACCACAGGGAAGAAACCAAGTTGCCAATTTCTTAGACTAGGGGATAGTAAAGGTAAGAGGAAGGAATTTTGGAGAACTCACCAGCTAAATTAATAAAAGACAATGAGATGCAGAATAAGCCACAGATGGGGGGGTGGGAAGTGGTTGCCATCAAATAGCTTAAGTGACAGAGGTTTGGAAAAAATTAACTTAAGGCACTTTAGAGCCAGGATCCATCTTTGTGAGGACAAGAGGATCAGGGAAGAATCTCCCCTTTATTTGAAAAGTCAATTTATTTGATCACTGACAGTGAAAGTGTAGACTAGAGCTCCCTCCACTTGTGCTAGGAACAACATCCCACTTCCCAGTAACCCAGTCTCTCTCAGAAGTCAACCTCCACCGCGATGGGCGGCCAACTGGCAAATACTTACCTTGGGCTTCCTCAAAGAAACTGCCTCTGCCTTGCTTGTTTCTGTATCTTGGCTTTGGGGAAGTTGGAATTCTGTCCAAACCATCTTTCCTGTTGCCCTCATGGCCCATGGAATCCCTGCTCCAGTCTCCTTTTTGAGGTTCTCCTGGGAGCCTGGTATTCTCGGTTCCGTATCTTGATCCCCAAACCCTTCCTTCCCCAGACTTCCGTCTGCCTGAAATTCCTTTCCTAGCTCCTAACCCAGCCTGTGACTCTTTCCATACCTGGGACTCCTGCCCCTCTGATCCATCAACATCCTTGGTTGCTGTCCTCCCAGTCTTTCCTCCCCAGCTAGATGGGGAGGTCCCCTCCCTCTCCTTCCTCTCATAATTTTCCAGGGACCCTGGACCTTCTGGCCTAATATTTTTGCCATCCAGAGACTTCAGATCCCCTCCTGTTCCTGATGAACTTTTGCCGTCCAACCCTAGCCCTATGCCCAACGTAGACCCTGGATCCCTGCTTCCCCCTGATTTGTCCTCATAGCTTTTTCCTCTATCTTGGCCTTTCAGACCTCCCTCCATCCCTGACTGTTGGACACCATTAGCAACACTATCCCTCCATTGACTAGAATTCAATCCTCTCAGCACACCTGAGTGCTCTGAACCTCCAGAGGCTTCCTCTCTGCTATCCAGGGATCCTGCCTCACCCCATCTGCCAGCTCCTGTTTGGTCTGGCACAAACATCTTGCCATCACAGGAATCATAACCCCTTGTTCCATTCAGAACATCCTGAATTCCATTAATGGTACTTTGTACCCCTGAGCCTTGGTGTCTGTTCTTGACACTTACACCACAATGGCCAGGCCCTAGGCTATTCTTGCCACCTATTCGAGTACCTCCTGTTCCCTGGCTTCCTGCTGTAGCATAAATGTTCTCTTCTCCCTGCCTGGAGTGTGTATCCCGACCCCAACTTGAAATGTTTGAGTTCTGTTTTCCTTTTCCTATCCCCGGGCCACCCAGTGATGTATCATTTTCCTGATATCTCAGTCCTCCTTGGCCATCAGCTCTGTCCCCATGCTCTCCTTTTGAAGTTCTTCTAGTGTCCTGGCTGGCATCTTTCCCAAGCTCAATACCTACAGCAGCAGCTCTATCTGCAGACAATCCTTCTCTGCCAAGGAATTCTCTGTTTCCTGGATATCCCTGGGGCTCCTGACCATCCTGCCATCCTTCAGTTCCTGATCTCCCTCCTACACAACGTAGGTATCTTGATTCCCCTGGGCATCCAGGGTCATCTCTGGAACCTGGCTGACCAGGAAGGAAATCCTTCCCATCCCCAGATTCCTTCACCCCAGAGACCCCAGACCTATATGCTGTCCCAACCCCAGGCCCTATTCCTCCAGGAACCTCAGAGCCATTCCCATAACCATGACCTGCTCCATTCATGGATCCCGCTACTTTGCCTCCCATTGGGTCATCCATATAACCTGCTCCAACCCCAGCCTGCCCTGGAACCTTGCCCTGACAAGGTTCTATCTCCCCTTTGACTCTGGACTTATCCTCATATCCTAGTCTATCCAATGCTCCAGAACTCCCTAGGCCACTACCATAATTCCCCTCAGCCCCAGACCCCATTCTCCTGGACTCTTTTAAGTCATTTCTGTGACTTTCTTTTCCTGGTAACCCCATTCTCCCATGATCACCTAAGTCATCTCTATAACCTCCTTGAGCTCCTGTTCCCCTTCCCGAAGAACCCCCTAAAATACCCTTATCACCTGCTTCACCACTTGACTCCTTTCCTCCAGGTCCCCTTAAACCACCTCTATTACCTGCCTCACCTTCTAATCCCCTTTCCCCACCTAAACCTTCTCTATAATCTCCTCCATACTTTGACCCCTGATCCATGAAACCTCTTGACCCCTCATCATACCCTTCTTTGCCTCTAGCTCTGAGAAGCCCTGAAATTTCTGATCTATCCCCATGACTTGCCCCCTGTCCCAACCCACAGGGTCCTAGGCCCTCAGGACCAGTGCCATCATCAGATGACATCACTTTGGAGCTCCTGGAATCCTTCCGATAACTGGCTTCGGCTCCAGAATCCATAGCACAAGGGCCTCTAAACCCATCCCTACAATTCCCACTGTCTCCAGGCCTCTGCGGCTTTAGTCCCATTGAAGTCTGCCTAGACCCTACTCCTGAACCAAGCTCCACTGCTTCTGGGCTGTCAGATCTATACCCATAACCTACCTTCCCATCAGCTTTCAAAGCTTCTGAGTCTCCAAATCCCTCCCCATAATCATCCTCATCCCAAGACTTCATTCCTCCTGAGCCCGCTGACCTATCTTCAACACCTCCTTCCCCTTTAGACCCAATTGTCCCAAGGACTCCAGGACTAAATCCACCAACAGAACCTACTCTCCCTGAGCTTCCTCTCCCATCCCCCAAATCACTCTTTCCCAAAGATCTTATGGTCCCTTGATCTCTGGATCTGTCCCCATGTCCTATTTCATCCTCTGGTTCTGTTATGCCTGGAACCCTTGAATTATTTCTGATATTATCACCCTTTCCAAATACCATTCCCTGAGAAACCCCTAAGCCATTCTTATATCCTGCCCCCAAACCAGATCCCATCCCCCTAGGGTCATCTAAGTCACCTATATAACCTCCTTTACCCCCTGACCCTATTCTTTCAGGATACGCTGCATCAACTCCATAATCTCTCTCAACCTCTGATCTTATTCCTCCAGCATCCCTTAAACTACTTCCATAGCCTCCCCTTCCCCCCGACCCTATTCCCCCAGGGCCCCCTAAGCTGTCCCCATAACCTCCCCTTCCCCCTGACCCTATTCCCCCAGGGCCCCCTAAGCTGTCCCCATAGCCTCCCCTTCCCCCTGACCCTATTCCCCCAGGACCCTCTAAGCTGTCCCCATAGCTTCCCTTTCCCC
>CM053770.1:605667596-605798485 GCA_028658325.1 Potorous gilbertii
CCTTCCCCCCGACCCTATTCCCCCAGGACCCCCTAAGCTGTCCCCATAGACTCCTTTCTCCCCTGACACTGTTCCCTCAGGACCCCCTAAGCTGTCCCCATAGCCTCCTTTCTCCCCTGCACTGTTCCCAGTTCCCTCATCTCCATCAGACCCTAAGGTCCAAGGACCAGCATTAAATCTTGCTCTCCTAAAATTGGATTCCTTCCCAAGAGATTCTTGCTCCCCTGACCTAGACTCATAATCTACTTCTTCTAGTGACCCATCAGCTTCCTCCCTCAAACCCTTTTGTCCTAAGAAAGATTTCTTGCTCAGAGATGATCTCTGAGCCTGAAAGTCCCTTAATTTGTCTCCATTGCCTTTACCCCAACCTAGAGATTCCCATGCTTCAGGCCTTCCATCTCCGTAACTATCACTACCTTGTCCGGTACCCTGGTCCTGTTTCTTCCCTGTCTCTCCAAGGCAGGGTGACCTATACTGTCCCCTTTTAGAGCCAGAGCCATCCCTACCCTCCAACTCCAAATTCTCATCAGCCTCTGAACTCACTCCCCCTTTTCTCCAAGACTCTGTTGGACTGGTCTGAGAAGTAGACAAACTCCTCTCTCCTGTCCCAAGCCCCAACTTGGTATTCTCTCTATTTCCTTGGCTATAATTTCCCAGCTGCCCTCCACTGTCCCCCCTATTCTCCTTTCCTTCCAAGCTACTTCCCCATCCTCTGCCCTGAAGACCTCCAGAACCTGCCTCCCAATTCTCTCCTGCCTCCCATTGTCTGACCTCACCCTTATCTCTACCGCTGCCTTGCTGTGGTCCTAACATGAACTCCATTCCACTTTCCCAGCCATCTCCCTGTAGCCCATATCTCCCTGGGAAGCTTTCTCCCTGACTACCAACTCTAGAAAGCTGGTTTCCCTCCATGGATATGTCTCTACTTCCCTCTGCTTTGTAAAATCCCTTCTGTCTCTCTGTCCCCTTATTCAGGTCCCAGGTGAGATCAGAAATTCCTTCTTTGTCCATGGGGGAATCATTATGTCCTCTGGGACCACCTGTGATGTGACCACAGGGGAGACCATCATCTCTGACAGATCCTTCCAGGTAACTCCAATCCTCTAGTTTCACTTCCTTTATGAGTTTCCCTGAATCCTGGATGTCTGAAAACTGGGGTTCTTCAGCTTGAAGCCTATTTTCTCCATTGTTGCCATCATCATCTGTCTTTCCCTCTCTCGAAGGCAGGAAATCTTTGTCCTTCTCACCTTCCAGGAGATAGTTGTTGGGTAGAACATCAAAGTCATATTTGTACAGGAAAAAAAGACCCAAATTCCCATTATATGGATTCATAAACTTCCCACCTCCAACAATCCACCCATCTTTCTGTATCAGGGAGATCACAATGTTGGAGCTGGAAAGGACCTTTGAGGTCATCTTATCCAAACTATATCTGAATAGGAATTCCCTCTGCAACATGTCTGACAAGTATCCTCAGCCTACCCCATTGGGGATATTACTCTCACTAACGTGAAAACTTTTCTTTACATAGAACTTAACTTTACCTATAACTTCTACCCATTCTTTGCCCTCTGGGACCAAGCAGAAATGGTATAGCCTTGAGTGAGGAGACCCAGTCTAGGATCATCAGTGACTAGCACAGTACTTGGCATTTTATAAATAAACAAGTATTTATAATACTTGTTGATTGATTGGTTCTAATGTATTCAGTGGCACTCCCATTTAAGAATAAAAGCCAAACTCTGCTTAACACCCTGCAAAGTCTCCATTTCCCTAGCTGAGAAGGCAATTTGGTTATAGTGGGAGATCTCAACCCCATATCCTCTATCTGTCCATGGTCCTGTACTCCCCAGACTGCATCTAGCTCTAAAATTGGATCTCTCCGGTGGTAAATAAGATGTAACAGGAACATGTGTGACCCAACGTTGACAGTCTCACCTTTCACCACTAACCAAGCTCGAGTAGAATGGAGACCCGTGCCAAGAGAGTAAAGACCCATGTCTGAATGTTGGGCCCCTCTCACCACCAGCCGGTGGGTCAGGCCATCAGGAGACACAGACACCTCATATTTGTCACTGGGCAGGAGGGGCCTGTGCTGAAACTGCCAGAAGGCATGTGGGCAGGAACTGGAGAGGGTGCATTCAAATACAGCATCTTCCTGCACCTTGCATTGAGTTTCAACCAGAGGATTCACAACCCTAGCAGGGATGTCTTCAAAGAAACAAGACAGAATAAATAGAAATTTGAGATAAACCCCCAGATCACACAGATGTTTCAAAGACAAGTCTCCCTCCTTCACCTCCAATCCTCTACTTCCCTCCCCCAAAATATTCTTATGACCCTATAGTAACTTTTCATTTGCCAGAAAGGATAGGCAACTGGCTTGTGACCTTGGATAAATAATTCAACTTAGTCTCAGTTTCCTCATCTGTAAAATGGGGTGATTGAGTCTGAAGAGTTCTTCCAGCTAAGATCCTATGCTCAGGACTTCAGGGGCCTATATGGGGCACTTTGGATGACTTGAATTCTGTCCTCCCCTGCTCAGCCTTCAGCCATTGATAGATATCCTCAAAGGTGTTCAAATCCTCCTTCATCTGATCTTCCCATTCTCATCCCCAGCCCCTCCTAAGATGTACTTCTACCCAGTACAGATCAGAGAAGGAGACATGACTTAATGAGATAAGTAGGAAGGCCAACCCAAACTATGTAATGACTTGCATAAAGGAAGGTAGACAACTAGAGAGGTGACCTGCCCAAGGCATAAGGAGGAGGGGATGAGTTTGGTGCTAAAAGCAAAGCCAGGAAGTCATAGGAATTAGAAGCAATGTCTCTATGCACAGTAGAGGTAGAGACAGGAAGCAAACTAACAAAGGGACTTTGAATGGAATTTTTGCTAAGGGATTTAGATTTGAAGCAAAAAACAATTGAGAACCTCTGAAAGTTTCTGAATAGAGCAGTGATTTATAGGTACTCTTAAGTGGCTGTAAGCCTATCTTGCCTTTGATTCTGTGTGCCCAAAGTCCTAAAGTCTGAGTACCCAGAATCTCCCAGGGATTAAAAGGTAAGGGAGTTTGGAAAGAGAAAGAAGCTATGTTCTCTTACATACTAACCAGGGACCTACTGTCCATGCCTGGTTTAAAGAAAGAATCATGGTATCAGTGCTTTAATTTTTTTCCTTCTACAAATGTTTGAATGGAGTGGTTTGGTAGGAAGGAGATAATGTTTCACTTAGAGTTTTAGAGAAGGAATTAGACTGGGGGTAGAAAGCCTATGTGCCAGTTATGGCCCTTCCACTTATGAGGGCTTATAACCTTGGTCCTCAATTTCCTCACCTGCAAAATGAGGGGATTCGACTATATACCCTCTATTGTCTATGAGCTTAGGAATATTTCCATGTAACAATACAGATCCCACTCAGCTCTGGGTAGAGACAGCCTCTGATTAATATAGGATTTTAGTTGATGGCAACTTAACTATTTCATGTATATATGTCTTTCCTCTATAGTGAAAATGTAAACTCCCTGAGGAGGTATTGTAGAAGACATTTATTGTCCCAGCTTTCATGGGGCTGGGTATACAGAAGTCACTTAACTAGTGTTTAATGAATAGAAAAATGATATGGTTTATAGCTCACCATCTGCTTCCAATTCAGTGGAAAACACCTCTACATCTTCCACCTTGACCTGGTAGATGCCAGCATCCTCTGGTTGCAGGTCTTGAATGTGGAAATGGTAACGCTTTCCCAGACGCCTCAAACAGTGTTTGGTCTCATTTCCATAGCCATAGGGAATCATCTCACCATCCTTTGGGCAGAGGGAGAGTGAGGCATGGGAACATGAAATAAACAAGAAGTCATTGCTATAATCTTCTACCCCTTTTGTCCAGCTCCTAATTAGTCTCATAATTCTCCAGTTGGTGTCTACTGCTTGCCCAAAAATTGGCCTTTGCCCATGAAGCATGCTACTTGTAAGTTTAGTACTGAAGTAAAATAGAGGAAAAGATACAGAGGTTCCATGCCATCTGTTGAGAAGTAGAACGGAAAGGGGAAGTCGAAGGAAAAGGGGATAGAGTAGGCTGAAAATAGTCCCGAAGTGTTTCTGTGACTTTTAACAGGAGTGAATGCCATGTAAATCATATGCAAACTAGTGTCTATTAATGGAATCACCAGCTCAGGTCAAAAGTAGAACTATTGGCCAAGCAGCTCCTACAAAATGTGAGAGCTAAAAGACTGAAGTGATCTGGATAGCACAATACAAAGGAAGGACCCCTGTCGTTCAAATTGGGATATTTGCAAAGTATTCAGAGGCCCTGAAGTTCCACAAAATAATTCAATGATACACTGTGCCTACCTTATCTAAATCCTGCCAATTCAATAAATGAGGGTTGATAATTCCCAAAGACTAGTTGGTGAAAATATCATGGGCACTCTCATCAGCCTCCTCCTGTTTCTCTAACTATAGAAATCAGTGCCCTCTAAGTAGCCCCTGCTCTTCAGTGAATACAGATGATCTGTTGATTTCCATTTAACCAAAGGCAAAGGAGATCCTCTTTGAAGTGTTTGCTCAGGCATTGCTCCAGTAAGGGGCCCAACATATCTAATCCTACTGTGCATGACTCAGACCACTCATACCCCAGACAATCTCACCTTGTACAAGTAAATTTTGCTTTCAAAATCCTTGAGATCAAGTTCCAGGTCAAATGTCGCAAGTCCATCCTTGGTGACCTTGATGTGTCTCAGGTTGGAGACAGCATTGACATACTGTGAAGGATAGAAACCCCACCAACCCAGGAGAATTTCTTGTGATCTTTTTCCCTAGTGAAATGGAGAACACTCCTTATAACTAGCCCTGGTGTTATTTGTCCACCCAAAACACAAGGGCAGAGAACTCAATCTTTCCATTTCAATACTGGGACAATTGAAGGCAATCAAAGGAAAGAACTTGGCTAAAAGTTTCAAAGGAGGTCATTAAGGGAACCTGATATGGAACTCAGAAATGGGATACTTCTATGGAGCTCTCTGGAGATGGTAGCAAAGGAGTAACGGGGCTATAAAGGGAGATTTAGGGTATAAGAATTTGGAGAATGACAGGAAAGTTCCTTCAGTTTGGAGTCTGAATCCCAGATCTGCTCCTGGGACTCCCTGTGAGACTTTGGACAAGTCACTTCTCTATTCTTAGTTTCTCATCCGTAAATGAGAAAGCTGCACTACGATTGTTTCCTGTCCCAAATTCTATGATTCTAAGACACACTGGGTTTGGGCCTTTTCAGTGCTTAAGTGCCAAGTAAGAAGAAAATAGAATGGGGTCCAACTTTCCCTCTTACATCAATTGTCAATTTGATTTGTAGCCTGGGGAAATTTTGTTGTAGGGGATCCACTGTGGTCAGAGCCTATGTCATGATTCATCCACCTAACCATTCATCCATCCACCCATCCATCTATTCATTTTGTATGGACTGAGTACTTACTGCACATTTATCAGCATGGCGGGATGCTTTGTTAAAGGCTCTGCTCAATCAGAAGCCCACAGACTAAGAAAGGATGGTTGATCTTCAGGACTACGAAAGATTATTTTCAAGATGATAGAAAAAAAACTACTTTCCATTTTTACAAGTTGAAATGAGTTTAAAATTCAGTGGATGATTAAGTAGAAATTGAGTAGGGGAGGATTCCTATACAGTTGATGAACTTAACAGGGCAGTTAAGGAGGCCACCTTATTCTTATCCACTCAAGGGCTATCGGGGAATGATGCTGGATCAAAGGATCTGGATTTGGAAAGAATCTTAGCAGTCATCTAGTTTTTAATTCCTTGACTTCACAGATATGGAAACAGAATCCAAAAGAGGTTAAGTGACTTGTTCAATGGCACACAGACAGTCGTTTGAACTCAGGCCCTCTGACCCAGGTGGCAAAGTGGCTTGTTCATCCTTCCTTCTGAGAGAGAACCAATAACATTGGGAGGGTTATGTCTTGACTTGCAAATGAGTTTTAGATATGAGTGGGGCAGAGCTTCATAAAGACATTAACCTTTCTCCTCCAGCCATCTAAGTCCAGTGGCGATACAAAGGTTGAGGCAACTTATGAAGGACTCCAGGGTGCAGTGGGTGATCTTGGCCTTTCTAAATTAAGGTCTTTCCCAGATCTCGGTGTGTCTGAGACCACACATATTCAAAACACAGTGCACAGAGCCCTAGGTCTATAGTCAGGGAGATCTGAGTTCAATTACAGCCTCAGACCCTTAATAGTTGGGTGATCCTGGGCAAGTCACTTCACCCCGTTAGCCTCAGTTTCCAGTTCATTTATCTGGAGAGGGAAATAGCAAACCACTCCACTATCTTTGCCAAGAAAACCCCAAATGAGGTCACAAAGAAACAGACACACTGAAATGAATGAACACCAGCAACAGCAATAAACCTCTGATTTCAAATTCAATGTACTCTCTTGCATAACACTCCAGACTTCTGAGGGACCCATCATAGAGGGCTGGTTGATATGGTGTTGTCACTCAGAACCCAACATTCAAGAAAACAAAGTTTGGCTCTGCTCATTCCCAGGTACACCTTGAGTGGAGAAGGACATGGTGGGCTTCTTAACTGCCCTATCCTAAAAGTTTGCCAACTGTATGGGAACTTTTTTTTCCATTTTCCACTTAAAATCCACTGAAATTTAAGATCATTCCTTCTTGTGAAAATGGAAACTAGTTGGTTTCTATCATCCTGAAGACTCCTACACCATAACAAAACATGGCAGGGCTTTACTGTTCAGCAATTTCAGTTATACCCTACTCTACGAACATTAAAAGTACCCTATAAATGTGAGTTATTGTTGTTGTAGTGGTAGTTGTTGCTGTACTAAGGGATTTGCACAAGGGATGTTTCAGACATGATGTCATAGGGCAAAACATGAACCCAGGTCCTCTGACTCAGGTGATCAGTTGCCCCTTCTAGAGAGTCTAAGATGACAGGTGGAGAAGCTGGTACCTGAGACATCTTGGTTTCCTGCTCCTTTTTCATCTCCTGCAGCTTCCTAAGCATCCCCCTGAAATCTACAATCCCATATTTCATGCAGATCCGCTCATAGTCTTTCCGGTCAGAATTCATAAGCAATTGCCACACTTGCTCAGAGTCCAGCTTCTTCTTTGGCGTAGGGGGAGGTGCCCTAAGGAAAGGCATAGGCAAGGTCAGATATGTCCCAAGATCAGGCCAAATCATGAGTCCCAGGCCAAGAATTCAGGAACCACTGAGCTCCCTTGTTGAACTATAGAAAAAGCTGCTATCACAAAAGTATGTATGTGTACATAGATAGATTATATAGATAGATATAGAGTAACATTTTATACAATGTAATGCATATTTTATATATATATATATATATATATATATATATATATATATATATATATATACGTATTTGAGGGGAGTCTGAGAATTGGATTTGGACATAGGAAAATGTGATCATCTTGATAAGACATTTTCCCCTTTTCCCACTCTATCACTGCTCTTGACCTTCAATATGGGAGGATGGATTTGTAAGTTTAATTAATGAGGCAGTCAGTGGAGATTTTTCCACTGTACCAAGACTTAACCATTCATGACATGGTTTGCCATGGATTTTTAAAATGGGTTAAATCTAAGGCCCTGGGGGCAGGAAGAGGTTCAGCAGGAATGGAGAGGGGGGATGTTGAGAAGATTACTTGCATCTAATCAGAGGTTGGGAGAAGGGAGGTCACCATGGGCCCTTAGGCAGAAACAGAGTAGATATACAAAATGCAGTACTGCTCAGACTCCCTTTGATGAACTTTGATTTCTAGTAATCCTTTTGAATTATTATGGTTCAATTAATTTGTAAATAAAACTGAAAAATATATTGACTGAGGAAGAAAGGAAAAACAGTGATGCTTGAAGGAGAAGGCTTTATATGGTGTCTACCATGTGGCAGGCATTGTGCTAAACAATTTTTACAAAACTGATCTCATTTGATCCTTATAACAACCCTGCAAGGTTGAGGTTGCTGTAATTCCCGTGTTACAGTTGAGGAAACAGAGACAAATAAAGTGCCTTGCTCAGGATCACATGGTGAGTAAGTGTTTGAGGTGGGATTTGAACTTTGGTCTCCCTGACTCCAGGCCCAGGGCTCTATCCACTGCACCATCAGTTGCATCTATCGAGCTCTTTAGAGCTATGGTAGCAAAGGTTAAATAGGGTTCTTTGGGGTATAGGAATTTGGAGAATGAAAGGAAAGATCCTTGGATTTGGAATTTGAATCCCAGGTCTGACACCAGGGACTAGCTATGATGGTGAACAAGTCATTTCTCTATGGTAGGTCTCAGTTTTCTCATCTGTAGAATGAGAAAGCTGCACTAGATTGTTTCCTTTTCCAAATTCTATTGGAAAGGTCTTTCATACACTAGGTCTTTACAGTGTACTTAAATGCTTAGAAAGAGGAAAATAGGATGGGAACCAACTTTCCTTCTTGGATTGATTGCCAATTTGATTTGTAACCTGGGAAAATCACAGTGCAGAGAAAAATCTCATGTTCAGTGCCCTAAGCTGTCCACTGTCACAGTGAGCTGATAACACTCACTAGCCCTGGATGGGCACAGACTCACCGCTTCCTCAGCATCTTCCGAACATCCATAAGCTCCTTCCTGTGGTCTGGAGAGGGATAAGGAATGGAATTATCATGGAGGGATGAGGTGACCTATAGGATCTAATCTAGTACAGTGTTGTGCAGAGGAAAGAAAAGGGAAGCTGAGGGTCCTGGGATCCAGATTTTAGAGTGGTACAGAATTGGGGGCAGGGCAAAACTCACAGAATCTCAGGAAAACTGTTCCACAAAGCAACATACCCTCCTGTGGCTCATTGTGTCTCTTCCGATTCTTCCGGAAGCCAACTGCCCCATTCAAAGAGAGGAAAGGTATTCGGATATTGAAAAGTGAGACAGAGATTAAGAGCATTAATAGTCTTTCTTAGATACCAACTTTGCACCATGATGTTGGCGTTAATTCAATTCTTTCCCTATACTTTATTCTTACTCATAAGAACTGGAAAAATTATCTGCCTTGACACTCAGACACTTAGCTAGGCATATCTAGGTGTGGCTTGGTCTTACTGTTTTTCAGAATATATTAGCATTCAGGAGAGAAACATAGATTGGTAGGAAGGAAAAGGTTGGCAAGAGAAGTTATTCATTTATTTTGGTACCATAGAATTATAACATAGTAGACCTGGAAGGGACCTTAGAGAAGGGACTTTGTTGAATTCCCTCACTGAACAGATTACAAAATTGATACTCATAAAAGGCAAAGGAATTGTCCAAGATGAATGGCAAATCGTGACAAAAACCCACGTCTCCTTGCCCAGATCCAGTGCTCTTTCCAGATACTTCATGAATATCATTCAAATTATTGTGCAAGTTATATGTTTCAAAGTATACGTCACGCAAATAATATGCAAATTGAATGCTCTAGTTATTTTATAAGAAAATAGTTATGATTCCTGGGTATATAGAATAATAACTGTAAGAACCCCTTCATTACCCCTTGTCCCTTCAATTAAGTTTTCACGTCTCAGTCCTGTGGTGTTGAGATTAGATCATGAGATCTGAGATACAGAGTTGGAAGTGACTATAGGTGTCGCCTGGATTGATGCCTTTATTTTAAAGATAAGGAAATGGAGTCCCAAAAAAGGGGAAATTTTCTAATGGTTACACAGTAATAAGGGGCAAAGTTGGTATTGAATCCAGGTCCTCTGACACTAAATCTAGGATTCTTTAGTTTTTGTCTGTGTTTTATCAGAGACCTTAAAATGGTGATCTCTCTGCCCATCCATTTGGCAGCTCTTTTTGTATAAAGCTAGGGAAGGATATCTAGGAAAGCATTGCAATTTGGACTTCAGTTCAGAAGAGCCTGTTCCCCTCCATCCTTATTGAAAATGGGAGGCTATCACCAGATACTCTGATTGGATGAGAGCCCCTCGGTTCTGTACTGTCTTTGGTCAAAGTCTGGCCACAACTAGCTCACCTTCAATGACTGTGAGCTTTGCTGAGCACATAGCTTCTCCATATTCATTTACAGCCAAGCATCGGTAGGTATCTGTGTCATCTCCTGTCAACTTGTTGATCTAAAAGGGAAAAGGTGGGAGATGGACAGATAGAACTGTCTAGGATTTCCAAAGGTCACCATATATTCCCTCTCCCCTTTAGCCAAAATTCAACCATCTCCTCCACTCCTCTTCTAACAGCCCTGTTAGAAGCCACTGCTAACTCAGTTGGGTGACTAAGTCAGCTGAGTAGAAAGGCAGAAAACGATTTGCTGTTTAGTTTTCCCCACTGTCAACCTAGACTTGGAAAGACTGACGGAAAAGCTTGGAAATTTGCTACTTATAAGGCTGATATTTCATTCTTAACCAACAAAGCCTGTGCATTCCATAAAAATCCAGGTAAAAAATATGTCCCCTCCATGGGTGCCCTACTTGGTCCCTGCTCTCCAACTAGAGGAACATGGGTCACAATAAAAGGTAAAATGGACTCATTTTCAACCAGAAATGTCTTAATATTTTTTACTTTTTTTGGCAATGGGGGTTCTTTACTAAGTATGTAAATGAGACATGGAGGGAGAACGAGGAGATATGTGAGGGAACAGAAGAGATGGGGAAAAGGGACATTGTAATGCAAGATCCTCAGTCTCCTTACCTGGAGCACATGTTCTATGCCTCCAGGTTGGGAGATTTTGTACTTGTTGGGGTCACTGAGATCACCACTGGTACGATACCATTTCACCTCAGGTCTAGGCTTCCCAGAGACCATAACCCGGAAGATGGCATTTTTCCCTGGGAAGAGGGAGATCCAAAATGAATGGAAGGAATCAGGACAGATAGAAGGATGAATCAGAATGGGGGTGGGAGAGGCAGAGTGGGAGCCAAGAAAGAGAGAAGATGAGAAAAGGAAGGGAGAAAGAGGGAGAGGAAATGTGAAGAAAGGGGGATATTAAAGGAGAGGTAGTAGGAAAGTGAAAGAGGAAAAGACTAAAGAAAATGGAGAAAGAAAAGAAAAAATGGGGGAGGAAGGAAGGGGAATGGAAAAATGAGACAAAGGAGGAAAGAGATAAAGGAGAGGAAGAAAGAAAAGGGACAGTACAGGGGGAGAGAATGGAGAGAGGACAAGGAGAAAAGAGGAAGAAAAAAAAGAAAAGAAAGAGGAGAGAGGAAGGAGGTGAAAAGGGTGAAAAGAAGAAGGGGAAGAGAAGAAAGAGAAAGAAAAGAGGGACAAGGGAGAAAGAGGAGGTATAGAGAGGAGGAGGAAAGGGAGGGAGAGAGAGAGCATGTCAAGATACTCTTAGGGGACACCCTGTTTTCAGAGCCAACACCCAGCAAGCAGGCTGTGCCCCAAGCTTGGCATAACAACAATCCTTTGCACTCCCCCTTTGGATGATCTCAATCACAGTAAAATCCCAGAATTGTTCACGTAATTATTGCATTGCTTTAACCAGCACCTGGCATTCTCTAAACACAGACAAGTACCTGCAGCATGGTCATGAAGCTCTGCTATGAATCAATCTTGTCTCATTGTTGCTGTTAACACTCATTGTTACAACTACAGCTCACTGCCTGGCCATTGATTAAAGTATAGAGGTCTACACACACTAAAGCAGGCTCTCCCACTGCGGGGGCACATTTGTCTAGTTCCCCTCCTTGCTTGCAAGTCATTTCCCTCATGATGAAATGCAAACTTCTGCCTTGGTCTCTGCACAGTTACCCTCGTTTGCTCTGTTCAGCTCTGGCCTCTATAGGCCAAGAGTTTTGGTTCAGTTGACAAGCAATACTCCTGTTTTAAAGATATCCCATAATTAAGGTTTAAAGATACTCCCATAATTAAACACTTTATCTATGTTTTTCTTGCAGAGAGAATACCTTGTTCTATTTTTTTTCAATGTGGTGATGAGACAAGGGAGGGATGTGTGTGTGTGTGTGTGTGTGTGTGTGTGTGTGTGTGTGTGTGTGTGTGTAAGGAGCTATTTACTCAGCTCTCATTACTAACTCCTATTTTAGGACTGAAGGAACCAGACACTAAACCTCTTCATTTTGTCAACTTATTCTTTTCTTTACTATTATTCCAACTGTATCCCCCCTCAAATGTCTTGTGAAGCAATAAAGTGTATTTCTATTTCTTGTTTCTAAAAACCCTGGGAGTCTATCCAGTCCTTGCTTTCTAACCCTACCTTCCAGGGGCCCTAGGAACAGTTCTGATCATAATTTAGGAGACATTCTAGGGCCTGGGGAAGGGTGTCAAGAAGCCAAAGTATGAAGGTAAGTACTGTATTATCCCCCAGAACATAGACTGAGAGGCTGAGGTGAGCTTGAGGGATAGCACTGGGGATCTGGCATCCTTTTGAGAGACTCACCTTCTGGCAGAGCCATCGTGACAGGTTTCCGCTCAAAACTGGGAGTGCTACATCCTTCCGGAATTTCATCCACCAGTTGCCTGATGGTCACCCCAGGAATGCTGGTCTTCTTGAAAGGCTTCCCTGGGGAAGGAGAGAAGAAAAATAAACTCACCCCACTTTCTGCCCCATCCTGGATTTTCCAAGTTTCTCTACATAGCGGTATTCAATACTCACCATTAAGACCATCTTATTGGATCATAGATTTAGAATTGGAAGGAACCTTAGAGGTCATGTAATCCAACACCCTCTGTTTACAGAAGCCTGGAGAGATCAAATGATTTACCCAGAGTCACACAGAAGAGCTGGCATGGAGGTCTATAGAGAGATACTGAGAAAAATGGAACTTTATTCCTCCATTATCTCTAAAGTGGGGTACAATGGATAGAGCACTGTGTTTAGAATCAGGAAGATTCATCTTCATAAGTTAAAATCCTGCCTCAGACACTTCCTAGCTGTGTGACCCTGGGCAAGTCACTTAACTTTGTTTACTTCAGTTCCTTATCTATGGAGGAAATGGCAAACCACTCCAGTGTCTTTGCCAAGAAAATTCCAAATGGAGTCATGAAGAGTTGGACACAACTGAAAAAATGACTGACTGATCTCTAAAGTCAGTCTGCTTAAGACACTTTGGAATAGTCTGGACAACAGAGCGCTGGATTCCTGTCCTCCTACTACTCTCTCTTTTTTTACAGTACAGTCAGTATGATTCATTGTCCCTTGGGAGAGCAGCCCCTCTCTCCTGCCCACTCAGTATGGCTAAAGAATGGACAGAAGAGGCCACCTCTGGAAGAATGCTTTGGGATCCCCAGACAACTGCTAGTATAGAAATGTGAGAGTTAGTAATAGGTGAAAAGATGAAAAACAACTAAGTCCTTGATCTGAAGGAGTTTATAATCTAGTGTTAGGGAAGCAAGAAAGATAGAGATGTGCAAATAACTATAATAGTATGCAATCTTAGTCTATGTTCATATTGCAACAATATTAGATAATATATGGCATATATTAGCATAACATTACTATTATTACATATAACATATAGCACTGTAATACCATGCATATTATTGTACATTATATAAGGTTGTATATAATATTGTAATAAAACGTATGCTATTGTATCTTATATAATATAGTATACAATATAATAAACATTGTTATAATAAAATAATATATTGCTAATATTATATAATATACATAATTGTATATGAGATAGTAGTATATATGATATAGTATGCTATAAATGATATATAATATAATATAATTGACATAATATTTAGATTATGATTTGATGATAATATATGAGTATATGATATTCTACGTTCTCTATTCCAATGTATTATATGCAATAGTATCTTTACAGAAATAACTGAAATGTTAAGCACTTAGGAGAACTTGGAGGGTCTGGAAAGATTTGAACAAGAAGAGATAATTTATAGTTAGACTACTGATAAGATTTTATGAATCAGATGGGCCATACAAAGCATCTTGAAGGAAGAGAAAGATCCCTGCCTGTCAAAATTGCATGAATGCCAAGGGAATTCATCCGGGGTATTGGAGGCAGCATATGCAAAGATAAAGAGGTATGAGAAAGTTAGTTGAGACAGGCAAATAACCAGTAGTCTGGTTTGACTGAAATACAGAGTATCTGAAGGGGCATGGTGTAAAATAAGGCTGGAGAGGTGATTTAGAGTCACCATCTCCCTTCAGAAAGCTTACATCCTAATGGGGGAGGTTGTCAATAAAGAGCTTTCTTCAAAACCAGGAAGACCTAGGTCCAAGTCCCATCTTTGACATCTACTGACTGTGTGGCCCTTGGCAAGTCATTTAACTTAGTGCTCTGGGCAGTTCTCTAAGACCATAATTAGCAGAGGATGCACCCACCTGCACCTGGAGAGGGAGTTTGCTCACTTGAGAATCCCTTGTTCTGCCAACATCACAGATCTAGTCCCTATCCCTGATACCTGTAGTAGCTACCTCAAGAAGTACGACAGCACAGTGGAAGAGCACCACCTTTGAAGTCTGAAAGAACTAGGTTCAAAGCTGGCACACAGGGAACTGGTAAGCTCTCTAAGACTAAAAATTAAAGATGAGCTTCCTATGTGCAAGGGTGGAGAGTCTCCTTCAATGAGAATGAAATCATAGGGCCAATCCCTTCTGTCCAATCCTTTAAAAAGGGATCTATTCTGTAGGGTTAATTTGAGGAAAGATCTCCTCATCATGAATGTAAACACTTGACAATCTTTTAGAGCTACTACTAAATGCCCCCTCCATGTATCTGTCTTTCAGTCTCCACCTTGATCTCAGCTACTAATCCAGAGTCACGACTCCTTACTCTTCCCTGCTTGTGTTCTCAGATGTTTCTTCCTACTTCCAGTTCAGCTGTCCATCCCTTCCCTTCCTCCATTATGAAAAGAGATGAAGTGGCGATGAGTTTTCTCTTACCTTCCATGGTGCTACTTCTTCCAATGCTCTACCAGGCCTATGTTCTAGGGGGCATCACCTGTGTGGAGCAAGGTTGAATTATCACTTGTCTGAGATGTTGTAAAGAGAATCCATGTTTCAAGAAATGGGATGTTCTAGGTACCTCTGAATTCCTTTCCAATTCTGAGATGCCAGAGTCCCATGGTTCTAGCACTTGTGTAGGAACCCAGAACGTTCACTGTGAAATATCATTATTTGGGATGGATGGAGATTAATACCCTAAGGGAAGTGGTTCCTAAAGTTTTATGCTGTAGACCCCTTTGACAATTTGGTGAAACCCATGGAGGCCTTCTCAGAATGTTTTCTAATGCATAAAATTAAATACATGGGATTACAAAGGAAACTCAGTTATACTGGAACACAATTATCCAAATAGTTTTAAAATTAAGTTTACTGGCCCCGGATTCAGAACACCATTGCCTTAACCCAGTGGCTAGATCTTTTCTAGGTATGCCTGGCTTTCTCTGTGAGAGCAGTCTTACCTTACCCCCCCCCCCCCCCCATCACTACTCAGCCCGAAAACTATGAGTGCGTAATAGAAACTTGGGAGAATACAAACTCTGGGAATTCAAAATTTCTCCAGCTGTTTCACTGTCTAGTCCTCTCTTGAGTGGGAAAGTGTTTTTTTCATGGACCTCTTGATTCCTCCCCCACTGTGGGAGACTCCCCTCGGGCAGGATACAAATCTTCTCCCCACCCAAGGCTGGAATCTTCCAAATCCATAGGCTTGCAGGAGATAGTCTCTGACTCTTGGCGGCTTTGAGCGGTCTTTGGCTCAGGGACTATCTGACCCCCGTAAATCCCTCTACTCCCCCTCTGTGGATTGTGAATTACAGCGTCAGGTGTGAATGAGAGTATTTCCTACCATTACAATCCTCCAGTCTGTTGTCTCACCACCAATCCCAACCCATGGTGGCCACACCCATAGGAAGAGAAGGAGAGCAAACAATTCCACCTTCTGAAACCCCAACGTATTCCTTAGACTGAGCCTTCAAAGGAATGACTTTTGGAATGGAATTCCCCGGGGAATTATAGTAGTTTCCTTTGGGGGGGGGTTCTTTATGGGGAACATGGGATGGAGGATTGCTTTTGGGAACCTAGAACAAGAATGCTCAAACAAACCAACCTTCCACTGTGATTGACCTAATGTCATTGAACCCCAGTTGGAGGACCTGTCTGATTTTTCTGGTTCTCCCTTCCTAACCCAAAGGCCCTGCCATCAGATCAAAATTCCCCGTGACAGAGAAAATTCCTTCACCAGATTGACCTTCTCTCCTTTCACAACTGTAATCTCCTCCCACTCACTCTTCCCACCCCTGTGCATCTTTTCCCATCCACCCTCCCCAACAGCACCCCAAGCAAGATCCGCTAACCCCCACAAAATGGCCGTTGTCGCACTGCTATCCCGGGAACGCCAAAGTGTGCCAGCCGCATTCTGGAGTTGTCACAAGCTCATGTCACTGCCAGGGCTAGAGCGTTCTGGGGGGGTGGGGTGGTGAATAGCGGGATGATGGGAGGACAACCACCAATTAAGGAGAAGTCTAGTTGGTTCTGCGCTGGGGTGGGGTTGGAGGGGGAGAGCTGATCCTGCTGTTGGCTCGCATTCTGATGTTATCTCTTCAGCAAAGCATTCCCATTCCACCCGTTCTGGTGGAAGGCAAGATATTGGTAGGTGCCTGAGAACCACGTGTGAAAGAAGTATGAGGCCACTGGAATCACCATCACCATCAAAAGAGAATTACTAAGCTACTAACTGAACATGGTGATGTGCTATACATTATACAATAAGCTCAAATTTTCTATGAATGCAAGGATCTTCTTGAATGGAGGTGGGGGGTGAGGGAAAAGGGTGAGTATGGTATCCTATATTCACTGCTTCTATTTTTCCCTCCTTTAGGATCTAGAAGATGATCCACCAGTAAAATATCCCTCTTCATTCTGGGTTTCCATTCCCAATGAGTATAGCCAGGACTGTGAATTAGGAGAAATGATGAAGATACTTTGAGAATTTCAGGGCAAAGTAAACACCACTTTATCCTTCTGGTAAATAGGGGAAACTAAGGCCAGTGAAAAGATATGGATAGAGCAGAGAAAGAACTGAATTCCCTCCCAAACTGCTCACTACCAAATTTAGGGAAAAGACTCAATTCAACCCCATCAAGACTCTTCTTGACAAGATAAGGGGTACAGGATCTGCCCAGTTTTCCTCTAGGATTCACCTACCATTCTACCCTCCCACCTCCATCTCAGTTCCATCGTGAAGGTTCCGTTCTCCTTCCATTCCAGCTGGGGTTATGGCTCTGACATTGACAGGAGACAGGGACAAACGCCTCAAACAGATGCTTCTCTCCACAGATTCAGCTATATAATTCATTAAATCTTGACTGTTGGCCAAGGTTTCTCCCCCATCCTTAAAATCACTTGTCAGGGAGAGAGTTAAGAAAACTTTAACCCCTTGTGGACCTAGTAGTTATGGAAGAGAGGCCCCACAGCTTCCTATCATAGCTTAGGATCTCCTTTGCCTGTACCTGACTGATCCACTGAAGATATACCCTCCCTTTTGGGGGGTAAATGTCAACCAGACAATAATCCAAAATAGGAAAAGATCCTCTATTTCACAATTTTTCTATATGCAATTTTCAGCTTCTGAGTTGATTCTGAGTCCAAACAAGAAGGCATCTTCTCTGTACAAATGCCTGACTTTGCATTCATCTTATCCTCTGGCAATGGGTTCCTTCCTTCAGAATTTCTTTTTGAAGGTAATCTTTGCCTTCTCCCTAAGAACACCCTGCATTGCACCAGGAGGGAACAAGATTGAAGGGAGCTACTCTGGTCTCTCCAAAACAGGGTAAATTCCATTGAACGTCTCCCACTGAAATTGTTTCTTCAAGAACCTCAAGACTGACTGAAGCGGACAACAATGTGCCATATAGAAAATCTGCCCAGCAGGGGCATTCACTATTGGCTTGGTATGACAGTGTTGACCGCAGTACCAGGGGCTTATCCCAGAGAGGTAGTGTCTTTTTCAGAGGAGAAATTGGGGTGACGGAGGGGGCAAGAGGGAAAAGAGCTACTTCCCACTTCTCTCCTGCCTTTAGCCTGAGTCACTGATCAAAGAATCAAGAGACAAGGTATGCCCACCTTACCTGTGCCCGCGAGCGACTGTTCAACAGGCTTGTTGCCTGACTGCTGTTAAGTTCTCTCCTCCTTAGCCCCAGCTGCTGTTTCCTGCAGGAGGCTCAGAGCTGGACTGCTGACTAACAGAGAATGGGAGGAGATGTAGGTCATAGAATTCCCCCCCTCCACCCCTCTCACTTACTCCTGCCCTGCCCTCATCTTCTTCACCCCCCCTCCACCTTCTCCCAGGCAGGGGAGAGGCTGGCTATGTCCAGCCCCCCCTCACACACACACACACACACACACACACACACACACACAAACACAAACACACGCGCACACACACACACATATGCACACACACACCACTACTACTACCACCAAATACACACCACACACGCCAAATACCAAAGACATACCACACATATTACATGCACACAACTCCCCTGAATCATTCTCCTTTAGTTTTCTCCTAGCTGTTTCAGACTTTGATCAAGATGTTTTATTCATTTAATGTGAATTAGTTCAATGACCATTAAGCTATCATTTGGGTGATGCAGTGGCATACTGTTTCCTGCAAGGCTTTATTCTTCTCTTGGCTGGCTCTGGGTTCGGAGGGGTGGGAATTGCACTAACAGATTCAGCCACAACCCTCTCTAGGTGAGGGGTTTAATAAATGTATTTCAATATAATTGGCTTCCTTTGTAATTGTATGTAACTGTATTTATTTTACTCATTTAAAGACATTATTCTGAGAAGGGGTCCATAGATTTCAACAGACTGCCAAAGGCATTCTAGACCCGAAAAGGTTCTAGAGGCTCCCAGGCAAAAATCCACTTGTGTGGATAGACATGGAGAAGCCATACAAACAACAGATGCAAGAAGTGAATTAATTTCATGCCCTGACACATAATAAGAAATGTCTCCAATAAATACTCAATAAGGAAATGATTTCATAGTAGAGTGGTGAGTGAATGTGTAGGGGGAGTGGGTTTGGGAATCGTAGGCATTCCATGGCCTGGTGAGCGAGATTCCGTCAAGGGAGACTTCCTGGAGGAGGGGGACATTCCTGAATGATGGATGAGCAGTAAGTTCCCAGCAAGCTGGGTTAGGAGTCAAGAGTGTGGCATTTGAAAACATATGCCATAGGAGGCAGGAACTGAGAGTACAATGGTTGAGCTTCCCTGGAAGAGTGGAGGAGACCAGCTGATGTACATAAGAGGAAGTGAGGTAAGTGAAGCTGTCTATCCAGATCAAGTCATAATAACAGTAGCTAACATTACATACACATTTAGGTTTGCAAAGCACTTTATATATTTGACCATTTGATCCCGGGGAGGTAGGGACTATTATTATTTCCGTTTTATAGACGGGGAAACTAAAGCTGGATAAGGTTAAAGTGATTTCCCTTGGATCACACAATCAATGCCTGACTGAAGCAGGATTTGAACCCAGGTCCTCCTCCCCCTACAAGTCCAGCACTCTATCCACTGTGCTACCTAGCTGCCTTTGCAAGGTTATTGGTGCTCCTCAAGCCTTGAACAACTATAATAAAAATTATAGAATTTCTGATCTGGAAGGAATCATAGAGAACATTATTATAGCAATCTCAAGACAAACAACTTTCCAAGTCATAGCATCATAGGTTTAAAATTGGAAGGGACCTTAAATCAAGCAATCAATCAACGAGCTTTATTAAGCTTGTACCACATGCCAGGCATCCTGGTAGACAAAACAGAGACAAATATTCTGCTCTCAAGACGCTTAGATTTTGCTGGGAGAACCAAGCATGTTTTCAAATAAGTAAATATGAGGTCTATACAAGCATTCATCATTTTATTGTATTTTTCAAATACTGAATTTTTTTTTTTACTAATTAAAGGTTTGTGGCAACCCTGTGTTAAGCAAATCTATCAGTGCCCTTTTTTCCAAGAGCATGGGCTTACATGGTGTCTCTGTGTCATATTTTGGTCATTCTTGCCATATTCCAAGCTTTTCATTACTAGTACCACATCTGTTGTGTTGGTCTGTGATCAGTGATCTTTGATGTTGCTATTTTCATTGTTTTGGGGTGCCACTAACCCCACCCATATAAAACCACAAACTTAATTGATAAACATTGTGTCTATTCTGACTTCCAACAACATACCATTCTCCTATCTCTCCCTCTCTCTTTGGGGGTCACTCATTCCCTGAGACAGAAAAATGTTGAGATTAGGCCAATTAATAACCCTACAATGGCTTCTACTTGTTCAAGTGAAAGGAAGAAATTTTAATTTAGTTTAAGAAAATTAATCTAATTTAAGAAATTTTCACAGCCATTCCAACCTTCAGCAAACCACCTAATCAGTCAGCAGCTATCGATATTGAGGCAAGATTATCCACCAGCAAAAAGATTACACCTTGCTGAAGGCTCAGAAGCTGGTAAGCATTGTTTAGCAATAAAGTATTTTTTAATTAAGACATGTACACTGTTTTTAGACATAATATTACTACATCCTTCATAGACTACAATAGAGTGTAAACATAGTTTTTATATGCACTGGGAAACCCAAAACTTCATGTGATTCACTTGATTATGGTATTTGCTTTATTGTGCTAGTCTAGCACTGAACCCACAATATCTCTTGTACAAGAGAAATAAAAAAGTGATGAGACAAAGATAATCACACCCAGTGGAATTGAGAAAGGATTTTTGAAGGAGTTGATACTTGAATTGATCCTTAAAGAGAACTAGGGATTCCTACAGACAGAAGTGAGGAAGAAGGAGCATTCAAGGCAAAAGCATGTAGATGAGAGATGGAATGTGGTGTCAAGTAAACTAGTTTGGCTAGAAGGAAAAGTGTGGGAAGGAATAGAGAGTGAAAGATAGAGGGAAAGCCATCTGTGTTCAGTTTTAGAGTAAAAAAAGTTTTAGTAAAAAAAAATTCTCCACTGAGAGAACCAAACATGTTTTCAGATAGGTAAATATGAGATCTATACAGGCATTCATCATTTTATTGCACTTTGCAGATAGCAAATTTTTTATTTTTACTAAAGGTTTGAGCAAATCTATTGGTGCCATTTTTCTAAGAGAGCATGTGCTTACATGGTGTCTCTGTCATATTTCAAATCTATGATGCTATGACTTGAGAAGTTGCTTGTCTTGAGATCTCTGTCATAGCTTCTTGAGAAGAACGATGTGGTCTTCTAAAGATGGACTTGTTATTCTTTGAGGCAAATAGACAAGGGAACAACTAAACAGAGGTCTGGACCAAGAAATGAAACTAGAGTTTAGCTGACTTAGGACAGCAAGAGAATTCCCGGCAAGGTAAGGAAACGCAAAGGCCTCTAAAGAGTCCCTGGATATCTATGGGAACACCACCTTTGAGATCACCTTCCCAGGAGGGAAAGTAGAAGGGAGAATCCCCTCCCACAAAGGGAGCCTCAGCAGACCTGCTGCTTCTCCAGTCACACTACAGGACACATTAGAGAAAGGCAGAACTATTGATTTGTGCAAATCATTTCACTGGGACTCACTTTCCTTAACTGTAAATGAGGTTTAAAATAACTGTCCTGCCAACCATAAAGGGCAGTATGAGGCTCTATGGAGAAAAGAGAAGTGAAAGTGCTTTTCTCTTCTCTCTAATTTCTTTTTTTTTTTTTGCTTTGGAAAATAGTTATTTTTCATTTTAAACATGTGATTTATGTTATATAATAGGTTTATTGTTTTTAAAGGATTAACAAATATATATTTCAAGTTTTTTCAAAACTTTTTCAAAAAAATTTTAAAGTTTTTTTCCTAATGTGGTAAATATCGGTAGATAGAACCCACGTAGACAAAAGCTCTTTGAGAAGGGCTCAATCCTCTTTAAAAGTGTAAAGAATCCCAACACCAAAGGATCTGAGGACCATTGTCCCACACCATGGTGATCAGGCCACAATAACACAGTCTTGGAGCCCCAAACCAGAAACCCCATAGTCCCATGTGTGCATGCATCCCCTAGCTATGCCAAACCGAGATTATGATGTTCACATTGGGTACCATATTTCAGGAAGAACATCAATAAATTGGAGCCCATTCAGAGAACGTCAAACAGAATGGTTTGGGGATTAGAGGTTGTACCAGATGAGGATCATTTGAAGGAAATATGCTTGTTTACTTATCCTGTGAACATCTTAGAGAGATATGTTAGTGGATCTCAGATATTTGATGGACTGACAGGTGGATAAGGGATGAGACTTGTCCAGCTTGGCCCCAAAGGGCAGAACTAGCAGCAGCAGGGAGAAGTTGAGGGAAGATAAATTTGAGTTCTGTGGGAGGAAAACTTCCTCCCAATGAGAGTTGTTCACAAGTAGACCTGGCTCCTTACAGAAACAGGGAGTTCCCTCCAGGAGTGACCAGAGAACCAATCATTAAATTTTATACCTTGGAAATAGACAAACACTGCAAATTAGGGCATGGTTTGTTGTTTTGTTGATTGTCTTGACTTGAAAAAGAGATGAGGAAAATGTCAATAATGCAAATTAAGCTTAAAAGTGTCTCAAATGTATTTTTTTGGAAGGGGACTGATTGCTAAACTTGCTGATTCCCTTTTACTTAAACTAATTTACATATGCAATGCCATATCCTATGTCTTCAAAAAGAGGCTGGATAGTCCCTTGTTAGAAATATTGAGGAAGGTGAGGTTTTTGGAAGCAACCTCAAAAATGAGCCAGACCAACTGATCCAACCAGATGAATTCTGATGTGTCATCTGACTCTGAGTTACTGTGATTCCCCTAAAATTCAGGGATTTGGGCCTCAGAGATGTGGGGGAATTCTACTCTGTGTGTATTATTCCGTGGGCCAATGGAGCATAGAGACTCAAAAACACCTGGGGTTCCTGAATTGGGGACTTTTAAAAATGTAATTTGATCATTGTATTTCAGTCTAATTTGTCTCTTGTGCTACCTACCAGTGACAGAGAGATGATGGATGCAGAGTACAGATTAAGACATATATCATATTGGACATAGCCAAGACTAGAAGTTACTTTGCTCTACTTTCCATATAGTCAGACATGATGGAAACAAGATGAACAACCACCAGATCATATTTGTTAAATAGGGTTTTGTTTTTCCTTCTTTTTCAGTGGGGAAGGAGAGGGAGAGAAAGTGGATTTTTGTTCATTGAAAAAATTAAGTCAAATTTAAAAATTAATATTATTGGTTTCCTTTATAACCTTGTGTGGTTTATATATTTTTTTTATACATTGCAAATCATATTGTGAGAAGGGGTCCAGAGGCCCCACCAAACTTCCCAAGGAGTCCATGAGACAAAAGGTTAAGAACCTCTGATCTTGACCTTAGACACTGTCTGCCTGGTGGCCAAGACTTGTAGCAATGCGATCTTCCCTAGAAAGAGAAGATCCTGCCCTGACCATGGTCCTTTCTTTCCAATTGAAGATGTGGCTTTTCTATGTCCAGCTGAAAAGACCAATTCATGATTCTCAGTTCTTTCCCCTCACTCTTATATATACAAGGATTGTCTTTTGGTATGTAGTTACACTGACTTTTAGCAGCGGCTTTTTCTGACTTTGCACCTAAAATTCATAGATTTTGCTACTGAAAAATAATCCTTTCACTTCCTGCATCCCACCCCATCTGCCTACAGCTGTTCCCCCACACACACCTTCACCACTGTGAAATTGCATCAATCAGCAGCCCCCCAGCTCTGATTTTCTGGGTCCAGCCCAGCAGGGAGGCACCAGGCTCTTGTCTTTCTCACCCCATCTGTAGTAGAACAAATTGACAGCAACCTGGATCTCACAGAGGCTTAAGAGGTAGAGAGAGACCTTGTAAAACCAAGGAGACAATTTCACACTTATAAAGTTGGCTTTCAGCACCAGAGGGAAACTTGAGTCTGGAACCAATGCTCTAACCCTGAAAAGGCCCCAGGCAAGCAAACTGAAGGGTTCAGCGCACCAGTGCAAAGCTCGGTGTGTTCTGTGTCTAGTCACCTTGGAGGAGATGCGTACTGCTATGGGCAGTCAGCCCTAAAGGAGGGAGGAAGAGAGGGAGGCTTGGAGCCAAAGGACAGTGCTGTTTCCCTCTTTCTTAGCTTTCCAAAGGGTCTCTCCCTTCCTATCCATTAGGGGTGTTAGCTCCCAGGATGGAGGAAGGAACAACATCTGAGGATTTGTGATCAAAGGTCTTAGAGGGAGGTTGTTCCTTCTATTGTGGGCTTAGTAGAGAACACAATTAGTATTTAAACCTGCTTCTAAACCCACTCCCATCCCCTGTGGATATCAAATCAGCCATCTTCTTACACGTTTTGTTCTAAGAATCCAGTACTTGGACTCAACCTCTAGGACCTCCCTGGACTGTCAGGACACGCGGGTTTGCATCCTCTCTTTGATACTAGCTGTGAGGTAATGGACTTATTTAACCCCTCTAAATCTCATTTTCCTTATTTGTAAAATGAGAAGAATGATACCTCACAGGGCTATGCAGTAAAAACTCCTCAAAGAATTATTGAAATACATCTTCTTCATCACCATCACCATCACCACCACCATCATCATCATTATTCATCATGAAGAGGTACTAGTCCTGGTTAATCCCTCTTCCTGCAAGACTGAGGCCAGTTACCAAGTGTTGAGAATTCATCTGGTGCCTTCTCTCAGTTTCTTGGCCCTGATGATCAACCCTATTGCCTGACCATGTCCCTTACGCCCACTGTCCTCTGCTTCTGAACCTTGACCTCCCTGGTGTCCTAAACATAAGGGCTGTGGAGCCGAGAATTTACAGGCAAAAGAAGGTTGAAGTCTAGCATTCTTGGAGACCTGGAGAATTCACTAAAGCACTAATGTCCTCCCACACTATCTGATGCTTACCTAATTTCCAATTATATCAAAGCCTATAGTATCAGAACCCTGCTTTCTCATTTATGATCACCACTCCTCAGTTCCAAATCCTTCAATGACTCCCTACTGCTTCTGTGATTTAACATACTAACTTCTCAGCTTGGTATATAAGTTGCTCCACAAGTTGGTTCCGACCAACCTTCCTGTTTTACATTATCCTCCTTCACAAAGTCTTATGTTCCAGTCAAATCAGACTGCTAACTGTTCTCCAAACTCCACAGGTCACTTCTCACTTCTGTGTATTCCTGAAATATCTCCCTCCTCATGTACACTTATATTAGAATTCTTTTCCTGTGAGGCTCCGCTTAGGTGCAGCTACTTTGTGACACCTTCATCAATCCCCTGTAGTTTTTAATGTTCTTTCCTCCTCCAACATTCCTCGATTTCCTGGTCTATGCCCCCTTCTTGCCTTTCATGTGTTGTACTGTGTTCATGCTCCACCCTCTTTCAACACCCAGCACAAATCAACAGATATTGTTAAGAGACTTCTGAGTGCCAGGCACTGTGCTTGAAACTGGAGGAACAATGACAAAAATGAAATATCCCCTGTCCTCAGGAGGTTTACAGTCTATTAAGGAGGGAAATATGGTTGTCACCCTCAACAAGCATTTATTAAGAGCCTATGATGTAGTAGACACTGAGCTGCTGAGGACAGATAAAATACAATGTATGAAATTATCACTACTCGAAAAAAGTTTACATGCTAATGGTGGAGAAGAGGAACAACAACGTGTGTGTGTTAACAAAGTAAATAAAAAGAAAATTTGAGGTCAGTAGTTGTTTGAGAGAAGAAACTGTTTCAATTTTTGCCTTTATGTATTCCCAACTCTTAGCCTTACGTCTTACTATAGGTTCTTAATGAACATTTGTTGACAATCATAATTCTTGAGAACTCATCACGAAATGCACTGTCCATCTCCTGATAAAGAACTGATTAATTCTGAGGGCAGATTAAGACCTTTGAAAAAATATTAAAATTAAGTGAATTATTTTTTAAAATAGTAATAAAAACTATGGGGCAAATGAAGAAATTTGTTTTGCTTGACTATACATGTTTTTAACAAGAGTCTTGTTTTTCTTATTTTCTCAGTGGAAGGGGAGGAGGTGGAGGGGAAAGAACATGGATCCTTGTGAAAATAAAAAAATAACGTTTAATTTAAAAATAAATGTTTGTTTATTCAAATTGGGAAACTGAAAACAGAAGCTGACAGACTTGGGTAAATAACACAGTTGAGTCATATGTCTAGGCTTTTCCTCTAAGAGACTGGCTTGAAGACTAGGTGTCAGAACTAGAATGATTGCTAGGGCTAACCCAGCAGTCAGAATCCCTGAGCTCTGTCACTTGCTCAGGAAGACTTGTGTCACAACAAGAAGCAACTAGAGGAGAGTGTGGAGCAAACACTTCTATTAAGGGAAGGGACGGGAGCAAACAGCACCTACTGCGTGCTGGGAACTATGATAAGTACTTCACAAATATTATCTAATTTGAAACTCATAACTACTCTCTGAGGTTGTGCTGCTTGCCCCCATTTTACAGTTGAGAAACTGAGGTAGATACAGGTGAAGTGACTTGCCAGAGTCACACAGCTAGTAAAGTGTCTGAAGTTGAATTTGCACTCAGGTCTTCCTGATTCCAGTCTTGAGGCTCTATCCACTGCACAACCTAGCTGCCTGTTAGAAACTATAAGAGTTGCTCTATTAGAAACCAATTGAACTCATGTTGAACGCAGAACAAAGGGTACACAGAGTGGAGCTTTTCCTAGATTCCTATTAGAGGGTAAGCTCCTTGAGGGCAGAGACTGTCTTCTGCATCCTTTTGTATTCCCAGTAGTTAACACATTGCCTGTCACATAGTAGGTGCTCAATAAATGTTTATTGATTGATTCTTGAGATCCTGATAAAACAATACAATGCATCTGAACACCTAATAATCTAATCTGGGATCCCTTTTCTTTAGGATACTTGGTCAAGGAGGAAGGAGGAATGAGTTCCAGTTTCAGTTCATACAGAAGTCTCTGAGGAGGTGGCAGGGAGGCTCTGATGTCTGAGTTCAGTGGGAGCCCTAAAGAAAGTGGAAGAGAGTTACAGGCAGCCCCCCTCCCCCAGGTTCCTCTCCTGTCCACCCAATACCTAGCCTGCAGGAGGCTAGGAAGTAAAGGGGTAAAGGGATCCTTTTAGGTTGCCTTCTGGCTGCTGCTCTCCTTAGTCTCAAGTGGCAACTCTGGCTAGTTAATATATGTAAAGTGCCTTGTAAACCTTAAAGCCTTATATGGAAGCTAGTCATCCTCCTCCTCATCATCATCATCACCACCACCACCACCATCATCTTCATCATCATCATCATTTTGCTGATTTTTAGCTTTTCAAAAGGGATATTGAGGAACCTATGTCTCCAGGAGTTTGAAGTGAGGAAGAAAGGAGATAAATAAAGGCAGAGGTGGTCAGAATATGGATACAACAAAGAGATAGCAAAGAAAGAAGAAAGAAGACGTCTATACCTTTAGAAAGTGCAAAGTTAAATTGAATACAGACTCATAATGAACGCAAATAGTCACTTCCTTCCTCTCAGTCCCAGTTTCTTTACTTCTGAGTAAGGATGACATTAACTCCGCCCAGTTTCAGGGTGCTTTCAGTTTTGAGAAAATAGCTATAAAATTGTGAATTATTATTACGCAGATGAACAAAGAGAGAATAAAACCTGATGCCTATTTTGCATTTGCTATGGGCATTTTTATTTCCTTTTATTATTCAGGACTCAGGACCATTTCTTCTGCAGATTTTGGTTAACTAAAAGTCTGTTTTCTGTAAATGTTAACCTCATCTGACCAAAACCTGTCCCATGGGATGAGAAAATTTACTTAAAATTTTAAACATTCCTCAGATAAGAAGCCAGAGGAAGAATTTCAACTGCCTCTAACTCCTTGATAACATATAAATTCTCCTTCTCAATTTGCTTATTTGTGATGCCTCTCCATGTAATCTAATCTGTAACCTGACTTTGTTTACCTATAGGATTTGTTGAGAGGTTTATTTCCTTAGGAATTGTATGAGATTATGACTGTTTAATTAAGCTTTTTCAACTTTTGTGACATTAAAGTATGAAATTGTATAAATCTATCTTCTCTTTAATTTTGTGACCTAAAAGTAATGTACAAGATTATAATATGTGAATGATTTCTGTCACTCTGGCATAGTTTTATCTTTAAAACTGTTTATGAGAATCCCAGTGGAAGTTCTGGGCATCTAGCTGATAGAGTGCTAGACCTGGAGTCAGGAAGACTCGTCTTCCTAAATTCAAATCTGAACTCAGACACGTTCTAGCTGTGTGACCCTGGGCAAGTCACTTCACCCTGTTTGCCTCAGTTTCCTCATCTGTAAAATGAGCTAGAGGAGGAAATGGTCAACCACTCCAGTTATCTCTGCCAAGAAAACCCCAAATGGGGTCACAAAGAGTTGGACATGACTGAAAATGCCTGAACAAAAACAATGGAGAGTCAGATTTTCTCTGAGACCTGAACCTATATTTGAGCATAATATAAAACCTAGGATTTTACTTCATTGTGGTAAATAAATATTGGCAACAGTTACCTACTACACGAAGTCAGAAAAGGGATTATTTCTCCCACACTTCCAAGGCACTTGGTGCAGAAGTCATTCACTATTGACCAATATGAACAACTCCTCACACTAAAATTTCTGTAACATCCTTCCTCTACAGTAGCCTAGGAGTCACCATTTTACAGTAGAAACAGAACTGAATTTGGACTCAGAGGATCTGGATTCAAATCTTCCTTCTACTTACTCTACCCATATGACTATGTCCTTTCCCCTCTCTTGGCCTCAGTTTCCTCACCTGTAAAATAACTAGATGATCTGTAAGGTCTTTCTCAGATCTAAATCTATATCTAAACTTTACAGACTTTTGCTCAGACCATAAAATGTTAGAAATAGAAGAAGACTTAAAAGTCATTTGCTCCAGCTCCCTAATCTCATAGATGAGGAAGCTAAGACCCAGAAAGGGTAAGTGACTTGTCTAAAAACACATAGCTAATTAGTAGCAGAGTCATAGAGCACAGGTCAAGCCCAGTATGTTTTCAGCTCTATTGTGCTACCTTTCACCCAAGATTCTCCAACCTCTTCAGCTGTGACTCACTCCCCTTCCTCTATACTAAACCATGCATAAGATTTTCTTCCTCCAAAAAACTTTGCCAGATATATTAAATTCAGTTCCAGTTATTCCATGTGTTCTAGCATCTCCCAGAATTTCTACATGTTGCTATGTACAGTCATAAATTAATGTTGTCCTTATTTACATGGTGGATATGTCTGTATTCTGTCTCCCTAGAAACAGAGGTTACATCTCCTCCTTCATCTGCACATTTCCTCCACCCAGATCCTACATTCGCCCCCAGTACAAGGTTCTATATGCAAGGAGAGGTCAATAATTGTTGGTTGGTTTATTCAGTGAAGAAACTGAGGTTCAGACCAGTCACATGACTTTTCCCAGGTCACTCTATAATCTGACCCCTGCGCTGAGAATAGGACCTGAGAGACCTAATCATGGGACTCTGCGTCCTAGCCTCCAGCTCAGATGGCCATGTGGCGCCTCCCCTGAGATCAGCTGTCCTCCCACTGGCAAAGCTGTCCCCAAATTCCCAGCAGCCCAGCCATACTCAGCCCCCTGGTAAAGATCAAGCTGAAACTCCATCCTTAGCCAGTGACTTTGGCCCTGGCTCAAATACCAAAGCAGGGTGCCCACAGACCAGCTGCTGGGAATGAAGGCTAGGGAGACGGTTCAGCCTAAGGCTAGCTGGGCAGATTTCTATGCTGTCGTACCAGGCCTTTAGGAAAGTTCAGCTATAGAAAACAAATGGATCAATCAGTCCCTGAAATGGGACCTGGCGTTGAGGTGGAAGGTATCTAAAGGGATCTAAAGAAATATCATTTTTGACTCAGTCTGATGGTTGGGTCAGGGCAAATAAGTAATACTAGACATAGAAAAAATTCTTATAGTACAAACTGTTGAGAGAGGTGAAGTAAATAGAGCGATCAAAGGGGATGGAATGTTAGAAGTGAATGTCAAATAAAGTTCAGGAGTAGCAAAATGCTGGTAAAATTTTAACAACCACTCTTCCTCTCCCCCATCCCAAAAAAATAAATGTCCTCTTGATACATTTTAAAGTTTAATCTGTACAATTACCATATTCTCCATCACTTTTCCTAACCCTAGACAAACAATAAAACCATAAATCAAGCCCTGATTTGTAGCACTCAGCAACTTCCAAGGTATAAATGCTCACATTGAAAATTTTATAATTTGCCCATTTGAGCTGGCTCTGACATACCCCTGGATGGGACATAATCGCTGCCAGGAAGCTCTGGAGGACAAGAACGGTCTAGGTGACTTTCTCCTCTGAAAAAGGACTACTTACTACCCCATGTAATCTAATTCTGGGAGGAAAGGATGAAAGGAGAGAGGGGGTCAAGTGGCTACTGAGACCCAAAAAAGAAAGGACTCAGCCAGAAAAAAAGGACCCACAGCAAGTCATGAGTGAAACTGTTTGAAATATTCTCGACAATTTCATGTTCAGTTTGAGATGGCCAACTAAGGGTCCAGATTTTGGATTTAGAGCCCAAGCATTCTTTAACCCACTTCCAAAACTACATCCAAATCTAGAACATAGTCCCCAGGCAGCTGGCTAAAGCACTCAGAGGCTTTCCCAGCTCCACAATGCAGATGAAAACGTTCACTTTGGAAGGAGAGTTGAACCAATTTCTCTTGATTTATAGGAGGGCAACAATAGCACTGGTACCTGAGTTTAGGATATGAGATCCTAAAATCAGATCCAATACTAAAACCAACTGAGCACCCCTAAACCAACCACTAGAACATCGAAAAGGAAGTAAGCATCCAGTACTGGAATATCAAAAGGGTGTTATCCTCTGCGACTCAACCACAAAGCAAAAGTAAGGATTGGAATTTTACTGAAGTCTTGTTTCAGTTAAACCAGGTCACACATACAACTTTTGCTCACTGAGCTTCAGAAAGTCACGTTGTGGCAGCTGGTCCCCTGTATGCCAGAACATTCAAAATAGTTGATGAACCACCTCATTCTTTGGACCCCAAACCCTGTCATCAGTCAGTGTGATCACTTATTCCTCCTTGCTGACTTGTCCAAAACTCCAATAAGCTTTTGACACCAGTGAGAATATACAAAAGAAAATGTCTCAGGCAGTTCTAATAGAAGAGTTTCAAAATGTATAGACCAACAGCATCACCAAGGAAATGACTGGACAGTCTCTCTAGGTTGCTTTAAAGGGAATAATACTTATTTGGATACATACGTTGTCATATTTGTTTAAAAACCAGTACAATTGTTATAAAGTGGCAGTTTGGTGGAGCAATGGAGTGTTGGACTTGAAAACAGAAAGACTCGAGTTTGATTGTATGTGTGATCCTGGGCAAGTCATTTAACTTCACTCCTGTAAAATAGGGATATTAATAGCACTTACCTTACAAGGTGGTTCTGTAGGTCAAATGACGTAACAGGTAAAATACTTTGCCAGTCCAAAGGTGCTATGCGTTATCTATTATTATTAGATAGCTGTTATTGTGGAAATATTTCTCACATTAATTTGGCCATGTGAAACTTTTGGACTTAAGATATCCTGAAAAAACCTATAAAATCCGACCTGAGGGGTCCAGACAAAGGAATACAAGTCAATCTTATCACATTTACCTATATGTGTTTAGAGAATCTGCCTTATGTTTTTGAAGGAAGTAGACATTTCTGAAAATTTGTTATGAGAAAGGTAAATCTTTTTATCTTTGCCTGTATTTTGAGCTGTGGAGGATCTTGAAAAGCCTATGTTCATTCCCTTTGAGTGTAGCCCCTTACCTGGTCTATTAGTGCTTCTGGGAGGGGGGAAAGTGGTGTACCATAGTCAGACTTCTTGGCTTCTTTCCATTTCCAAAGACCTTACCATTGGGCAATTGAGGAGTGTGGGTGGAAAAGAAAAGTGGAAGAAGTCATGAGATTAAATGAGTTATATGGTGGTGAGGAAAAGCTAAGAGGAGGTAGACCATAAGATTTACTCAAGAAATTCATTCCACTTTTCAAAAACTGAACCCCAAAGAACAGTGACTGTGACTCCAATAGCAGGAGAGAACAGAAAACATTTACTCCTCATGCTCTTCTCCCACTGAACTTCAGACAATGAGGCCAATTCCTTCCTTATTCCTCTCTCATGACTCTCTTGCAAACTCCCTATCAACTTTTATTTTCTGTTGCCCTGATTGGGCCCATCATGTAAAGCCACTTGCTGGGTCATCCCTAATCCCGCCTCTTCTTTTCCCTGTGTGAGTCCAGAAGAGCCCTACACCATTACTATAAGCGAACTGAATTCAAATCTCCCCTTCTACTTTTGATCAGTGGCATAACTCTCTTTTTTGTAGTGGTAAAGAAATGGAAATTAAGAGTGTGCCCAACAATTGTGCCAATCATTTCAATAACTGAAGAAATGATGGAATGTGATTGTAATGAAATATTGTTCTTATTTTTACATCATAAAAAATTGTGAAAGGAATGATTTCAGAGAACCCTGGGAAATCTTGTATGAACTGATGAAAATGAAGTGAGTAGAACTAGGAGAACCATTTATTTAAAAACAAAATTGTACAAGACAACTTTGAAAGACTTAAGAATTTTAATCAATAGGAAGTGTGTTAATATAGCCCTTTATGGATTACTAAGTGGCACAGTAGATAGAGTGTTAGACCTAGATTTAGAAAGACTCATCTTCCTGAATTCAAATCTGAACTCAGACACTTCCTAGCTGTGTGACCCTGGGCATAACACTTAATCGTGTTTGTCTCAGTTACCTCAAGTATAAAATGAGTCGGAGAAGGATATGGCAATCACTCTGATATCTCTGCCAAGAAAACCCAAAAATGACTGAAAAATAACAAGATATAACCTTTTAAAGTTTTACGAAGTACTCTCTCTCTCTCCCCCTCCTCTCTCTCTCTCCCCACACACATATACATATATGTATGTGTGTGTGTATGTATATATATGTTATTTCAATAGATCCTCACAAAAAACTCTATGAGGTAGTGGCTATTAATATCCCTATGTGACAGATAAAGAAAGACAGACAAAGATTAAGTGACTTACCCTGGGTCATACAGCTAATGTCTAAGGCAGGATTTGCATTCAAGTTTTCCTGACTCCAGGTCTATCACCCTAGTCACTTCACCATCCAGCTGCCTCAATCAATCAATTGATGCAATGACCAAGTGAGAAAGCATGCTACTCACCTCCTGACAGAGAGGAGACGGACTCAAGATATAGAGTGATTCATATATTTTGTAACAAGTTTTATGTAGTAATTTGTTTTGCTTGACTATGTTTATGACACAAGGATTTTGTTATCTTTTTTCCAATTTTTGGAAGGAAAGTGATAGAAAAAACATAGCAAGGGACAGTATCTTTCTCTTTCTCCTCCAAAATAAATAAGAGAACAGAAGGAAAGCCAAAGGATTTTACCTGTTGAATTTATTATATATTTTAAAAGAAAAACAAGCTCTAGCTAAAGGAGATTCACAGTTTTATGCACCATCTTCTCGTGTTTTATGCAGAAAATGCTCTTTTTTAATTTGGTCCTTTTATATTCAGAATAAAAATAAAATAAAATGACCATTCTTAAAAGGCAACTCATTTCATTACCTATTACCAACACAGATTCCAAAACCTTTAGGAGATAGTCTTTGGGGGGAAAATGAATTTTCCTATGGTCAGACTAAGGTAAGCTGGTCCTAGGAGATCAGACACAATGTGTGAGGGGCCTACAATGAACCTTTTGCAGCTTGGTGGGGACTTTCAGAGTTTACACTTTTCTCTCTTAGCTTTGAAGAATTCAGTGTCATCTCTATGCTACAATAAAGCATTAGAGTAAAATTTTAATGGGTGATATATACATAGTTTCATTAATATTTAGAAGGAAAAGATCACTAATGTTAATTTTCTCAAAGTATCTTTACTTATATCATGTGGAATTCCAGGGTTCCCTGACACATAATTTCAAAAGTATCACTTTATAGTCATGGCTAGTAGAAGAGAAGAAAGGATATAAAATCATGGTGCTTTTCCAGTGACATTGTATCAATGCTATACAAACAGTTATATGTGAAACTTTAATTCCCACAGTCAAGTAAGTACAGTTACCCCTTTCACATCATGACTTTCACATCATGGTTTCAATACACTGTGGGTAGGCAAAAGAAACTAAATGGGAATTTGGGAGGAGTTTTGCTGAAGCCACAGATGACCCAGAAAAAGTATTGTTACTTAACATTCATCTACATGTAGCCTATGACCAAACAGTCAGCCCAAATTTTATAATTAGGTACTGTAAATACCCCCAATAAAAGAAAAAATTCATACTTCTTCTCTGGTACTAAGGAAGGGCTAAAAATGTTATGAAGATCTTTCAAATTGAGGTGGAACTGTGCCCCTAACCCCAGAAATGTGGAAGGGATAGCTATATATTCTTCAAAAGCTCCTTCCAACTCTAGGCTCCCTAATATAATATACTAACCATAGAATCCCATAGCTTGATGAGTATGGCCCAACCATACCACATGGTAGGGGGGGGCGAGGAATGCCAGCAGTTGTTTTTTTATTATTAATTTATGTGTTTTCAGTTTTCTACAATCACTTCCATAAGTCTTGGATTTTTTTCCCCTTCCCGAGACAGTATGCAATCTTATATAAGTTCTACTCATACATTCTTATTCAACACATTTTCACATTAGTCATGTAGCTGTTGTTTAGTTTTTTAAAAAAAATCAAAGTTTTAGAGAAAAAGGTTGAGTCAAACAGTCAGCAACTTGATATTCCCTTCATTTTGCCTCCTGAACTAATACTGACCCCCAACTTGTTTTGACCACTGGTTTATTCCATTCATCTAAGCTTCTTCAATATCAGCACACCTGATACCTATCCAGATTGACATTTCAGTTTATTTACTTACCTCTCATTTGGGCCTTGCTAGGAAGTAGCTGTGTTCCTACTATATGTTTACCTAATTTCCTACATTTCAGCCCTGCATGAAGTACAGTTTAACTCTGTGACAGACCTCAGAGGCTACTGTGAAAATACTAATGCGATATAAGCCTGTTTATCTAGGATTCTGCTAGTCAGAGAGGTCTCTGTTAATTGAATTAACCTTTTACACATCTACTGTGCAATGAAAAGTGAGACTTTGCAAAATCCCAGATGGCCTTCTGAAGTGCCAAACAGATGCTAGATTCAGAAAATTCTTTATGCCAAATGTATGGTAATCAAATTCTTTGAAAACTGATCATATGTGTGTAATAACATTACATTAGCTAGAATATATTATTACACTGAACACTCCTTTCATTTTCTTACCCACTTAATGACCACCAATTAGGAAAATCCCATTATAAGTAAAAACCATCATTAATAACAAATGCTGGAGGAACTGTGGGAAAACAGATTCTTTAATGCCATCTTAGTGAAGCCACGAATTGATCCAACCATTCTGAAAAGCAATTTGGAACTATACTCAAGAAGCTATTAAAATGTGCTTATGCCTTTTGACCCAGGATTACACCTTTAAGGTTAATTCTCCAAAGAGACAAAAGAAGAAAAGGACTCCTATGTATAAAAATATTTATAGAAGCTCTTTTTGTGGTAAAAAAGAATTGAAAGTTAAGGGAATATACGTCATTTGAGGAACAGTTAAACAAGTTATGGCATAAAAACCTGATGGAATGCTATTGTGCTATAAGAAATGATGAAGGGGTAGTTTCAGAAAAACATCAATAGACTTGTGTGAACTAATACAGAGTAAAGCAAACAGAACCAAAAGAACAATTTATAAAACAGCAACAATATTGTAAAAACAAATTGGAAGACTTAGGAACTCTGTTCAACACAATAACCGACCATAATTCCAAAGGATTCATGTTGAAACATCTATTCATCTCTAGATAGAAAGCTGATAAACTCAAAGTGCTGGTAAAAGCATATGTTCTTTTCCTTCCTTCTCTTTTTCTTTCTTTCTTTCTCAGATGTGATTAATGTGGAATTTTTTGCATAACTATGAATATTTGCAACAAACTTTGGTTTTCTTGCCTTTTTAGTGAAGGAGGAAACAGGAGAGGAGAAAATATAGAGCTGAAAAGTAAATTATAATTTTAAAATAAAACCATTATCAAGCATCTACATCTATAATCATTTATATTTGTGGTTTAGAGTGGGGAGTAGGTTAACTCTTTGTAGTTTCATATATATAACCTAATCATATTTTCACAACTGTTCTATAAAATAAGTGAGGTATTAATAGCCCTGTTTTATAGAGGAGGAAGCTGTGGGAATAAAGAGCTTCAATTATACAAGTTCCTTGAAGGCAGAGCCTGTTCAATTTTTGTCTTTGTATCCCTTTAGCCCATTACACTGTCTGGCACATAATAGACACTTACTAGCTGCTTGTTAATTGACTGAGATTTCTTCCCTAAGTTTCCAAAACAAGTTGGTAACTGAACCAAGACTAAACTTCAGCTTTTGACTCCCCACCTTGTATTTCTTCTAAGAAGCCATACTTTCTCTTAAAAACTCAGATGGTTAAAGTCAAGTGCTGAATAAGACAAAATCAGGGATTCTCATTCCATGTAGAACAATTAACTTATCTAGAACCATGGACAGAGCGATAACTTTATAGTCTTGTAAATGTGTGCCGTTGGTCACAAATGGGGCTGAACCAAAAAACATGGATATATCCATTCATTCATTTGGCAACTATTTAGTAAGGGTCTCCTGTACATAAGGCATTGTGCTAGGAACTGTGGGTATTACAAAAATAAGACAGAATCATTGTTCTCCAAGAGTTTACAATCTAGAATTAGCTAAATTATTAGAATTAATTAAATAAGAGAATATTTGTAAAGAGCCTAGCACAGAGTCTGGCAGATAGTAGCTGCTTAATAAATGTTAGTTCCCCTTCTTTTCAATTAGAAAAAAAGATATGTATTTGTAATAAAATGTATAATATAAGATAACATGGTACTATGAGAGTAGATGGAGAGTTTGTGTTCTGCTTATACTAGGTTGGTTGGTCAGTTGTAGTATCTCTGTAGTAGAGAAGTGTCTGAGATACAAAACACTGAGGATCTTGCTGAGACTAGGAGATCCAGCTCCAAAAAAAAAATCACATTTCCTAGCCTGTGAACTCTACAATTTGATAGGGCCAGGATTAGAATCCATATCTCTTGATTTCCTAGTCTTGAGGCTGATGAAGAGTATCTAACTGTTGATGACAAAATGTCCATGGGAACAAATCAGTCACTCTACAACAAAGATGATGAATAGAAAATCCCTTTTCCTCTTTAGACAGCAATGAAATCCAGATAGCTCTTGTCAATCTCCAGAGAGCAGGGATTTGGTGTCCATGGGCTGGCAGGTAACCCCTGGGGATTCAGTTCACAGTCTTTGTCTCCCTCAAGGACTGTGCTGGGTTCCTAGACTTTCGAATGGTATTTTCCAGAATTAACTGAAGAGACACATGGGAGAACAAGGTGGAAGGATCTTGGACAACCTCTCTCTAGATCCTCTCAAATCACCCCTATGATATATTCTTGATTATTTGTCAGAAACATCACCTATGAGTGTTTACACCATCTTGACCTGTATTTCATTTCTACATGGCATGAGTTTACATCAATATTATTCAAGCTTTTCTGACACTGTGACTCTTTGAGGACCCCAATCCACAAGTGATCTCAACACAACAAGATGCCCCCATTGGCCAGTAATGCAACAGTCAGAAGGTTCAAAGTAAACTACAGAGGTCACACTATGTGCTTCTTGGTGAATTTTTGTTTTGTATACATCCACCATCTCCTCTCTGCTGCTTCCTCTTCTCATCCCTGTCTCTTTCATCCCAATCCTTTATGTATCCACTGAGTTTAGAATCAAGAACCTGGGTTCAAATTCTGGCTCTGTCTCTTATTACCTGTATAGCCTTGTGAGAATCACAGACTCTCAAGATCTCAGTTTCCTGATCTGTAAAGTAAAGGCATTGGACAAGATCACTTCTAAGGTCACTTCCAGCTCTGAATCTACAATACTAGGATTCCTAGAATGATGACAAAAGTGAGGTGGACAAGGGATGCAGAGCTCATCTCAGAACTAGTGAGATTTGGAGAGAGGAAAAGGGTCATGAAGGAGGGAGTAGAAGAAAGGAAACTGGCAGGAGAAAAGAGAAGGTTCAAAAAGAACAGGAAGGAAAGAAAAGTAAAGGATAAGGAAGAAAGATATTGAGGGAAAATAAGTAGGGGAAAGCAGAAAAAAGGAAATAAGGCAGAAGTTGTAAGAATATGGCCAGAGATCTTAGATACCACTGCTAAATTTGACCATTCTTGAAGAGGACCATGACATCAGAAAAGTAAGTGAATTGGATTTAAGTGAAGAAGGAATATGCAAAATTACCAGCCTCACTTTTTCTTCCAGAGTCATCTGGGTCCAGGGCAAGATATAGATCAAGACGATTAGAGATGATGCCCAGATTTAATAATGGCTTCTATTTTTACTGAGCACTGTAACATATATGACCCTATCTAAGTGTATCACAATTTTATGAGGCAGGCAGGAATAATGGTGTCCCCATCTTACAGACAATAATACTAATAGTAGCATTGATATAATACTTCAAGGTTTGCAAAGCCCTTTACAAAGGCTATCGTACTTAATCATCACAAAAACTCTAGGAATTAGGTACTATGGTGATTCTCATTTTACAGATAAGGAAACTGAGGCTGAGAAAGGTTAAGTGACTTGCCTAGAGTCACACTACTAAGTACTTGAGGTCAAGCTCGAACTCAGGTCTTCCTGAGTCTAAGTCTAGTACTTTCCACATGGTCCAGGAGGTTGCCCAAAACTAATACAGAAATGGGGTCTTCTGACTGCGTGACTTTTCCTTTCCACTACAATGTACTCCTGTGTACACCAGAAATGATAGGGTTTGCCTGGGGGAAAACTGATTTCCTAAGATCAGCATTTCAAGTAGCTTCACTTACATTTCGGGGTAGGGCCTTTCTCAGAGAAGTTGGGGGCCAAAGGTCATTGGCCTCAGAATGGGAAATCAGAATCTAATGAGCTGCTAGGCCAGGGCTTATGTTCTAACTAGGGAGCCAAATATCACAGATCAGAATCTTGTCTCCTCTCTCTTTTACTCAGCCAAGTTGCTCTAAGGCCAGGACTAAAAGAACTGTGAGGAAGTAGAAGAGTCTCTGGGCATATGTTGAGTATGTGAAAGATAACAATGACAACTAAATTTACATTTTTATTTATATAGTACTTTGTATCCAACTTTTTATGACCCTAATTGGAGTTCTCTTGGCAAAGATATTGGAGTGGTTTATCATTTCCTTCTCCAGATCATTTTACAGGTAGGGAATTCAGGCAGACAGGGCTCAGTGACTTGCCCAGGGTCACACAGCCAGTAGGCATCTGAGGCCAGATTTTAACTTGGGTCTTTCTCACTCCATGCAGCCCTGTGTGCTCTAACCACGGTACCATACAATTAAGCCACATTGCATCAGCTTATATTCCATTCCAGAAGCTGTCACATTTGTTACAGAGAATGGTTTATAGTAGGAATGGCTGCCCAAGGAGAAAGCACGTGAGGCTGAGGTGGACTGAGGGACTGGACAGATGGATCTCAGTCCTCTGGGAATGTCTCCAAAGTGGCATAAATCTCATAGCCTAGGTAGATATGGAGCATTGTGGCCTTCTAGATAAACGCTATGGCCTTGAGTACATATATATACACACAGGAGTCTGTGTCCTCTAAGTAGAAATTCTTCTTACCCGATACTTCTTTATTTAGTGCCTTACATCACTCTCCCGTGGATGCCTTGAGAAAAAACTGGAATGTCCAGATAGTATGAGAGATGTCTAGCCTGCTAAGATGCCAGCAGAGGCATAAATCTCTTGAGGGATCACTTACAGGGAGCAGGAACTACATGAAACTTTGAGACCAGAGAAAGAAACCTGATCTATCCAGTTAGGTCTAGAGAAAAGGACCAGGAAATAAGGACCAGAATGCCTCAGAGGCTAATCACCCAACACAGTCTAGCCCTTCAAAAGCAAACAAAATGGATAAAGCCTTGGGGATCAATTCACCTGGCACATAAAAGGACAGTCATTCATTGTTTCTTAGTGGGAGGATAATATAAAAACATCTGAACAGCAGAACCCTAGAGACCTTCAGAAGCTGAGGTATAATGGGGAAAGAATGGCGTGAGAATCCTTAGCTCTGCTCTCTATTCCTTGTGTGACCTTGGACACTGTCCCTCATCTCCTTAGGCTCAGTCCTTTTAGCTGTCAAATGTCACTTAACTTATCTCTTGTGTCTGTTTCAGCTCTCAAATCTCCAGATTATATAATGAAAATAATTCTCAATAACTAGCATTTATATATCACTATAAGGTTTGCACAGCACTTTATAAATATCATGGTATTTGATCCTTACGATAGCCCTGAGTTGATGTTTGAAGAAGTGGGGGTTACTATACCCAGAGCATGAAGGGAGTGGCATGGTGGGGCAGGCTGGTGCTGGGGCTAGGGCTGGGCTAAATATGGTGAATGCTTACTGATCAGAAGCCCAGAGTGCCAGGGCATGAGCTTGGAATGCTGGGTCAATGTAATGTATAAGAAGTACTTTATACACTGGTAAATGTTACAGTCATGTAAACTATCGTTACTGTTATTAAGGTTCTGAGGCCAAGATTTCACAAAATTGGAGGGGGAATAAATAAGCTCTTCTTTCAAATTACTGCAGCCTTAGCCACCCCTCTTGCTCCAGGCTCACAAACAGACACAAAAACATGGAGGTCTTTCCTCTAGGTAGAAGAGATTTTGCATTGTGCAGTCAGGACCAAAGTTAAAAAGGAGAAGGGAATCTCCATACTTAGCAGCATGGTGCCAACAATTTCTATTGGACAATGTCTATCTTAGCCCTGTCTCCAAACTACCTAAGAAACAGGTTGAACTCCCAGGAAAAGGGGAAAATTAATGAGTGATTTACAACCTTAGTAGAGGCATAAGCCAGTTGGAAATTTGTTCACCACAATCCTTGCAGTCATCCTTGTTCACAACCTGAGTGTCATCTTCAATTGCACACACACACACACACACACACACACACACACACACACACCACATCACATCATACCACACCACATATCCATTCATTTTCAACCTCCACAATATCTCTCAGTCCTTTTATTTCTGGTCACTCACAACCTTAACCCTAGTTCAGTTCCTCACTTCTTCTTGCCTTGACTGTGAATTCAAACCTGACCCAACAAGGCAGCCTACTTGCTCTGTCAATTTAAACCTTTCCTGTTACTTGCTCCTAATTACCAGTAGCTATTGGCTCTAGAATTGGTAAAAATTCAGCGCCACACACCACTTAGGTCTGCTTTAATTAACCAACAGCAATCCCTTAATTCTCCATCTTTAAATGGTACCATTGCATCGACAGATCAGACATAGTAGAATCTGTTGCTAACATTTAGTTGTTAAGTGAGTCAGGGTTCTATGAATGCAGGTAATGCTGATAATGAAACTGTTTGGTCATTAGTCCTACTCCTACCTTTGTAGTTTCTCCAAAGATTCTAGCTTCTCCCCATTCATAGGACAGGCAATTTTAAAAATCCCATTTTTTCCACAATTCCTTCCTATAATAAATCAAAATATGCTCTCAAAGAGAGTGAAGAAAGGAGAAAAGGACCCAAATGTATGAAATCATTTGTAACAGTTTTTTGTGTTGGAAAAGAAATGGAAGGAAAGCTGGTGCCCAACAGTTGGAGAATGGCTGAAGAAATTTTGTATCTGAATACTGTTATACTGTAAGAAATGATGTAAGGGACAGTTTCAAAGGAATCTGGTAGGATTTGTATGAATTGATATAGAATGAAGTAAGGAAAACAATTTATATTATTACAACAACAGTGTACAAATGAACAACTTTGAAAGATGTAATAATGGGTAATGATGGTAATGGAAAAGTTGGTTAACAGTATAGTTTGAGAGTTGAAAGTGCTCTTGAAGTTCTAACCCTATTATTCCACAGATGAGGAAACTGAGATTCAGACATTCAAATTGATTGACCCAAAGTAATATGAGAGAACCAGAATTTGATACCAACTTGCCCAACAGAAATATAAACAGCCAAGAGAAATACAGGATTAGAAATAAAAACAGTGGGGCTATAGACCTCACCAAGAGAAGATGTGAGAACTTTGGGCTCTTCCTAACCAAAAGCTTAGTTCAGCTTGGTTTGTAGAAGAAAAGCAATTAACATTTCTCAGCTTTGGTATTTAATAAGCTACCCAGGCTGTCAGCTGACTCATCAATTCCTCTGCCAGTAATGGTCAGTTCGATAGGCAAAGAATAAGGGGAAAGAAAAGTGGTTTCAGGGTAGGGGAGTGAGGAGACTCCAAAAACAAATTGAATCCCCAGTTGAACTCATATTTCCATCCCAGGAGATATCACAAGATGAGAGAGATCAGGGAGCAGTGGGCAGGGAATAGGAGAGTGATAAGATTTGGGAAGGAATCTATTTTTAACATTCCATACACATACCATGACCTCACAGAATCTCAGCTGACTAGCAAGTTTTTTCATCCCTGTAGACCCCAACAGTACTCCAAAGGTTATCCCAGCAAAGGCACAAAACCTTGAAATCAAGATGGGCAACTAGTCACCAGCCAGGCAGCTTGGCTCTCTCAAATGGTCCGTGACCGTGACCGTGATCATTTGAAGCCCTGCGCAAAGGAAAATATCAAAGAGAAATTATCACTTGCCCCATAGAGCCAGAAAAAGAGGAGTAAGAAAAACAGAAACCATCAGGGCTAGTTAAAAACTCCTATCCTTTCCAGTGTTCTTATTCTCTAAAATGATCCCCAGAAAGTGACTTCTTTTTCAAAACCTTTCAACGTCAGAAAAATCTAGGATGACCTGAATGAACTGATGTAGACTGAAGTGATCCAGAATGTGGAGAACAATTTATCCAACAGCATTGTAACAACAAATAATTTTGAAAAACTTGAGAACTCTGATAAATGCATGACTAATTGTGATTCGAGATTGATAATGAAATATGATACACAATTCCTGACAGAGAGATGATGTACTCAAGATTCCAAATAAGATATATATATGTGTGTGTATACACATATATGTGTATATACATATATATGCTTCCAGACACAGCCAATATGGAATTTGTTGGGGCTAACTATGCATATCTGTTACACTTCAGTTTTCTTTTCCTTTCCCCCATTGGGAGTAGCAAAGGAAAGAAAGGAAGGGAAGGGGAGGGAAAGGAAGGGGAGGGAAGGGAAGGGAAGGCAAAGGAATCATTGAGGCATTGTTTTTTCCCCCAAAGGCAAAGGAAAAAATAGGAGAGCCGGAAAGAACCATAGACCAAGAACTTTGAAAACTCATACTGAAAAGAAAAACAAGTTGTATACAATAGAGATTTGCAGTTTCCTCTATATTTCTATTTTACTATGCATTATGGAAAAGCTCATTTTTTTGGTATTTGTTAAGTACAGAATAAAAGTACACTTAAGGAAAACAATTGCAACCTCTGTAACGATTATCAGTCTCACCTAGCAACAGTGTTGCCACCTCTGATGAACCAAGTACTGAAAGAAACAGAGATAGCACTAGTAGACATAGGTTTCTATTTGGATTTAAATTCTTATTTCAATCTCTCACACACTGACCTCTTTTCATTTCTCTGGTTCTCAGTCTCTTTACCAGTATAAAGGGAGATATTCATTTCTGTCCATTAGACTGTGAGCTCCTTGAGAGCAGGACTGGCCCCTCCCTCCCTCGCCCCCCACATATCCTGTCTGTGAATCTCCTGCCTGAGCACAGTGCTTGGTACATGGTAGGCACATAATAAACACTTGTTGACTTGACAGTTGCCCCCTCATCTCCATCCCAGGTAGGTTGAAGTCAATGAAATGGCACAGGAGAAAGTTCTTGGAACTCTTATGGAAATACTTGCCAAGTCCAAGTTCATTCACAAGATTGTCAGAACATAAGACCCATTTGTCCTTAGAGAAGCAGGAATGTGCTAACTTGCCTATGGATTCCTAATCAGGTTAAGAATTTTCTCAGAGTTTCAAGATTTTTCCAAGAAATAGCACAGCAAACTTCATAGCTGAATGCTTACCCCATTCATTTTTTCACTACTAGGGGAAAAGTGGGTGATATAGGAACTACCCTGTACTTCTACATCTTTAAAAAGAATTAAAGAAAAAAGAAAAACTGAGCCACAGAGGAAAAAGGGTTCCTCAAATAAGGCAGGGCAAAAAAATAGGACGTTTACTCCCCAGACTAAGTCCAAAGAAACATTCCTCCCAACACTCCCCACAAACAAAGCCCCCCAAAAGCCTAAAATCTGTGCCTTTAACTTGACACTGGGAACATCTGTTTCAGATTTGTTCAGACTCTGGTCTTTGAAAACAAGATCTGAGAAGGAAAGGATCAATTCATTTGACCATGGGAAAGTCCTCCCTGGTCCCACAGTATTTTCAGAAGTTTTTAAGAACAAAATGTATGAGTATTTTCCGGGGATGGTTTTGCGTCAGGGGCAGGTCTAGGGGTAGACTCCTACTGAAGGTATAAAGAGGGACATAGGGTCATGTATAGAATGCTCAACTTGGAGTCAGGTTCAAGGTCCACACCAGATGTTTACTAGCTATGGAACCATGGACAAGTCATTGAATTTCTTGGTTTCTTCATCTGTAAAGTGGGGATAATACTAGAACTACTTCACAGAGTTGTTGTGTGAGTGAAATACAAAAATATCTAGAAAGAGCTTTGCAAATCTTATAGGACTATATAAATGTCAACTCTTATTTATCAAGTGCATATATTTTTAATACCAGAAAATTCTGCTCCTTTTGGTATTTATTTGTTGGTAAGTCCTATTGCTTGTGCTCCAAGGAAGTTTAAAAGGTGGACTGCAATAGAAAAGGAGTACAGTCTTCAAATGCAAACAGAGCAACTGCCAAACCATCCCCAAGGCCCATGTTGGCTTTTTTATAATTGCTATTTTATAATAATAATTTTTATTATATTTTAGTCATCTTTTTATTATTACACTTTTTCTTCTGCAGGATGAGCTTGCCTGAAGATACAAGCATGATAGTGATTACTGCATGAGATCACTTTCTGAGACAGGCTTTCATGTAACTGAGGTATAGGAAGAACCAAACAATTCAACAGAGATTGAGTGTGTCTATTATGTACAAGAAACTATGCTCGATGTGGGAGGAATCCTCTGCCTTGAAGGAGAGCTTTCTATTGGTGACTTAAAAACACTCAACTACAACACAGTGGCCACATTAGATGATTTACCTTAAAGAGAGAAGGTACAATTTCAATGACATAAACATCATTTTTAAACTCTGCTTGCCTCCAGATTGGGTTCCTACTGCACAGGGCAAAAGCCACTTGAGAGTGTCAATGAGGGGAAAAGGCAATGTAAAATAGCAGCAGAGGACTTGAGTGATGCCACACTTCAGTGATACATTCTAGGTCTCTATTCTACCAATATTCCAGTTTAATTTTGATCCCTGACTTGGGGCTCCAATGATCTGCCCCTTTCAAGTTGGGGTCCTATTAGCTTTTCCAGCTGTTAGTTTTGGGACTCATAACTTTTAAGGGAATTATGGTGGGTGAACTTCTTGAACTGGGAACATAGCTAAAGCTTCTAGTCTTTGTGGGATGATAAGCGAGGTAGATCTACTTTATTAGTGCATACGTCTCTCCTCCCCTCCCCTGAATCATTCCCATAATGCACCCTTAGACCAGAAAAAAAAGCATAGGCCCTTGGGAGAATGTCCAAATATTCTTTGAATATTCATGTGGAAGATGATTCCCAAATTCAAATTACAGCAAGTTGGAAAATAGTGGATGTTCTGAGCAGGGTCCTACTTTCTGAATTCTTTTCTATCTTTTAGCAAGACCCTAAATTGTTGACTATTTGGGTCAGATTTCACTATTATGAGTTGTTCTCTCATAGCTTTTTTAAAGGATTCAAAACTTCTGAAATATATTCATTGGGACAATTTTTTCAATATTGAGATACGTTTCCAAAGAAACTTGAATATCTTCAATTGGACATTTTTAAGAACATGACAGACTGTCTAGGAGAGATGAGTCCCAGTTCTGCCCAGAGGTAAGGAGTGGGGTCATCAACCCTCCTAGGGCTTTTTTAGCCCCCATCAGTGTGTGCTAAGGTCAAATGGAAGATAGCAGATCATCACAAGTTTAAGTCATAAAGAAATATCAACTGAATGTTTGACGGAGAGGAACATGGTGTTTGGTTACAGGCAGGTCTGGGTAACACTGAAAACCACAAGGAAGGCCTGCCAAGGCAGCCTGGAAGAGCCAATGTGAGGGTCTCACTTTCCTCCCCTTAGATGATTAGCATGATTTCAGACCGTGAATGGTTCTGTCAGGCGTTGTTTTCAAACCCTCAACCACATCATCTCCCTTAATCCTTCAGGGGTTTGTCTTCTCCCCTCCCAGTCCCATTCCAACAGCTGAAACCAATCAGGAGGCTACGGCTTACAAAAAAAGAGAAGTTACATGCGCAAGGGAAAAACTATTCATCAAAGAATCCAAGAATTGTTCAACCAAAAGGGCCTTTAGAGGTTATCTAGCCCCTCCAAGGAAGAGTGTAGATGGGACAGCAATACTATAATGTGTTACTCTTCCAGAATTTCAGGGAGAAAGATTGTCACCTCTTTTGGTGACTGCTGCAGGTCCAATAAGAAGGGAGTTATTCCATATATCTATTCCAAATCCCCACTGCTGCTACCATTTAAATTCATTTTCTCCTCTTCCATCCAAACAAACAATCTTGTTATGATATGAGTTATAACATCAATGGACATGGTAAACTGATATTCCTTATCTCCCCAACTCTCACCCAAATAGATTTTATTAAGTTTTTTTTTTTAAAGGAAAGTAAGTCAAAGTCTTGGTTATGATTCCCAGTATAAAGGTCAGCAAGATAACTGGAGAAGATACCATAGCCTCCATTCCCTCCAATTTGGGACAGCATAGGTATCTACAAATACTTAAGTGCTGATTTATTTGATGTCTCTTTCACTTAGAGAACTTGGCTCCCAAAGATGCAAAAGTGGATTCGTTAGAGTCTCCTACTCCCTCCCCCTGGGCTTGTCAGAAATGCATCTACCATCCAGCTCAGTTTTTACCAATGCTGTGAAAAGCTAAGGCAAAATAACAGCCTTTTCAACAAAAGGATTCATGGTCTAGCTAGAAATAGACCCCCACTGTTATTGCTATACATACCCCTCTGCTTTAGCACTTAGCATCATGGAAATCCACAACACTAGGGTCAGAATTCTGAGATGTCTCATGTTGGAACACTTGAGGGATCATCACCATCCCCCACTCAGCTGTAAATGCTCATGAAGCAAAATTGAAGTAATATTTCAGTCATTTGCTCCTATGACTCTCTTTAGGCAGATCACTTCCAGATTTGGAACTTGAAGAGATCATTCACTAGTGTCCTCTTCCCTCCCTCAAGGTACCAGGGGCAACCGCAGACAGATGCCTGCTCCAAGGCTGAACCAGCTGCCCCTGACTGTGATTGATAGTCTGTCTTCACAGCATGGCACAAATTGGACAAAAACACTGTTCCCATGACAAGCTGACTCTCCTCTCCATCTCAGACATGTAGGATATTCTGAGTGGCCACCTCCTGACACATTGCTAAAGGAAGAAAGTGTCAGGGGTTCCTAGAGCCCTAATTTCCCACAACCTTTACTTAGAGAAACACAGTCACAAAGAGAGGCTTCCCCCACCTAAGGAACTCAAAGAAATCACTTATTCAATCAAAGAATAAAGCAATTTATTAAGTATCAACTAGGTACCAGGTACTGGGGATAAAAAGATGAAATAAAATACACTCAAGGAGATTATATTCTGAAGTTATATTCATTTGCCATGACAAATTAATATGAGTCAATGTATAAACATATACAAATTAATTACAAGGGAAGTTCAGGGAAAAGCACTGATTGCTGGAGGATCAGTGCAAAACCTCACATAGTAGTAGACAGGAAGCTAGAGATCCTAAGAGGAAGGGAGGCAGAAATGAAGCCTAGACGTGGAGCCCAGCAGGCACAAAAGCACAAAAGATACAAGGTGGAATTTCATGTATACAGCAGCAAAGAGGTGGGTTAGGCCAGAGCAGGGTGTGTAATACAGCCCAGTTCTTACACACACGCTCCTTGGGTGGACTGTCTCCCTCGATCCAAGGGGAGCTTCTGAGATTACCCTCATTACAAGAGTAACAAGCAGTAAGCCTTCAAAGCTAAGCTGGAGCCAGATGGTGAAAGGCTTTAAATGCCAGAGAAGTTTGCATTCTATCCTAGAGGCCAGGGAACTTTTTGGAGCGAGGGAGCAACATGGTCAGAGTAATGTCATAGGGCTATCATTTTGACAGCTCTGTGGAGAACAGAATGGAGAGAGAAGAGATCAGAGGTGGGAAGACCAAGATGGGGGTGATTGCAATAAGCCAGGCAAGAGATGACTAGAGCCTGGGCTGAGGTGGTAAGACAGGTGAGGTGAAGGAAGAAAACAGACTCTAGAGACATGGCGGAGGTAATGTTGATAAGACTTGACAGCTGACTGGATGGGAAGGACAGAGACTGATGAGTGACAGGTAGGATAGTAGTGCCCTGGAAGAATATGCAACAGCTCTGTCACAGTGGACAGAACGATGGCTTTGGAGTCAAGAAGATCTGAGTTCAAATCTGACCTCAGACACTTACTAACTGTGGGACCCTGGCCAAGCCATTTAACCCAGTTGGCCCCAATATCCTCATCTATAAAATGCACTGGAGAAAGAAATGGCAAGCCACCCCAAGAAAACCCCAAAAGGGGTCACAGAGAGTTGGACATGACTGAAATAATTGGTTTTAAATATACTTGGGAGTGGGCTACATGTGGCCAAGGGCCATGGATATGGACTAATTATTTTATTGATGAAGTAAAATACCTATCCAAGGTCATGTAGTTAATATAAAAGAGTCAATATGAACTCAGGCTCTCTTATTCCAAAACTCGTCTCCTTTCCGCTATACCTCCTAATAATCTGTTGATATAATAATAATGAAGAAGAAGATAGTTTAACTTTGCAGGACTTTCACAATCTTTTTTACATTTTATATTATCTTTATAGTCATATAATCAAGCAGGCAAGGATGGTAGACCCATTCAGCAGATGAGAAAACAGAGTCCCAGAGCCTTCCTTCTGCCTATTAGGGGCCCAGAGAGAGATCTTTCCACTAAGTTGTCCAACAGTGAGGGAGAAGCCTCTAAACCAACGGATCCCATCAGATATGAGAGCAATTTTAGCTACTTAATCTATCTTGTGTGAAGTGATTATGTGTAAAAACAGAGGATTAGTAAGTTCGTGCAGTTATGTAGTTCCTGCTTGTCTCATGCAGCAGCAGCAGCATGCAGCCTCCAGTCCCTTTGCCTTGCCTCACCAAGGCAGTCCAGCTTCAGTCCCCACTCACTTGCTCTGCTAGGGGAGGCAAGGGAGTAATATGATGCCAGGGGACGTGGTTATCTAAATAGTGCTGAAAATAAATTGCAACTCATAAGCATCTGAAGACAAGCTGCCTGTGAATAACCCAGTGTTCACGCTAAAGTTGGCCGAGAACCTGCAGCCTAGCCCTTAGCTCCTAAAATCTGCCCACCCGGACAGGGGTGTCCTTGCTTTCAGGAGAAATCATTGCTTAGGGCCCCAAATGCACCCTCAGATGGGTCCTTTCAAGCCTCTGACCAGGGACCAGAACACATTTAAGTAGATTCTATACACCCTGGATCGCATTTCCCTAAAGAAATCATCTCTAAAGGATAGGTTAAGACCTCCCGCTAAGTTTGGGAAGGAGAAGTGAATGCAATAGCCTGAGGGTAGATTTTTCACATTTTCCTGGGGTTAATTATCTCAGGGATCATACAAAGTCCCAGGAAGGAAATTTAAGCTGGGATATTCTGTGCCTGGCCTGGGGAACAACAAGCATGCCATCCCAACAGGGTATCTCAAGCTTTCTCAGGTGACGGGCATGACTAGCAGAAGTTTGCTGGTTGGAGCTTTCAAGGGGTGGGACTTCTGGGGACTAGGGACATTCCAGGGGGCCACTAAATAGACTAGGACAGAGGTTGATCAACTAGCTGTTTATTTGCCTCCCAGCCTTGCTTCACCCTGTGAACTAGATTCAGGCAGTCAGTGAGTAGCTATTATATGCCTCCAACGTGCCAGGCATTGTGCTAAGCCTGGCAAGGCAAAAAGAGGCAAAAAACAGTCCCTAGTTTCAAGGAGCTCACAATCTAATGGGAGAGACTTAAGAAATAAGCTCCTCTTTGGGAAATTGGCCCTGTTTATCACAATTTAAATGCATTTGGCATTTGATTGAAATATCAATTGATCTGTCTACAAACATCTATCTGCTTATTAAAAGATAGACAAAAACACCATCTATGCCCTTCTGGGGCTCATTTTTAATGGAATAAATACCACTAAGTGACTATATACACACAAAATATATATAGACTATGACAGGTAATTTTGAGGGAAAGTAGAAGCAACAGACAAGGTCTTCTGCAGAAGGTAGAATTGAAACTGAGGCTTGAAGGAGGCCAAAGGGGAAGAGGAGGGGGAGGAGAGAGAACATTCCAAGCCTGGTGGATAGCCAGGCAAAAAGCATAGACTTCAAAAACAAACACACAAAGTATGGATTTCGGAGATGGGATATAGTGTAAAGGCAAAGCAAATAGGCAGGTGTAGCCTGAACACAGAATGCATGGAAAGGAGTTGAGTTTTAGACTGGAAAGATAGGAGAGGCCCAACTTTGGAAGGGCTTCAAATGGGAAACAGCATTTTATATTTGATCCTGGAGGCAATAGGGAGCCATTGGAGAGAATATGCTTCCAAGAAAACCTTCAAAGAAGAGATCAATCTATCAACAATCATTTATTAATCACCTGCAATATACTAGACCTCAGGGATACAAAGGAAATAAAATGATCCTCCTGAGCTGAGCTTTAAGACTTCTGAAAGCCTGAGATGGAGAGGAAGGATAGTGCAGGGAGAGGAGGAAAGGGGGAAAGCCTGCCTGAACGCACAGAGGCAGCTCAGCTTCGGAGACAATAGCCAGTGGTCCAGTTTTCCTGGAACATAGCGTGTAAAGAGGAGCAACATGAAATGAGACTGAGAAAGTAGGTCAGAGCCAGATTGTAAAGAACCTTAAATACGAGGCTGTTTCTTTTTAGGCAATAAATGCAAGAAGATTTTTGAGTAGAGGAGTGATTGTCAGAGCTTTATATGGAAGATTATTTTGAAGTTATGTGGAAAAGGAATTGGAAAGGAGAGAGTCAAAACCAGGGTACCAGTGCAGGGGCTTTGATGCGCCTAAAGTGATATGGACTTGAACTAGGGGAATAACTGTAATGAAGGGGAGTGAAGGGGTGTAACAGATGATATGGAGTCCTTGGTAACTGATTGTATATTGGGGTAGAAAGAAGAGTCAAAGATGAGTCTAAGGCAGTGGTGGGGTAGCTGCAGCCTCAAGGCCACATGTGGCCCTCTTGGTCCTCAAGTGCAACCTTTGACCAAATCTACTTCAAAGAGGCACACTTGAGGACCTAGAGGGCCACTTGTGGCCTGGAGATTACAGGTTCCCCAGAAGTATGGTGGTGCTAAGAGTAGAAAATGATTCTCTGATGTCAGCTCAAGTGTGTTCCACTCTTGAATTTGTTGGGGCCTCAGCTCTCTCATCTGTAAAATGAAGGGGTCACAAGGGCTCTTAACCCTGTGTCTATGGACTTGTTTAATATTTTTTGGAGGCAGTGAGGCAAGGCAATTGGGGCTAAGTGACTTGCCCAAGGTAACACAAAGAGTAATTGTCAAGTATCTGAGGCTAGATTTGAATTTAGGTCCTCTTGACTCTATGGCCAGTGCTCTATTCACTGCACCACCTAGCTACTTCCTTGTTTAATGTTTTAATAACTGAATTTCAACATAATTGGTTTCCTTTCTAATCCTAGGTATTTTACTATATATACTCAAGACATTATTCTAAGTTCATAGGTTTCACCATACTGCCAAAGGGGTCTGTGACATAAAAATAGTTCAAGAACCCTTGGACTAAGTCCCTTTGAACTCTAAATATCTATGAATCTCAGAATTGCATCACATATTGGTAAATATCTAGGATACAGCAGACAAAATCGATAAATGAGACAGAAGTAAATCAACCAGATGGGATAGCATCTAAAATAAAGCTCTGAGAAATCAAAATGATGAAATTGTGAGGCAAAAAATATTTTTGTAATATCAAAAATGGCTGTTGTGCTAGAAATCTTGGAAGAAAAATGGTGATCTTAATGAGTCATGATAGATTTATTGAGAATAAATCACACCAGGCTAATTTTATTTCCCTTTTTGACAAGGTTACCAGTCTTATATAAATCAGGGGAATCTGATAGACATAGCATACCTGACTTTCAGTAAAACATTTGACAGATTCTCTTGTGATATCTTTAAAGATAAAACAGAGGAGATATGAACTGGAAGACTGAACAGTTTTGTAGATTCAGATCTGATTGACCAACTGGACCCACAGAGTGATATTTAATGGATTTGTGTTCAGATCATATGGATGTCAATGTAAAGTGCCAAAAGGCTCTCTCCCTTTTGTTCAACATTTATTATCAATGACTTGGATAAACGTCTTGGATGACATGTTTATCAAACTGGTAAATGTTATGAAGATAGAGACAAAAACTAACAGGTTGATAGAATCAGGATCCAGAAATACCTTCACAGGTTAGAATAATGGGCTGAAACTAACAAGAGAGTAAATTTAAAATGTGAAGTCCTATGCTTGAGCTGAAAAAAAGCACTATAATTAAAGGAGAGGAGAGGAATGGCTAGATAAAAGTTCATGAGAAAAACAATGGGACACATTAGTGGACTATAAGCTCAACATTAACTAATAGTGAGATAAAAATAAGAAAGAAAAACTAATGAAATTGTTGGGCTCCATTAATAGAAATATAATATTCCAAATGAGGCAATAGATAATTCCACTGTATTCTTGCCAAGTCAGATCATATCTGCATTTAGGAGAGCAAAATTTAGAAAAGGCACTAACTAACTGGAATTTGTCCCAAAGAGGGCAACCAGAATTTGTCCCAAAGAGGGGAACAGAGTTCACAGCGTAGAGGAATCAGATGTAAGAACAAAGGATGTTTAGGCTAGGGAAATCTTAGAGGGGTAATGATAGCTGTCTTCAAGTATTTGAAGGGCTGACATGTAGAAGAGAGATTTAGAACTTGTTTGGTTTGGCCTCAGAGGATAGAGCAAGGATGAATGGGTGGAAGTTAGAGTGAGGCAGGTTTCAGCTGCCTTCCAGGGAAGGGATTCTAATTATTCTGTGCATGTTGCTGGTGTGACTCCCATACTAAGAAATTTCCATTCTGTTCTATTGTAGCCTGTTCTGTGCCATGCTGATCTTGTAATTTCTATTTTATTCACAGGATTTCAGAGTTGAAGAGATCACTTAATCCAAACATATCTGAAATGTATACAAAGAGGGTTCATAATGTCTTAGCTTGAAGACATCTAGCTAAGGAAAAAAGATTTCTACTGAAGGAGAACCCTCTGTCTCTAAGAGTAGGCAATTCCATTTTTAGTCAGCTATGTTGCTGTTCAGTCATATTCACTCGTGTCTGACTCTTCATAACCCCATTTGGCGTCTTCTTGGCACAGATACTGAAGTGGTTTGCCATCTCTTTCTCCAGCTCATTTTACAGATGAGGAAACCAAGGCAAACAGGGTTAAGTGACTTGTCACACAGCTAGTAAATGTCTGAGACTGGATTTGAACTTGGGGAGATGAATCTTTCTGACTCCAGGTCCAGCACTCTATCCAGTGTGTCACCTAGCTACCCCCTTAGTCATATGTACAAAAATATATATAACAGTTCTTTTTGTAGTTGTTAAGAATTGGAAATTGAGGGGATACTCATCGATTAAGGAATGATTGGCCAAGTTGTGGTATATGAATGTAATGGAATACTATTGTTCCATAAGAAATGGTGAGCAGGGAGACTTCAGAAAAACCTGGAAAGACTTGCATGAACTGATGCTGAGTGAAGTGAGCAGAACCAGGAGAACACTGTACACAATAATAAGAACATTGTGTGATGACAGACTTCATAAACTTAGCTCTTCTGAGCAATGCAATGATCTAAGATAATTCTGAAAGACTTATGATGGAAAATGCTAGTCATATCCAGAAAAAGAACTATGGAGTCTGGATGCAGATTGAAGTATACGATTTTCTCTTTTTGTGCTGTTTATTTTTGGTTTTTCTTTCTCATAGTCATCCTCCTTTGTTCTGATTCTTCTTTCATAACATGAATAATGTGGAAATGTGTTTAATATGATCATACATGTACAGCATATATCAGATTTCATGTCATCTAGGGGAGGGGGGAAATTTTAGCACTCAAAATCTTATAAATATATAGAAATAAATATATTTTTAAAAAAGAAATGACTTTAGAAATTATTTATTCCAGGTTACCTGTCAGATGTACTGAGAAAGAAAGAGTTTAAAACCAAATGAAAACTAGAGAACATTACAAAATGTAAAATAAATAATTTAGATCATATTAAATTTAAAAGGTTTTGCACAAATAAAATCAATGCAATCAAAATTAGAAGGAAAGCAGAAAATTGGGGGGTGGAATTTTATATCAATTATCTCTGATAAAGTTCTCATTTCTCAACTATATAGAGAACTGAATCAAATTTATAAGAACACAAGTCATTTTCCAAGTAACAAATGGTCAAAGATTATGAAAAGGCAAGTTTCAGAAAAAGAAATCAAAGCTATCTATAGTCATATGGGGGAAAATGTGCTTTATATCACTATTGATTAAAGAAATGCAGATCGAAGCAATTTTGAGTACCACCTCACACCTATCATACTGGCTAATATGACAGAAAAGGAAAATGATAAACATTGGAGGGGATGTGGAAAAACTGGAACATTAATGCACTGTTGGTGGAGTTGTGAACTGATCTAGCCACTCTGGAAAGCAATTAGGAACCATGCTTAAAGGACTATCAAACCCTTTGATCCAGCAATACCACCATTAGGTCTGTATCCTAAAGAGACTTGTAGAAGGGAAGTGGAGGGAAAAGACTTATTTGTACAAAAATATTTATAATAGCTTTCTCTGGTGGCCAAGAATTGGAAATTGAGGGGATATCTATCAGTTGGGGAGTAGAAGAACAAGTTGTGGTATATAGTTGTAATGAAATTGTTCCATAGGAAATGATGAGAAGGATTATTTCAAAAGAACCTTGAAAGATTTGATATGAACTGATACAGACTGAAGTGAGCAGGACTGGAACATTGTACACAGTAATAGCAACACTGTATAATGAACAACTGTGAGTGACTTAGCCATTCTCAGCAATACGATGATCCGAGACAGTCCCAAAGGACTCATGATAAAAATGCTATCTGCCTCCAGAGAAAGAACTGATAACATCTGAATACACATGGAAACATACTATTTTTCTTTCCTTCTTTCATTTTTTTGTTTCTCTCCACAAAATGACTAATATGGAAATAAGTTTTACATGATTGCATATGTATAACCTATAGCAGATTAGTTACTATATCAGGGAGGGGAGAAAGAGAAGGAAGGATAAACTTTGGAAGTCAAAACTTTAAAAAACCTGAATGTTTAAATTTTTTACCTGTAATTGAGGGGGAAAATAAAATATTATTTTAAAAAGAGATTAACATAGGGCTATGGGGTAAATGATTCAAATGTAAAAGACAGTTTAAAAAAAGAAATCATCTATTCCAACTCTGTTATATAGATGAGAAAACCAAAGGACACAGAAGTTTTGTGATATATAGGTGAAATAACAGTTATGATTTGAACCCAGGTCTTCTGATTCCAAGTCTGATACTTTCTCTATTTTACTATGGAAAGAATAAGAGTTTTCCTCTTTTCTTCCCTTTCTATTTTGTGAAGGAATTCTTGTATATCACATCAACTAATTTGATCCCAATAGACCAAATTCCATGGCAAACTAAATAGTACTAATGTATTCCTAATGGTCTCATGGCCTTGTTGGAATAAAGTTGGATGTGGAAAAGGCAAGGGAAGGACCTGAGTTGAAGAATGAGAAGGAATTGTGGAGATCTGAATGATTTTGGGGTTTTGATAAACGCCAAAGATTGAAATTGGAGAAGGTAAATTTGGAGAGACTTGAGAAGTTGGAGGAAGAGTAAGACAAGAATCTGTAGAAAATGAAGACTCAAGCAGAAGGACTAGGGAAGGAGTAGAAGAATGAGCCAAGGAATGGGAAAAGGAGAAGAACTCAATAAGGTAGAGCAGAAAATAATTCAATGAAGAGGACGATCCAAGGAAGAACCAAAAGAGAAAGTTGAATCAGAACAAGGAGAAGAACTCAAGGAGTAGGAAGAGAAAGAGATGGAACCAAGGAAGAAAAGAAGGAAGAGTAATTGATGAAAACAAGAAGGAAGCTAGCAAGACAAAGGAAAGGATGCTAAAATGAGATATTTAGCTGCTTGCCACAGCAGTTAAACAGAGGCGCTACTAGCAAGAATGACAAGGGACCCAAGATTTCACTTCCTGTAAGTATGGAGAGTAGGATAGGTTTTCCGGAGAATATAATAAAATATATTTCTGGCATGATTAATTGACTTTTACCCATGATCAAAGGGTAAGATGGTCACCCTCATAGAAAAGAAAGTAAAGGAACTCAAGGACTGACTCTCTACTCTTCAAGTTATCGGAAAAAATGAAGGGTGTTTTTTTTTAATAAAATGGAATAAAGACTTTGAGTGTGAAAATAAAGAAGAAAAGAAGAGGCTGAAAGAGTAGCTCTGATCTGTGCTAGGAGGCTGGAGGATGACATCGAGGATGTGACTCAGAGAAGGATCACTGACCTCTCGGAACTAAGTAATAGAGAGGAGATTCTACCCAAAAAGAGATTTGTACTTGTCCTCCAAAACAATGATAGTTTGGACTCACAGGACACCATAAGATAAGACATTATCTAATGAGGATAGAGGAAAGAGAGAAGGGCCATGCTGCAGGGAACCAAGGTAGCAATTTGTTAGCTGCTAGTTAATAATAAACTTGTGAAACTTCAAGTCCACCTCTTGTGGGGTGGACATGGGAATAAATGATAATTTAAGAAAGAAACTAAAAGCATTTCCAGGCATTAGAATGTTTTGGGTAAGACAATAAAGATCTTAGGGAAAGGTTCAGGTGGCATTTTCACCATTATTATTGAGAGTAAGGGTTTTGGAAGAGAAAGATAGAATTAGGAAGTAAAGGACTGGTTAAGAAATGACTGCAACAAAAAAAAAATTGTAGCAATGACAGGCTTCTAATGTGATGGAGTGCACCTAATAAGAGCTGGTCAAAATGGAAGAAGAGTTTCAATGTGAAAACAAGGAAAGGGAGAGAAAGGAAGACTAAAGTATGAGTTTCTACAAGGAGAAAGATTTTGTCTACAGTCTTGGAAAATCTAATCAAAATGACTTTAACTTAAAGGAAAGAGAAGGGGGCGAAGTGTTTATATGCATCCACCAAGCTTGATACACAGAGGGGCATGTGCAGTCAAAAGAACCACGTCATATCCTCAAATCCACAAAATCCAAAAAAAAAAAAGAACTAGTAAAAAAATACGTGACCTCAGATTTCTTTATACAAATGTACAAAGTATGAGTAACACAAGGTAAATTCCAGAGAGTCTAACACAGGGAGGTAAATTTAAAACCCTAAGTATTACTGAACCTTGGTAAGATGACTAAAATACAACTTTAATAACACAACTGAAATAAATCTTTAGAAAGCTATACTTTATTCCAAAGGATAAGACTAAGTAAAAGGAAAGAGGGTAGGAGGAGAGAGGTGTAGGGTAGTACCATATTGTAAAAAGATAGGTTGTTTGTCCTTGTTTTCAAAGAGAACCAATGATATCATAGGATGGTATCTTGACTTGCTCATGACTTGGATTTAAGTGAGGCAGAGTTGCACAAAGTTGTCAGTCTCCTCTCTCTTCCAGAGTTATCAAAGTCCAGTGACAAAAGTCTGCATAACTGGCAATGACCCAGGGTGCAGGGGATGACCTTGATGTCTTCTATATCTGATCAGGCTCTAAGTGCTCCACAATGCCTGCTTCAGCCACCTTCAGAAATGTTGGAATAGCTTATTCTCATCCATGCATTCTGCTGAGGAAAGTCTTCACACGCTTGGGGTAGACACCCCCTTAACTCACTGACAGGTTTGAGGCCCATTGGTCACCCTTACCATGATTTAGCCCCATGCTGAGGTGGTTTTACTAGTGTGGCCACTGTGCATACTAGTACTTCTTGGAGTTGAATGCCAGGTAGACACCAAAGGTAGCTGACTAACTCTAAAAAGGGTCCTTACATCAGACATGCTAGTCCTCTTGGAACACCCCTACATATACTTGTGAGAGGAAATCTAAGAAAAGTCTTATTCTGAAAGAATTACAACATTGGCTAGGAAGTAGGAGTAGCAAATTTAAGCTTTATAGGCAGTGATGGTACAGTTTGAGCAGAGCCTCCAAGTGTTGGCCAGAGCAAGGAGCCAGAAGATGCAGAGCTATACCCAGGCAAGAGAGAGGGAGATGATGGGCAGAGCTCGAAAAAAACAGAGAGTGACAGAATTCCAGAAGGAGAGAAGAGATCTGTGCCTCAAAGACTGGAACGAGCCCCAAGGAGGGACTACAACTAACCAGCACTGAGATGCAGAACCACAATGAGAAGGAACAAATCCGATCCTTGTCATTCACTGATTCTGAGTCACGTCGAGGTGTCGATGTGATCTACTGATTAATTTTGAGGGGGTAAGCCTCAGCTCCTGGTGTGGAGCCATAAATTTGGAATGATTCCTTGGATGAAGGACATTTTTCTGGACTACATATGGGTTCAGATACATGTCCTTTCCTTATTGCTTATGTTATGTGATAAATTTAATTTTTGTTCTATGCTTTGTTTTTTTAGCATGGTATTTACAAGAGAGCAGAGGATATGACAGAAATAAGTCACATTCTGTTGTTCGTGAGGAAGACATTGATTGGGGGTTGGGGGCATAAATCATGATGAGTAGCTTTCAAGAAAGAAGATATTCTGTGTGCATCTAGACCTTTAGTAATAGGCCATGGGTTACTCTTCCATAAATATAAAATTGATCCTTTCATTAAAGTCCTATTCTGCCTGAACCCAGGTGACCCTGGGTTCTCAAAGACAATGGCAGCAGAGTACAGATTCTGGAAGGTTCTAAAGTATCAACTATGGGCTGGCAATAGATTCTGCTTGTTTTCTAAGGACAGTCTACCTAGGTTTAGAGAGACTCATTAGCAGATGGCTGGTCATTCCATGACCTTTATTTTTGGCTACATCAGCTCATAAAGACAGTCTACTCAGGCATGAAGGGGACAGTAATTGGCATCTGTACAAGGAAAATACACGTCAATAAAATAATAAATCCTTGAAGTAATTAAATAAAATGATCCTTTAATTCAATATTGTTAAGTTCATTTGGAATTGGGAGAGAATTGTACATTGGGAAATGGGTCTATGGTAGGAGTTCTTAACCTTTTTGCATCATGTATGCCTTTGGTTGTCTCTTGAAGCCCATGAATCTCTTCTCTGAATAATGTTTTTAAATGTCTAAATCAAATACATGGGATTACAAAGCATTAATATTAATATTGATTTTAGTGAAACAGAGTTATCAAAGTTCTTTTGTAAACAAGTTCTTGGAACTCGCATTAAGAATTCTTGTTATTATAGTATATACTAAGTGTCATATATGTGCAGTGGACATTATATATAGCATATATTACATTTGGCATATGATAACCATAAAATCTTTAATATTTTTAATATTTAATAAATTTAATTTAATAAATTTTAATATTTAATATTTCCATAGATAACTTTGAATATATGAGGCATAGCTACCTCATTAACAAGTATTTTAATACTTTGGTTTAGATGTGTAGGAGTAGCTAGGTGACACAGGGGAGAGAGTACCAGGTCTAGAGTCAGGAAGACCCTATCCACTGTGCCAAGTAGCTATTCCCTTGGACAGCTATAGGAAGAACTTCTCCTCCTCCTTCTCCTCCTCTTCCCCTTTTTTCTTCTTCATCTTCTTCTTCTCCTCTTTTTCCTCTTCTTCTCCTCCTTCTTCTTCCTCTTCATCTTCTTCTCCTCCTCTTCCTCTTCTTCTTCTCCTCTTCCTCTTCTTCTTCTCCTTTTTCTTCTTCCTCTTTTCAAGTAATTCATACTCACAAAAATAATAAAGTGATTCACAGGAAAGTGATAAGGTATCAACCCACCCATAAAATAAAAGGATTGGACTAGATTTCTGTAGCCACTTTTAGCTCTAACATTCTAATATTCTTCAGGGAATGATATACAAAATATATTTTCTAGAGGTAAATACATTACAAAAGGAGACCTAATAATAATTTATATGTTCTTGTTGCTCAGTTGTTTCAGTCTTATCCAACTCTGTGACCACATCTGGGATTTTCTTGGCAAAGATACAGGAGTAGTTTATCATTTCTTTCTCCAGCTCACTTCACTTAGCGCTCCAATCTCTGTGTCTTGAAAATTTGCAGAGGATGTGGGTGGAGAGGTTTGAGCCTAATGCTCTAGCTGGCCACTTGATTCTCTTGGCACAGAGACCTCAAAAGCAGTAATGCTGGTCACAAGGGTACTTCCTAATGCTACCTGTAGAACCTAGCCTCAGCCTTCAGGTTTGGAATTCATTTGAATCAACAGACATTTATCAGGTACCTACTGTGTGCAAGGTATCCAATGTAGTAAACAGAGAAATGTCCTTGAAGTCAGTTTCACATTCCGCCATTGTTGAATACTAACTGTGTGACAAGGGGCACATCCCCTTACCTCTCAGAGACTCTAACCATGGGCAGTGATAAATAGGGCCTCAGTGGAGTGAGTTGCCTTGGAGAAGCTCCCTACAATGATGAAATTATGGGTCTGCACTAAAAACAAAAACAACAAGCCAACAGCACTGCAATAGATATTGAAAGTAAAAATGTAAAACAGTTCTTACCCTCAAGCAGCTCACAATTTACTGAATCATAAACCAATTGGGAGTCATGGAGCAGATGATGCATACCCTGAAGCCCCAATAGGCTCTTGATAAGTAGTTTTTTAAAAGAATGAATGCGTGCCACCTTTTAAAAGTCCATCAGGTAGCCCCTTACTTCTGAATAGCATTAATACATCTCTAAATTGGGCTGAGATGGGGGTAGGGTGGGAGGTAGGGCAGAGAGAAGTCGGGGCACACTGCCTACCAAGAGAGTTAGATTTAAACCTCCTCAAACTCTAGAGGCAATGTGGAAGGCCTCCTAGATCCTATATCAGCAGGAGCTGGTTTGGAATTCCACCCCTGATACTTATTGTCTAATGACCTGGATAAGTCATTCTCTCTGTACTTAATCTGCAAAAAACAAAAACAATTAAACACAGTGGCCTAATTTTTGCAAAATGCAAGGACACCCCCTACTGGGGGTAAGGACAGACAAAAATGGCTGGAAAAATCGGAAAGCATTTTGACAGAAATTGGATATAGACCCATATTTACACCATATACAATAACAAACACTTAATAAATACTTAACCTAAATAAAAAGATTGCATCATTTTTAAAAATAGAGAAGAATGGAAAGATGTAGCATATGCAATGATGGATAGAGTGAGAATTCTTAAACACAAAATGAACCAGAGATTGTAGGACCATGGATCCGGAGCTAAAAGGGACCTCAGAAACCAATTCGTCTATTTTCCTTATTTTACAGATGAAAATATTGTGGACCACTAAGGGATTTATCTATGGTCCATCCAGCCTGCTCCAGAAAATGATTGTTCTCTATCATCCCCACTCTGTCAGTAATTTTCACTCTCTCCCTATTTACTGGATGTCTCCCTACTGCCCAGAAGCATCATGTCTCCCCCACTTCTCAAAAAACCCTCACAATATCTGTCCATCCCTCCCCTGCAACTATTGACGAGCATATCTTTCCTTAGTGAACAGCAGAGAGACATGTAAACAATCGATGTCTATTTCCGTTAAACTGAATTCTTGAATTTGTTGTTGAGTTGTTTCAGTCATGTCTGACTCTTTATGATCCCACTGGGGTTTCCCTGGTAGAGATACTAGAGTGGTTTCCCATTTCCTTCTCCAGCTCATTTGATAGATGGGGATGATAAGGATTAAGTGCCTTGCCCAGGGTCACACAGCTGGTAGGACTTGAATTCAGGGATTTGAACTGGATTTGAACACAGGAAGATGAGTCTTCTTAATTCCCACCTCAGCATTCTATCCTGTATGCCACCTATCTGCCTCCAGAATTGTTGAATAAGAGAGACCAACAGCCAAGGATAAAACTAACCTATGGCCTGAAATCTAGGAAAGCTTCCTAGAGAGGATGATTGATCTAGCCCTTGAAAGATGAGTAGAATGTCAACTGGTAGAACTGAGGAGAGACAGAAGGGCATTCTAGGTGCATAGAATGGTGGAAACAACTGGAAAGGAACTTGAAAATCAACTCGTCCATTTCACAGATGATGAAACTGAAGCCTGGAGTGGTAGCATCATTTTCCCAATTTCACACAAAGAGTAATCAGCAAAGCTGAGACTCAAACTCATGTCCTCTAAATTCAAGTCCAAGGTGCTATCTACCGTACCATGTTACCAGGAGAAGGGGGAAACAAACTATGGAGGGACATTCTATAGCTTCTCAAGTATTTGATAGGCTGTCACTTGGAAGAGGGACAGCTAGGTGATGTCATAGTGCACAGACACACTGAACAACAACACTTGGAAGAAAGATTTAGCTTTATTTTTCCTTGCCTTTGCTGTTTGTCCTTGGTTCTCAAAGATTACCAATGACATCAGGAGGGTGGTGGCTTCACTTGCAAGAGAACTGAATTTAAGTGAGGCAGGAGCCTCGATCTCCTCCAGGGTCATCTGAGCCCAGCAGTAGGACATAGGTCCAGGACAAATGACGAGGACCGCTGCTTTGCCCCACGAAGCAGAATTAAGACCGTTGGGTGGAAATTACAGAGGTGTATGTGTATGGGTGTTCGTCCTTCGTTTGCCGAAGAAGATTATGCCATCAGAGAAATGGTGACATGACTTGCACTTGACTTGGTTTTGAGTGAGGGAGGGCTGTGCCGGTTACCAGCCTCACTTCTCCTCCAGAACCATCTGAATCCATGACCAGATATTCATCAGGATGACTGGAGATGAACCAGGATGAGGCAGTTGGGGTTGTGACTTGCCCAAGGTCACACAGCTAGTGAGTGTCAAGGTCTGAGGTGAGATTTGAACTCAGGTCCTCCTGACTCCTGCACTGGTGCAGGACTGCTGCACCACCTAGCTGCCCCTGGAAATTACAGAGGTAGATTTCAGAGCAAATCCATGAAGAGCTTGATAATCACAATAACAGTAGGTGATCTTGCTGGCACTGAAGTGTGCAGTTTGGACCATAGGGTCCGAGGCTATAGACGCTGGAGGAGAACTTAGAAAACCATCTTATCCAGACCTCTCACTCCTGCCGCGGCGGTGACTCGCCTGACGCTGCACAGATAGCTCCAAAGACCTGAAATCCGGCATTCTTTTCGCTACACTAGGAGGACCACGTGGCTTGAAAGGTTGGAGGGTGGACTCGTGTTTCAGGTGGACAAGGTGACGCAAGGCACCGTCCAGTTCTAAATCTGCGGATGTTCTATAGACGTTTCCAATTCTGGACTTCTGTTTTTCTGCCCTTCGTTCTGCGACGCTCCCTTTTCTTGCCCATTTGAGGTTAAGAAATGCCCTCCGATCCCTAACAGTACCTTCCAAACGCCCCCCCGCCCCCGAAGAAGGCGGGTCTTTGTTGCCGTGGAGACAGCCTGCAGTCGGGGAGAAGGGCACCTCTGAGAGCCAATAGGAGCCGGAGCGGGGCGGGGCCGTGCTGGGCCCGGTGCTGATGTTGAGAGGTTCGGAGGTTCGCTGCAGGACTGCTGGGGGAGGGGCGCGGGGGCTCGGGGCCCCGGGGCCTGGGGTGGGGTACGGGCGGCTCCGGCCCCTCTCTGCCCGGAGCGGTGGGCTCTGGACGGCTAGACCCGGCCTCAGACGGGGCTGGAGAGGGTTGCTGGGGCTCTGGGCCTGCGCAGGGGAGCAGAGGCTGGAGCGGCTTGGGGTGGAGAGTGGGGACCGCGATGCGGACAGGATGCACCGGGATGCAGGCGCTCGGACGGGCAGCGCACAGCGGAGGGTAGGGGATGGGGCAGCAGCCCGCGGGGCGCCCAGGGGTCCGGGCGGAGCGCTACCAGCCTGGATCAGCGCTGTCCGAGGAACTCAAAGCACCGCACAGACCGGAGTCAGGGGCCTCCCCCCGCAGTTATCCTCTCCCGTTCTGACGATCGGGGGGACCTGAGACCCAGAAAGAGGAAGCAGGTAGCAAAAGAGCCCAGACGCCCTGCTTCCGAGCCGAGTCGAGCGGGGCGCAGTCACTCGGGCTTTGGGAAATGTGAATGTCACTTTCACTTCCCGCTTTTCACTTCCCTCTTCCTCAACTCCTTGTCTGTTTTCCAGGTGACTGGTCATGCTGACCCAGCGAGTCTTGACAAGCATGAAGCTCTTTCCCCTGGTGGCGTTGGCCTGCTGTCTGGCCATCCCCGCAGCTCAGGCCGGCAAGGTGAGCAGGATGGTCTGGGAAGGTTGGGAGGCTTGGCTTTGCTGGTTTACATACAGCGACGGTGAGAACCTAGCCCAGACTTGGCTCTCCCTAAAAGTAGCCGTAAGTCCCGCTGTACTTATGGATTCCAGACATCCACGCCAGGTCTCGTGGTCCGGTCCTCTTAGAGTTTCAGCCCTAGCTCCCACTGGCTTCTGCTTCTCATAGCCTCAGTTTCCTCAGATTACAAAATGAGGGAAACTGCTCTCCCCCTGCCCCCAAAGAATTGCTGCAAGGAGAATGCTTTATAAATCTTAAAATGAAATATTAATTCTCTGCTCCTGTGTTTGGGTTAATAAATGAATATTTCTGTGCTGGTCATCGGTTCAACAGATGCTTATCAAGGACATACTGTTTACAGGGTAATGTACTGGGGGCTGGAGAAGCTGCAAAAATTCAATGAGACACAGTCCTTGCCCTCAGGGAGCTATTATAGAAGTAGAGTGATAGTAGAGTCCCTGCTGTGTGAAGTTTTTTCTCTGGTCCCTACCTAGTATTTAACTTTGCGTTTATTCCTTTGTATTCTGCATATACTTATATATGTCCTGGTTGTCATTTCCATTCCAGAGTAAATTCTTGCACATAGGTATTGTGTCATTTGGGGCAGATAAGTAGCACAGTGGGTAAAATGCCTTGCCTGGAGTCAAGAAGACTCATCTTTCCAAGTTCAAATACAGCCTCAGACACCAGCTAGGTGACCCTGGGCAAGGCACCTAACCCTGTTTGCCTCAGTTTCCTCATCTGGAAGTAAAATGACCTCAGTGGGGTCATGAAGAGTCTAAAAAGACTCAATGACATTGTTTAATTTATTGTACTTTTACTCATTCCCAGTGATCACCTAGCACAATTCCTGACACAAAGGAGGTACTGAATAAATGCTTGTTGAGTGATTAGATTAGAGGATATACGTGAAGTCAGAAAGACCTGGGTTGGAATGCTGTCTCTGACTGCTGTGGATTACTTAACCTCTAACTTTTGCTTTCTTCATCATAAAATTGGGAGATGGAGACCTGTAGTACTTGTCCCCCCAGAGTTCTCAGATGCTCAGATGAGATGTCAAGTGCTTACAAACTTTAAAGTGCTATGAAAAAGTCAGTCTTGTTTTTTACTGTTGTTGTTATGGAGACCAGGACAGAGACGTGTCAAGAGGCAAGCTTTGCCTCAGTTGCTTTTTTCCCAGTGGCTTTGCCTCAGTTTACCCCATTGTGAAATTATCATACTTCCACTCCACTCCAGAGTTCACAGACCTAAGCATTCTTTCTCCAGACCCCTGGAGAAAGGCAAGCCCTATTGCTGTTCAGTGGTTTCAGTGGTGTCTGAGTTTTTGTGACCCTATTGAGAGTTTTCTTGGTAGAGATACTGGAGTGATTTGTCATTTCCTTCTCCAGCTCATTATACAGATGAGGAAACTGAGGCAAACAGAGTCAAGTGACTTGCCCAGGATCACATGACTAGTAAATATCTGAGGTTGGATTTGAACTCAGGTCTTTCTGACTCAAGGCCCTTGCTCTATCTGCTGCACCACTTAGCTGTCCTACTTAGAACTACATATCTTAAGGCAGGAAAGGACTTTAGAGATTGTCTAATTTCTTCATTTTACAGATATAGAAACTAAGGCCCAGAGAAGTTAAAGGATTTTCTCAGGGACACAGCTGTGTAGTGGCAGAGCCAAGATTAGGCTCTAAGTGTCTTGATCCGTTCCAGTGCTCAAGCCTGCATCTTTCTTTCAGGACAGGAGGCTGTTGCTAGCTGAGCCTAGGTCCAGGAAAGATGAAGATGCAAAATCAAATTTGATGAATATTAAAGAAAAGTGCAGCCTTAATTCTGAGTCAAAGAGAGAGAGCTTTGCTAAGAACACCTTGGTTTTTCCCTTTATTTCTCCAGTTCCTGGCACATAATCAGCACTTAATAAATGCTTGTTAGGCAGGCAGATGGTGAAAATAGAGCAGAATAGGAAAAATCTGAGTTCAAATCTAGCCTCAGACCCTTACTAGCTGTATAACCCTGGACAAGTTATTTACCTCTGTCTGCCTCATTTTCCTCAACTCTAAAATGAGAACCATAATACCCAACTGCCAGAGTAGTTGTGGCTTAAATGAGATCATTGTAAAACTATTACACAGTGTCTGAGACATAGGAAGTGCTTAACAAGGCTTGTTGATTGATGGATCAATTGATAGGGGAGTCACAAGGCAGGGGGCTTTTGCTAGGAGTTGGTGCCCTGCCTTCCAACCTGACCTTCATTTCCTGTTCTCTTCCAGAGCTCTGAAGACATCCGGTGCAAATGTATCTGCCCGCCATATCGTAACATCAGTGGACACATTTACAACCAGAATGTGTCACAGAAAGACTGGTAAGGCACTACTCAGTTCAGTCATCATTCCTCACAGGGGCTTCCTCAGGAAGTCATCAGTGTGCCTGTCCTTTGTGGCTTCAGATGGAGGCGAGGTCACTACCTGCCAGGAATGCTTAGAGGACATTGCTGTTTAGCTGTGGGGGGCATTAGATGGCCTCTGAGTTCCATTATAACTCTGAGATTCTGTCCTTTACTCATCAGCCACATCTGGGGTTGAAGATTAATTGTGGATCCTTTGGAAACTGCTTTTTCATCGTTCTCTGGGGAAACAGCTATTTCTTGGAGAGACTGAGGAAGTAAGATCTATTGAGTCACTCTACCCATTGGAAATAGGGGTTGGGTGCCCTGTCTCCCAAAAGAAGTGGTTTGGCAGTTTCGTTGCTATTGAATCATTTCAGCTGTGTCTAACGCTCCATGACCCTATTTGGACTTTTCTTGGCAGAGATACTAGAGTGGTTTGCCACGTTTCTTTCTCCAGCTCATTTTTATAGATGAGGAAACTGAGGCAGTCAGGGTTAAGGGACTTGTCCAGGGTCACACAGCTAGTAAGTATCTGAGGCCAGATTTGAACTCAGAAAGATGAGTCTTCCTGACTCTAGGCCCAATGCTCTGTCTGCCGCACCACCTAGCTGCTGTTTGGCGAAGGGCCAGTTATTAAATTTAAGTCTGTGGTGCTCCATTGAGACCGAGATTGGGAAAGTTGGGGGAGTAGAGTACTCTCTGAGATAGGGGGAGGGTGAAAGGAAGAAAATAGGACAATTCTTTGACTTTTTTTCAAAGCATTTTCATTTCCATTTTTCCTTTTGATACTTATAAGCTTACAAACTGTCAAAGCTGGTTAGTGTAGTTGAAAAAACACTAGAAGTCAGAAGTCCTGGGTTCAAATCCTTACTCTGTTCATTTCTCCAGGCCTCTGTTTCTTTATCTGTAAGGAGGTGGTAGGCCTCAAGGACCTTTAATACTCTTTCCAGCTTTGAATCCTCTATGGACAATAACGATTGTCATTTGCAAAGCATTTTAAGGTTGACAAGGTATTTTACATACATTATGCCATTTGGACTTCACAACAACTGTGGTAGGTAGTATAGTTATTTTTATACCTATTTTACATATGAGGAAACTGAGGCTCACAGATACTAAGTGACTTCCCCAAAGTCATACAACTAATAACCCAAGTCTTCCCGACTCCAAGCCCAGCACATAGTTTATCCACTAGGCCATATTTCCTCTTGGAATAGCGTCACTGAGCCTCAAAGAGATTGTGACAAATTAACAATAGGACTAGAACTCAGGTCTCCTGATGCCTGGTCCGAGATCCTTTTCCATTTGCTAATTTCTTCCTGTTCCTGGCAGATTCCATCAAAGCCAGAAAACATAAGGTTCAGGAGGAGGCTGTTTGTGACCATGGTTTTATCAGCAGTCGTGGACAGCTTGATGAAGTGTCTGGCTCTGCCTTGACCACACACAAAGCTGTCCAAACCACCACTCCTTCCTCCTCCGAATGCTGGATCAGATGTTAGCACCCCCCACCTGTGGGTACAGACCTGCCTCCCCAGCATTGCAGGAGTCAAGACTTGTTACCTCTCACTGGGGCCATTCACAAGGCTCTGTCTTGTTTCCTTCTCTTCCCCTCAGTAGTCAGAATTAGGAGGATCTAGAAAAAGGGGATTTTTTGACGTGTCATGGTAGAAAGAGGTGTGGGGGTCCAGTCTGAGTGGCTACCTTGGCAAGTCACATTAGCTCAGGGCCTTCAGCAAGTCAAAGGAATACCTCTTAGCCTCAGTTTCCTCATCTGTAAAATGGGGATAACAATACTCAGACCACCTATCCTGAAGGTTTTTCTATGAGGGAAGTGGTTATTTCAGTGAAAAGAATGCTTGGCTTTCAAATTGTCAAAACACCTGCAGTCAAATACCTTGGGTAAAGGTGAGGGACTTTAGCTTCCCAGGCTTCAGCTTCCACGCCTGTCAAAAGAGGCCTCCAAGGCCACTGGGATCCTAAGATCCTAAATACTCCCTAAATGAGAGCTTTCGTTCATGACTGATCGCAGCCCTTGATCATCTGAGCCACGCTCGTGACTTGGATCATGGCTTATCCTATTACAAGGTTTGAGGTCACAGCCTCCCTAGGTCTTCAGGGGCTTTGACTGAGGTCAGTACAGGGAAACCCAGAGCATATGGCCTCAGTGCTTCAGCAAGAGGGAGCAAAGGCCCCAGGATTGCCTCTCTCAAGGTCCTATGTTTGCTTCCTCTCTCCGTCCTTCTCTGCCTCTCCTTATTAGTCAGAGCATCCATCCTTGCCTCTTGGGACGTGCGTGTCAGCATTTTCAGGAGAACAGTAGAGAGGCTGGGAAAGATGCTGCTCTTTTTGAATTCTAATTACAAACATAATTATATTAGGGAATGAATGAGAGGTCCCAGTTTAAAAAAAAAAAACACAAAAACCTGAAATGGAGATGTTCTGCCCTCCTGTGTTCATTAATAGTGTCTGCAGCTGTCAGTGTTGTAGGATCACAGGACCTGGAGAGACTCAGGAGGGACCTCAGAGGTCAGAGAATCCAACCTTCTCATTTTACAGATAAGGAAGCAGGTTGAAGGAGGTTAAGTAGCTTGCCCAAGGTCATAGATCCACTAAATTTCCAAAGTAGATTTGAATTTAGGTCTTTCTAACACCAAGTAGTGCAGGCTGCCTCTGTAAGTTTTTTGCAGATAGGGATGGCACCTTGTTTAATTTCTGCATTTTCTCCAAACCATTGCACCATGCTCTACACAAAGAAAACCATTGACAAGTGGATGTTGAATTGAAAAACATCATAAAGATGTCCATTCCTGAGGGGAGGCTGAACACGTGACCCTATATCAAGCCAAATGCAGGATCCCAGGGTTTTATTCAAGCTAGAATTAAGCTGAATGAGACCTTAGAGTTTCACCCTCTTCATTCCACAGATAGGTTAAGTGTTACCCAGGGTCACACAGCTAGTAATAGAATTTGAACCATCTCTTTCAGTCCTCCAAAGTCCAGTGCTATTTATATTACTTACACTGATCCTAATACCTCTCCAAAAACCAAACAAACAACAAAAACCAGAAATGGAAATGTCCTTTTCTCTAGGCTTCCCAAGTGATAACTACAGCTTTCAGGGCTTCATAGGATCACAGACCTAGACTGGAAAGAATGTCAGACTAAATAGTTTGTATTTGTAAAGGACGTCTTCCTGACATTCCTTTAAAATGTATGGTATAGGTGGTGTCATATATATTTTACAAATTCTAACACCACCAATTTCTTGCCTTTAAACTGTCCCCAAAAGGCTTCTCCCCCTTGTCTCACTGTGTCATGGAGGGGACCCTGACTTCTTGGAGGTCTTGGAGGTGGGTCACAAGTTTTGCCAGGTCCTACCAGGTAGGACTTCAATGGCCTACCAGCCACACCACCAATGCACAATGGCCCTGCTATGTTTGAAGAAACTCATCACATGGCGGACTGCCCAATGATACACTTAATTTGGTCACAGAAACTCCTGAAGAGTTAAGCAGGAAGGCCTTGCAGTCACGGTGACATTGTAATCTTTTTAAGTGCTGAAACTTCCTTTTTGCTGTTTTCCTGGCTTACTCATAGATTCCATATTTATTCCCTAGGACATCACTCTCACAGTGTCATTGGAATAGATGAAATTGATAGGTTGGGAGAAGGGTGAACCATTTTTGTAATGGAAGAGCACTGGATTTGGAGTTGGAAGATCTTGGGTTCAAATCCCAGCTCTGCCCCTTACAACCTGTGTACCCTTGGACAATTTGCTTAACCTCTCTGCGCCCTAGATTCCTCTGGGAAAGGGGAATGTTGGACTGAATAATCTCTACAATTCTTTCCAATCCTAAAATCCAGTGGTTATAGCTGGTCCACAGTTACCTCATAGACTGAGATCTGGAAAGGTCCTTAGAGGTATTTGAATCCAATCTCCTTTCCCTGAGTTTTGGTGAATTGTCCAGAGTTGCAGCTAGAGAGTATTTGAGGCACAACTCCAAGTCCATACAATGCTCCATCTCCTACACCACCTCATCCAGTCCCCTCATTTTGCAGATGAGGAAACTGAGGCCCAGGGAGGACTTGCCCAGGGTCACACAGCTAGTAAGCAACAGAGGTTGGATTGGAACCCAGGTCCTCTTGTCTACAAATCTCTTACTGTATTCACCATCCACTCCATCTACAGATAAGGTTCATTTTCTACATTTCTCTCACCTGAGATTCCTACTCCACAAAGAGTGTTCTGGTGTCTGATGTCTTTTAGAAGGCCCCAAGACGATGGAAAATACTTCAGAACCAAAGACAAAGGCACCAAAATGTGGCTCCCAATTATCCGTCCCCACTGTCACTTCTACCCTTTCCCACACATTCTCCTAAGCAACAAAGTCTCTCTTTGATGAAATTTTGGTCTAGGGCTGCCATCTTTCCACTGTCCTATTCTCCCAGCTCCTGTTAATTCATCTTTTCGTCCCCCTCTGCCTTTCCCATACCAGTCAGAGACAAGCATGCTATTTTCACTTTCTTTTTTTCATTTTTTTCTCTTTTGTTCTGTTTCTTCTTTCATAGCGCGATGAATATGGAAATATGTTTTACACGATTGCACGTATATCAAGTTGTTTACTGTCTTAGGGAGAAAGGGAGGGAAGGAGGGAGGGAGAAAACTTGAAACTCAAATTTTTTAAAAATGAATGTTAGAATTGCTTATGTTCTAATGTGGTATGTGGTTGATGCAGCTCCTCTGGGTATTTGAAACTTTCCAACCCCAGCTGTTGCTCTGCTCTCTTAATTCCTTTCCACCCTCTTTTCCTCTAGCCTTGGAGGAGGTAGTGACTCTTCTTGCAAATGCTGCTGGTACCCTTGATTCCATTTCCTCCTCTCTCCTTGGCTAGTTGACCTCTTCAGTCATCTCCCAGGTTTTTTTTATTTAAAAAACATTTATTTTAATTTATTTTAATTTTATTTTTAAAAATTAGAAAAAAAAATTTGATAGTGAAAACCTGCCTTCTCTCCATCCTGCCCCTTGCTCCATTGAGAAAGAAAAATAGAATCCAGTGGCAAATATGGAGATGTATCTTCTCCTAACCCAAGTATAGTTGAGCAAAATAAATTCCCATATTGGCTACATCCAAAACCAATACAACAGAAAACAACTTCCCAGTCTGCACTCGAACCCATCAGCTCTCCATCAGGAGGCAGGTAGCATGTTTCATCATGAGTCCTTTGCAGTCGTGGTTGGTTATTGCCCTGATCAGAGTTCCTAAGTCTTTCAAAGCTGTCTTTACGATATTGTTGTTACTGTATAATTTGTTCTCCTGATTCTGCTTACTTCCCTCAGTGTTAGTTTATACGTCTTCCCAATTTTCTCTGAAACCATCCCTTCACCATTTCTTATAGCGCCACAATATTCCATCCCATTCATATGCCATCTGCCTGATTTTCACTGTCCTAATCCATTGGTTCCTGCCCCACTATTGAAAGGCAGGGTCCGTCTCCACAGAGTCATCTTCATCTGAGTTCAAATCTTGCCTTATGTACTTACTAGCTAGGTGATCCTGGACAAGTCCTTTAATCTCTGTTTGCCTCAGTTTCCTCAACTATAAAATGGAAACAATAGCAGCACCCGTCTTCCAGGGTTGTTGCGAAGATCCAATCAGGTATTTGTAAAGTGCTCAGCATAGTGCACTGCGCATAATAGGTGCTATATAAATGCTACTGTTATTATGATTAACGGAATGAATTCTCACTGTAACGGACAAGTGAACATCCAGCCTTTGCTTGAAGACTTCCGAGGAGAAGGAACTCACCCCCTTTCATTTGGAGACGGTTTTCATTGTTAGGAAGTTTGTTTCATAAATTTTCCCCTTTCCGCCTTTCCCCCATAGCACCTGGTTCTGTTCCCTGGGGCCACATAGATCATCTCTAATCTCTCCCATTTTGCCCCCTTTCCTTTCTCTCTTTCCTTGTCTCTTTGCTGTTCAGTCATGTCCAACTCTCCTATTTGTGGTTTTCTTGGAAGAGATATTGGAGTGGTTTGCCATGTCCTTCTCCAGCTCATTTTACAGATGAGGAAACTGAGGCAAACAGGGTGAAGTGACTTACCCAGGGTCACACAATTCTAAGTGTCTGCTTTCCCCTGATTTGTTTTCCTTTCCCTTTCTTGCAGTAATTGTTTACACGTGGTGGAACCAATGCCTGTGCCAGGCCATGATGTGGAGGCTTACTGCCTGCTATGTGAATGTAAATATGAGGAAAGAAGCACCACCACTATCAAGGTACTTATCCCCAATCCCTGCCTCCCCCCATTCTCCAACTCCCCACCAATCCAGGTCCTGCTGGTTGGTCCCCTCTCCCATAGGGGTCCTTCTATCCTATCTTCCCAGCAGGCCTCTTCACTCTTGGCTTCTTTCCAACAGTGTCTAGGGGCCTAGGAAGAATGGTTAGGGTTCTCTATCCCTTGCTTTGCCGAGTTCCAATCAATCTGTCAGCAAACTTTTTTTTTTTAATTTTGAATTCTTAATCCTCTCCCTCTCTCTGGCCTTTCCTCCACCCATGAAGGCAGCAAGCAATAGAACTGATACTCATTACACGTGGGAAGTCATGCAAAATATATTTCCACATTCACCATGTGATCAGCAAATATTTATTAAGTACTTACTATGTTCCAGGCCCAATTCTAATCACTGGTAAGGCCAAGGTCAAAGTGAAATCATGACAGCTCTCAAGAAGTTTGTAAAAATGTGATGGTAGAAACCCCTTCTAGCCTGATGTTTCCTTTCTGAAAGGTCAAGGAACCTTCAGGGACCTGACTGATCAGGATGGAACCTGGGAGCTGGGATATCTGGGACTGCTGTTCCTTCAAACTCCTTCCCTTCTCTGTTTGCTTTTATCTTCATACTTCCCAAATCTCCATCCCCAAAATGGGTTTTTTTAATGAGTGAATTAAGGAGTTGTTCAATCATTCCAGTTATATTCAACTCTGTGACCTTTTTGGGGGTTTTCTTGGCAAAATGACTTGCCCAGGGTCACACAGCTAGGAAGTGTCTGAGGTCAGATTTGAATTTAAGAAACTCAGGTCTTCCTGACTCCAGGCACAGAGCTCTATCCATTGTACCCCTTAGCTATCCATGAATTAAGGAAACAAGTACTATAAATCACTTAATAGGTTAAGCAGCATCTCTAATGATACTATTATCTATCCCCTACTCTAGTCAAGATTTCATCCAATCTAACTACAGGGGATACTTGAAAACAAAATATGGACCAAATCTGTGATTTCATTGGCATACCAATGTAAGTCGGTGCCTGTCTTGGGAAATTGCTTGAGACTTGCTCAAGTGACTTGCCCTGGGACACATAGCCAGTGGATGTCAGAAGGGAAACTTGAACTCAGGTTCTAGTCTACCCTAGCTCTAAGGTAGATTCTCTTTCCAATCTACCTCTCCTCTTCATAAAAAAGACCTCCATGCAAAGAGACTGTTTGCCTCAGCCAGGAAGTTCTTATTACTTTCTAATAAATCTTGCCTGCTGCCATTTCCAAGGAAGATCCTTGAAGGAAGGGTGAGGATCCTTGGGAAGAATCTGCAGAGCCATAGATTTCAGCCCAAATTAAAGAATAACTTAGCCAACAATTAGAATTGTCCAAAAGTAGAATAAACTACCTGAAGGAGTAAGGAATGCCCTGTCTGTAAAGGTCTTCAGTAAAGTCGAGGGTCATCTTTGGAGTATATTGTGGACTGGACCCTGGTTCGGGGATGGGTTGGACTTAATAATGTCCAAAGGCCTTTTCAGCTGGAATTCTGTGATTTTATATGGTAAAGCGCCGCAGTCCCTGTGAATTTGTAAATTATTAGGTGTCCATTAGCTTCTTTCAGACTAAATAATGGGACCTTCCCTCTGGTTGTCTTTATCCTGACCTCTCAGAGAGCACCTCCTTTCCTGTGTTAACTTCTTGTGTTCAAAAAAAAAAATCCAAGAGATGTCTATTCTTTACCCCCCCCCAAACACACACACACACACACACACACACACACACACACATACACCTTAGTCATCACTCTGTCAACTCATGCAGACTCAATTCCTTTCATCTTCCTTCCTGAGTCAGCCCCTCCCTTAAGCAGGTTCCCTCTCTCTCTCTCTCTCTCTCTCTCTGAACTCCCTCCAGTGGGGCCCCACCCTCTGGGGACCAGATGCCATACTCTCTATGCCAGATGTCACCTCACTCTCTTTGAGGGAGAAGGGACTTCCCAGCCCCAAGACCTCATCAGACACATTCTCCTAATCCCATGGATTTCCCTCCAGTGATTTGTCCTAGGTGACCTCCACCCAAGCCTGTTGTAGATCTGACCTCCTTTCTTGCCACCCACTTAGGATGGATTGATAGGCAAGAATGATGGGATCATAGACTTAGAACTAGAAGGAATCATAGTGATCACCTAGCCCAACCCTATCATTTTATAGGTAAGAGAACCGAGGCCTAGGGATACCAAGCGCTTTGCCCAGCTTTACACTGGTAACCAGCAACCAACCAGGAAATCAGGAATACATCCCCTTGTATAAAGGATGGGGATATCTAGGCCTCAAGAATGGACAAATCCAACTTCTAAATGCCTTTGACCAGGGATGGAGAGCTAGGGATGCCTCCCAGGAGTCCTATGCTCACACCTACTCCCAGTTAACCAGGGGCAGGGCCAGTGTTGGAACTTTTAGCTCTCTCCCATAAGATTATGGTTTGACTCCCTTTGAGTCCTGATTCTCTGTTGAGTCATTCCGCCCCTCCACAGAAGGGTACTGTGAACAGTTGTCCAGGCTCCTGCAGCCACAAATCCTTCTGAGGGCAGATTCCCAGAGTCATGGGTTCTCCCTCATCTAATCCGTCTATATACAGTAGAATGATACAATATAAGTGCACGCTAAGAATAATATCCCCCAAAATATCTATTTGCTTGTATATTTGTAATGGATGTTTATGTCCACATAGGAGGTAGTTAAGTGATACACTTGAGTGAAGAGGGGCCTTGAAGTCAGGAATCGCTGAGTTCACACCTCCCTGGACATTTTCTAGATGTCACTTTCTGGCTGACCCTAGGGAAGTCATTTAATTTCTCTTAGCCACAGTTGCCCTGTCTGTAAAATGAGGTTAGTAATAGCTCCCATTTTCTAGGGCTGTTGGGAGAATCAAATGATTTAACATATGTAAAAGCAAACTTGAAAACATTATCCAAGTATCACTTATTGTCACCGTCATCATCATCATTATCTTTATTAGATTAAACCTCTGTTTCTGCTTCTAGGCCTTCCATCTTCCCCTTTTCCCTGAATTGCCTTACTTACTTACTTACTATTTTTTACTTTCTATTTTCATCTTCCTTCCTGAGTCAGCCCCTCCCTTAAGCAGGTTTACTATATCACACCTCAGACTCCCTACTCCAACTAGAAAAACCTTTGGACAAGCCCCCCATACTGCCCCATGAGACAGCTTGCCCTGTCCTCTGCCCGGTGGCATGCCATAGTCCATCTTCCCAAAGGAATGCTGTCCCATGACTTCTGTAAAGGCCTTATTCTAAACTGTGCTGTGAACTCATCCTTAGGATCCAGTGTCTAGATAACACAATGAATAGAACACTGTGCCTAGAGTCAAGAGGACCTGTGTTCAAATCCAGCCTCAGACATGTACTAAGTGACCTTGGGCAAGTCATTTGCTCTTTGCCTGCCTCAACTGCAAGAAAGGGGATACTAGCAGCATTTACCTCACAGAGTAGTCTTGAGGATTGAATGAGGTAAAATTTTCAAAGTACCTGGCATACAGTAAGTGCTTAATAAATGCTTATACATTATACAGTATCTTCTCCCTCTAGGAAATCTTCAGTGCCTACTGTTTTTTCCACACTCCCTCTGAACATGGTTTACACCTGAATTTGCCCTTATTCATGTTTTCAAATCTTTCTATTTTGGGGGCGGGGTGGGATGGGGGACAATCTCCTTCATCGGACTAGAAGTTCAGAGAGGGCAGGATTTGGTCCTCCCATTATCTCTGTCTCCTGGTGCCTCAAACAGAAGTCAGCTCTCTCCTTCCCTCTCTGAGCTGTGTCCTTTCTTCTCAGTTCATCATTGTCATCTACCTGTCTGTGGTGGGTGCCTTGCTCCTGTACATGGCCTTCCTCATGTTGGTGGACCCTTTGATCAGAAAACCAGATGCCTACACTCAGCGGCTGCACAATGAGGAGGACAATGAGGTAACAACGGTGGAGAGAGAGGGGGATGGTGGAAGGTGCTATTGGGCTATCAGAAGAGGTCTCTGCACATCTCTTCTCCAACTGTGTGCCCCCAGGGCACTTCATCCCTTTAGAGCATTAGGCCGTTAAGTGCAGCAGTAGGTAGAGTGATAGACTTGAAATCCAAAAGACCTGAGTTCAAATCTCATCTTAGACTGTTTTAGCTCATTAGCTGTGTGACCTTAGATGAGTCACTCTCTCAGCCTCTTTCCTCATCTGTAAAAGGAATATAATTAATAATAGCATCTAGCTCAGAGGTGGAGAACCTACAGCCTTGAGGCCACATGTGACCTTCTGTGTTCTTGAGTGCGGCTTTTTGAGGGAGTCCAAGTTTTACAGAACAAATTCTTTTATGAGGGAATTTGTTCTGTGATGTTTGGAGTCAGAGGGCCTCACTCGAGGACCTGGAGGATCACACGTTCCTCACCCCTGATAGTTCATTGAGTTGTCATGAGGATCATATGAGATGATGTGTAAAACACATTGTGAACCTTAAGCCCTTACATAAATACTAGCTCTACTGATAATTTGGAGAAGAAAATGGCAAACCATTCCAAACACCAAACGGGGTGACAAAGAGTCAGATGTGACTGAAGTGACTAAAGTAACACCATAAATAAAAATAATAAGTTATTATTTTGTCCAGTTAAACTGATTATTTCTATTAAACTTGTCCTAAGTGGGGGTTTCTCGGCAGTTTCCCACCTGATGTTCCTTCTACAGCCTTTACTTCTAGGACCATAGATTTAGAGCTTAAAGGGACCTAGAGGCAGTTGGTATTGCAATGGATAGAAAACTGGACTTTGCATCAGGAAGACCTGAGTTTAAATCCAGCCTCAGACACTTATTAGCTGTGTGACCCAGTGGAAACCAACTAATTTCTGTTTGACTCAGTTTCCTCATCTGTAAATGAAGATAGTAGTAGCACCTGCCTCCCAGGGTTGGTGTGAGAATCAAATGAAATAACATGTAAAGTTCTCTACAGACTTTAAAGTGCTATGTTAAACCAAGCTCCTTATTTTACAGATGAAAAAAACTGAGACATAAAGAGATTAAATGATTTGCCCAGTGTCACACAGTAAGTGGCAAAGCCAGAATTTGCACTCAGACCCTCCAGTTACAAACCCACCGTTGTTTCCATTGTACTATGCTTCCTACTTACTTTGCTCCCTCTTTCATGCATACACCCCAGATACCTAGAAATATTCATGTACGTAAATATTTGAACAAGTACTTAGGGATCAGTCCAAGAGGATGGTTTTTTTTTCACTTTGATGTTCCAAGAGACTCCCTTGAATTTTTGCTAATACCTTAGGCCAGGGCACCACAGTGCACAGGTCTAAATCTGTTTGGTTTAAGAGATTCCCCTTCTTTCTCATTTGTCCCCTACCAGGCAAGAAAGGAAGTAGGTTAACCAGAATACTGCAACATGTTGATAAAAACAGAAACTAGAAGCCTAGTGCACCAGGAATTCAGAAGAAAAAACAGTATTTGGGGAGGGAGGGAAGAGGAACTGAGGAGGTGGTAAATTCATTCATTCATTCATTTAATAAACATATATTAGGGATCTACTCTTTGCTAGGAATTGTGGTAGGTAGATGCGATGAGGAATGCAGAGATATCTAAGACACAGGTCTGGTCTTTGAGGGGCTTGAGGTGGGAAACCTGGATTCAAATGCCACTTCCATGTGTATATCCCTTAGCCTCTGGGACCTCAGTTTCCTCATATATAAATTGAGGTGACCACTATTCCAAAGGACCAATGATGAAACATGCTACCCACATCCAGATAAGAAAGATCAGGGACTCGGGGTACATAATGAAATCTATTTTGGGACCTGGCCATTTGGGGATTTGCTTTGCTTAACTATGCGTATTTGTTACAGGGGTCTGTTTTTATTCTTTAGTTGGGGTGGGGCGACATAAGAGGGAGAGGAAATAGATTTTTGTCTATTGAAAAAAAGTTTGATAAAATAAAATGAAGTGGTTGGAATGAATGAGTGTCAAGGTCCCTTTCAGTCCTAGCTTCATGGCTTCTATTCAGAACGAATGGGTCCTGTTTATATAGTCCTTCCCAGCTTATAAAGCATTTCCATAATAGTATCACATATTGCTCTAACATTATAAGGTTTACAGAATATTTTCCTCAAGAGGCAGGAAATGAAAGTATTATTCCCCGCCTTACTGATACAGAAACTGAAACATGAAGAGATTAAGCGACTTCATTGTCAGAATCTGAGACAAGATTGGAACCCAGGTCTCCAGGTTCTAAGTCTGTCACTCTGGGTATTCTGACAGCTGCTTCTCTTTGTACAAACTAGTAAGGAGGGATGAGCCCAGTGCTTATGTAGCCATAAGGCAAAGAAATACACAACAAGGCTTAAATGAGTCAATCACACTCAGTCCCATAGGAAAGCAAGGGGAAGGAAGAGTCAATTCTGGCTAGAGTAATAAGGTGAAGGCATCATAGGGAATCAAATGAGATTGTTGTTCACTTATTTCAGTCATGGTCAACTCTTCATGTCCCCATTTGGGTTTTTCTTGGCAGAGATACTGGGGTAATTTGCCATTCCCTTCTCCAGCTCATTTTACAGATAAGGAAACTGAGGGAAAAAGAGTTAAGTGACTTGCCCACAGTTACTCAGATAGTAAGTGTCTGAGGCAAGGTTTGAACTCTGGAAGGTGAGTCTTCCTGACTCCAGGCCCAGCACTCTGTGCACAATGGCACCACCTAGCCGCCCTGATAAACTGATACAATTAATCCCTGACCTGGTCCAACTTCCCACCCCCTGTAAAAATCTCTCTCTCCAGTTTTAGTCATCTGGCCTCTTGCTTGATCATTTCCAGGGGTAGAAACTCACCACTTCCTCAGGCAGCCTGTCCTATTTGGAGGAAGAACCGATCATTAAGAAGTTGTTTCTTATATTGAATTGACATCTGTCTCCCTGTAACTTCTGCTCACTAGGGTTAGTTCTGTCTTGTGGAGCAAGAGACAGACTTTTGTCCGTTTGAAGACGGATATTGCTGAAGTGGTGGCTTTGGAGTGACAGGACCTGGGTTTAAATTCTATCTCTGACAACCTGTGTGACCTTCGGTGGGTCACTTACATGGCCTCTGGGCCTCCAGTGCTTTATCTCTAAAATCAAGGAGGCTTAACTAGGTTAACTCTAGGATCTCTTCCACCTCTCAGTTTTGGATTGTATGATCATTGCCCCTCTTCCTCTGCCCTTGCCAGAGTCTGACACCCTTCCCTCTGGCTTTGTATCCATGGTGGTTAGAGACATAACAAAGGCCATGCCTGAGAGCCATGCATTCCAGGGAAATAGCAGCATCAGGCTATATAATCACCATGCAGCATCTCTCAATTACACCCCCAGCCAGGACTGCAATTACCACATTACCCCTAATCATCATGTGTTTATTAGCTATGCCCCTCCTCTATCAGGGGTGCTATTACTGCACATTAATAACCAGGTAGGGAGCTGAAGTTTCCTCCCTTGAACATCAGACCACCCAACTGTCAGCGCCACCCCTTCCCAAAACATAGGACCCCCCTCATCCCCCCCAATAGCGAATGTTCATCCTCTCTGCTCCACCCTCAGTCAAAATCAGATCAACAGGAAGCTAAGGGCAGGAGAGGAGGGGAGGTAGATCTGAGGAAGTCTGGTTCAACTGAGAGATGGATGGCCTAGGAGTACTTTGGCCACACCCTCCACTCTGAAGATCTGTCTGATTTCAGCCCAGATCCTCAAGTCTATTCCCTCTTCACTCATGAGTACATTTTGAGTAGGTTGTAGGGATGGGAGGGCTGAGAATTTGTTTTAAAAAGTACTTTGTTAGTTTCAATTAAATCTAATTGGTTTCAGTTGTTATCATGTATATTGCATTGTAAATTCTGTGGATTGCACTTAAAACATTATTTTGAGAAGGGATCCATAGACTTCACCAGATACACAAAAATCAAGAACCATGACTTAGATCAGCGATGTCAAACTCAAATGGACATGGGAACCTATAGTCGGTCCGTAAGGATCTCTGTAGGTCACATATTGACTTAGTTTTAAAATGTAATGCTATCTATGTTTTATTCTATTTTGATTTCTTTTGCCAACTATTTCCCAATTACATTTTAATCTGAGTATGGTTCTGACTGAGCCCAGGAGGGTTGTAGGCTGCTTGTTTGACCCCTCTGACTTAGGTCATGGTTGATCAAATGAGAATAATTGTAAAGTACTTAGCAAAGTGCCTGGCACATAGTAAGCACTATATAAATATTATTATTCATATTGTTATATTAAATCACTGGATCCTCAGACTGACAGGACCCCTTTAGAAGTCAGAAGACCTCAGTTTAAATCCAGCTCTGCTACTTCTCTGGGTCTCAGTTTCTTCATCTGTCATGTGATAAGAAGAGTAGCTAGGTTGCAGAGAATATGCCAGTTTGGCTGAACTGAAGAGTATAGAAATGGATGTAATGGAGAGATAGGCTGGGTCAGGTTGTAAAGGACTTTGAAAGTCAAGCGAGTTTCCTTTATAGAGGTGTGTTATGAGTCCCATTGGCAGTCTATAGGGGTAGCCAGTCTACCCGCCTCTTCTCAGAATAATGTTTTTAAATTATTGAAGTAAATGTTTCTAGTTAGATGAGAGTGAAAATGAAGATGTATTTTTTTTTCCACGCAAGTTCATAGACCCCCTAGACACAGTGAATTCAGGGCTCCATAGTCCCTTAGAACTCATACCATTCAACTACTTTATCTTCAAGATGAGAAAAGGAAAGCCAAGAAACATTAAGTGAATTGCTCCAAGTCACATAGATATTAAGTACCAAGAGCTAGAATGTGAAATCGGATTCTTTGTCTCCAGTCAAGTGCATTTTTCACTGACCTCTGACATTCTACAGTTCTGTTCTATAACTCTGTTCTGATGTGAGGGAGCGTTTGGTCCAGACTCTGGGAATAACTCAGACCTGCCTTCATAGAGACCCCTCTTCTGGAAGAGATTTTTGTCTTGTCAAATCCATGCCCTGTGAAATAAAACCCCAGCAGGCCAGAAGTGAGTGGATTTGGAGTGGGTGCCAATGCCCCCTGAGGACTTTAAACCTGTTGATGTCCTCTGGGTCAGCTTGGGAATCTGGTCCAATGGCATCTCCTCCCTGATACCCCCTGAGTTTCTGTGTAGTCCCTCCACATATTGCTAATTCCTAATTGGCTGTTTTTCTTTCATTGCCTTCTACTCCCATCCCCTTCATCTATCCCTGTCAATTCTTATCTTTCAAGCAAGAAACTGTGACGAAGTCAAACTTTACTACACATGGCATCATGTTATGCAAACACAGTCCCTACCCTCTAGGGCCTTGACATCCAAGACACCCACTTCCACAGGCAAACACATAGAGAACATATATGCAGTAAATAGAAAAAAATTAATATTTGTACTCTGCTTAAGTCAAAGGTTTTATGTGCATCAGTGGACCTTGAGTGAGCTATGGGAATTTCATGTTTAGTGAACACTGAGGTGGGAAAAATTATCTCCTTTTTGGATTCCTAGAAGAGGTAGAATTTCATGACCTGCTCAAAGGATGGGAGGAAGAGTGATTGTTATGTTGGTAAGAATATCACAAGATTTTGAGACAGAGGGCCCATCAGTTCTTAACGTTTTCTATGTCATGGACCTGTTTGAAAGGCTGGTGACACCTATGACCTCCTCAAAATAGTTTTTAAATGCACAAAATAAAATACATACGAATGCAAAGGAAAAAATATATTGAAAAAGCATTGCAAGACAGTTATTAAAAAACAAGTTCACTGACACCAAGTTAAGACCCCCTGAATCTAACATCCTCATTTTACAGGTAAAAAAACTGAGGCCCAGAGAAATCAAGTGATTTAAAGAAGTATCAGAGCCAGGAGCCAAACCAGTATCTATACCCAGAGCCTTCCTCTTACAGCTGAGTTAATGAGGATGCTAGTGACCTGGCATGAAATCATGCCAACACATCAATGCACAGCTGGTATAGGGAAAGTGAGCAGTCACCATAAAAGACCAAAGCTTTAGGAGAATGAGTGGAATAAGACAAGTAGCTTTGCCTGTATTTTACCTTCTGACCCTGTGCTGGTCTCTGAATTTAAATCTTTTTCTACACCCAGGTGCCTTGAATTTTGATATTCTGAAGAACTCCCAATTCCGACCCATTTTGGCCTTTTTGTTTATGACTGTAGGACTCCTGATTTGAACCCCATAAGGATATTATCCTTTAATTAATTATATTTTTAATTTATAATAATAATTTAATTAATGACAAGGAGGGCTCCTGTGTTCTCTGACTACAAATCTATTACTTGTCTAGGGGCCATCTCCAGTTGTGCTGATTGATATCTGGCCACTGGACCTAGATGGCTCCGGAAGAGAGAGTGAGGCTGGTGACTTTGCACAGCCCTGCCTCACTTCAATCCAATTCACTTGCAATTCATGGCATCACCTTACTGATGTCACAGTCCTCTTCTTCAACGAAGGACAAAACAACAGTTACTTGTACGGTGCATCATGCCATGATGTCTATGGCAGGCACTGGTCCCCCAGTGCACTTTACTAAAGAAGCTTAGTAACCCATCTCATCAAAGTGTCCTTTAAGGAGAGAACAAAGGGACTTTGATTACAACCGTAGGAATTTAGGTTTCTCCCTGGGAAGGAAAGGACAGCTGAGCACTAGATGACCTATTAGAATCCAACCCAGGACATCCAGGATTCCTCATTTCTCTCTGAGGGTCCAGAGCTGACTTCAGAACCTAGTCAGCCTATGAGAGCCACCCAGATACCGTCAGGTTTGGAATCAGATGACTGAATTACGTCTTTAGGGTCAAGAGTTCCAGGTAACCCGTTGGTTTTCCAGGCACAATTATTCTGGCCAAGAAGTTCTCCCAGAGGCCACAGTGATTGCAAAGGCGGCAGGTGGGTGCCCTTACCAGTGTCCCCAGAGGGAGATGAAAGCCTGTCCCTTTCCCTTTGAAAACTCTGGCAAGAGCCACCCCAACCTCCTGATTGCTGTGGGCTGCCTTTTCTGGGATTCCGGCAGCATTAGTGCTAATCTCAGAGCTCAGACACCCTTTGAAAGGAGGAAGTGAGCATGTTTGCTTGGGCAGAAATGACAAACAGAGGGTTTTTGTTGTGTTTTTTTTCAGATGCATAGGTTTAACCTTCTTTGAAGGGAGAGGAGGATAAGTTATTCATAGAAACACCTAGCTGTTCCCTAGGCCTCATAGCTTGGTCCTCCATAAACCAAGAAACTATCTCAAATAAGTATAGAAAAGTGCTTCGTAAACCTTAAAACACCATATAAGTGTTAGCTATCATCACCATCATTACTGGTTCAGCTTAGACCAGACCCAGTTACTTGGTTCAGGTCTGGGCACCGAATTTGCCCAAGTTGGATATGATGGCCCCTTAGGTTCCTTTCAACTCCAGGAGTCTATAGGATAGATGTGATATTGACCCTAAGAGAGAGAAGTAGCATTGAGGTAGTACCTTCCATACAGTGCTGGACTTAGGCTTAGAATAACCTGAGTTTGAAACTTGCCTTACTAGTTGGGTGACCCTAAGCAAGTCACCTAACTTCCAGTTGCCTCAACGGTAAATTGAGGGCTGTAATAGTATCTTCCTCCCAGGGCTGTTGTGATGATAAAAAGAGATAACACATTTAAAGCATCTAGAAAAGCTTAAATGTAAGTGCTAGGTAGCTATTATTATGTAGAGAAGGGCTCCAGTTTAGTTATAATGGTGATTAGAAAAAAAATTAAAGGGTGGGGATCCTTCAACCTGGAGAAAGGAAAGACCAAGTGAAGACTAAAAATGACTTATATTTAACAATAACTGGTCATTATCATGTATGTGGATCCAAAGAAGGATACAATATGGATGCTAACATTAAAGATCTTCCTATCTAAAGACGTGCATACATGTCTTTAATAAACCTAAAGGGTAATCAATTAAGATAGATATCAGTTTGGACAGAAGTCAACAGTGGCATCCTCCACAATCCTTCCTTAGCCCTGTGTAATTTAATATGGCCATAAGTCCAAGGGAACTAGAAAAGAGGGGTGACTGCATGAGAGTTCCATGTTTACCTTTGGTGGGATCTGGGAAGTAGATTAGTCTCGCTTAGGAACAGGAGGACAAAATATATTGTCTTTCCTCCTTAAAATTAAAAACAAAAAAGAAAGTTAAAGTTGTGTACATGGACGAGGTGACTGACTGGGTCCAGATCCCCATCACATTTGCTGTTGCCTGAATCCAGGATTGCTAGTCCCTCTCACCCCAGCCCTGCCCATTAGACCACTTTTTCTGTTGCTGTATCCAGCTCCCATTGTTTTCCAGGGACAGAATTTGGGGATGGGCTTAGGTGGGAGAGGAAGGGAAATAAGGGGATTGGGAAGAATCCTGCCCCTACCCCACCGTTCTCTCCCTGGAGAGGGAACAAGGATTATGCTCTGATTTGATGCATCTCTAGAGCAGATGTGGTGTCTTTAATACCTTTTAATCAGATTATTAGCAGTGGAAACACAGGACCACTCAGCAGCAGCTTTTCCCCCACTTAGGAGCTGTTTGTTAAGACTTTACATAAAGGGAAAACAAATGATGCTGTGGTAATGTGGTGGATTTCAGCATGTTCCCTTAATGCTGCTTGTTCTTGGCTCCCTGATGGATTCCAATCTTCCACTGGGGAGACACAGACATGCAAGGGGTGCTCAGCCCTCCGATCCAGGAAATTGCACATTGAAAGAGTAGCCAACGCACAGTCCTTTCTCATCAACAAGGGGAGATCAGGTGTAAAACCTTAGCTGGCCTTGTAGGTGAAGACCACAGGCTTGTAGAGCATAGGATTAGAGCTGGAAGGGAACTTAGAAGTCATTAGGTCTAACTCCCCTCATTTTTACAGATGAGGAAATTGAGGCTTGTAGAAGTTAAGTGCCTTGCTCAAGTCACATGACTAGGAAGTGTCTAAGGCTGGATTTGAACTTGGGTCTTCCTGGCTTTAAGCCCAGCACTCTATCTTCAGCACTAGCTAGCTACCTCACAGATACTCTGGAAGTGAGTGGATATTGTTGAATGAGTAAGAGGAAATAGTTTAATCTTCACAGTCCAGATAATCAAAATCTTAAGGCTAAAAGGATCTTAGGAGCTATCCAGCCTAAGCTCTTTATTTTACAGATGAGGTAACCAAAACCTAGCCCAAGGTCACAATAAATGACAGAGCTAGGATTTGAACCCAGGACCTCTAACTCTAAGCAGCTAGGTGGCATTGTAGATAGAGCACCTTGTCTTGAGTCAGGAAGACCTGAATTCAAATCCAGCCTCAGGCACTTAACTAACAGTTATGATCCTGGGCAAGTCACCTAACCCTGTTTGCCTCCGTTTCCTCATCTGTAAAATGAGCTGGGGAAGGAAATGGCAAACCATTCTAGTATCTCTGCCAAGAAAACCTCGAATGGGGTCTCAGAGAGTTGAACCACAACACTACCCCTGACACTAAATCCAGCCTTTTTTCTGTTGCACTATGTAACCTCTCCATCCAGCTGGAGGTTTATACCATAGTCATTTGTAATCTCCTTTATTAGTTGTCCATAAAATTATAGTGTTGGGAGGAAACTTAGAGACCATTTATTCCAACCCCTACCTGAGCATGTATCTTCTCTATGTCACCAAGTGATCACCCAACTCTTCCTTAAAGACCTCCTGTGATGGAAAATGCCTCTACAGAGGCCGCCCATTCCACTCTGGAAGTCTTTTTTCCCAGTGGTCTCCTTACAACTGTCTCCTATTGATTCTAGCTCTGGTCTCCATGGCCAAGCAGAATCAGTCCAATACCTTTTCTGCATGACAGACATTCAGACACTTACTGTCGCATTCTCCTCCTACCTCCTCTCTCAGGCTATTCACAAACTAGTTCCTTCAACTAACCTTCATTGTTGTTTTGTCCTGTATTTTTTAAGAGGACTATTGACATCATGGGGTGATGTGGCATGGTCCCCAGCACCCTCCCTCCATTCTGATTCCCTTCCCTGGACAGTTAGCTGATCAGTGCCCGTCCCAAGATGTGGTGAACATGTCTCCAATCACCTAGCCAGCCATGCAAACAATACCCATTGTATTTATTTTTATGTCAATGTCTCCCACGGAGAGAGAGTCAGAGAAATGTCACAAGGAGTTTGGGACATAATTCTGCTTAACTGTTAGTCAATTCGATTCAGTTCATTAACAGTTAAAAACTCTTCTTCCAAGCTCTGTGCTGGGCACTAAGGGAGCTCCAGAGTTAAGATCATAGATTTAGAGCTGAAAGGGATGGTTGGACCATCCACTCTAATCCCCTTGATTCTACATATGAGGAAACAGATCCAGAGACAGGGAGGGACTTGTCTAAGATGATGAGGGCAGGAAAGGTGACAGAAGCGTGATTTGTACCCAAGTCATTTGACCCAAAAACCATTGATGTTCCTCTTGTTATTTGTGGTAGGGGTACATGTGTTTTTAGGGAATGCAGAAGAAAGGTGCTCTGAGGTTGCATGGAAACAAGTTACTATTTCAGAAGTTACTATGTTACTATGTTACAAGTTACTATGTCAGAAACACGGAGGTGTTTCTGACATATCACAGAATCTCAGATTTGGTAGTAGCCTCAAAGGCTGTCCAACCTAACCCACACCTGAAAAGAGATTCTCTTAACAGAGGTCTTCTGAATCTTTTTTCTCTGTCCTAGACCTTCCTGGCAATCTGGTGAATCCCCTTCTCAAATGAATGTTTTTAAATGCATAACATAAAACACATAGGAGTATAAAGGAAACTATTGAATTCTATCAAAATATAGTTATCCAAATACTTTAAAGAAATGTGTTATAGAGTGCTGAGACCTCAACTCACTTTGTACTTTGGTAAATGGTATGTGGGCATGTGTGTGAGTGGAGAAGAGGGTGCTTTTTAATGTGGATGATGAACTTTCCGCCCAGCCCCATAGCGGTGAGGTATCCCACCTCCCTGGGTGACCGCCTGCCTGCTCGTTCTCTTCTCCACCCCCTTCTTCTCCCTCCCCGTCCCATTCCTTCCCTTCCCCTCCCCCAGCTTGGCAGCCAGAGCATGACAGAAGCTGTGCCAGCTCAGGTCCTTAGAAGCAAAGTTTCATGTGCTGGGCGGCTCTGGGCTCCCAGAGGTGTGTTAATCCCTTAAGAGGTGTGTGGCAGGAGATGAGAGACGGGAAGAGGCTGGGAGGAAATCCCCATGGGGGCGCGGGCCTGGCCCTCGGCTCTAATCCCCCACAAAGATCAGGCTCGGGTCCTTCAGGAAATGCATGGGCTCGGGAGCTTCAGAAGCAGGGAAGTGGTAATTAGAGAAGTAGGCTGCTTTCCACGGAGGCAGTTCCGAGATAGAAGGGGAAGAGAAGGCGGGAGTGGGGGGGGGGGGGGAGGCGGAGGGTTGCGGGGATGAGGGTTGAGGATGAACCTCCAGAAAGGTCAGGGATAAAAAGGGAGGTGCAGTGGTAGTCTCTAGAGCAGTGACGTTCACACCCCAGGTTCTCATCTGAGCCAAGGTTCCCCAGAAGAGTGTGTTCCATCACTCCTTTCCTGAGGGGGAGAAAGGGTGAGCTGTGGCCAGGGAACTGGGATGCTTCACCCTGCGTTCTTACTCCAGAAATCAGAATCCCACAGTCTCAGAATTGGGAAGAGCTTTGGAAGCCGCCCGGTCCAACCTAGACAAAATGGCAGGTGATCAAGCCTTTCCTTGGGCGATTTCTATTAAGGGGAACCCAGAACTATTTCCCAAGGCAGTTTTGAGGGAATATTTTAATTGTCAAGAAATTTTCCCTCCTGACAACTGCCACCCATCGCTCCAATCTCGGCCATTTAGAGGCAAGTAGAAAACTTCCGCAGATCAGCCACCCTTCGGATATTTGAATACACCTATGTTGCCCTGCTCCACCCCCAAGCCTTCTCTTCCCCAGGCTAAATATCCCCAGACCCTTCAGTTGATCCTCAGATAATTTGATTTTGACGCTCTTCCCCATCCTGATTGCCCTGCCTTGGACCTACGCCCTACCCCAAGCAGATTGAGCAAGAAAGCCCCAGTCCTGTCTGGAACAAGCTCTCTAGCTGCCTTAGGGAGGCCAGGGGTTGTGCTCACGTAACATACGTTTACGCGGCAGATATTATTGTCGCGCCCATTTTTCGTTTGGGTGAAGAAATTTAGCTCTGAGACTGTGATGTGCCCAGGACCACCCTGCGAGTGTCAGAGGCAAGGCCTGAACCCTGGTCTCCTGACTCCACATCCCAGGCTCTAAGAGGCTAAGATGCCGTACACATCTTGTTCTGTTTGCTTTGCTTTCTTTTGTTTTGTTTTGTAGAGTCCTCCGAGATTTATCCAAAGCAAAGTTTTAGAAATGTCAAGAATAATTAAAAAGGTAGCGGGTTAGTTGCTCGTCCTGACTTATCTCGGGCCCTATTCCCCCACACAAAGCCAGTCAACTAGATTTAGAACTGAAAGAACACAGAACATCCAGGCCGTAAACTAGAGAAGTAAAAGTGACTTGTCCAAGTAATAAAGAACAAAGCCAGGATCTGAATCCAGGTCTGTTCTCCAAGAACCCTCCAAGGGACTTCTTCCTCCCCTAACTGGGGAAGATTATCCAGGGTCCCAGGAACACTGGCTGGGAGTTACTCAACAATACCATCCAGAGGGGACCCACCCTCCTACCATCCCAACCAGGAGATGCTCTGATGTCTTGCAAGGGTGGGATGGCTAGGCAGAGGATGCCTTCTAGATGGAGCAAAGACTGAAAGGCCATCCTCAAAGCTGCTCACCTCTTGCCTGAATTCCAAGAGAAGTCTGGTCCTGAAGCTATGCCCTCCCAGTCTCAGTTGTCATCTGGGGAAGCAGAGGCACGGAGACATGGCCAGCAAGTGGCCAACAAGGACAGGGGCAGATCTGGGGGTTGAAGCTTTCAGTGCCTCTGAAACTGACTGCCTTCCTCCCATTGTAAATGGAATTCTCTGCCTTCAAGGTAGTATTTTCCCAAGACAATGGTGTAGTCCCAGTATTGGGAAGCAAGGGTGTTTTATTTATTTTGTTAAATAGTTCCCTAGTATGCTGGGCACCTCTGGAGTGGGTTTGACACTTCTATTGTTAGGGGCCCCTCCAAAGGTCTTTATTGTGCTAATAATAGGGGGTACTGTGATTCCATTGGAAGAGGGAACTCTCATGGAGGAAACTCCTTTTACCGAAAAAAGTTGGCACTTTCTCTGTGACTTCAGAATTTTAGACAGTCTGGGCACTAAGAAGTTAAGAGTTAAGCCCAGGATCCTAGCACTGGTATGTGCCAGAGTGGGGGCCTAAACCTACATCTTTTCCACAATATACCATATTGCTTCTTGCTGATAATGATAGCTCGCATTTCAATATTGCTTTAAGAGTTAAAATGTTTTCCCAACAATTTCTCCCTGAGGTAGATAGTACAAGTATTTTTTTTCTTATTCCCATTTTACAAATGAGGAAATCGAGGTCCGTTGAGGCTAAGCAAGTTGCCCAGTTAGTGAATGAGAGCTGGGATTTGTTATTTGTGGTACACCATGGACAAATGGGTCCTGTCCCAAAGGCAGAGTCAGACAGGAGGAATGCAGTTGGATTATTTCTGAAAAGGGGGAAGAGAAACAGATTTTCCCAGTCTCCAGGTTTTTGAGTCCTGGAAGGTCTGGATTGTGATTCATGTTAGTCACTTTCACTGTTCCCCCAACTCCTCACCCATGCTTCCTATCCCAGGTACCTTCAAGACCCCTAAAGGTAGCTACTGGAGAAAAGAAAGCACCGAGGTGTTAAATGGGAGAATTAGAATTTGAATGCTCAATTCCCTACTCCCCACTCTGCGTTTTGCCCCTCTCTAGATGGCTTTTCTTGACATGAGCTACACTTCTAGGGATGCCTCCTCTGACCCAGCCCAAAACTATCTGCATTTCCCTCTTCTTTAAGAGTCTGAGCTCTGGCTCAGTGAGAATGAGACCAGAAGAGCAAGTTGTCAACATCTTTCTGACCTCCTAGGCTCCTCCTGAGCTAGAGACCCTAGATAAAGAAGGAAAGTATCCTTGAGGGCCTTGTAGACCTTGATGAGGTTGCCTGAGCTAGGGGAGGGAGGAATCCACCAATGAGGACCAGTGTTCTCTCCCCCAGTGCTGACCATGGGTCCTCCTTTGCGTAAATCACACGCCTTTTAACTTAGGCTTCAGCCACCCCGCAGAGATGGAGTTGGAGGACCTCAACTGAGCACATGACCAACAGAACCTGGCCCTCTCTACCTCTGTGGCTTCTCTTGGGCCCCCCACCCCAGTCTTGAGAGTTCCCAGCTTTCTAGGTAACCACTTTGAGTGACCATACTTCAGAGTGGCCCAGCCCCTTCCTCCCTTGGCCACTCTGGGATCCCATTCCACCGCACTCACCCAGTCACTTATTCAGTCAGATGTTTCAGTTGTTCTTATAGTGTTTTGTCCCTGTCTTCACCTGAACGACAGTCAGTGGCCTAACTTCATCTCAGTGCACAGAAATAGATAGATTCAAGGAATTCTTTCATAAACAGCAAAATACACAAAGCCAAGGACTTTTAATGGAATGATATTGCATGCAGGCACCTGGACCCAGAGGCAGGATCTGGGGGCTCCAGGAGATTGCCTTCAGAAAGTGCTGGAGAAACGTTGAGATGAAGCCAATAAGGGGAGAGGAAGAGTTTCCCCATGTGATACATAAACAGCTGTGCCCTTCCTACTCAGTCAGAAAGACATGCGGGAGATCTGGGCCTTGGAAAGCCACTCCTCCTCATGCTTGAAGGACCCTCCAACTGTGCCATTTATTTTTCTTTGCAGGACACCCGTTCACTGGCTGCAACAGCTGGCCCCCTGACAGGACCCCGAGCTAACACAGTACTGGAGCGGGTTGAGGGTGCCCAGCAGCGATGGAAACTGCAGGTGCAGGAGCAGAGGAAGACGGTGTTCGATCGTCACAAGATGCTCAGCTAGATGTGCTGGGTCAGTTAGACCGAGGAGAAGAGGAAGCAGGAAGGGCTGGGGACTGGGAGCCCATTTTCCCCTGTCTCCATCTCTTTTCTCTCTCAACCCTTCCCATCACAAACCTGTGGCATTGTCCTTCTTTCCTACCCACCCTCCACTTCTCTTCTCCCTCAGACATGATGTTCTAAGCCGATGATCCAGGGAGAGTTAGCCCCGTTCCTCAGTGCATCTCAGGGCTTTGAATTTGGGGGGAGGTATCAGATCCAAAGGGAACAAAGATATTTTCTAAAGTCATCAGGATTGGGTAGGAAATGTCCTCCCTCCTCCTCCTGAAGAGTTTCAGAACCCTGGGAGAGTGAAGTAAGGGCATGGGGAACGTCGTAGCTTGGAGTGGGAAGAAATCAACCCTGTCCAGCATGCCCTTGCTTCTCTCTCCTCTGCTGTGCAGTAGATTCCATGAGACCATTCCCCACACTCACACAGACACAGTCACCACACTCCACAACTTCTGTTCCGCCCTGGTCCAAATCCTGAAGTCACTTCCATTGGAAAGCTCACTGTTCAGCTGACATCCTGACGTTTTAGCTAAGGCCAAGGTTCTGTAGTCAAGGTATAGCCTTCCCAGCATCTTCCTCTCTCTGTGTTCATTTGTTCTCTGGAAGTAGTCCAGTACTCGCATTTACTATTTATTTTACTGCTGAGTGTCCTCATATTGGGGGACAAACTTCTCTCATCCTAACCTAAAAACTGAGACCATCCCAACCACCTCCACTCGCAGCTGCTAATTCAAAGGAAAATGGCAGAATCCTCTGACATCCTAGGGGGAGGAGCAGGTAGTCCCCTGGTATCCCCATCTTGTTCTTAAAGATTATTCCTTCAGTGCATGGAGAGAAGTGTCTGTCCTTACTATCACTTTTCAGTCCTGCCTGTAAGCCAAGGAAATAATGATGAAATCATATTTTATCTCTCCCTCCATCCCCAACCTTCAGGATCCCAGGATCCTCTAAGAACCAGAAGAAGATGTGGGGAAGGGGGTCATATTATTCTCCATTGGTCCGAGTGGGAAAACAGATCTGGAGAATGGATCTGCCAGTAGCTCTTGGGGCTAGAGGAGACAGCAAAACCCAGGTAATTTGTCTTCCAAACCAAGCCCTGTTGCTGGTCAACCTTCTAGATGGAGCAGCTTCCCTGGGGAGACAAGTAGCCTAATCCTGGGAATCCTGGGATCCCAAAACTATGGGTATGTGAATTACCACCATGAGGCCAGAACTTCCAGCCCTTGAGAATTCCCCTCATCCCCCATTTTTGCTTATCCTGTTTGGGGCTCTCCTCAGATCAACCCCTGGTGCTGTTCTGATAGAAGACATTCTGAGTGAATGTCAATGGCACAGCATACCTACGAAGATCTTTGTTATTGAAAACCACCAGGGTCTAGAACAAATCCCCTTAATCTGTGAAGTTTGCATTCAGTCAGAGCTGCACTTGAAGATCTAGAGGGTTACGTGTGGCCTCAGGGCCACAGGTTCCCCATTCCTGGTTGAGGGGTTAGGAATGGGAGGGGGACAGTCAGAGAAGTGAGACTTACCCAGGACAAGCAAGTGGCTCCAGTTTCTGAGGCCTCCCAGAAGAGCCTTAACCATTGAGCATAGTGGAGACATAATAGTGGAAATGAATAGAAACTACATGAACCCCATTGCAGACCATGAGGAGATTTCTAAAAGAATAGAAATTTTTGGAACCCAAGCCTCAAATCACAAACAGGTAGTGTGAAGAATTTCAAATATTTAAACATAGGACATAGTAGGAGCAGCGGGAAAGGAAGAGAGCATGACTTGAGAGATGAGACCCGACTAGAGGAGGTCGCAGAAGGCTTCCTGGCAGAGGGAAGCAACCTTGAGGTGGGGATGGAGCTATTTGAGGCAGAGGAAACAGGCACAGGGGTGCAGAGGTGATAGACGTGGGTCTGCCACCCAGAAGATGGTAGCTGGAGTGAAGTGAGGGAGGTCAAAGCGTCATGGGAACAGTATAAAAGGAGCAGCTAAGACATCACGGCTGCATTGCTCCAAGCAGACCACTTCTGGAAGAAATGAATGGGCAGCAGAGAACCAACATGCAATTATGAAGCACTTGCTGTGTAAGTCCATTGGCAGCTGGATGGTTGAGTGGGTAGAGCATTAGACTTGGAACTTAGAGGAAGACCTGGGTTTGAAGCCTGCATCTGATGCTTCTTGGCTGTTTGAACCTGGGTATATGATGAAACCTCTCAACGCCTTCCCTCATCTATAAAATGGGGATGATCACAATAGTATCTAATAAACAGGGTTATTATAAATATTAAATGAGATAATTTAAGGCTTTGCAAGCCTTCAAGCACTAGACCAAGTGTCCCAAAAGTCTTACTGCTTAAACCCACACATGGTGTCCCCAAACCATATGATGGTTCTAAGCACCAAGACTTCCAGGACACTCTGTGTCAGGGCCCTTGCCATGAACCAGGCACCATGTTAAGTAAGCCCTGGGATACAAAGAAAAAGCAAAAATCATCTCTTCCATCAAGGAGTTTAACATTCTTTGGGGAGAGAAAGCACATGTATATTCAATTTGCCCATGGAGCAGTTAGATGATAACCTTAAATGAGAAAGCTCCAGCTGCTGAGAGAACTGGGGATGGGCTCTTCTGGAAGAGTCTTGAAAGAAACCAGAGACTGTAAGAGGTGGAGATGAGGATGGAGACCATTCCAGGCACAGGGGAGAGCCGGTGGAAAGATAGGAAGGGCAGGGTACAAGAGATAACAGAAAACCAGGCATTTCTGGATTGTCCTATGGAAGGAGAGGGAGGAAAGTGTCAGAAAGCTGAAAAGTTTGAGAAAGACTTTAAATGCCTAATGCAGCATTCTCTAGGGACAGTAATAGGAATTCACCAGAGTAAAGAAAGCTGATGAGGAGAGGTTGATATGGTGAGATGTGTGCCCATAGCCGGATGGAGGATGGATTAGAGAGGGGAAGGAACCTGATGCAGGGAGACCAATGAGGTGGCTACTGCAAGAGTTCAAGGGAAAGGTGGGATGAAGAAGGAAGGAAACAAGCATTTATTACTCACCAGGCGTTGGGCTAAGTACTTTACAAATATTATCTCACGTGATCTTTACACCAACCCAGGAGGTAGGTGCCATCATCATCCCCATTTTATCTATGAGTAAACTGAAGCAGACAGAGGTTAAGTAACTTGCCCAGGATCATAGAGCTAGTAAGTGTCTGAGGCCAAATTTGAACTCAAGGCTACTTGACTTCAGGTCGAGCAATCTTATCCACTTACTACACAGCAGCCTCTAAAACCCAAGCTAGGATAGTGCCTCTGTGGGTATGTATAGAAAGGACAAGTTTTGGCCACTGATGGGATGTGGGGAGAATGAAAGAAGGGGAGTTTTAGAATCTCAGTAACTGGTAGAAAAACAAACCAGTCCATTTCTGGTTATTGTAAGAGATAGCATCTTCAGGGAGTGTGGAAGAAAGGGTCTTATGGGAAACAATTAATAGTAGGCCTCTCTGGAGGCAGAGGGATGGATGATTCGTTATCCTCAGTTCTAGGAATCTGTGTCTATGATATGTCCCTTGCCTCTCAAAAAAAATCTTGTACCCCTTCACCCCTAAAAAGTTCTATGCACAAAATTCTCAAGAACTTTTAATGAGCCTTACAGATGACCTGAGTTCAGTAGTTAGGAGTGTCTGCTCTGAAGAGAGAAGGTGTGTCTGATTTTAACTAATCCCAATATATGAAAATGAATTTACAGAAAATATTTTAGTGGGTGATGGATTATTCATTTAACAAAAGGGCACTCTATGGGGTTCCTTAAGATAACCATGTCCATGTTTATTTGAAATACGACAGTTTGCTAAAATGACCCACAAACTGCTTTTCCAGCAGCACATGTATCATGTGAAACAAACTAGACATTGTCTTCTAAAATGAAGAAAGGTCCAGGGTTTGGGGAGCACGTGTGTACGCCATTTGTACGTCCTGAGACAGAAGGAAAGAATGCTTTGTAAGGGAGTACTGTAGAGATAGTACAAAAATGTTTTGCTTTGTTGGGCTCAAAAATAGCATGTTATAATATGCATATTGTCCTGGCATGATCAATGGAGTACTTGGTTTTTTTAGTCAGTAGGACCAAGGTTTGAATCTCATCTTTGACATTTACTAGATGTGGGACCCTGGGCAAGTCAGTTAATAATCTCCATGTGCCTCAGACAATTTCCTAGAATGTGGCTACTCAATCAAAGACAAGTTATGATTTGGGGGTGAAAATTCCCACACTAGGACTCCCTACACTGATGAAATCCCAGCTCCTTCAGGCATTTATGCATGATACAAATATTTGGCATATGCTTTATGGGTACCTGTGTTGTTATCATGTACAGAGCCCAATGTGGGGGTGACAGTAACCTGCTGTTTCAGGTTGGGTGGACTGGGCCTAGGTTGGACAAATTTTTACAGTCAATGATCTTATCACCAACCTTTCTAGAGTGAAAGGTTCTAGCACCCACTCCTTTCTAGAGTATAAGATGGAGAGATTCTGAGAGAAGGCAATGTGCTCAGGGAGGAGGGAAGACATTTTTCAGTGGCCTCGTTCATGGCACTTTGTATCCTGGGGAACCTGCCAGGCCTGACAGTAGAACAGAACGTATGCCCAGCTCCTTGCCTGAGCATGGGGTTTCTTGGTTCTGGGCCAGTGCCAACTTGCCGCAAGAGATGCTACACCCTGGAAGGTGCCATGGGAGATTCTGTAAGCCCTGGAAAAACCAGGATTTGTTAACTCATGTTCCTCCACCCTTTCTGCCAACTCTCTCCTCTTTACACACAGTGACCAGAACCCTTTGGGTAGGGTATGAGCTTGGTTTGGAGAGATTCTAGTCCTACCCTGAGCCACCAGGTTTGAAGGAGCTTCAGAGGTCAATTTATCCAACCCATACCTGAACATCTCTGCATCATTCCCCAAAGTGGTCATCCATACTATTTGCTCCTAAAGATCATAAGATTGGAGAGCTAAAAATGAGCTATCTGATCCAACAACTTCATTTTGAAGATGGGGAAACTGCAGCCCAGTGAAGTTAAATGTCTTTTTGCTCAGGTCTCATAGGGAGTAAGTATCAAAGAAAGGAAATAAACTTAACAGAGACAGCTATCTACTTCTGTGAGACAGTCCACTCCATTCTGAGCCATTGTGAGTTGTTATATTGGGCCAAAATCTGCCTCTACAACTTCCAACCATGCTCCTAGTTCATTCCCTTGGGTCTAAGTGGGAAAGTTTACTCATCCTTCTGCATAATAAATATTTTCAGCTATCGAATATCCCTCTCTAAATCCTAGCTTCTCTAGACTAACCATCCTTTAACTCTTCCTATGCTAGGGTTGTCCATATCTTGACCATTCTTCCCTTTTCCAGAAACCCTTTCATTTGTCCATAGCCTTCCTAAGAGGGGGTGCTCAGAAATGAACACCATCAGACAGGGTCAGTCCGAAGACAGATATAGACAGAATATTATGAGAATGTCTAATACAAATCTCTTGAAACAGAATACACTTGAGAGGTGCAATGGATTATCAATTATCCCCATTTATGTAGGGAAAAGGAGGATTGGGTAACTCAAGAGAGCAAATGATCCAAATATCCATTATCTTGGCTTTGGCATGCCATCAGGAATACATACCCAGACAAACACATACTTCGACATTAAAAAAAACTTCTCTCTGTGTATTTGATCCTGATTCCTTACCTTTAGACATGATCTCATTGTCAATAGTTTGACTCTTAACCGAGGTGGGGCAGTGTGAATACAAGACATTTGAAGGACCAGGTGAGGTTTGAAAATTGCACTCCCTTTGTGTCCTCTGGAGGCTCTAAACCTTTACTATAAAGTCCAGTTTTATCACAGAATAAATGCTTGCATGCTGTGGAGAACAGAATTGGGGGAGAGGAGAGGCATACAAAATACAGGGTGTCCTCAAAATTCTTAATGCAGTTCTAAGTTTTATGTTCACTCATAAAACAAGATATCGATATATTTCCTGGTGCATCGCCCTGTACATTGTGACCTATGCAGTTGCTTACCTTGCATACCTCTAATCACATTTCCAGCTGGGAGACTCCAGTTTCATGATTCATGGCTACTCAGGAGTTAACTAAGTTACTAGTCGTCAGCTAATAAAGGCAGTAATGCTAACCCAGCCAGCCTGGCAGTGCTCTGCCTAGACGGTCAGTAGACATAGTGTGAGAAGGACATTCTCAGTGGGTTTTCAGAGGCAAGAAAATGTGTACAGAGAGAAGGTTTCTCCATCTTTACTTTTCTAAAGGATCTACTGTTACTGTCATGCCCACCCCAGGCAAAGCCAAAAGAGCGAATCAACTGAACAAATGACACGTTTATTTAGAACTTAATGGTTTGAAGCATTTTCTATGGATTATCTCATTTGCTCCTCCCAAGGACACCAGGAGGTAAAAGTACAACCATTATTCTACCCAATTTACAGATGAGAAAACTGGGTTTCAGGTTAAATGACTTGTCCCCCAAGAGGTTACCATTCCTACAAAAGCAAGTTGGGGGAGTACCCCAGAGGGAATGCCACCTGTGGAATGCCAGAACCTACAGGCCCTGTTGAAAAAAAATTCCACCCTCCAAGAGACTGTGACTTGGCCAAAGCTCCAGTCCTTAGCCTAAGAGCCTAAAGTCAAACCCAGGTTTCCTAAGTCCCAGCTTAAGTGTCTCTCTTCGGAGGGTTACAGGGAGGAGGCATTTTTGCTATTCTCCCACCAAATCCCATTCTGCAGCTCTCTTGTTAACTGGAAAGGTAGCATATAGTCAAATAACAGGAGCTATTTTAGTTTCTCCCCTTCCCCCTGGAAACGTTCATAGAGAAGCCTTACCATGTAACACAGTTTGAGTGCTGACTGATATTTCCTAATTCCACAACTGCATCAAACTCCACTCCAGACTAACACTGGTCTCCGTTTCCCCATCCTTAAGAATGTCCAGAGAAATCTGTTGAACCAAGTAGTTCCTATGTCTCATTACCTATAGTCAGGAAATACTTCCTGATGTCTGATGGGGGAAAGGGAAATGAAGGGAATAAGTAATTACTAATTACCTACTATGTGTTAAGTGCTTTATAATTACTATCTCATTTGGAATATACAATAACCCTAAGAGGCAGGTGTTATTGCAATTACCATTTCATAGTTGAGGAAATTGAGGCAGACAGAGGTCAAGTGATGGACCAGGGAAGTATCTGAGCCTGAATTTGGAACCAGGTGGTCCTGATTCCAAGCCCAGCACTCTGCCCTGTTATTGATTGGAATCAATCAGAAGTATGGCATATGCTCAAAAGAGTAGTCGGTTTTGATTTAGAAAACCTGAGTTCAAATCCTGACTCCAATATTTACTAGTTATGTTACCTCAAGCAATTCATACTCAACAATCCTCAGTTTTCTCATCTGTAAAGTGGGAAGTACAAGGTTTCTCAAAAGCCTTGATGCAGTGGTGAAGTTGTTAAAGTTTATTAAAGCTTAAACCCGAGCTAGGATTTTTGGAACATCATATCTGCATCACAGGTTTGTTGTGAGGAAAGCAAACCTGAAGTCATTAGTCAAACCTGAAATAGAAAGAGCAATCAATAAAAATTTACTCAGTACCTACTATTTGCCAGCCACTGTGCTAAATCCTAGAGATACACAAAGAGGTGAAAGACAGTTCCTGTCCTAAGAGAATACTGAATTTTGAGTCCAGAAGACCATTTTTCAAAACCTACTTCAGACACACACTCACTGTGTGACTGAGCAAATTGCTGGACTTCCCTCAGCCTCAGTTTTCTTAACTGTAAAGTGAAGGTAACGATAGTACACACTTCGAAAGACTGTTGAAAGGATCAACATGAGACAATACATGTAAATAAGATAATATAAAGTGCAATCTATATATGAGTTACTACTATAATTATCATTAGACAAATCCATCCTACCTATTAATACACTGAGTTGCCCTCCTCTCCTTGCCCATGCTGGTCATTCTTTTATGAACATCACTTTCATTCTCCTTATTGGAGGGAGTCTATTCTGAGGAGTCTACCCTCTGTTAGAGTTCTCACTCTCCTGTGGCCCCCAAGCCTGCTCTTGTCAGGATTCTGAAGGACCAATTGCCAGAAGTCAGGAATGTCCCTGGCCTCTGCCTCCCTGTAGGACAATCTCCCAGATCAGAGAAGCCCCTGCACCCGCCTTCCTCCCTCCCCTTTGGGTGTGTCGCTGTTTGAAGCCAAATCAGGTAAAGCTTAGCTGGCTCTCTGCTTACCTGGTGGCAGTGGAAACTGGGGGCCAGAGACAGACCAGCGGCGCCCAGGAGGTAAACAGCTTCGTGGAGGTACCCAGACAGCCCTCCAAGGTCCCAGGTCAACTTCAAGGGCATCAGAAAGTCTGAAGCGCTAGAGTCAGCCCAGTGGAGGCATCCACAAGCAGGGGCAGCAGAAGTGACGGTTCCCCTGGAGAGGTAACTGGAACCGAAGTTGTTGTTGGTGGTGGTGGTGGTATGTGTTGGGGGGCGTGCAGAGTGAGGGATTTGTCAGACTTTGATACTGAAATAGCATCGACCCAGATCAGTCCTGGGGAACCAGTCCAGAAATAATGTTTACTTAAGGTGGGCTTAAGCAAACCGGACAGTTCTCTTAACCAAAGCACAGGAAAATAAAGTGGAGCCAAGTGGAGGGCTTGGGTTACAGCACCCACTTCTAGGGAAGAAAGGGAAAGATTAACTGTTGACAAGAGTAGTTCCACTGACTGGGAATTTCTTTGCTCATTTATGAGTCTCAGAGACTCTGCTGCCAACTGAATAGGCAGAGAGAAGGGGAATGGAGAGTTAATGCTTTCCTGCAATTGTCTGGGCTTCATCTTGTAAAACACTTTACAAACCCTAAAAAGCCGTTTAAAGTGATAGCTTTTTTTCCCGAGTGGCCATCAACAAAGTGAAGGCTATCCCAGAGAAGTGGCAATATGCCCCAGGGCAACTGAGGTTTCTGCCCCCAAGATGTTGTTCTTATGTTCTTTTCTCTCTTAAAAGTTGCACCCTTTATTCTCCACCCAAGGGTGACCATCTGAATATGTTCTAATTTTCCAGTCGAGTGTCTTGAGCAGATGTGCATTTAGTACTTGGAGCATATGCGATGAAAGGAGGCATCAGTTCATTGGACATTCAGCAAGTATTTTTTAGAAACTCCTAATGCTTAGAGCATCATGCTAGGCACAGTGGAGGAGACAACATAATATACCAAAAAACAGAGACAAGTAGTATGGGGAGACAGAGACGGAAGGAAGGAAGGAAGGAAGGAAGGAAGGAAGGAAGGAAGGAAGGAAGGAGAGAAGGAAGGAAGGAAGAAAACGAAGGAGGGAGAGAAGAAAGAAAGAAAGAAAGAAAGAAAGAAAGAAAGAAAGAAAGAAAGAAAGAAAGAAAGAAAGAAAGAAAGAAAAAATGAAATTCTTGAATTCTAGTTGAGGAGAGAAGACTGCACAGAATAAGATGCCATAGGCATTCTATGAACAAGAAACAAAAGAGCAGGACAGACATACGGTCTGGAGGGGTTAGGGAAAGAGAGGAGACCTGAGTTGCTCCTTGAAGGAGCAGATTTTGGAGAGATGAAAGTCAGGGAGCATACTCTGGATGAGAGTAAAAGTATGGAAACAAAAGTACGTGTTCAAGAGAGAACATGACTAGTTCAGGAAAACATAAGTAGATTAATCGGACTAAAGCAGAGGGTTTGAGTGATGAGATGAGCAAGGTAGGTTGGGACTAGATTGTGGGAGATTTTGAATGCTAGATTTAAAAGTTTAGTCTTCCTCCTATATGTGAAAAGGATCCTCGAAAATTTTTTAACAGGGCAGTAGCATGATGAAAGTGATATGTAGAAAAATTAATTTGTCAGTAGAGTGAAGGATGACTGGATCTGGGAGAGAGAGCTGGCTTTTGCAATAATCCAGGCATGACCTGATATAAGACTAGTTTAGGTGATGGCAGGCAGTGGCGAATAGAAAGGAAAAGGTTCGAGCAACATTAGCAAAGAAGATTGGACATGGGTGACAATACATGACTTTCTTGTTCCTCACACTGGGATTTCATCTTGCCTTTGCACAGGCTATCCTTGATACCTGGCATGCACTCTCTTCCCATCTACCTCTTAGAATCCCTATTTTCCTTCAAAGTGCACCTTGAGGGTAACATTCTGTGCAAGGACCTTCTTGATTCCCCAACACTCACTGGCTAGCACCTTGCACTGCTTTTATATATACTTATACATGTACTTGACTCCCCAAATAGCATCAGCGAGCTCCTTAAAGGCAGGAAGGAACTCTTTTATCTTTGCATCCCCAGCATATAACAAAATGCCTGGTACATAGTGATAAGTACATCTTAATAAATACTTGTTGATTATTGGTTGATTGATCTAATGAAAAGAGCACCGTCACACAGGAAGATGTAGTAGCTACTGGTGCAGAGGTGTCTCAAAGATAACCTTTAAGTATATGAAGAAAAACTACAAGGAAGACGAAGATAGAGTATTTTCATCCTCTTTCTGGATATAATATAAAAAAGGGAAAGGGTTTTTAAGCTGTAATAAGGGGGATTTAATTTGGACATCAGGAAGAATTTGCTTTCAATGGGATTTTTTTTAAATTTTGTTTTCAGTTTCAAAATTTCTTTCCTCCTCCCATTGAGAAGACAAGTAACATGACATCCTTTACATATATGGAGTCATGAAAAATACATTTCCTTATTAATATCAGTGAGATTTAAATAGTTAGCTCTTTTAGCAAGAACATTTAGATTCAGGACCTCTGGAGTTCTTTAAGAACCAAAGCAATGCCCATGTTTCCAGAAGTGGGTCAATCTGTCTTTGGGACACGTATTGTCTACTTTTTCTTCCGTGCACTGGGAAAGCTCTAGAAGCATTCTTTGAAAACACCAGTATAAAGACACTCCACTTCCTCACTATTATCTTATATAGTTCAAGATTTGCTAGTATTAGCAATAAGAAAAGAGAAAGATATTAAAGGCAATAAACATAGGGAAAGAGGAAATGAAAATTATCCTTATTTGCTGATCATATGCTGGTTTGTTTAGAACATCCCAGAGAATCAACAAAGAAACTCATTGGACAATTAATATCTTCAACAGAATTGCAGGTTCCCCAATAAACGCATCAAATATCAACAGCATATCTATATACTAATAATAAAATTCAGGAGATAGGAAAAGAAAGTAACTATAAAATGTATAAAAATATTTGGGAGTCAATTTACCAGAGCATACTCAATGTCTGTATAAATTCAATTACAAAGTGCTCCTCAAAGAAAGAAAGAAAGAAAGGACAATTTAAATAGAATATTTAATGTTCAGTGTTCAAGAATGGATTGTGCCAATTATAATAAACATGACAATGCTATCAAAGTTAATTTGTAGATTTAGTGCTAGACAAGGCTTTTCTAGTCCAAAAATTCTCTAGTTCCATGACATGAAGAGATTTGTAGACTGGAATTTACATCCACAGGGAAGGAAAACCTCTACAGTACATTGCCCTACTGCTCTAACTAGCCAATTTTGCATTTGAGGCAAAAATATAAAGTTGTGCCTCTCTTCTCTGAACCCCCACCTCCATCCTGACGGATTGGTATGATTGGGATAGTAAAGTCTAAAATAGAATATATAAGTCTAATATACAATATACATATATTAATAGCTAATTATTATATTAATTTGTTTATTATATTATATTACTAGTTATTGCTATAGTGTATTCTATTATATGATATGTGTGTGCATGCCCCTCAATTTTTTGCCCCAAAGGCACGAGCCTCAGTGTTCTATCCCTCATTGTAACTGCATTCTTCCCTCCTCAACCCTGATGCTCTGGTGCACTAGCTAAGGAAGCCTTTATTTCTAATGACCCAAGGCAGTATTCACATTTTTCAATCCATGGTCTTCATAATCTTCTTCCTCTCCCAAAAGGTGTTTAGGATTCTGTCCTTGAGGGGAGTCCCTATTTCCTTTGTTCCCCTCACTTTATAATAAAGTTCCTCTGGTGCTCTCATTCTTCTGGCTAAGGCTGAGGCTGGAGAGAGGATGATTAAGTCATAGATTGAGAGCTGTGTGAGACCTCAGAGACCAAGTCCAACCCCTTCATTTTACAGATGAGGAAACTGAGAGCCAAGGAGGTTAGATGATTAACTGAAGGTCACATTGGCAGTCATCACCATTAGGATTTGAACTTGGGTCTTTTGATAACAGTTAGAGCTCCTTCCCTTCACTCACCACCCCAACCATGTTGTAGCTGGGAATATGGGGCTAGAGTGGTTTGGAGGTGACACAATAGACTCAATGAAGAATTTTTGTCCTGTGGATCATCACCATAGCCTCCACTCTGGCTCCATCTTCCTTTATGCTCCCAAGGGTCTCAGACCCCAGAAACACTCTGCTGAAGCTCATTTACCTTATAATAATAGTTAGCATCTATATAGCACTTTAACATTTGCAAAATAAAAATATTATTTATATTTTTTATTATATATGTATAAATATATTTAAATATTCTTGTTTTTGTTACCTACATGTCCAAGTATATCCTTCCTATCCTGCAAGAGAACTATTCCTTCTAATAAAGAATTTTTAAAAATGGATGGGCTCAGTGGGTAGAATGCTAGACCTGGAATCAGGAAGAACTGGGTTCAGATCTGATCTCATCTAGCTGAGTCACCTTGGGCAAATTACTTTAACTTCTGTTTGCTTCAGTTTCCCCAACTGTCAGAATAACATCATCCTCCCAAGGCTGTTGTAAGGATCAAATGAGATAATAACTAGAAATCACTTAGTACAGTCCATGGTACATGGTAAGCACCATATAAATGTTGTCTGTTGTTGTTATTACTGGGAGGGGATGGTGGATTGCTTGAGCTCAGGAGCCCATCAGGTGCACTGCACCAATATAGTGAGCACCTGGTAGCTGAGGGAGAAAGGAGGAGAGGGAGGGAGACCATCCAAGCCTAAGAAGGGGCACTCTGGCCCAGGTCAAAAATGGAGCAGGGCCAAGTGGTGAGATCTTGTCAGTGAGTGACTGCTTCACTTCCAGATAAGAGACCCCATCTCAGTGGGGAAATCATGGAAAGTTCAACAAGATGAACCAACCTATCAGAAAAGTCTAATATTATTTGTAAGGTTTCTCACTTCTGCAAAGGATGGGAGAGAAAAGGGGGAGGAAGGTGTAAGAGTCGGAATTTAATGAGTGGAAGATGTGTCTGGGGTTGAAGTCAAGAGATGTTTTTCTTCCTTCTAGATTTCTAGTTCATTTAAATCACGTTGAAATAATCCAGCCAGGAGAGAAAGACCCAGGAAATATTAATATATTTAATCCTCCAGGGCAAATCACTTTGTTACCAGAGAAATACTACAGAATATACTCCTGACTTCTGAGTCATATTCCTGTAGAACCATAGATGATCAGGATGGGAAGAGGCCTCAGAGACAATCTTGTTCAAATTCCCCTTTTTCCCTGCTGAAATACAAATCCTTACCACAACTTGCCCAGTGAGGGATGGACAAAAGTATCTTCAGAATCCACTTGATGTTTCTAGTGACAAGGGTCTCATCATGTTTTCCCCCACTCCCAAGAAAGCCCATCCCATGGTTGGACAGCTCTGGTATTTCCTCATGTGAGCCAAGACCTTCCTCCCTGCAACATTCACCCATGGGTCCTAGCTTTGTTGATTGGAGTCAGTCGGAGCAAACTTAGTCTCCTTAGTACAAAACAGCCATCCAAATATTTAAAGACAGTTATCATGCTCCTCTATCTGTCCCTTCTCTTGTCATGACCAAATCAGTCTCCTCAATAAAGTCATAGCATCATAGATTTAGAGATGGGTTAAGTTTTCTAGTGCAACCCTCTCCTTTTGCATGAGAAAAATGGAGATCTAGAAGACTTTAAAACGACTCAACTTTACACAGAAATGTATGAACTTTGAACTCAGAACCTCTGACAGACACCTAATCCAGTCCTCTTTCCACTAGACCACATTAACTATATGGTTTCCATCTCAGACACCCCATTCTGGAAGCAAACCAGCTTGTCAATATCTCTTCTAAAAAATGGTGCCTGAAGTTAAACACAGTGCTCTAGAAGAGGTAGTTTGATGTAGTAGAGAGTGCACTGGACTTGGAGTCAGTAACACCAGAGTTCTAAGAGCTCACAACTAGCTGTATGACCCTGGGCAAGCCACTTAACCTCTAAGCTTCAGTTTCCTCACCTGTAAAATGAACGGGGTTGGCCTTCATGACCTCTAAAGCCCCTGAGAATATGATCCTATGATAAGTAGTGTGACCAGATCACAGGCCAGTGGGGCAATCACTTCTTTCTATCTGGACAAAAGCAGGTACAGCCATGTTATCCACCCCACTTGCATTCAGGAAATTCTCCAGGGGCTCCCTGTTACTTTCAAGATCAAATATAAAACCCTGTTTGGTTTTTCAAGGCTTTAATAACCTGGGCAGCCCCTACCTTTTCAGTCTTCTTCCACTTTACTCCCCGCCCTCCATATACAGCATCCAGTGACACCGTCCTTGCTAATGACCATGTCCTTGCTGCTCTTTGCAGGATGCTCCATCTCCTGATGCTGAATTTTCATCTCTCAGGCCTGTAATTCTCTTCCTACTTGTCTTCTGAAATCGTACTAAAACTGCACCTTCTGTAAGTTGCCTTTCCCAGTCTCCCTTAATGCTTTTCCTCTCATTCATGTCCATTTTTACAGATGAGGAGATGGGGCCACACTAGCACATAATTCCATTTTAGCCTATCTGTGTCTTGTACAAACATTACCTTCTGAATCTTGTTTCTCCCATTGGACCGTAAGCTCCTGTAAGGGGTTGGTCTTCATTTTGTTTTATTTGCCTCTTTCTCTCTCCCCAGTGATAAGCATAATGCACACAGTTGGTACTTAATAAATGCTTATGGACTTGACTTGGTTTGGATACAATACTTCTAACAGAAGAGTCTGAACTATAGGTCACTGTTTTATGCCACTTGGTGGCCAGTTCAAAGGCAATGAGTCTCCCCTGAAATTCCTACACATTCTCAAAGCTGATGCAAGGCAAACCAGGGAAGGATGACTTCCCAGATCTGACAGAGCTGACAGCTCTTTTAGCAGAATAACTGAACTCCTTTATCTTAACTCTGTGCCACTTTTCCTCCAAAACTAGAAGGCAGCCAAATGAGACATCAAAATTGGGGGCAGATTAAAAAATGCTGTTTCAGAAAGTGGCGTCATGGGAGTCTCACCAAATACCCAGAACTTTTAGATTTACAGAGTGACTTCTTCAAACAATCCTGTAAGGTAAGTAGTTCTAACATTTTGACCCTCATCTCAGAAAGGAGGGTGGGTGGAGATAGAGAGACTTGTGAACTCCCAGTGAGAAAACTCCCTTTACCCATTTAGATCAGCAACTATGTCTAACTTAAGAGTCTTCAAGAGCTTCCTGGGGCACTGAAAAGGGCAACTGACATGTATAGGGTCCCATAGAGGTATGTGACCCCAAGTCTCCCAAACTTCAAGGTCAGCTCTTTAGCCATATCACTACTTTTGCCTCTCATAGAACCCCATTTTTACAGATGAGGAAATGAGTTCACACTGGCGCTTAGTGATGGTGTTCAGAGAGGTTAAATGATGGGATTTGAACTCAGCTCTTCTGATTTTAAGTCAGTACCTTTTAGAAGATGAAAGAGCAACATTATCTCCCACCCAGTCTCAATACAGGGTTTGACCTTAATGCATCCTGGTGTGCTCTCAGTTTTGTCATCTGTAAAATGCATGATTTGGACTGAATGAACTTCCATATCCAAATCTGTGCTCCCGTTTGTTAAGATTCCACAGGCCCTCCAGGTAACAGGGCCAATGGCCGTCAGCCCCTTTTGTGGCCCTTTTCTCCTCATTTACGTGAGGATTTACTTGGTTGTTGTTCAGTCATTTCAGTCATGTCTGACTCTTTGAGACCTCCTTCAAGAAAACCTTTGGAATTTTTTGGCAAAGACACTGTAGTGATTTGCCATTTCCTTCTCCAGCTCATTTTACAGATGAGGCAAACATGGTTAAGTGACTTATTCAGGGTCACAGAGCTAATAAGTGTCCAATGACAGATTTGAACTTGAGTCTTCCAGAGTCCGGGCTCAGCACTCTATCCACTGCATCACCTAGCTGCCCCAAGGGTTAAGTTAGACCAAAATATTTGAGGGTACTCTTCTCCCTGACTTCCATGATGCTGTTGTCTCTAAGAATGTGACTTCCTCCTTAGTCTCCTTTGGTGGGCCATCATCCTACTTCCTCCCAACCATTAAGGATGGGGGCATCTCCCAAGGCTCCGTTCTGGCCCTTCTTATCTTACTACATGCTCATCTTAATTATGAGGTTATCTCATCAAGTCCTAATGCCTCAACTGGGGCAATCAGAAAGTAAAGTAGATTCACTACTGACCTTGGAATAAGGAAGACCTGAACTCAAATCTGGTCTCAGACCAGAGACCATGTGACCCTGAACAAGTCATTTAACTTGCCTGCCTCAGTTTCCTTCTCTGTAAAATGGGGGCAATAATAACCCTTATCTCCCAGAAATGTTGAGAGGATCAAATGAAATTATAATTGTAAAACATTGAGCACAGTACCTGACACATAGTGAGTACCTCATCACTGTTAGCTATTATAATTCAGTGACCATCTTCCTTCAGACAGCTCCAAAATCTATATATGCAGCCCTTATCTTCCTCCGATTGATCTTTAACGGGTGGAAGGAAGTCGAACCAAATTCTGGTTCTATACTACCAATCGCCTTTTGGACAACTCCATTTATATTTCCTGTAGGCATCTCACACTCCAAGAGTAACTCATTATATTTATACCCCACCCTTGTACCTAGAAAACCATTCACTCCTCCAAAAATTACCATTTCTGTTGATAGTGTCACTATCCTCTCTGATTAAGCAAGTTTACTACCTTGTAATCATCCCTAACTCTTCTCTCTCAGCCCCCAAAGACAATCAGTTGCCAAGTCTTGCTTCTCCCCCGATCTTGACCACCTTCATCTTCTGCTCTTGATTCACACCACCTCTACTCAAGTTGAAGCCTATATCACATATTGTATAAACTATTATAATAGCTTCCTAATGATAATTATATTATAAATTGTAATAGCTCCTAATAAGAGCTCCCCACCTTTGGTCTCGTCTCTTTCTGATCCATCCTCCACACAGTCACCAAAACAGTATTCTTAAAACATGATGCCCTAGCCTACTCAAAAACATTCAACAACTCTCTGTTGTCTCCAGGATAAAATACAAAATTCTCAATCTGCCATTTAAAGTTCTTCACCATCTGGTTAGCAGCTACTTTTCCAGTCTTTCATGTTACTCACCTTCACATATTGAATATTTTAACCAAAATGGTCTGCTAATGGCCTTCTGTATATGATAGTCTGTTTCTCACCTTCAGGTCTTTGCACAAATGGTCCCCAGTTTGGCTGGACACAGTGACCCAGTGTGCTTCAATTGAGTAAGTCTAAAAAACTTGCTTTCCACCATGTCCCCTCCTGACTCTTCTCTTGTCCAGGCTAAACTTCTTGTATTTCTTCAACAAACCCTCCTTGGTATGAACTTAAGACCCTCCATCATTCTGGTTTCCCTCCTTTGGACTCTCTCCACTTTACTAACTATCACATTCCCTTATTCCTAGAATCTATCTCTCCCTTGACTATAGCCAAGATCTCCTTCCCTTTTTTTGGCTACCGGTTACCATAAGACAGCGTAGATTCATATTGCACTCATCAAATTCAGTTGGTCAATAAGCATTTATCAAACACCTACTATGTATCAGGTACAATGTCTACTAAAATTCCCACATCATTTTTTAGACAAACTGCCAACCATGCCTGCCCCCACACCTTCTACCTGTGAAACTGATTATTAGACCCCGCAGTGTAAGACTTTGCATTTATTCCCATTAAATTGCACCCTACATTAGATTCATCCCAAGGTCCTAGCCTCTCACATATTTAGTACACATTAGTGATAGGGGCAGATAGGTGGTGTAGTGGATAGAGCACCAGTGCAGGAGTCGGGGGACCTGAGTTTAAATCTTACCTCAGACACTTGACACTCACTAGCTGTCAATTTGGGCAAGTCATTTAACTCCAGTTGCCTCATCCTGGGTCATCTCCAGTCATCTTGATGAATATCTGGTCACTGGATTCAGATGGCTCTGGAGGAAAAGTGAGGCTGGTGACCTGCACAGCCCTCTCTCACTCAAAACAAAGTCAAGTGAAAGTCATGTCATCATTTCTCTGATGGCATGGTCTTCTTCAGCAACGAAGGACGAACATACATTAGTGGTGAGATTTGAACCCAAGTCCTCTGGTTCTGAAATGAATACCCTTCCCCCTCTCCTCTCCTTATCTAGAAAAGATGGAGATGAGGGATAAGCAATAGCACAATTAGATGAACAAAGGGTTAGTTGAATGGCCGGAGAGCTTCTGTTAGATTCTGGCTTTGACACCTACTGGGCTGGCCCTTCCTTCCTCCCAGCTTTGGGTTTTCTGAAAATTCCATAACCTTGCCATCTATGACTTCAGGACACTGAGCCATGCTCAGATCTTTGGGTACCATTCCAGAAATCTCTTTACAAGATTTCCAAAGTTAATCCTTCTTTGAATCTGACCCTTCAATGAACTTTCTGTCCATCTAATTGTGCTGTTGTTTAGCCCTCATCTCTCTATCTTTTCTATGTAAGGAGAGGAGAGGAGAGGGAGAAGAGTATTCATTTGGAAATCAGAGACTTGGGTTCAAATCTCACCTCTAATGTGTACTAGATATGTGACTATATCAATCATTTTGAGGGACTTGGCTTCCTTCTGTTACATAGACTGGGGTATCAGGCATAGTTATAGTCATCATCATTATTATAGCAACTCTGGCAACATAAGTTGGTGGCATTTTAACTCTTTCTTTTCCAAGTTACTTTTGAAGTGATGACTCTCTCCTCCCCAAGGTCAGTTTTGGACGTTTTTAAAAATATATAATTTATTTATTTTTCAGTTCTTAACATTCACTTCCACATGAATTTGAATTCAAAATTTTCTCCCCATCTCTCCCCATTCCCCCATCCTAGGATAGCATGCTCCCCATCCACCCCTTTCTCCAGTCTGAATTCCCTTCTATTTTCCACCCTTCTTCCATCCCCCTTCCCCTCTATTTTCCTGTAGAGCAAAATAGATTTCTATACTCCATTACCTGTATGGCTTAATTTCCAGTTGCATGCTATAACAATTTTTAACATTTATTCTTAAAGTTTTGAGTTCCATATTCTCTCTCTCCCTCCCCACCCACCCTCATTGAGAAAACGAGCAATTAAATATAGGTCATACATGTGTAACAATGCAAAGTACTTCCATAATAGTTATGCTATAAAAGACTAACCACATTTCCCCCCATCCTATCCTGCCCTTCATTTATTCCATTCTCTCCCCTGACCTGTCCTCCCACAACAGTGTTTGCTTCTGATTATCCCTTTCCCCAGTTTGCTGTCCCTTCTATTATCTTCCTTCTCCTATCCCCTTCCCCCTTGCCTTCCTGCGGGGTAAAATAGATTTCCATATCCAATTGAGTGTGTGTTATTTCCTCCTTAAGCCAAATCCCATGAGAGTGAGGCTTAATTTCCTTTCATCTCCTCCTCTTCCCCTCCATTGTAGAAGTTTTTTCTTCCCTCTTGTATGTGAAATGATTTGCTGCATTCTACCTCTCCCCTTTTCCTACTCCTAGTACATTCCATTTCAACAGTACATCTTATTTTTTTAGGTATTCTCCCTTCATATTCAGCTCACCCTATGCCCTCTGTCTATGTGTGTGTGTGTGTGTGTTTACCTTCCAACTACCCAAATAACATCTTTCCATATAGGAATGTAAACAGTTCAACTTCAACAAGTTTAAGGCTTCTCTTTCCTGTTTATCTTTTCATATTTCTCTTGATTCTTGTATTTGAAAGTCATATTTTCTATTCAGATCTAGTCTTTTCAACAAGAGTGCTTGGAAGTCCTCTATTTCATTGAAATTCCATTTTTTCCCCTGAAGTGTTATACTCAATTTTGTTGGGCAGGTGATTCTTGGTTTTAATCCTATCTCCTTTAACCTCTGGAATATCATATTCTAAGCCCTTTGATCCCTTAGTGTAGAAGCCGCTAAATCCTTTGTTTTCCTGATTGTATTTCCACCATACTTGAATTGTTTCTTTCTGGTTGCTTGTAATATTTTCTCCTTGACCTGGGAACTCTGGAATTTGGCTACAATATTTCTAGTTTTTCTTTTGGAATCTCTTTCAGGAGGTGATTGGTGAATTCTTTCGATTTCTGTTTTACCCTCTAGTTCTAGAATATCAGGGCAGTTTTCCTTGATAATTTCTTGGAAGATGATGTCTAGGTTCTTTTTTTGATCATGATTTTCAGGTAGACCAATAATTTTTAAATTATCTCTCCTAGATCTATTTTCCAGGTCAGTTGTTTTTCCAATGAATTATTTTACATAGTCTTCTATTTTTTCATTCTTTTGGTTTTGTTTTATAATTTCTTAGTTTCTCATAAAGTCATTATCTTCCATCTACTCCATTCTAATTTTTCAGTTTTGGACTTTCAAGGACCATCAACAAAGTCTCATGATAAATCCAGGCAATTAGGTGGCGCCAAAGTGCTGGACCTGGAGTCAGGAAGACCGGACAAATATGTACTAGCTCTGTGACCCTGGGCAAGTCCCTTAACCTCTGCCTAACTTTCTGCATCTGTAAAATGGAAGCAATAATAGCACCCCCTCATAGGATTGCTGTGACAATTAAGTGAAAGAATATTTGTAAAGTACTGTATAAATGCTAGCTATTATTATGTGGTTATAGGGTTTATTGAATAATATAATAGAAGTTAACATTTCTGTAGCATTTACCATATGCCAGGCACTACACTAAGTGATTTATTATCATTATCTCATTTGATACTCACGACAACTCTGGGAGGTGAGTGTTCTCATTTTATTTCCATTTATCCCCATTTTACAGATGAGGAAACTGAGGTTAAGTGACTTGCCCAGAGTCACATAGCTAATAAGTGTCTGAAGTGGGGTTTAAAATCAGGTTTTCTTAATTCTAGGCCCAGTATCTATCTACTGCACCTCCCAGCTGCCCCAAAATATAAATAGTAATATACAAATAATGTGGTCACACTTTATGCAAAAATTTTTTAAAAAGGTACAAAAAGACACGTGCTCATCTTTGATCTATGTCCTTGCCATGCCCTGTGTTCCCAAATGTGGTTGCCCAGGGGAGCAAGACTGCAAATGTGATTGCTCCCAGAAGATCAGTTAAATTCAGACAATAATAGTCAGACTTTCAGATGATCCACAGATTCTAGGAGCTGTGATGTTTTAACTTAGACAAAAAGAGCTGAAGTGTCTGCACTCTTAAATTGGTTATATAAGATTAAATGCAAGAGTTGCTAGAATGAATATTCATTAATTCTTCTAGATGAATGTCCTTGTCTTCTTTGAGTAAAGAAGCCTAATCCAATTGGACTGTTTTGGCAAGGAAAGATTTTTTCCACTGTTAGATTGTTGGCCGAGCACTTGGCTGGTCATTGACTCTGGGAATTTGGCCACCAGAATGATCCCTATCATGGTTGATATTTTTATTCTTCTTTTCCTTAAAATCTAGAATTGATTCTGAGCTACTGGAACAATCTGCTGGGCAGCTTCAATTGTAACACTCCTTCTCGCTTCCTTGACTCCCTAGACGGCACCTAGATTTCTCCCCACAATTCCCAGGATTGGACCATCAATTCTCTTGTGAAACTCCTCCTTGTTTATATTCTGAAAAAAGAGAAGCCAGCTTCTATGTGTCTGAGGAATGTGGTTCCAGAGATAAAGCCAGGAAGATTCATTTATGTTCCTTCTACAGAAATGTGCAGGGAAAAGGTTTATTGACTTGCCCATGGGAAATCGGGAGGTCAGAGAGGGTGAACAGGTGGCGTCCTAAGCAACAGTCAGCATCTGAGATGGAACTAGTTAGCTCTGAGGGAAGAAGGTTCTTTTTCAGGAGTAATGGCTTATATTAGAGCCTGGAAGCCCCCAGACACTTTCCTAAGGAGAAAAAACTCCAACATCTCTTTCCAAATCTAAGCTGTGACTAGAGATGTGGCATACACCCTGAAAGTGGGTTTCTCTTTAGGCCGTGGAGAGGAGGGATTCTTCTGGGTCTGTCTCTATCAGTGACCATGAACAATAATTTCTGCCGGGCTTTGGTGGACAGGAGGTCGGTGACTTCCTCCAGTTGCATGCAGTTGGGGATTATGGCCCCTCCTGGGCATTCCCACCTGCCCCCCACAGACTCCTTAATGAGCATGCCTTTCCTGCTTTACCCCAGCAATGTGGAGCCAGCCTATTATGATACCTATAGTGGAGTGTTCCCCTATGTCCCATTCCATGGTCCCTTTGGAGTCTATGACTACCCGTTTGAACCAGCCTTCATCCAAAAACGCAATGAGAGGGAGAGGCAGAGGGTGAAGTGTGTCAATGAGGGATACGCCCGACTCCGGGGGCACCTTCCAGGTGCGCTAGCAGAAAAGAGACTCAGCAAAGTGGAGACCCTCCGAGCTGCCATCCGATACATCAAATACCTGCAAGACCTGCTTAGCACAGCACCAGAAGACACAACTTCCACCGCTGGTGGTGGTCTCCTGGGTGGTGGACCAGCTCCCAACCCTCCTCCTGGCCCTCTGACGGACTGCATCAGTGATGGCGAATCCAAGGCCTCTTCCTCCCAGATCCCAGAGACTTCTTCATCGTCCCACTTCTCCTCATCCCCCTTCTGCGAATCAGAGGAATCTAGCCACTGAATCCCCCTCATGCCTACAACCCCTCTCCTTTGTCTCTTTATCTCTCTACTTCTGACCCAAGAAGACCATCAGTGTAGGTGGAAAGAGATTTGTCCTGGTTGGCAACTCCCTACCAATACATCTTCTTTATGCCGCACCCTCTAATGGTGCCAGGGACTCTCGGACAAGTTACAAAGTCTCTGCAGGCGAACCTTTGGAATGTACTATGCAGTACCCCATTATCCCCACCAGATGGCTCCAGACTCCAAAATTCTAGCATCTCCTCCAGGTTCCAGCCAACTGCCTGTGACTCTAAATGGTAGGTAGGACAGTTGACAGTCTGTAATGGTGGAAGGAGTTGTCCTAATCCAGAGTTTCTTACAAAGAAAAAACCCAAGTCCAGGCTGATGAATCAAGATACTGCCACACTATCTCCCCCACAACCACCCCAACAATCACTCCAAAAAGGGAAGGGCAACAAGCATTTATTAAGCACCTACCACATACGAGGTCCCCATACTACAGTTTTTCCAAGATTATCTCATTGGAGATAACTCATTCTGAGTTCACTAGTTCAAAGAAGCTCACCTCCTCTACTGCTTAGGCTGTGATATAAAGAGAGGAGAGCACATAGGGAGGTGAGACATTGTGGAATTTACTCCTCCAATTTCTTTTTGAAGTCAAAGCAGACAGAATGAATAACAGACATGGGGTGATTGGGTAAGGCACCCTGGGATGGAGCTCTGTGGTTTTGCCTTTCCCAAGGTAGGTCCCACCACCCTCCAGTCCCTGGGTGTATACACAATGACTATGTCTCATTCCATGATCTCCTTGGAGCCTATGACTACCCATTTGAGCCAGCCTTCATCCAGAAATGCAATGAGAGGGAGTAGCTGCAGGAAGCGTGTTACTCCGTGGAGCACCTCCTCCCCTCCTTTTGGTCTTTTTTCTTTTATACTGTAAGCCTCGGGAGGGTAGGGCCTAATGTTGGTGTGCCACCCCCAGCACACTGCCCCTACACATCAGGTTTTAATAAAAACTTTTTTTGACTTTTTGGTGTTCTCTGGAAAGCAGCCTGTCCCTCCCCAGCCTCTCTTCCTACTCCCAGCCCTCACAAATCTCTCTCACCCCAGAGCTCTTCCTAATGGGCCTCCTGGGAAAGAAAGGCCTCAGGACAGATGATGTCTCCAGGCTAACTAAGCTAGACTCCAGCCTGCTGTTAGGAAGATAACTGTCCAGTCTTCAGCTACTCCTGTGTCAGGGAGAGGAGTCTGACCTTAGGAGAAAATAGATTAGACAGAAGAAGTCACTAGGAGGTGAGTTGGGTTACAGTCATTCCTCTCTCTTGTTTTAGGGGGTACTGGAGTTAGAGGCCTCGGTTTTAGGATAGATGGAGTGCTACAGTAGAAGAAGCACAGGATCTAGAGGCCACGGGCCTGGGTGAAGCCTGTTGGGGCTTCCCTTACCCCCTAAGGCACATCTGTAAAATGGAGTGGGATGCAGTGCTTCCAAGGTCCCCTTTTGTGGTTAGCTATTATAATAATAGCTAGAATTTATTGAACACTAATTCAAGCGTCCAAATCACTTCACATTTGTTCTCATTCCCATTTTATAGATGAAGATATTGAGGTTTAGAAAATTTAAGTCACTTGCCCAGGTTCATCCTGTTACTAAGTGACTAAGGCAGGATTTGAATGCAGATCTTCCTGACTCCAAATCCAGAATTCTATTGTACTGTCTCCCTAGGACAAGAAGCTTAACTGGTCTCCAGGGAATATTCTGAACCCTTTTTTACTCTGCTTTCTGTCCTCGCTACCCTAAGAGCCTCTCCTCAAGCACGTTACACTCACCGAGCCCAAAATATGACTGGAATATCGCTTCCTATCCCACCTCCAGGCTGGTGCCTGGGCAAGGGAAGGAACGACAGCTGCCCTTCGGCCTCAGTCACTCCAGCACAGCAGGGAGCCAAGCTGGGGCTAATTTTACACACACGCCACCCACCCGCCCCCATCCCCACCCCCAGCTCATCTCAAGCAGCGATCGAGCTCAGGCTTGTCCAGTCCAGGGCAAGGGGCCCTCCAGGACAGGCACAGGGGAGAAGGAAGGGGCGAGCAGGGTGGGGGAAACCGAGAAGAAGACAACAGCGACCAGAGACAGCATGGAGCCCTCCTCGCCCCACGATGAAAATCAAAAAAAGAAGCAACCTAAGAAGCCAGTTCCTGAGATCCTGCCCCGACCACCCCGGGCCCTGTTCTGCCTCACCCTCCAGAACCCCTTGAGGAAGGCCTGTATCAGCATTGTAGAATGGAAGTATCCTTTGGGAAGGCATAAAGTGTCGGGGCTGGGGACAGGGCGGGTGGAAGGCTGGGAGATCACACAGGACAGGAGATCACTGGGCACTCCAGGAGAGCAGAGAGAGACAAGAAGCTAGCAGTATTCAATCCTTCAATGCCCCCAAAGGTCTGTTGATTTCATCAGTGAGGGGACAGTCGTGATGAAAGAGGAGATAGATAAGAATGGAAATGGGGTTGTAAGATGAGTGTTGGATTTCAGGTCAGAGGACCTTGATTTAATCCCCTCTCTGCCACCTTCGTGACCTACCCACGTCTCCTAACTTCTCTGGACCTCAGTTTCCTGATCTGTAAAATGAAGGCAGACCTTTAACTTATCTTCTCATTTAAAATTCTTGAGATCCTGTGAATAATGCTTAAGCTCCCAGAGTGTAAAGCTGGTAAGGTTGGGTTAGGGGAGGGGAAGGAGGGAATTGGTTATTGAGACAGGGAAAGGGAAATCCTCACACAAAGACTACCACCAAGTTGGAAAAGAAGGTTATGAGCTCTTTCTGTTTTAGCCCAAATGGATTGCCCCAAGTGTGGAGACTGGGAGTCACTTCCATCTAGCCTTTATTTTAGCTCCTGTCAGGAAGGAGGGAAGCCTCTCTATTGGCTTAAAATTGGGGGGAGGGGGGTGGCAGGACAGAAAGATTCTGAAGGAGGAAAGTGTAGTTAAAATGGTGAGTCTGGAGGTAAAAAAAAGGTGGGGACATAGAGAGAGTCCAGATATTTGGAATGAGGGATGAAAAGGAGGTTATAGTGCAGGGCTCTGGGGATGTGAGCACATGGAGTCCCTGGGAAAGGAGAAGAAAAAGTTGAAAAGAGAGAAACAAACTGTTTCAGGGGGAGGGTTGTGAGACAGGTTGGAAATAACTTGGATATGTATGAATCCTCTTCCCCACAGCTGCTCTCTGCCTCCCTAGATCAAATCTCCCTTTCTATTTCTCTCCGCATGTGCCAAGAGGTTTCTCTGCCCCCCCACCTCACCCCCACTCCTTGATCCTTCCCTTTTTTCCTTTCCTTTGGTTGTAGTGATTTTTTTAATCCCCTTCCTGTTTGTGACCCACCTGTGCTCCTCCTTCCCCATTTTCTTCCCCCCTCTCTTCTCTGTCCCCTTCTCCTCTAATATTATCTCCTCTCTTCTGCTTCCACCCACCCCAATCCCATTTTCCAACGCCAACAGAATTGAGGTTGTCCCAACTAGGTCCATCCTTTAAGGTCCCAAGGCTACTCACCTCCCTCCTCTATTTCCACAGGATTCAATTTTTCCTCCTACCATCCTAGTTATAGGGCTCCATCATGAGAAAATAATGACGGCTCAGGAAACATCATCCTCATTCACTGGCCCTCACTGCTGTCGCCCGGTGGTAAAGTGAGAGAGGGACCAGGAATGAGGAGTATCAGTGGCAAGGGTGACCCAGTCTGATTCCCTTTATTCTTTGCTCCCCTCTCCTTTGCCCCAATCTATTCTGCTCCACCCTCCCATACCATGCCCTCCCCACCCAAATCCTATTTTTTCCTAATTTCTAAATTTCTTTAGACTCAGTCAGGCTTGCAGACTTATAGTGTTGCTGAAAGAGCCAGAGTCATGGAAATAGACTATTAGATTAGTAGATTAAAACTAATAGATTAGTCTATAATAAGACTAATAGAAAAGACTAATTAATAGATCAATAGACTAATAAATTCAGATTTGGTAGGAGGTGGGGTAGGGTTACATGTGTGAACATATATGGGTATGAATCAGCATGTAGACATTGGGTCTTGCGGTCATAAAGAACTGTCTTCAAATCTTGTCACTGACATTTAATATCTGTGTGACAGTCCAAAGTGATGTATCCTCTCACCACCCCCAGGCAACTCTTGATGCTCAGAATTTCAGATTGATTGATGATTTGCATCAATGGTGGGAGTGGAGTTTCCATACCAGAAGTTCTCTATGCTGATGAAATCACAGCTGCCTACCTCTCCTCTCCAATTCCCAGAGAAATCTTTGCATTTCTTTTTTAATAATAAATTTTTATTGAGATCTTTTGTTTTTATATCACCAAAATTTTTCCAAGTTTTACTTTCCTCCCCCTCCCAGAGCCATCCCCAAAGCTCTACATTTCTAAGCATATACAAGTAGGAGGAGGTATTCAAGTGTATGCATATGGACTGTGTGTGTGCAAATGTGTGTGATGACTTAACCATGGAAATCTCCTTGAGGCACTGGAAACTTGAGGGTTCATTCTCTCTCAGAGCTGTATCATCAAACTGTCTTCCATTCGAGCTCCTAATATATATTGGCATAATACACATCCATCCATCAGCTTCCTAGGTCCCCTAGTAATACACCCCCTAACCTTAATTCTAGGCCATGAATCCTTTGGAGGGAGGGAGGGGGAGAGAGAGAGAGAGAGAGAGAGAGAGAGAGAGAGAGAGAGAGAGAGAGAGAGAGAGAAAGAGAGAGAGAGAGAGAGAGAGAGAGAGAGAGAGAGAGAGAGAGAGAGGAATGTCTGATGCTTCTAGCAATGGCCTGGCCTGAAGAGACAAAAGTAGAAAGTTCACAAGAGAGAGACTTTAAATTCACTTGACAGTAACAATTCCATTCAGGTCAATTCTACACACAGTTGTCTTGTTATATTGATGACTCTATAACAGTCATTGTTTCTTCCAGATAGGACAAACATTCATACAGGCTCACAAAGAGAACCATACTTAAGAATAAAGTTAAACAGTCAATTAAAACAGGTGAACACTTCAATCATTCTGTATCCAAAGTCCTTTAGTGAGAGGAGGGAAGTATTTCACTATGCATTTCCTGAGCACCTACAAGGAGCAAGTCAGGTGATGGAAAGAAGGAGCAAAGTTACAGAGCAGAATAAGATGAAGAAACCATTCTGCCTGATGGATAAAGTCTGTTCACAAGTCATTCTAATACTATTTCAATTAAACTTGGCAAACATATTAAGTTCTCGCCATGGGGAAGGTGCTGTGCTAGGCACTGGGAGATGCAAGGACACAATTAAAAAATATTGCTTCCCTCAAGAATCTTATATTCTAGTGGTCTATATGTATGAGTTAAAAGTTGGTGATACAAAAAAAAAGTGGGTTGGGGGAGGTTAATTTCACATTATAATAATAAATTTCACTTATTTAGTTTATAAATTTTACAAATATAGAAATTGGCACTCTGAAAGTTTAAGTGACTTGCACCTGATCATATAGTTAGTAGTTACTCCAAGCTTCTTATGAAGAGTTACAAGGGCTGGCATTTGAGCTAGGCCTTGAAGGATACAGAAACTTTGACAGTCAGAGATAATCACAAAAAATAATCTATATTTATATAAGCATCTCAAGATTGACAACGTGTTTTCCTTCCAGTAATGCCGTAAGGTAGGTAGTATAAATATGATTATGCCTTTTTACAATCTCAGAGATTGGTGAGGCATTTAGGTGGCACAGTTTTAAATGAGTTCAAATCCTTCCTCAGACACTTATGGTCTGTGTGACTGAGCAAACTACTTACCATTTCTCAGGCTGTTTCTTCACCTTAAAGCGGGGATAATAAAGGCATTTATGTCCCAGAGTTGTTGTGAGGATTACACAAGACAACATGTCTAAAGTTTTCAAATCTTAAAGCACTATAAAAAGGTTTGTTATTGTTGCCCAAGGTTAGCCCAGCCAGCATGAATTAGGACCCAGAATTCAAACCTACAGATTCCAATCTCCATTGCCCAAGAGCAGCTGCTTTATTCATTGGACAACACCCCACTGATTCTCAGGAAGTGATACGGGAAAGAGTCATGGATCACAAGTTCTACCATTTCCTACTTAGGCAAGTCACTCAATAGGTTAATACAAAGGTTAACTTCTCTGGACTTCAGGGTCCTCATCCATAAAATGGGGATTACACTAGATGACACTTCTAAGTACCTTCCAGTACTAGATTTAGATTAGATTATGATGTTCCAGAAGGAAAGATATAGAGATAGGAAAGTACAGATCTGATTTGGATAATTGTGTGTGTGTGTGTGTGTGTGTGTATGTTAAGTGAATTTCACTGAATAGTGAGGAAGTTCATTTGATTAAAACTGCAGTTCTCAAAGTGTAGCTCCCAAAACCCTTTTAGGGAGTTTGCATATTCAAAATTATTTTCATAAACATTTTAATTTCTAATATATTAAATATCAATAGATATAACCCACATAAACAATGCTACTTGGCAGGGAGGAGCCTCAATAATTTTTAAAAATGTGAAAGGGTCCTGAGACCAAAAAGTTTGAGAATCCCTGGACTGGATTCTAGCCTCGTCAGAGATGTCAAACATCTGGCTACTGGCCATATTGCTGACCACAGTTCTCCTCAATCAGATTAAAATGTAATTGGGAAATATCTAACAAATAAACAAAAATACAACGGAACATAAATAAAGTTAATATGCGGTTTTCTGAATCAACATGTGGCCTGCAGAGATCCTTATTGTGGGTTAGTGAGTTTGCCACCACCAGACTAGAGTGGATGGTACCCACAAAAGAGTTAGAGGTATAGGAAGATTGAAAATCTCACATCACAGAGATCCTTAAGATGCTGTGATTAGGAGAGTAGACTTTATTCTGTAAGCGTTGGGGAGACATTGAAGGTTTTTCTCAGCAGAGGAATGAGATGATTAAAACTTGTTTTAGGAAGGTTGAGGTGCTAAAGATTGGTCATGGTTGGAATAACATGAGTAATACTTCTAAATATGGAGTAAGGAATTCACTTTTCTGGAGTATGACATGAGACTACCTCTCCTTGAACACCTGTGAGTGAATTCCAGATCCTCTTTCTCACCTCCTTCCCTGGATGGTACTCCCACTGAGGGACAATGGGCTATTTGTCTGGGATTCTGCAGTGAGACCCTAAAGCTTCTGCCCACTGACCCAGCTGTGTATGAGTACTGTCCTGGGTTGTTTGAGGAGGCATCTATGCAACCGTTTTCCTTCAAAGGGGGCCACTGGTAATCAAGGTCTCTCCTTAACCTCATCTTCAGGCCCTTTGAGACAATCATCTTACTCACCATCTTTGCCAATTGTGTGGCTCTAGCGGTGTATCTACCCATGCCCGAGGATGACAACAACTCCCTCAACCTTGGCCTGGTAAGCAAGCCCTGATGGCTTCCACTCTCACAGAATACCACAGAACCAAAAAAAAAAGACCTAGACATCTCAAAAGAATCCCCACAGTAACATGCCAAAGTAGTCATCCAGCCTCTGATTGAGGACCCCTACAGAAGAGAAACTCACCTCCCCCCCACCCAGGATAGCATTAATGGTCAGGAAACTCATGGCATTAAACCTAATCTGCCTCTTTCCAACTTTCCCTTCGGGCAGTTAGGGGAAGAGAACACCAGGCTTAGGGACAGGAAGACTTGTCTTCCTAAATTTAAATCTAGCCTCACTCACTTGGATGTGTGACCCTGGGAAAGTCACAGAACCCTGTTGGCCTCAGTTTGCTCATCTCTAAAATGAGCTGGAGAAGGAAATGTCAAACGGCTCCAGTGTCTTTGTCAAGAAAACCCCAAATGGGGTCATGAAGAGTTGGATACAACTAAACTACATAGTTTTCTTCCGCTGCTTCCAGTATTGTCCTCTGAGGCCAAACAGAACGGAACTAACCTTGCCACCCAAGAGCCCTTCGAGAACTTGCAGATAACTCCTCCCCCACCCTCAGTATTCTCTTCTTCAGGGTCAACATCCCCAGTTCCTCAACTCATCCACATTTGGCATAGATTTAGACCCTCCCCCTCTCATGGTGCCCTGCTCTGGTTTAATCACCAGCTTATCTACATCCTTCCTAAACTGTGGTTCCCACAACTGAGCATGGTGTTCCATGAGGTCTAACCAGAGCAGGGCACAGTGGGATGATCTGTTGTTGGAAGTCATGCCTCTCCTTGGGCAGTCCAAGATCTCCTGGGCTTTTTTGGAAGTCCTACATGTTACTGAGTCTTATTGAGCTTGTAATCTACTCCATTACTTTGGATTGCAGCCAGCTTTGGTTTCCACCTGGCTCTGGATAATGCCACTTGGGCTTCAGAGCACTGACAAAGTTGGTCAGTCCCTACTGACTTCTAGGGAGGGAGGCAGGAGTGGGGATTGGACCTGGATGGTCTCTGATGTCCCTTCCATCTCTAACTCTGTGACACTGACCCATAAGCAACTTAGTAGGTCTATAAGATGAAGGATCTCACTCTTCCCTCCCCCGGGCATAATCTGGATGAAATTTGGCCTTGTCTTTGTGGAGGGCTATAGATTTTACCTCAGAGAAGGGGACAAATTTGAGGGTTCAGTCCCTTCTACCTCAGGGTAGAACACAAAAGGTTACCTCTGACCCAGTCTACCAAGAACAGAAAATCCAGGGCATTGAGAGGCAGAGAAAAGACAGCAGGTTGGGCTTTGAAATCAGGAAGACCTGGGTATGTATTCTGTTGTTGAAGGTTTCTAACTATATAGCTATAAGTGAGACATTCAATTGCTCAGTGCCTTGGTTTGCTGATCTGTAAAATAGAGGAAATAGTATTTGTGCAACTCATTTCACAGAGGCTCAAATTAGGTAAAGACTTTTATACACTTTCAAATTTAACAGTACTGAAAGGAGGGGGTAAATTTTGTTTTCCCACTGGTAGGAGTGGCTTGGACTCTCATAGATTTCTGTGATTTTGGTTTCTGCTAATCTCCCTGGCCAAGGAAACATCCAGTGGGCTTGGGTTAAGGGTCTAGGGGAGGTCTCCCAGCCCCATCTCAAACCTGTGGGATATTTCCTTGGCAAAGGAGTCCAGTGAAAACTTAAAATCCCAAGGGTCTACGAGAGTCCAGGTCATCTTTCCACCTGAAAGGGAACAAAATTTTCACATTTTCCCCTCCCCCTTCAAAAGGACTATTAAAAAAATCTTTATCATGCATTGATTGGGTTGGGGGTATTAGAGGGCTGAAGAATGCCCCGGGCTTCTCGATCTCCCCATCCCCCAACATACCAAATCTGTCTACCTCTATTGCCTTGTATAAAGAGAGGATCACCTACCTACCTTGGGGAAGGGCTGCTCTGGCTAGGCCATTGGGCATGTGCTTAGACCTAAATAAATCCATTTTTATCCCTAGAGGTCTTTTGTATTAGGTGTTCATAAGCTTCTGCTTGGCTTGGTGAAAGGTTGGGATTTATATGTATTTTTTCTTTAGACAGACGCCTTCTGCCAAACAAGATAAAGGGCAGGATGTACAAGTAAAGATTTCTCAGAGTTGTGAAATGGGGGTAGAGTCTACACAGACAGCAGAACCATAACTGGGCAATATAACCTAGGACTTTCCTCCTAGTGCCAATATGGGGTCAAGGTGTGGTATGGTTTCTTCTCATGGCATCTCTTTGTGGTCCACCATCCTGTACCAGTTGAAGAGTTGAAGATGAGGACAGAGGTCCTGGGAGAAAAAGAAGGAGAGAGTCAAAAGATAGTAGAAGCCCATGCCCTACCCTGGCAAAACCTGCACTCACAACACCCCACCTGCTGTCTTCTGCTGCTGCTGCTCCCTGCACTTTCCTCACTGTCCCCCCTCCTCATTTTTGCCCTAGATTAAAAAGAAATGCAGAGTTGCTTCTATGAAAATAACTAGCTTTAAGATTTACAAAGCAGATACTATACCATCGCCACTTTACAAAGAAGGAAATAGGCTCAAAGGGGTGGATTTAATGGACTTCCCACAGTCACATAGCAAGTATTGGATTAGGGATTCAACTCTAGGTCTTCTTCCTCTGCTTAGAGCACTCTTTGGGGCAGCTAGGTGTGACATAGTCAATGACTCATCTTCCTGGATTTAAATCTGACTTCAGCCACTTACTAGCTGGGTGACCCTGGGCAAGTCACTTCATTATATTTGCCTCAATTTCCTAATCTGTAAAATGAGCTGGAGAAGGAAATGACAAACCACTCCAGTAACTCTGCCAAGAAAACTCCAAATGGGTTCATGAAGAGTCAGAAACAACTAAAAAATGACTAAACAACAATAAAGAACACTCTTTATTCTGTATTATGCTAGACAGGGGTGAAAAGCTGTGTCTATATTAATATTAATCATAACCATCACTATGTAATTAATGGCACAGATTCTTTAAGTTTACACAAATCAGTTTCATCTTTTGAGGAAAAAATGACAAATCTCTTTTTAATATATCACTGTTATTTCCAGATATAATCTCAGTCATCCAGAATGGAACCTGTCCTTAGAACAAAGAAATAGTGATTGATTTTGACAATATCTGCATCATTTTGTCAAAGTCCGGAATCAATCCTAGGGGCAAGGAGGGGGAGATTATTTGGTTTATGCCCCTACCCTATGTATCTCTTTATTTCTGGCCAAGTCAGACTATACAACAATGTTCCATTAAAAGAGAGTGGCAGAGAAATAACAAAAAAGCAGGTTAATTATTCCATACTATTGGCACCCATTTCCACTGGCTGTCACCTCTCTCCCCCATTTGTCTCCTAAGGGTGCTATCTGCTAGCCTCTCTGCTCCCCTAACAGCAGGAGTGAAATGAGTCTGTTCACTCCCAGCAGGCTGTTAGCTTAGCTGCATCTGCAGCTATTGAGAAGGTTGTTTCTTTGTCACAGCACAGCAGGATAAGGAGGGCTGGACTTTTCTTGGGAATCAGGTCTCACCTGTCTCTTCCTGGTGGCACTTTTATGTTTCCAATCCTATACCTATCTCCTCACCTACGAGTATTAGAAGCCAGCCCGCTCCACCAGAGGTGTGTGCTGGGCAATATCATTCTGTAGAGTCCACAAACAGGCTTCTGGGAGGAAAGGCCCAAAAAGAGCATGGTGGCCAGGGAGATCTCACCCTATATTTATAAAAATAGTACTGATGGACAAAGGGTCCTGGGCCACCATCTGAAGAGAGACCATATGCACGTGTATGGAAGACAACTGGCAGACAGCAGCTGGAAAACATTCTAGGGATTGACAGATTAACCAAGGGGCCTCTGAGAAAAAGTGTAAGGTTTTCAGGTATTATTGAGCCTGAGGAAGAAAAGGTGGGGACTTAGAGTTAATAAGACTCTTCTGCAAAGGGTTGTTTCATAAAGGAGCTCAGACATGTATTCTCTATCTCAGTGGAGTTCAAACCAAGAAGAAGTAATTTAACTTTAGCCAGAGAAAGTGAAGTTAGGCATTTAGCTCTCCAACAAACTCTTTCACTGCAGAGGAAGTTTGCCTGAGAAAAGCTGGAGAATCTCCTTTCCTGGCAATCTTGCCCTGATAGAACAGATGCCTGCTGTTTGAGGAAAGGTTTAATGCCCACCTCAAGGATACTGGGGATTTAGAATTCCTAAAGAAATTCTGGACTTTGTTACTACCTTTTGACACCTTTTCATGGGGGAGGAGGGACAAAATAAAGGTATAAAATCTAACGACTGAAGTGGGGGGAGAGAGAAGAAAGTGACAAGGAGAGAGGGTGTGTGTGTGTGTGTGAGTACATAGACATATAACCTCGAAAGACAGCATGGTAGAGTGAGGAAAGGGTATGAGATTTGGAGTTGGAAAATGGGTTCAAATCCTGACTCTATTACTTGCTACCTTTGTGACATTTCACTTTACTTTTCCAAGACTCAGTTTCCTCATCTGTAAAATGAAGTTTTACTCTATAACTCTAAGGTCCTTCCCAGCTCTAAAGCTATGATCCTGTAAGCCTATGGTCCTTGTCTGTTCCTAAAAAAGAAAATATACCCTGAATTTTTGATGAGAAATAAAAGCCTTATGGGATAAGATAACCTGCTCTGCTGGCTTAAACCAGCTTTGTGCAAAATAAAATAATTTTTTTAAACCTTACATGAGGCTTCATTATTCCAGTTTCAGGGAGAAGGCATTCATTTCTCTTTGGAGCACTGTCTACTTTCTCAGGCCCCCAAAGTCTAGACCACCTTGTTCTGGTTCTTGAGGGCAATAAGGTTACAAAGGACAAGGATTCTGATATTGAGCAGTGTGCCCCCAGAGGAATATACAACTCCTTACCTCAGAAGCTGAGACACCAGAAAAGAGCCTGGATTTCCCTCCCTTTAGCCCCCAGTTTAGACCCAGACTGACACAGAATAATCCTGGTTAGAGGAAAAGAACTCATTCCCCATCAAGTGAGTTGTACCACAGATTAACCATTGGAGCAGCTAGTTGGTATAGAGCATGTAGTATTGGACTTATCATCAGGAACCCCTAGGTTCAAATCCTGCCTCAGATACTTCCTAAATATGTGTCCCTGGGCATTTAATTTCCCGCAGCCTCAGTTTCTTCATTTGTAAAATGAGGTTAATAATACCACTTATCTCACAGTTGTTACAAGGATTAAATGAGATAATAGAGGTGTTGTGCTATAAAAGTGCTAGGTATTATAATCCTGCCTGTTGATTAGAATTAGCTACAAAGAGAATTTCCCCTGTTGATTCCTCCAAGAATTTTATTCTCTATTACTTGTCCTTTCTTCTATCTTCTGGACATATATACTTTTCTCTTTTTTTTAGAATTTTTTTTGTTATTTTGAATTTGGCATATACTAACAAGCATTTCCCTTTTCAAAGAAAAGTGGAAAAAGAAGATTGTGTATGAAACCAAAAATCTATTTTATACAGTTTATATTTTGAACTTTAAAATTATATTTTTTAATGAATAAAAATTTGTCTTCTCTCCCTTCCCTATCTACTCATTAAAAAAAAAGGAAAAAAATGAAACCTTTTTAACAGATAGCCATAGTTAAGTCAAACAAGCTCTACCTTGTATTTTTTAAATAAGTATAATAAATTCAACATATCCATTTAAAAGCTCCTTGTTTGGTGTCCACTCTGAACTTCCTTCTGTGCATCTTTTAAAATTACTTTCACCCTCTTCTTTCTTTTCTTCTTTTTCGGGTACTATTATTACAAGAGTCCCCATGTCTCCTCCCAGTTCCTTCTCCCTTCCCCAGCCCCCATCACAAAAAGGCATAGTCAGCTGGGCATAGTCACACTTACCAGTAATGCCATCTACCCAGGAGGCTTGATGGCTTTGATCCAAAAGGATCAAAGAAAGGGTAGAACCACAGCTTAGACTAGTGTAAAAGTCATTGACTGGGGAGTCAGAGGACCTGAATGTAAAATCCATCTCCAGCACATACTGGCTATAGGTCCTTGGGTAAGTCACTTAACCTCTTAGGTCTCAGTTTCCTCACATGTAAAAGGGAGAGGGTTGAGCGAGGTGGTCTATGAGGTCTCTTTTATTTCTAAATTTTTGTATCCTATGATTATTGAAAACAGTGAAAGTCTTCTCGATTCTTATTTTTCTTTTGTCTTCTCTACCAAGGAGAGTAACCTTCAGGACTGGATAGGACAGAACAAATATGGTTAATAGAGAGTTGATAGTCAAGCTAAATAAGGAGAGATAGTTGGAGATCTCTTAGCAATGTTTGATGAGTTCAAATCATTGGGTTCAGGTGAATTATATCCTTAGGTACTGGAAGAGCTAATGAATGTGACAGTTGAACCACTGTAAATGATACTTAAGAGATTGTGCAGAACAGGGATGGTAACTCAGAGCTGAAGAATACATACACTGACTGTCAAAAATGGAAGAGAATGGAACTAGCAAACTATAGATGAGAGATGGACTTCAATTCCTGGGAAAATTCTAAAATACATTACTAAAGAGTTGATTAATGAACATCTAGAAAAGGAAATAGAGATCACAAAGAAAAATTTTTGCTCATCAAGTTCATGTCATGCTAGTCTCACTTCATGTCCTTTTTGACAGGGTTTTCATTGTTGTTCAGTTGTGTCTGACTCTTCATGACCCCATGGGTTTTTACCTCATGCCAATGCTTGTCCTTTGGGTTTTCTCGGCAAGGATACTGGAGTAGCTTGCCATTTCCTTCTCCAATGGATTAAGACAATCAGGGTAAGTGACTTGCCCAGGGTCACACCCTTGTGTCTAATAGTTGAACCCAGATCCTTCTGACTCCAGGTACAACACTTAATCCACTCTGACCCCTCACTACCTCTAACAAGCAATCCTTAATCACATTTCTTCATGGGACTTGTTTCATCCAAGATAGAGAATATTCAGATCTAGAAGCCTTCCTTCTCATTGGGTTTTGCTCAAGAGAAACTTCCTTTTCTTCCATGGATCCCCTCATTCTATTCCACATTACTCCATGTCATCTGGGAGAATGAAAGATTATGTAGGTTATTTTAATAGTAACTCACATTTATCCAATGCTTTAAAGTTCACAAAATGCTTTCCTTAGACAGCATTATGAGGTAGATAAGCCTAGAGAAGGAGGTAATCAGTTCACAGCAGGGATTCCCTTGCATCAATCTCTCCAGAATCAGAAGATTTTTCTCCAAACCTGACTGGCTGTCTATCTCTGGAAGCCAAGTTTGAACTCAAAACCTAATTTTCATCAAATGTATCTCTCAACCACCCTGGCAGGCTCTAGCCTTGTCAAACCTGATTCTTAACCCCTTTTGTATGGTTCAGAACCCATATTTTAAAATATGCCTGAGGACAGAGTAATAGTCTTTTTATGTTTATTTATTTATTTTTAATTTTCAACATTCATTTCCATAAAATTTTGAGTTCCAAATTTTCTCCCCATCTCTCCTCTTCCTCCACCCCAAAACACCATGCATTCTGATTACCCCTTCCCCCAATCTACCCTCCCTTCTATCATACCCCTCCCTTCTCTTATCCCCATCTTCTCTCTTTTCTTGTAGGGCAAGATAGATTTCTATACCCCATTACCTGTATTTCTTATTTCCCACTTGTATGCAAAAATAACTCTCAAAATTCGTTCCTAAAACTTTGAGTTCCAACTTCTCTCCCTTCCTCCCTCCCCACCCATTCCCACTGAGAAGGTAAACAATTCAATGTTGGCTATATATATATAGTTTTGCAAAAGACTTCCATAATAGTCATATTGTGTAAGACTAACTATATTTCCTTC
>CM053770.1:605798985-605836485 GCA_028658325.1 Potorous gilbertii
GCTACAATATTTCTAGGAGTTGGTTTTTTTTTTCAGATCTCTTTCAGGCAGTGATCAGTGGATTCTTTCAATATTTATTTTGCCCTCTGGTTCTAGAATATCAGGGCAATTTTCCTTGATAATTTCATGAAAATGATGTCTAGGCTCTTTTTTTGATCATGGTTTTCAGGTAGTCCCATAATTTTTAAATTGTCTCTCTTGGATCTGTTTTCCAGGTCAGTTGTTTTTCCAATGAGATATTTCACATTTCCTATTTTTTCATTCTTTTGGCTTTGTTTTATAATTTCTTGGTTTCTCAGAAAGTCATTAGCCTCCATCTGTTCCATTCTCATTTTTAAAGAATTATTTTGTTCAGTGAGCTTTTGAACCTCCTTTTCCATTTTGGTTAATTCTGCTTTTTAAAGCATTCTTCTCCTCATTGACTTTTTGAACCACTTTTTCCAATTGAGTTAGCCTATTTTTTAAAGGTGTTATTTTCTTCAGCATTTTTGGGGGGGTCTCCTTTAGCAGGCTGTTGACTCACTTTCCATGATTTTCTTGCATCACTCTCATTTCTCTTCCCAATTTTTCCTCCACCCCTCTAACTTGATTTTCAAAATCCTTTTTGAGCTCTTCCATGGTCTGAGACCATTAAATATTTATTTTGGAGGTTTTAGATACAGAAGCCTTGACTTTTAGGTCTTCCTCTGATGGTATGCATTGTTCTTCCTTATCTGAAAGGATGGAAGAAAATACTTGTTCACCAAGAAAGTAGACTTCTACAGTCTTATTGTTTTTCCCTTTTGGGGGCATTTTTCCAGCCATTTGACTTTTGAGGTAAATTCTCAGCAGCCAAGGACAAGTGTCACTGAGATGGTCCAGTTGGGTCCTCGGGATCCAAGAACCTTGTTTGCCCCTGCCTGATGACAGCTAAATCCACAGGGTGGAAAGAACAGTGTGAGATAATTTCCATTTTGAGCTTTGATTTTTTTAGGAGAAAATCAGTCAGTCAAGCATTTATTAAAGAATTATTTTATGCCAGACACTGTGCTAAGTACTAGGGAGACAAAAGAAGGCAAAAACAGGGTCACTGACCCCAACAAGCTGACATTATGATAAAGACAACATGGAAATAAGTACATATCAGATATAGAGAAAGTAGAGGTAAGATCACACTCAGAAGAAAGACACTGGTGGGGTGGGGAAGGAGATGGAAGAAGGGGACTGAGAAAGGCCTTCTACAGAAGGTGAGACTTGATTTGAACCTTGAAGGAAGCCAGGGAACTCAAGAAATCAAGGTGAGGAGGCAGAGCATACCTGGCATGGGGCATAGCGATTGCAAAGGTACCGAGCTGGGAAATGGATCATCCTTTAGAAGGAACAAGGAGGCTAATTAAACTGAATCACAGACTGATTATAGTCACTAGTAATCATGAAACTCTTGGAAGGGAATCATCCCATTTATCCAACATCCTTCCTCCAAGAAAGTTCCATTTGGGTTATCCCACTTTGAGGAATCACTTTTCTAATACTGAAGATTCTTTAAGGAGTTGCTACATTCTCCAACTATCTGATGTTTCTCCTTTAGGGGTCATGCTAATAGAAGAGAGAGAGAGACAGACAGACAGACAGACAGAGACAGAGATAGAGACAGACTCAGATGCAGAGATGCAGAGTGAGATAGACAGAGATTTAGGGCTAAGAGAAAAAGAAAAAAGTTATACTGAATTAAAGAATGAGGTTGAACTGAGAGGTAAAAAGCCTTCTTTCATTTTGTAGCCCCAGGTGAGGTCAGGAAAGAGGTAGTGAATTATCAACAAGAATTTATTAAATACCTACTATACTCAGACATTATGCTAGACACTGGGGATACTGAGGTAAAAAAAAAAGATGAAGCAGTCCCTGCCCTCAAAGAATTTATGTTCTATCAGCAGAGACAACACACAGCAAGGCTGGAGTTCAGGACCCCTCAGTCCCCAACTTTATGTCCTTTCAAGTAACACTCTCTTTCTCCAAATGTAAGCCATGGAAATCTCTACTTGAAATACCTACTTGCAAATATCCAGGAGACTACAATGTCAGATTTTAGGCTGCATGGTCATTGGCCAGCATAGACTTTTGTCAGTCTCATCTGTAGACTTTCATAATAATCTGAAGGGTGCTAGGGGAAGAAAGGGAGCTGTGGGGTCTCTCAGAGAGGCAGCCTTGGACTCTGATCCAGGAAACCCTAAGTTCAAATCCTGGCTTTGGGACTTGCTAATTATGTGACTCACGGCAAGTCACTGAATCACTGATGCTCAGCTTCCCTCAGAGGATGAAATGGACACAGTCACAGCGCCACTACCTACTTTGCAGAATTCTTGTGAGACATGTGCTTTGTAAGCCCTAAAGCATGATACCAATGTGAACTATTATTATTTAGGGAGGTGTCCATTCATGCCCCTCATGTGCCCTCTGAGGTAGCAGTCTTGGCAGGGCCCCTTGGTCCACAATAGACTCCTTCATTGATACTCAATGAAGGACTTAAGGGGTTAGGTTACAGCTCAGTGTCCCTAAGAAGGCTAAGGTCCAAGCCTCTGGTATCTCTGGCATCCCATCAACACTGGGGGTGGGGGGGTGCTTTTTTAGGGTCAGGAATGTGCACACAAACTTCCCATGCAGACTTCTGAGCCTGGGCAGGACTGGATTTCTGAGATATCAGAGGCCCAACTGGAGTGAGCTCTCTAGCCCCTACTGCATGTGGTCCTGAACTCCCAACATTCACCCCCAATCCAAGGAGGCAAGAAGGAGGTACATACTGGATTTGGAGTCAGATAACGAGTTCAAATCCTGGTTCTGAGACCAGGAACAAATCACTTCATTTCTCTGGCCTTGTTTCCTCACCTGTCAAGGGAAGGGAATGGATTAGGTCATCTCTGAGGTTCCTCTTGGCTCTCTATCCATAACCCCTCATCCCAGGCACATATTCAAACCCCCATGTGATGTAGTCACAGAACTCAGAGTAAAAGACTCTTGAAATTCCTTTAACTAGTTGGAAAATTTAGAGGGCTCTACTTTTTTAAAGTAAAGCGCCACAGTTATTGGCTTCTACCACCCCCATGGGGTGACCCCACTTACCCCATGGCCACAGCCACGTTTGACAGACCCCCAGCAGAGCCTGAAGAAAGGCAACAGCATGTGAGAGGAAGGACTTATTGGCTTTCCAAGACCATTCTGACCTTGCCAATCTCCTCACTCTCTTTCCTCTTGCTTTAGCTAATATTGATTTCCTAATTTCCCTGTGACCCTCCCCTTTGCTTGCTCCCCAAAGTCACCAAGCTGTCCCTTCTAATGTTCTCCCATTCTCCAGCATCAATGTTCACACACACACACATGCGCACACACACACACGCACACACACACACATGCGCACACACACATGCTATACCCCATGAACTCCTGCTCTTGCCTGTCCCAGGCAAGGGGAAAGGAGGGGAGAACAGGGTCTCAGAGCTCCGTTTGGAGAGGGGAGGTAGACAGAGAGGCCCAGATTGTTTTGGACAAAGGTTCACAGGTCTAAATATATCCACTTGCTTCATTCTTGGGTAGGTCATTTTCCCAACCCAGATCCCGAAACAATCTTAGTAATACCAAAGCACTGAATGCCCCATGAGAGGAGAGGGTAAATGGGCATTTTGAGAGGCCATGCTCCTTCGGGAGGTCTCAGGTTTAAGTGGTGTTACCTGAGGGTCAGAATTTTGGAGAGAGCCAAGGAAACCAGAACCAAGAAATCAAATCGCAAGGACACAGGAAAATCCCTGAAGCCAAAGGGCCACAGTACACCTCCAAAAAGGATCAGAGAATGTCAGAGCTGAATTAAATATGCTCAAAATTAAACTATTTTTTCATTTAATAAAAGAAGAAACTTTGAGAAAGGGAGAAAGAAGAAAGGGAGAGAGAACAGGGATAGAGAGGGAGGGAGGAAGAAAGAGGAGGAAGGAAAGGAGAGAGAGAGAGAGAGGATAGGGCAGTAAAGGGAAAAGAAACAGAGAGAATATAGACTTGCCAGACACCAAATACATTCAGTGCATTAGTTAGAGAGCTTGTATTCAAATCCTAGTCTCCCTATGCTATTGCCTATGTCCTTTCTCCCACACTATGTAAGTTAATCCTCAGTGCCCTTCACATCCTTCTGCCTCAGTCCCTTGCATGGATCTAATACATCAGTCATTCAATCCACAAGCATTTCTTGAGTATTTACTATGTACCAAGAACTAGACACTGGAGAATACAAAGGCAAAAGTGCCTTTTGTAGACACAGCATATATGCAAAGTCACTGGCAAGGTTCAAGTTATTAGTAGCTGAGAGGACCAAGCAAGGTCTCATGAAGAAATTAATGCTTAAATTGAGACTTGAAGGAAAACAAGGATTCCAAAAGATAATGGAGAGCAGGGTTTGAAGTCTGGGTGTTGGGGATGGCAAAGGTATGGAGAAGGGAAATGTTTTGTACAAGGAATAGTAAGGCCAGTTTATCTGGATATTCTATGCATGAAGGGGAATAACGTGTAATAGGACTGGAAAAGTAGGATAGGGGCATGTTTTGAAGAGCATGAATTTCCAAACAGAGGCATTTATCATTGTAAACTAGACCAGGGGTGGGGAAACTTCAGCCCTGAGAACACAAGTTTTACAGAACAAATTCTTTTATTAAGGGGATTTGGATTCAGTGGAAGGGTCACACTTGAGCACCTAGAGGGCCACATGTGGCCTCGAGGCTACAGTTTCCCTATCCCTAAACTAGATCTTAGAGTTACCAGGATGGGAGGAGTCCCTGAAGTTCATTAAGTAGGGGTGAGAAGCCGAAGATCTACAAGTTGGGAAAGTCCCCCTGTATTAGCCTTAGATGTAACTATGAAGTTACTGAGGTTTGTCTTCAAAGTACCTCCACCTCCCCTTCCAGCATCCTCCTCCCCGAATTTGCCCGCACAAGGGCTTCTTGGAGCCCTCTCATTTCACCCTTCCACTGAGACCTGTCCTTTCAGGACATATTCCCATACTCCAGACCTTTCTCTCCTCCTTTTCAGCAACAAATGTTCCAGTCTAGCAGTCATCTTGGGAAGAGTTTGACAAAGTAATAAGTTAAGTCATTAAAGATTGATAAAGGCTTAATGGATTATCACTCACCAGGGACTATGCATTTAACAGGAAACACCGGCTTAACCCAAATGAGTAACTGCACGGTGGTAGAATTTGAGACACTATGACAGGATGTGGGTAAGACAGTGCATATAGGTATGAGAGGCCTACTGTTATTCTCCTCTACCGGGGAGGAAGGCAAAAAGCACATTTGCCTGACTTTCCCCTCTGGGAGCCCAAACCCGTTGCCAAGTCATATTCCAGAAACAAAGACAGAGGTGTTTTCAAGACAGTGTTGCTAGGCAGATCTGCAGAGGCAGAGAAAGCTCTCAAGAAGCAAGGATTCTCTGAGTCAAAATGGACCTCAGAAGCCAAGTCTAATTCATACTGGAACAGGACTCTCCTCAGTGACATCAATCCATCAAATACTTATGAAAAGTTTTTACTCAAAGACCTTCACTGGAAGGAAATCCATTACTTCTAAGATTGCTCATTCCATTTTTGTTTAATTCTCATTATTAGGAAGCTTACCTTGATATCAAGCTAAAATTTGTTTCTCTACAATTTCCTCCCTCAACTTATATTCGTAGAGCTTGAATTCAAGGCCCTTCCACCATCTTGGCTGCCCTTCTCTGGCTACTCTCCAGATTATCAATGCTTTTCCTAAACAGGACTGCACACAACTCTACAGATGTAGTCTGATCCAGTGAGAATACTCTTAATGCAGCCTAGATTCACATCAGCTTTTCTCAGCCACTTATCATGCTGCTGACTCATATTTAGATTGTAAACCAAGTCTTACACTTGGATTGGAAAAATAAATCTTATGAGTATGAGATGGGGGATGTGTATCTAGATAGAATTCCATTACAGATAAGTTCAGAGAAATTGCTTTTCAGTCACATTTCCCCAACTCACACTTATAAAATTTATTTTTTTGAACCCAAGTATAATCTTGGTTTGGGTCAGTGTGGTAAATGACAAAGTGCTCCAGAGCTAAAGTCAGAGGATTCAGTTTCAAATTTTGGTTTGGTCATTCACTACCTGTGTAATCTTAGGCAAATCACTTCCCTGGCCCTCAGTTTCCTTGTCTGTAAAACAAGGGGTGAAAAAAATCCAAAAACTTTAGTTCATAGAGGGGAGGGTCTGTCTTTTACCCTTTTTTGAATCCCTAATGATTTGCCTAGCACGCAGTAGGCATTTAATAAATTTTTCTACTCAACTGACTACAGTAGGAGGGATATACTACATAATTTCTAAGGTCTTCCCAGCTCAAATATACAATCCTATCACTTTACATTTCTTTATTTTAAATTGTCTTATTACATATGGCTCAACATTCTACCACAGATGGGGAACCTGCAGCCTTGAGGCACATCTGCTCTTGAGGATCTAGAAAGCCACATGTGACCTTGAGACAGCAGGTTCCCCACCCTTTTTTCTAGACTTCCTGTTCCTTATTAAGGGGTAGCTAGTTGGTGCACTGAATAGAGTGCTGGACCTGAAGTCAGGAAGATATCTTCCTGAGTTCAAATCTGACCTCAGACACTTACTTGTTATGTGACCGTGGGCTAGTCACTTAACTCTGTTTGCTTCAGTTGTCTCTTCCGTAAAATGAGCTGGAAAAGGAAATGGCAAATCACTCTAATATCTTTGCAAAAAAAAATGAACAAAATATCTTATTAGAACTGAAATTTGTCTTCCTGTATACTGGTTCTCCCTCCTAGATTTGTGATATTTGCATATTGGATTGGTATGGCATCTATGTCTTTAATTAATTGATAAAAATGTTCAACAGTAGAGACCCAAACACAGATCCCTGGGACATTTCTCCAAAAATCTCTTTCCAAGATGATATTGAACTATTAATGATTATTCTTTGGATGTGGATATTTAGCAAATTCTGAATCTATTTAACTAGTAGGGCCATGACAAATGTAGACCCCTAGAAAACTACACCCAGGTTCAATATATACTTGGGTTGTATCTAATTAAAACTAATACTTCAGGAGCAGCTAGGTGACACACTGGGATAGAACACCTGCGCTGAAGTCAGGAGGACCTGAGTTTAACTCTGAGCTCAAACCCTGACTAGCTGTGTGACCCTAGGTAAGTCACTTAACCCCAACTGCCATCAAAAAACTATACTTTACAAGCCTCCATTGATATTTGTCTTTCAACAGACCAAAGCAAAGGACTAATCATTCAAAACAAAAAGCCATTTCATTAAACCCTTGAAAGATGACAAAGACATGTATATAGGGGCCCACTAAGCCCACAGGTTTCCATGCCAACAGTGGAGGAAGGATCAATCACAGGTCGAGAATACTTATAGTCTTAGGACTGTGTCCCCACTGCCACCCCTTCTCTGCCACTGAAGCTACTGCTTGCTGCTCCTACAAATCTGCTGATGTCATTGCCTTGGCTGCTTTTTTTTAACCAGACTGTGGTTGGTATTATCTCCCGAGCTGTTTTCTTCTCTGTATTTCCATCTGCTCGTTCTCTGCTGAATGATAGGTGCTATGTTGCAGGATATTGGCATGACTTTGTTTTTATACCCTGCCCATAACAGCCTCAGGATTATCCCAGAACTGGAACCCAGGTCCTCTGATCTATATACGATCCTCACTCTAGTCCACAATCACCACAACCAATGAAGAAAAAAAAGCAAGGCACTTTAATAACCCAAATACTGGACAACTGACTGACTTCTGAAGAACCAAGAGTCCCCAAGAGTTATTTTGGTTGCAGATGGCTATACCTAGATAGAGCCTACTGTCTTTTCTAAGAGAAAATAGTCTTATTCCCCTTTGGGCCCCTAATGTTATTGTCAGGAAAGCATTCATTCCCCCTGAGTTGATCCTTTGCCCAAGTACTCTCAGGGAGTATGAGTAGGAAGGTAGACAGTCCCATGAAATGGGTACCTGTAGCTCATGAAAGCCAAGACCAACCTATGCCTATGGATGGAACGATTAAGATGAATGAGAAGAAACAGACTGGACACTGTTTTTCTCCTCCTCCTGCCAAGGCTGTCAAGGACTGAGATACAAAGGGGCAAAGAACCTAGGGGGCTGTCAGGTCACAAACGGTGCCCACTCGATCTGACAGGCAGGCATTCTTTATGGAGAGAGTAGGCACCCCTATTTAGAGAGGGACTACTATTGGTAATGATGGTATTATATTAACAACAACTTTAATTATCAATCAACAAGCATTTATTGAGTGTGTGCTATGTGTCAGGTAGGGGCAGTGGATGGCTTAATGAATAGAATGCGGGGCCTGGAGAGTGACAAAAGACTTGAGTTCAGATTCAGCCTCAGATACTTACTAGCAGGATGAGCCTGGACAAGTTACTTAACCTCTGCTTCCCTCAGTTTCTCCAACTATAAAATGAAGATAATTGAACCTATCTGAGAGTCAGGAGGGAAGATAATCGGGGAGTTCTAGTAGCTGAATGGATGGAGAAAAGCATCTTAAAGGAGTTAGCGTATGAGCAGAACTTTGAAGGCAGTTAAGAATTTCAAGTGACAAAGGTGAAGAGAAAATGTATTCCAGGCATGGGGTACAGCTTACAAAGCTACAGAGGAATACCATGTACTAGCAGATGCAAGAAAGCTACCTTGACTGGGAGTAATGTTTAACAATCCTGGAGAGGGAGGCTTGAACCAGCTTGGGGAAAGTTTTAACTTTCCAAAGCAAAATCTGAATTCTATCCTGGGGCGATAGAGTCATTAAAACTTTTTGCACCAGGTAGTAACATGGTCATTCCAGTGTTTTAGGAAAATCACTTTGACAGGTATGCAAAGGATGAATGGTAAAGAGGAAAAGCTGGAGGCAGAAGGATGAGAAGGCTATCAAAATACTTCAGGTAAGAGAGGAAGACCTGAATAAGGTTGGCACCCATGTGAATGTAGGAAAAGGATCAAATCTGAGATAATGTTATGGAGATAGAATTAATGATATATGACAACTGATTGAATACATGGGATAAAGGAGAGTGAAAAGCCAAGGTTGGCCCCAAATTGAAAACGTGGTGCCCTTGAGAGAAAAGGGTAAGTTAGACAGAAAGGTGGGTTTGGGGATGAGGGGGTGGGGAAGAGATTAGACATCTTGAGTTAGTGATGCCTATAAAGCAAGACTTCCATTTTTTAAATGTTGAATGGGTATTTGGTAGGACTAGAAATAGGACTTGTCTGCCTTAAGATGATTGTAGAACACATGACTTCAACTCATGAGGGTCACAAGAGTTGAGATGTAGCCTGAAAACTCAGGAAAGAACCTTAGAGGTACATTCACCACTAGGAGGATGTGATGTGAATTATGATATAACAAAGGAGACTGAAAAGGAGCAATCAGATAGATAGGAGAACCAAGAGAGAGGAGTGATGCAAAGTCTCAGAGAGAAGAGAAGCCATTTGGAAGGAGAGGATGGTCAATGATGTCAAATCCAGAGAAGACAAGAAGAATGGGGACTGAGAAAAGGCTAAGGAATTTAACAATTAAAAGATCATCAGTTACTTGGAAGAGAGCAGATTCAGCTGAGTGATCAGGTTGTATTCCAGAAAACAAGGAGAAGTTGAGTGACAGGAGAAATGGAAACAACCAGTATAAATAAATAGCTTTTTCTTGGAATTTGATTGAGAAAATACATAAAGGCAATATACTGCTTTTACATAGTGCTTTATTTCAAAGAACTTTCTTATCAGTTATCTCATCTGATCTTTGTGAAAGTTAGTCAACAAATCCTTATTAAACACCTACTATGTGCCAGACAATATGGTGTGTGTTGCTAGTCCTATATGGTAGGTATAATATTTTTCCCATTTTTCATATCCTCCACATTTTTCAGATGAGGAAACTGAGACCAAGAAAGGTAAAGTCTGTGGAGTCAATTTGCCATTGGACTGGGCTGTTTAAAATATCCGTATGAACTCCAGATATCTGGGGGCTTTCTTAATAATTTGAAGCTCGTGAAGTCACAGCGTAGTCTATCCCCAATGCTCTTTCATCCAAAGCAGGAAAGAATAGTCCTATCAGTAGCAGAAGAATCCGCAGGGTCAGATGTTCATGGCTTCATACCAACATGGGGAGAACGAATAGACTTCTATCACTATTGCCACCTCTCCAGGGAACAGCAGGGCCAATCTTAGCTTGAGCCTTCATGCTAGCTCCAGGCCCAATGCTGCCCCCTGACCCAGGGGCCCAAAACAGCTCATCCTCTTTATTCAACCCTAGGGAAGGAAAGAGACCTAGTTGCTTCCGTGGGAATCTTTTGTATACACTCAACCAACAGCCAATCTAAAAGGCAGACCAGGAATAGTCAGAGAATGCTTGTGTGTGCTCTGAGGTAGAGAGCCAGGCCTCTTCAATACATATCATCAGTTACTTCAAGAAATGGGATCACTAACTGCTTAGGTTTCTAGAATTAAGCCTCTTTTGACCAGTCTCCAATTACATATAAATAGATTTTTATTGATTACATTTTTATAACCTACATTTTCCTCTTGGTTCTTCCTCTTTCCCTTTTCAAAAAGTCATTTCTTGTAACTAGGAATTTGGGGGCTTTTTTCTTTTTTTAAGGAGAAAAAATGTCAGCATAGAAATATCTTGCATAATATGTGATGTGCTACACTTCTCTACCTTCTCCTCTGTAAAGAAGAGGGAGGAGGTGTCTTCGTGTCTCTTCTTTAGTGTCAAGTTTATTCCTGATCATTTCACCACATTCACTTCTGTGGTTGTTCTGTGGTTACTTTTCTCTCCATGTACACTGAGTGGTCTTTTGTATATTGTTTTCCTTGCTCTGTTCACTTCACTTTGCCTGTGTTCATATGTCTTTCCATGCTTCTTTGCATTCATCACATTTGTCATCTCTTAGAACACAGTAACATTCAGTTAGATTTATGTACCACAATTTGTTTAGTCTTTCCCTAGTTGATGGAGATCTATTTTATCTCCATTTCTTTATTTCTATAGTACTGCAAAAAATGCTATGGTTAATGTGTATGTGGGTGTATGTTAAACCTTTCTTTTTCTCGGTGACCTCCTTAGGATATATGGCTAGCAGTAGAACCTCTGGTTCAAACAGTATGGACATTTTAGTCACTTTATTTGCATAATTACAAATTGACATCCAGAATGGATATGCCAATTCACAGTTCCACCAATAATGCACTAGTGTACCTATCTTTCTACAAGCCCTCCAATATTGACTATTCTCATATTTTGTCATCTTTGCCTATTTGCTGGGTGAGAGAGTTGTTTTGATTTGCATTTCTCTTATTATTAGTGATTCAGAGCAGGAAAAGACAATTTGGCAAGTTAGCCAAGTAAGCAGACTCATTCTAAGGGCATTTAAAAGATGAAGGCAGAAAGAGCATAGAAGAAAAATGAAAAAGATTTGTAAAAATCATTGTTACAAATTGTTTTCTTTAGCAAGGACAGGAGAACGACCACATTTGGACTCTAACATCACATTCCTAGATATGTTTACACAGGAAGAAGAAATTCTACAAAAGAATAGGCAGGGATAGTCTCAGGATTAAGCTAAATGTATATAGAGATCTGTGTTGGAGTCAACACAACTGTGACAGCATTGGGTGATTGATGTACAAGATATGTGAAGGAGAAAATATCAAAGGTGTGGAGGGAAAAGTCTTAGATCTTATTAATAAATTAATCTTATTAATAATTTTTAAAATACAGAAACCATCAATTATACATAAATTATATGTCTACTCTTCCAACCTCTACATTTATTTTCCAGTAAATCTTTATGAGAATCATCTATATATGATTTGAGATATTCTCAATAAGGGTATTGTAGAGAATAAGTAGGTTTCCTCCAGAAATATTCAATAATGGGCTATATATTTACCATTTTACAATTGACTAAATGATATAGAGAATATATAAACCCACTATTGCTATTGCCTGTTGATCATGAAAAAGTATTTTATTTCATAGAACAAAATGCCACCTTATAGTCTCCTTTACAACAAAATATCTCTCATCTGTACATCAAAAATTATTCAATATTCCTTGAAAGAAATGAAAACAGAATTTTTCAGTGACTCGCTAATCCTCAACATCAGATGAGACATAAAGTAGGGAGACACATGTTTGACAAAAGTGTCTGTCCCTGCGATAGAAGACATCCAGCACAGAATCTAAATTGGAGAGGTGTCCTCTGCAGATGGTGAGGGCCTCTAGCTTCTCTTGTTTTTACATACATCGTGTTCATGATATCAAGCCCTGGAACACTTCAGAGCCTCCTAAAATAGATCTGTAATCATTCTAAGATGTTTGGTCAGATCATCCACGCAGGAAATATCAAGCAGATGAATAACAATTATTGTTCAGGTTATAACTTGTATTTGAATGGACAATCTAGAGAACTTGCCCATCAGTATGTATATTGAGGACAAATAGTATAGATGAACAGTGAGTTTGGCCCAGAGTTGAATAGGGGAAACAGGTAAGTTAGATTGCCTTCTGGAGGTTCTAAATCTTACATGTTTCCCATGAAAGCTAATACCATTTACCAGTGTTGCTTACATGTTGTAAGACATGAAATACAACAATTCCTGAAGAATTAAAGCTAGATATCACACATAAGGCAACAAAGACACCTCCAGTGGGTGTGAACAGGCTGTTTTTACAAAACATACATATTTCCATCCCAACTCTTAGCTCCCATTATTCAGGGACCCAATGTTAATTAGAATCGACACACAGACACTGATAGTTGTATGACTGAGGCAGCAATTTCCCATCTCTGGGTCTCCATTTCTTCACCCGTAAAATGGGGCAATTAGTTGTTGATCTTTTTAGAAAATAATAAGGGTTAAAATTTATACAGCACTTTAGGGTTTACAAAGTAGTTTACATTGATGTTATTGTTGATTGTTACATATGCATCTAATTCTATGAGTCAATACGTAGATTGATTAGAGAGGGAGTTATTGTCTACGTCTAGAAATGTGTGTATGGGTGTTCCAGCATGAGTGCAAAGTACTGACTCAGATTAACACCTCCAAATTCACTGACACAAACACACTCAGGAACACACAGACAGAAATATACATGCTCTCTCAACATACCCATATTAAGTCTCACGCTGACCCTGATAGATGAAATACATCCAAACATGTACCATTATTCATATTCATATATATACATGTATGCATACATACAGAAAACATGTGATTCCAGCTCTAATACTTTGTCATTCTATCAATACCAGGATTTTGTATAAGAGAACCCATTGGGGGAATGAGCTGTGCCTTTAGAGGCCAAGCAGCTGAGACAGCTGACTTACCCCATCTGACCACCCACAAGTCCTTGAAACCTCAATCTGAGTTCAAGGCCAACTGCCGAGAGGGACAAGACAGGCAGCAGCAGATGTGGGAGGCCAGACCGGGTGATAGATGGCTAACAGCCTCTTTGGGGGCCTGTGGAAAGCACAGCATCTATTTTGGGCACTGCTATCCCTCCTCCTCCTCCTTCCCCCAGCCTCCTAAAGTAGCAGAGGTCTTAAGGTGTTTGACTCAGCTCTTTTACTTTCTCTTACTCCTTTCCCCTTAAGGAATTCCACCCTCTCGTGAACTAGTTCTTAAAAAAAAAACCGAGCTCTAACTAAAAACATGTAGTCGCACTACACATATGCTCACCCTGACCCCCAGTTTCACAATTATCCATCCTTGAAATTCTCCTTCCTCATTCTTGTCCACTCTTTCCTACTCACCAGCAGAAGAGATTCGGAACTGGCAATTGACAAGCCCCTTCAGCTCAGTCTGTCATTCCTAATGTTTACCTTCAGGTAAACATCACCTTCCCTGTCAAAGTCATTTTTACTGCCACTTTGCTAAGATGCCAAACGTAGCAAAGCTGTTCACAAATTTCCATTTTAATGTTGTCTTAAGAGCCTTCTGGACGGGAGAGAGATTCAGATGGCACGGTGGATAGAGTGCTGGGCTTCAAGTCAGGAAGATCTACATTCAAATCCAGACTTAGACATCTGTTAGCTGTATGATCCTAAGAAAGTCACTTAAACCACTCAGTTTCCCCATATGTAAAATGGAATAATAGTAGCTCCTACCTCCAAGGGTTGTTGTGAGGAACAAATGAGATAATGTTTGTAAAGCAGTTGGCATAATTCACAATAAGCGCTATATAAATGTTAGCTAATATTACAGTATTATTGTTAGTATCTCACAGGGTTATTGTGAAGATAGAATGAGATGATCATTGTAAAGTTCTTAGCACACTGCCTGGCACACAGTAGGTGCCATATAAATGTTAGCTATCATCGTTATTATGAATTGGTGAGAGGAATCAGAGTTAAGTGTATCTGCTGTAATGGATAGCCCCTATAATCACTAAGGTGTCTTATCCCAGCTCCCATTCTCACAAATCAGTCTTGGGTCCTGGAGCAAGATTACAGCTCCTCATCAGGGTTCTAGAGGTACCCTTGAGAAATTTAGGGTAATCGTGCTGATATGTTTCCCCCACTGTTATCTGTTGAGAATCAATTTCTTGTGCCTCTGTTTCTCTCTACACTTTCTGGAAGCTTTTGCTGAAAAAGATCCTTGGTGATCCCAAGGACCAGGCTGTTGATGAAACCTGCTGCTACTGCCCTCCATATCACCACCAAGTTCAAAAAAAACTCTCTGAAAACGTGAATTTGACAATAGACCAGTAGGGCTGGGACTAGATAAAATGAACTAAAATGAAATTGTATAGATATTAAAGTTAATGCTAATATTTCTTCAGGATAAGACAAAATCCAAGATGAGATGTGAAAAGATGACTGAAATGTGATGTGACAAGGGGTGTGGTGACCAAGGATGGAAGGTTGTTGGAAGCCCATGGTGATGATAAGTGGGGTGAGGATTCTGAAAATATTTAGAGCGTTAGAGAAGACATATGGAAACATAAAGAGATGAAAGTGGCTTCAAGACCTGAGCCAGAGAATATTAAGTTTTGTGTGTCATAGTAGATTGAGTGCTGGACCTGGAGTCAGGTAGATCTGGGTTTTGAATTCTGAGACATATGGGCTGGGTCCCCTTAGACAAGGTCAAAAGCTTCCTCCTTTGTAAAATGGGTAATATTGACCATAGTGACTACTTTGCAGGGTTGTGGTGAATCTCAAATGAAATAACATATACAAAGCATTTTGCCAATTTGAATCAGATCAGCTAGACCCAGAGTAGCTAGAGTGTTGATCTGGGAGTAAGGAAGACCTGAATTCAAATCCAGACTCAGACAGTTGTTAGTTGTGTGACGCTGGGCAAGTCACTTCCCCCTGTTTGCCTCTGTTTCTTCATCTGGAAAGTGATCTGGAGAAAGAAATGGCAAACTTCTCCAGTATCTCTGCCAAAGAAACCTCAAATGGGGCCAGAAAGAGTCAGACATAACTGAAATGACTGTACAATAGCAGTTATTATTTAGGGAAATTTTATGAGCAGAGATCAAACCAACCAAGTTTAAGTGGTTTTGAGAAGAATGATTTCCCCGAAGGATAATCTCCATCCCAGACCTTGCTTTCCCAGTGACAACATGGGCTGAGGGAAGTAACTCTGAGCTCAGACTGAAAAATGAGATAATCCAAGAATACACTCAGTGAGCATTTATTAAGCACCTAGGATACATAAGGCAGAAAGGGACGTGGTGTACTAAACAGAGTGAGCCTTGGAGACAGGCAGACCTAGGCTCAAGTTCCACCTCTGACACAAGCTGGAAGTGTGACCTAAGTAATTTAATCTCTCAGTGCCCCAGGAGCTCTTCAAGATGAGAATTTGCAAAGCATGCGCCAATCTGCATAGATTGGTAGAATAACTTTCTGCATAGTAGAGGAACTTTCCTCCTTACACCCATGCAATTCCTGTCCTTCCCCCCAGAATATGCAAGGGTACCATGTTAGGTTCTGGAAATCCAAAAAGAAATATGAAAGTCCTTGTTCTTAGAGAGTTTAACTCTAATGGGGGTAGGAGGGATGGAAGGAAGGCAAGGAGGAGATTAAAAACAAGCAAACACGTTTTTGCTATTTAGTCATTTCAGTCATGTCTGACTCTTTGTGAACCCCATTTGGGCTTTTCATGGCAGAGATACTGAAGTGGTTTGCCATTTCCTTCTTCTGTTCATTTTAAAGATGAGGAAACTGAGGCAAACAGGTTGAATTGACTTGCACAGGGTCACACATCTAGTAAGTGTATGACACTGGGTTTGAACTCAGAAGGACACATCTTCCTGACTCCAGGTCTACATTCTATCCAGTGTGCCACCTGGCTGCCCCCACTAGACAGGTAAATGATTACCAATAAATCTGAGTCTGGGAAATAGGAGTAATAACTTAAGTAAGGACAAAATGAACCAAAGGATTGGACTTACAGGAGGCAGCAAACCATGAGGAGGAGACAGTGTGGTGTCATGGAAATTAGATGGATCAGAAGTCAGAGGATTGTGGTTGGGATACCACAGATCACCTGTGTGACCTTGGGCAAATCATTTAACTTCTCTGGTAAAACAAGGCTGGCCAGGTGGACCAAATGACCTCTGAATGCTGCTGTTAACCAAGTCAATTGAGAATTAAGAAACATGGGACTCTGTCCCTCACCTGTATGGCATGAACTCCCATGATTCCACCACAAACGCTTGCAGTAAAATATTGTGTCCTTTAAGCTGATGGCCATACTGCTATATCACAGTTGGTAACACAGGAAGGCATGTCCCTGTTAAAGTGGAAAATAAGCTGAATCCCAGACCTGTGTGAGAGAAATACCTTCAGTCTCTGGGGTAGTGATAATTTAAAAAATCATACCTAAATGGCCAGAGAAACCAGCTAGGAAATCTTCTGTTTGGGGACTAACCTCTCCCCCACTCTCCAATGACTCTGCAGGAGAAGTTGGAGTATTTCTTCCTCATTGTCTTTTCAATTGAGGCTGCCATGAAGATCATTGCTTATGGCTTCCTTTTCCATCAAGATGCCTACCTGCGCAGTGGCTGGAATGTGCTAGACTTCATCATCGTCTTCCTTGGGTAAGTAGTAGCTTGCAAACATTTCAGGATTGGAGGGGAGTGGGCATCTTTGCCAGGAGGAACACTGTGGTAAGGGATATGTATGCAAAAATGGAGAACTTCACCCTTCTGCTCATGTCCTTCACAGGAGATGTAGGGTAAGGCATCATAAGGTCCCTTGGTGACAGACTATTCAACATAGCCCCATTCATTCTTCTCCCCTGCCTCAGCTGAGGCAGTCTGGCTCCTGTAATCATTTACTTTCATTACTCAATAAGCGTTTATTAAATATCTACGAGGTGCTAAGCACTGTATAGGACCTATCTTTTTATTAAGGAGACCTGTTCAATGACGTTTGGATTCAGTGAAAGGACCACACTTGAGGACCTAGAGGGCCACATCTGGCCTTGAGTCTGCAAGTTCCTTACCCCTGGTATTGGTTTTGGGGAGATACAAATACAAAGGTCAAATGGTGCCTGCCTAAATGGGTTTCTTACCTTCTACTAGTGCTATCTCTTGACAGAGAGGTGACAATGTACAGAATGAGACATAGACTTTGGACATGGCCAATGCAGGAATATGATTTGCCCCACTATGCAAGTTTGTTATAAGGGTTTTGTTTTTCCCTTTTCCAATGGAGGTGGAATGGGAGGGAAAGACTTTTTTTGTTGTTATTTAAAAAAATTAAATTTAAAAAATTCTACTGCGGTTCACAGAGAAGCAATTGTAGAAACTTGGGTGAATTCAATTATATAAGTTCAGAAGTCAGAATATGATTTCCTATCTGGCAGCCATTCAGAACAGTTCCACTAATATTAAAATATTCATGAATCAGAATCACTTTGTAAACAAAATAAATGCAAAATAATTTTGATTCATGGGTATTTCAATATGAATGAGTCTGTACTGGCTGGCTATTACATATGGAATAGTGCTCCAACTGCTGAGTTTAAATCATTAAATTCAATTCAGAAAGTATTTTCTAAGCACCTATTTTGTGTCCACCACTGTGCTTGGTGCTGCTGGGGAATGCAAATGAAGCATATACTAAAGCTCCTCTCATAAAGAAGTTTACAGTCTAGTTGGGGAGACAAGGCAAATGGACATCAATACTTGGAGAACACTACCCAGCTATGGGTAATTGAATGACAAGTTTTGTGGTAGAGACATTAAGATCTAGAGCAGTTTAAAGAAGAGAGAGAAATCATGTGGAGCTGTCCAGGAAGGCTTCATGGCCCTTGAAGGATGGGGTGAAATCTATATAGGCAGAGAGGAAAGGAAAGTGCGCATCAAGGCAGGGGAGCAAAGGTGTGGAAGTGGAGCTTGGCTCTAGGCTGTCTGCTCGGGAGCACCTCTGAGTCAATGGGATGATTGTGGGAGCCAGGCTTATCCTCTGGAAGAACCCCCATACAACCCAAGACTCTAAACTTTCAGGTCTGAGACAGTGGAGTTTTCTGACCTGGGGGTTCTGCTTTTTTCCCTCCCCTCCCCTCCCCTCTAGGGTTTCCACTGTGATTCTGGAACAGATCAACTTGATCCAAAGCAATTCAACCCCAATGAGCAGCAAAGGAGCTGGTTTGGATGTCAAGGCCCTGCGAGCCTTCCGTGTCCTCAGACCCCTCCGGCTGGTGTCAGGGGTTCCAAGTGGGTAACAGTGTTCTCTGTAGAGCCTGCTCTTCCCTTGCCCCTATCCTTTTTCCTTTCCCCCAGATCTGAGCCTCCCTGCTGACAAAAGTTTGGGGATCTGTGGTCCCTGGGGTAGATGGGAATGGGAAGACAGGCTCCTTGGGAAATGGCTTTATGGAAAAGGAGGGGAGAACTAAGGGTTGGGGACAAGTGAGAAGAAAGGTGACAGGCTCTCCCTGACCACAGGCCTGCAGGTTGTTCTCAATTCCATCATCAAAGCCATGATCCCTCTGTTCCACATTGCCCTGCTGGTCCTCTTCATGATCACCATCTACGCCATCATAGGACTGGAGCTCTTCAAGGGAAAGATGCACAAGACGTGCTACTTCATTGGGACAGGTGAGCCCTGCAAGGGGAGAAACGAAGCAAAAGAGGCCTTGAGGCTGGCTCAGCCAATAGGCAGGCTAGGCCATTCCCTCCCAAGCCCATTGACTGGCCTTGGCTTGGACTCTATGAAGAAGGATGGAATACAAAGGCCAAGAGCAATCTATTGTATTCCATGCATCATGGACAAGTCTTAAGTGAAAGACTTAGGCATTGCCCTAGATATCTTAAAAACTCTTTTTTAATTAATAAGCATCTATCTTTCTCTCCTTCCACCTCTTCTGCATCCCCATGAGAAAAGAAAGAGAAATGAAAGCCTTGTAACAAATGTGCACAGTTAAGCAAATCAAATTCCCATATTGGCCATGTCCAAAAATGTATGTCGTGTCTGCATCATGAGTACATCGTCCGTCTGTCAGGAGGTCTGTCCTCTCAAATCATCACTGGCCATTGCATTGATCAGAGTTCTGAACTCTTCCAAACATACCTCCCTTTGCCATATTGTTGTTAGGGTACAAATTGTTCTCTTGGTTCCGCTTCTCTTGTTCTGCATTAGCTCATTCAAATATTCCAGGATTCTCTGCAACTGTCCCTTTCATCATATCTTATGGAACAGTAGTCTTGCATTACATTTATATATACCTAGATTTCCAAAACACACCTCAGTCTTTATCCCCTTTTCCTCCATATATATATGTATGTATATATATATATATATATATATGTATGTATATATATATATGTATATATATACTGACTGCCCTAGCAACCTCATCAAAGTCCAAATAATAATAATATTTCACAGAGAAAGAGGGAGATCACCCTACAGAATACAAAACACCTTTCTTACAATAACCATGTGAAGCAGAACAGGAAAATATTTTGATTCCCATTTGACAGCCAAGAAAACAGAGGTCAGATGATCTTGTCCATAGTTTCATCATGAAAAGAGGATGAGCCAGGACTCAAAGCTAGATCTTGAAGCTCCAATACTTTTCCCACTTTACTACTCTGACTCACCAACATTTTTACCACTGGGTAAAAATATACTGCTCAGCTTGGTAATTATTAATTATTCTTGGGTCTTGCATGGAAAAAACGGGAATGAAGCAGGAGGTAGAGTACAAAAAAGCAAACATCCTGTGTCCCTATTTCTTCCCTCTAAAAGCATCTCTATAGCCCATCTAGTTTCTATATTATAAGAAAGACTGAAGATTTGGTTATTCTATAGTTGACAAAGAGAAAAGTGGAGCTTTCTGAACTGTTTTCTGAATGCTCCAATTTTTTAACTCTTTTACTGTCTGAAAATCCTCAAAATGCTTTCCCACATCATATCACACAGGGAAGGATAAGTACAATTCTGAATATGAAAAGCAGTATTAAAGTGTCCAAGTAACTTGCCCAGGGTTGCACACTAGTGGCTCCAGGCCTAGGAAGCAGGTTCTCTACCTCTCAGTTCCTTTGTCCTACCCAGTCACATATGCTGAGCCTGAAGGGGCTCTTGGATCCAGAACTGACACTTTTGCCTCCTTCCTCCCCCCAGACATTGTGGCCACAGTAGAGATGGAAAAACCATCCCCTTGTGCTAGGACAGGCTCTGGACGCCCATGTACCATCAATGGCAGTGAGTGTCGCGGTGGCTGGCCAGGTCCCAATAATGGCATCACCCATTTTGATAACTTTGGCTTTGCCATGCTCACCGTATACCAGTGCATCACCATGGAAGGCTGGACCGATGTCCTCTACTGGGTAGGTCTCAGTTGCGGCCTGCATGATCTCTACCTCAACCCCACCCAGGCACAAGAGAAGGAAGGCAAGGGGCTAGGGGTGGGAAGGGAGATGCCCTGATCGGAGTAGGCATCAGGAGGCAGCTATCCGAGTGTTGTTTAGGTCATTGTTGTTTCCTTCCCCCTTGGTCACTGAGGGACATACCCCTCTGTCCCCTGGGACCCTAGTCCTAGAGAGGATGGAGAATAACAATGATACACTGTATCTTCTCAGCATGCAAGTTGGAGCACAGTTTGGAATCACAGCACCCCAAGATTCCATTCCTGACTACTAATTGTCCCGTAGGTCAGGCTGGAAAAAATGCATTCCTCCAACTCTGGTGTCTTGGGATTCTTGGTGTTACGAAGGTGATTGTGTCCATCCCCCAGTCCCCAGACAGGACCACAATCCAGGACATCCAGCCTTTGGATAGCATGTCACGCAGGGGAAAGTCTTTCACATCTCTTGCCTCATTTTTTCTCCCAACAAATCTGTAGAGTAAGGAGGGAAAACAGATGTCTTCATCCCCATTTGACAAATGAAAATCACTACGGTCCACAGAGGCTAGCTTGCCCAAGGCACGATGCTAGTTGGTGAACTACTCTCCAGATCTCTGGGCTTCAGGTTTAGGACTTATTGCACAAGACTGTCTCCTCTATTTCCAAAGATCCTAGATGAGAAGAAACTAATTAGTGAGGGAGCTGGCAATGGAAGAATGTCAGGAAAAAGCAAAGAAGAAATGTTCTTGGCCATGGATAGAATAGATTCAATCTTGCATAGAGGCAGAGGGATGGGCAAAATGACCTCGGGGGTAACAGAAGAATTGACTGTTGGATAAGTTGGCAAAGGACTTAAAGTCCATAACACCCAAACCACATATTTTACATAAGAAGAAACTGAGCCTTTCCAACTTTTGGTTTCTATGGTTCTAGTCTTAACAAGTACTTCGTCTCTATGTCTAAAAGGATTTCCTCCCTCTACCAGTGGATCACGGGCCCCTCTATTCTCCCTTGGGTGAAAAAACTCTGGAATGAACACAAGAGGGCCCTGAGTGGCTGAAAAAGGAGGTGAAGGAGGAAAAGGGAAAGATCAGTATTGCTGTTAAGCTGTTCAGTCACGTCAAACTCTTCATGACCCTGTGGACCATACTGTTCAAGGGGTTTTCTAGTGATGTTAGAGTGGTTTGCCATTTCCTTCTCCAATGGATTAAGGCAAAGAGGGTTAAATGACTTGCCCAGAGTCACACCGCTTGTAAGTGTTTGAGGCTGGATTTGAACTCAGGAATACTGTATTGGAATAAAGTCCTAGATTTGGAATCAAAAGACCCGAGTTCCAGTTCTGGCCCTGATGCTTACTGTGTGACCTTAGACAAGTCATTCATCCTCTCCGTGCCTCAGTTTCCTCATAAGTAACAAACAGTAGGAATGTATATAAAGATTGCTTTTAGGTTTGAAAAATGTTTTATATACATGTAGGGACTACAGATATTATTAGTCCCACTTTGCACAAAAATGAGGAAACTGAGATCCAGAGGGGCAGCCAGGTGGTATATGAACAGAGTTCTGGGTCTGTAGTTAGGATGACCTGAGTTCAAATCCCAACTCAGACCCTTACTAGCTGGATGACTCTGAGCAAGTCATTGGACTTGAGTGAACTCTACTTTTCTCATCTACAAAAATTAGACTAATGACAGCACCTAGCTCCCAAGGTTGCTGTGAAGCTATAATAAGGTAACATGTAAAATGCTTTACAAACCTCCAAGTGATATGAAAATGCTAGTTTTAGCTATTGTTTGTGATTATTTATTATTATTTATTAAGTGACTTGCCCATGATAGCACAGCATTAGATGTCAGAGGCAAGACTTGTACCCAAGCCTCTCCTGACTTCAAATGCAGCATTCTTTCCACTACAATAGTCTGCCTTACTAAGGCATATAGATCAGGGGTTCTTAATAGACCCCCAATGATACATGAATAGATTTTAGGGGATCCATGAATTTGTATGGAGAAAAATTACATCTTTATTTTCAATAATCTCTCCTTGAAATTTAATATTTTATTTAGTTATTTAAAAACAGTGTTCTAGAAGGGGTCCATAGGCTTCACCAGACTGCCAAAGGGAGCCATAAAAAAAAAAGGTTAAGCATCCCTGGCCTAGACAATTCCCGAAGTCTCTTTCAGCTCTCAGATTCTAGAACTGCAGACTCACAATCTTTGCTGACCCCTAGGTCAATGATGCTATTGGAAATGAGTGGCCCTGGATTTATTTTGTCAGCCTCATTCTCCTGGGATCCTTCTTCATCCTCAACCTAGTTCTGGGTGTCCTGAGTGGGTAAGTGTATTGAAGGGTAGGGGTACTGAATGATCAGGGATCCCTAAGGAGGTGTGACTTATCACCATGATTTCCTCTGGTGCTATAGCTCTGACTTTGCCCATCTTGGTCCAACCAACTCCCTTTGGAGACACTGATAAGGATAATGGAAGCAGGACGGGATAGCTAGCTTTCATCAGTTTTGTCATTTTCCTCTCTTCCTTGCCACAAACCCTTTTATTTTCTCTACCACTTTCCTCTACCCAGTGATCTTCTGAGGATAACAGTATAGCCCTTTTCTAAATAGTCCAATCCAGAAATTGGGCCAATATGACTCCATGACTCAGTATAGATGCTTCACTTTTTGCTTGTAGAATGTGCCAGCTGTAGTGAGTAAGTGCTCCCACCAAGTTTTGGCTGATGCTCTAAGTGAGGACCCTACTGTCTGGCCTACCTTTTTCATCTGCCTCGTTCCTCTCATCCCTCTAAAGATTTCCCTTCTGGTTTCTTTCTTGGGTACTCCCTCTACCATGGGAGGCAGACACAGAAGTCCCTCAGTGTCCCCAGAAAGGACAAGCAGAGAAGAGGTCATGAACACTTGCAGAACCTCAAGACCTCATCTCTTAAAAAAGAAGTTGTAAAATATTATAGCCCATCAAGGGACAAGTCACTATCTTAGTTTCCTGTCTCCTCCTTCTATATTGTCTCCCTACCCTAAGACTCAGTTGCATCGTACAGGGTTTTTAGAGACTGCCGGACGATATTTGGCTTACCAAGGTCAGTAGGGAGATTTGCAGACAGGTTTTGTATTCCCTTCTCCAGTTCTGCTGCATGAACCCTTGGAGACGTTTGGTTTAAATGATCCAGAGTCACAAAATTTTGGAATTGTAGAGAAATTTAGAGATTATGTCATTCAATACCCCTACACACACATCTAGACCATACAGTTAAGAGGGGCAGAACTGAGACAAGAATGCAAGTCTCCTGAGAGTCATGCTGAACACCCTGCTACCCACAAATTAGAAAATCAGACCCATTTCTCCTTGTTTACCTGATTTTTTTAGAACCAATTAATTTATTCCATGCTCCCAGCCCATGTATAATCCTTTTTCATAAATTAATTTTTATTTTTTAGTGACTCAAAGCTTCAGAATAGTAAGAAAAGAAAAGTGAAGCATATGAGGTTTCCCTCTTCTACATCTCCAGGGCAGGGGTCAGTCATCTCTTTCACAGAGAGAACCACTGACCACCATCTTGATGCCTGTGTGACAATATTTTAACCAGACATCTTCCTTCTACAAAGCCTCATTGAAAGTATATTATCTTCTCTTGAAAGCTATAAAAAGAAGCAAATTTAAAAATGCAAAGAAACCCTCCAAAAGCCAGGAATAGATTATCGTGTGATTCTTCATTATGACCTATTCAAACTCTAATTCCACTCTGGAGAGAGGTAACAATATTAGCCATCCCCTGGTCCTTTTCTGTTTGCTCTGAAATAGTCAAATTCCTCATACCCTCCTTGCTTAAGGGACAAAAAAACCCTCCTTTTCACTATATTTAATATGAGCTAAGATTAACTTAATTAATAAAGGGGAAATAAAATGAGGTAAAGGAACTATAAAGCTTTGATAGTGTAGTTACAAAGGCTTGAACATGCCTTTTTATTACTTCCATGTACCCTTCTGGGGGAAAGTCTACCTTCCCATCCATCTTTTCCCAGGCTTGTCTTTGCCAAACATAAATGAGGGTGGTAGATGGGAAAACCATGATAAATGTTTAACAACCAGTTCTCCAAAAAAAAAAAAATTAACCAATGATACATCTTTAACTTTAACCTGCATTATTAGCATTTTCTCCATCACTTTCTTAAGTCTAGACAATCAACAAAGTAAAAAATCAATCTCTGATTTTTAGCCTTTGTTGATTTTGGAGGTATAAAGACTGGCACTGAAAATTTAACAATCAGTTTTTTAGAGCCTATTAAGCCCAGCTCCAGCATTCCCCCAATAAGGGAGACAGCGCCTTGCCCACTATCCAAATGTTAAATTGAGAGGAAGCAGAATTACTGAAAAAGTCCCTGGATTTACAGTCGGAAGACCTGAATTCAGGTCCTGGGCATACCACTTACAAGCTATGTGACCATGAACAAATTACTTCACCTCTTAAATATCCATTTCCTCATCTGAAAAAAGTGAGGATTGGATCAGATGACCCTACTGTTCCCTACTAGCTCTATTATGCAGAATTCTGTGATTCTGCATAATATTCTTTTCCTCTTTGCAGTAGCCAGTGACAAAAAGATCTTTTTAAAGGGTTAATAGATCCCATCACCTCTTTTTTTAATAATTTTTTAAATTTATTTTTAATTTTCAACATTCAGTTCCACAAGCTTTTGAGTTTTAAATTTTCTCCCATCACCTCTTTCTAAGAGTTGCTTTATAAATGAAAGATGTTCAGATTCACTCAGAAAAAATGTAAAAACTATAAACTTTAAGTCATCTCTTGACCAAGGACTTTATGAAAGACTTCAAGTAGTCATTGTCTGTGGCATCTAGGGCCCTGGTTGGGAGGAAACAGTTGACTACTCATTCAAACATGGACCCTTCATTCTTCCCAGGGAGGTCAATACCCCACAAACGGTGTTATCTTCTCTTATCTTCTTTTGTTCCATTTCAGTGAATTCACCAAAGAAAGGGAAAAGGCCAAGTCTCGGGGGACCTTTCAGAAACTTAGGGAAAAGCAGCAACTGGAGGAAGACCTGAAGGGTTATATGAACTGGATCACCCAAGCCGAAGTCATGGATATCGATGATATAAGAGAAAGTTTGTATACAGTCAGCTAAGAGGACATTCATTTGTTGGCCCAGAGATGGGGGGTGGGGCGGGGGGAAGAGGAAGAAAGAGGGAGGGGGAGGGAGGTCTCCTCATGATTTTATGTAACCTCACCAGGGAGGCTTATTGTCAGAGACTGACTCTATCCCAGCATAACCTGGGTTTCAAGCCAAACCAGTGGCATTTTAACATGACATATGTTATAGATATAGATCTCTCTCTCTCTGTATGTATGTATGGGTGCTTCTCTCCTGAAGACTATTTTCTATCAAAGATTAGCTTTCCCCTTCAAAATTCTCCTACTAGCAACCCTTAACATAACTTACTTAGTATTCTCTACACCAGTCCAAAGTCATGCATATACAGTCCACAAAATGCCCCAGACTTGGATTAAAACCCAAACTACACTAATGTCTCTTTAATACAGCTATGTTTTGGGAAAACATTGCCCTATATATGGGTCTTACCTTGGGAAAACTTTCCACATGTGCCAACATGGGACATTTCCTCAGAGATGGCAAAGCCCATCTGCTTGTTTGGCTATTTCTCTTGGGTCCCTAGGGAAGCTGTCATCAGATGAAGGTGGATCAGACACAGAAAGTCTCTATGAAATTGAAGGCTTGAACAAATTCATCCAATTTCTGTGAGTATCCACAAAAACTGACTATAGACATAATGACTATATGTTGTCCATCCTCAGGAAACCATGGAAGTCAGCTCATTTACCCATTTGGGAAACTCAACTGCCAGTAATTAGTTTTCCAAATATCCAGACCAGCTGTCTTTCCACTAGTCTGCAAAATGTGCCAGAGAAGTATGGGATTTAGAATTGGAAGGAACCACAGAGACTCTGGGGCCAAAATTCTCATTTGATGGATGCAGAAACTGAAACCCAGCAAGGTTAAGTTACACACCTAAGGTCACAAAAGGATTAAGGAGTAGAGTATGCTTTCAAAGCCAGCTTCTCTGCCTCCAAATCCTATGGTTTCTTCCCTGCCTCTCTGCTTAGTCCTTTTTTACACTCCCTTAGTGTGGGGGTTAGGAGAGCATCCACCATCTAGTTTATGATGCGTTAGGGGATGCCTCCCTCACAGAAATTCCACCCAAACCTGAACAGAACAGACAAGAAGGGCTAGTTGGCTGATTGGTTTTTTCCTACTCTCTTTTCATCTTGTTGTTACCTGAGTTTCTTTAAGCACAGGGCACACGGGTATGGGCATGGGCTGCCGGCCGTTGCTGCATCTCACCCGGGAAATCTGCGAATACCTAATTCTCACCCTCACACCTTATCAGCCACCAAAACCATAAAGATGAGTTACCCCCTGAGCTTACCTCTTCCTTAAACCACCTTTTCTCACTCCTCCACACACACACACGAGTTTTCTCATTCCTCCTCTACCTCCCCCACTACACACACACACACACACACACACACACACACGTGCTAAATGCTTTACAAATATGATTCCATTTGATCCTCACAACAACCTTAAGAGGTAGATGCTGTCATTATCCGCATTTGCAATTGCAGAAACTCAGAGAGAAGTTAAGTCAGGGATGGGGAACCTGTGGCCTTCTAGGTCCTCAAGTGTGACCCTTTGACTGAGAGCAATGTCCTTAATAAAAGGATTTTTCTGTAAAATTTGATTCAGTTAAAGGGTTGCACCCATCCCTGAGTTAAGTGATCTGCCCAGGATTATCTAGCTGCCAAGGCTGGATTTGAATTCAGGTCTTCCTGAGCCCATCTACACCACCACCCAGATTCCAGATGACCAATGTTGAAACTAGTCTTCCTCCTTTCTCCATAAGATGCTGTGGATGGTAGGTGCAGATGGAGGCATATGGTATCCCAGATACCATCTGCAAGCTGGTTTGGCTCCTCCTCAAAATGTCCTACCTTCCTGACACAACCATCCGTCCCCACAGACACAGTTTCATAGGAATTGGTCAGAGGACCTTCATTCCACCGGTCCCATTCTTGAAGCCCACAGCCTTATGGGAAATGCATTTTTTCCACATAAACATGACTCTGCTACATATGATTTGGAAGGAAACTTACAGGTGGAGAGTGAGGAACTGGAAGACAGGTGTTGAATAGTTTTGTTCGTGAATAATGGAAAAGATATTGGGGATGGGGCAACGGATCTTAAATGCAAAGGAAACTCTAAACACTCAGAAGCGTGACTCTGGATCTCCCTCTTCCTTGTTCTTCTCCATCTTACAGCCGACACTGGAGACAGTGGAATCGCATATTCCGCCGGAAATGTCAAGCAGTTGTGAAATCCAAGGTCTTTTATTGGCTGGTAATCCTCGTTGTGGCCCTCAACACCCTGTCCATTGCATCAGAACACCACCTCCAGCCACTATGGTTGACCCATTTGCAAGGTGAGAAGGGGCCAAGGGGAGGTCAGAAACAGCTCAAAAGACAGACATTGTGGTGGATCAAGAGGTAGCCAGGTGAGACACCATGTCAGTCAATGAGCATGTATGAAGCACCTATTATGTTCTAAGCACTATGCTAAGGGATAGGAGAACAAAGGCAAAGGATGGCCTCTGCCCTTAAGGAGCTCACAATCTAAATGACAGACAAGGTGCAAACAATTATACACAAATAATCATGGCAAGAAAGATCCCTCCTTATGGTGCAAAGCCGTTGACAATATTCACAACAAAATGGGATAATACCCAGCATGCTGGAACAAATAAATAGGATGAACTCACAAAATTGTAATAATAGCTAGCATTTATGTAGCACTTTCAGGTTAACCAATATTCTCTTTTTTGATCCTCTTAACAACCTTGGGAAGTAGGTACTATTGGTACCCCTACTTTATAGATGGGGAAAACTATAGCAGACAGATTAAGTGACTTATTCAGGTCACACAGCTAGTAAGTGTCTGAGCTGGATTTGAACTCAGATCTCCTGTGACCTCAGAAGTCATGTAGTCTAACCCTTGAGTGAAGGATGTAATAAATTCAGCTTCTGCTTACAATGGTAGGGATCTCATTTCTTCAAAGGGTTAGAGAGCTAGGCTCTGTGCATGGAGTACTGCGCCTGAAATCAGGATGTCTCCTCTTCCTGAGTTCAGATCTGACCTCAGACACTTACTAGCTGTGAGACCCTGGGCAAAGTACTTAATCTCATTTCCCTCAGTTTCTTTATCTGTAAAATGAGCCAGAAAAGGAAATGGCAAACCACTTTAGTGTCTTTGCCAAATGAAAAACCCAAATGGGGCCACAAAGAGTCCGACATGACTGAAATTGACTGAACAATCACAGCCCTCCGTAACTAATGGTCAGCAAGAGTTGTTTGGGGCATACAGAGGTTGTTACTTGACTTGATCTTCCTGACATTCTACCTACTATGGATCATTGCCAATCCAAAATGTTCATACTAGTCTATGTCACAATAACAATACCTGTTTCCTGCAGTGGTGACAACATAAAATTTTGTTATATTTGTTCTTCTTTTTCTGGCTATTTGAATGATATCTTAAAGTTATTTGAATTTGCCTTTGATTATTAGAAAATGTAAACAGTTTTTAGGTTTATACTAAGGAAAGAAATAAGCATTTATTAAATGCCTACCATGTGCTGGGTATTGCACCAAGCACTTTATAAATATTATCTATTAGCAATTTGTATTTCCACCTTCTAAATTTGACTGCTTATGGGGTATTTGATGACTTTTCCATTGAAGGCTGAATTCTATACTCTCTAGTACAGTTCCTTATAAATTTTGAGTATCAGATATTTTCACATGTTTACCATATTTTCCAATCTATTCCTCTTCTTTTTATTTTAGCAATATTGCTTGTTGTCAGGCAAAGATTCTCTTCTTTGTATAAGAATAACCACTAATTTTATATTCAAAACTTTATTTGATTTGTTCAATATACATTTTTTTCTCCTCTCCATAATTGAGGTAAATGTTTCATTCATTTTTCTTCATAATTGTTTATTATTTTAAAACAATTTTTACATTATTAAACCAATGAGAGTTCCTCGTAGTACATGGTATAACCAGTGGCTACAACTCGGGGAGATGGGGGAGGAGGTTAGTAAACAGCTATCAAATATTCCCCACAGTTTGATTTGAATAATCCCTTATATTCATTACAGTCTATTTCTGTGTCCCTATTAAATTTTATCTTATTAGAAATAAGCTCTGTCCTATGAAAACAGATCACTTTGCAGATTTTTCAGGTCTGAGACATTCCAGTATATAGTAAGATACCAAGTTTGGACTCCCATGATCCAGATTCACATTCTACCATAAGCAGATGGCAGGAAGGAAAATAGTCTTTGAAATCTTTTTGCATGGGGTGTTGAAAGGAGGGACTGAAAAAGGGCATGGATACAGGAATATACTCTCCTTGTCCTCTGGGAGCTGCCAGTTTGCCGACTACTTGTATGTGTAAGTGACTTGAACAAGTCACTCACTCCATGGCTTATTTCCTAGTTGAGAAGAAGGTGAAGACTGTAAAATCTCTTCCTGCTCTGAACATGATGACCTTGAAAAATTATGTGTGAACTGAATTTTCATAAATCAAATCGTCACATTTTAAATGCCCAAGAGAAACATAACAATGTTTAAGGAAATTCTTCCATAAAACCATTTGTAAAAGAAGGGAGGATTCCTCCTTGAAAGGAAATTTATTATTTTGGAAATTTGCATTTTCAAACATCAAGTTTCTTGAAATGGGCCACACCTGCTACACAGCACTAGAACATTTGGAAAGAACCAAGAACTACTATGCATTTATTACTGTACTGGATAAGTTAGTAGACATATTTTCTGTATTGTAAGGCTTACAGTCTGTCACATACTTTGATATAACAACATACCTAGGTGATATAAAGTGATATAGATATAGATAGATAAATAGATAGCTAGATATGTGGGTATGTATATATGTGTATAACATACATATATACACATATACGTATATTCACACAAATATACATATATAATCTTTAATTATTCATCCTGCATCCACAAAACACATTGAAGATTAGGAGAACCTTTGATGAACAATCTTTTTTCCTAAGTCTAGACTTGATTTATTCCACCATTTTAAAAAATATTTATTTTATTTATTTTTATTTATTTAAAATATTTATTTATTATTTTATTCATTTAAAATAACATTTTGAACTTTAATACAAAAAGACTCCAAAAAAGAATGTTTCTATGTATATAGCACAACATAAAAAAGGATTTGATATAAAACCATGAATTTCCATTTCACACTGTTTGCTTTAAAAAAAATACTATATAATAAATACCATGCGTTATTTCCAAAGATATCCTGCTTTTTTATATTTCCTGATATGAAGTCTTATAAGGTTTCACCTGAGAATGGGACAGAAATTCAGCTTTACTTAGCAAATCTTTTATTCATAGGGAGTACAAATTTAAATTGTAGACCAGATTGTGAAGAGGACATTTATGGTACCTAAACAATCTTCAAGGACTTTTAAACATCAACATTTTTAAAAATTTATTTACATATTTTTAGATTTCGACATTCATTTCCACAAAATTTTGAGTTCCAATTTTCTACCCACCTCTCCTCTCCCCACACTCTAAAATACCTTGCATTCTGATTACCCCTTCCCTCAATGTACCCTCCCATCTATTACACCCCTTCCTTTATCCCCATCTTCTCTCTTTTCTTGTAGGGCAAGATAAATTTCTATACCCCATTACCTATATTTCTTATTTCCCAGTTACATGCAATTATAATTCTCAACATTCGTTTCTAATACTTTGAATTCCAACTTCTCTCCCTCTCTCTCTCCCTACTCATCCCCACTGAGAAGGCAAGCAATTCAATACAGGCTATATATGTGTTGTTTTGCAAAAGACTTCCAAAATAGTCATGTTGTGTAAGACTAACTATATTGCTCTCTGTCCTACCCTGTCCTCCTCTTTGTTTTTCCTTTTCTCTCATTTGACCTTGTCCCTTCCCAAAAGTGTTTACTTCTAGTTACTCCCTTCTCCCACTTGCCCTCCCTTCTGTCATTCCCTTCACCACACTTGTCCCCCTCTCCCCTACTTTCCTGTAGTGTAACATAGATTTTCCATAACAAATTTAGTGAGCATGATATTCCCTCCTTAAGCCATATGTGAAGAGAGTAAGCTTCACTTTTCCCCTCTCACCTCTTCCATTTTCTCCTCCACTGAACAAGATTTTTCGTATTTCTTTTATGAGTAATAGCCTGCCCCATTCCATTTCTCTCTTTCTCCTCCCAGTATTTTCCTCTCTCACCCCTTAATTTAATTTTATTTTTTATGGATATCATCTCTTCTGATTCAATTCAACCTATACTGTGTGTGTGTGTGTGTGTGTGTGTGTGTGTGTGTGTGTGTGTGTGTGTGTGTGTAATCCCTCCACCTACCCAAATACTGAGAAAAGTCTCAAGAGTTACAAATATTATCTTTCCATGTAGGAAGGTAAACAGTTCAGCTTTAGAAAGTCTTTTATGATTTCTCTGTCCTGCTTGTCTTTTCATACTTCTCTTGATTCTTGTGTTTGAAAGTCAAATTGTCTATTCAGTTCTGGTCTTTTCATCATGAATGCTTATAAGTCCTCTATTTCTTTGAAAGACCATTTATTCCCTTGAAGTATTATACTCAGTTTTGCTGGGTAGGTGATTCTTGGTTTTAATCCCAGTTCTTTTGACATCTGGAATATCCTATTCCAAACCCTTTGATCTCTTAATGTAGAAGCTGCCAGATCCTGTGTTATCCTGATTGTATTTCCACAATACTCAAATTGTTTCTTTCTAGCTGCTTACAATATTTCTCCTTGACCTGGGAACTCTGAAATTTGGAGGTGATTAGTGGATTCTTTCATTATTTATTTTGCCCTCGGGTTCTAAAATATCAGGGCAGTTTTCCTTGATAATATCATGGAATAAAATGTCTGGGCTCTTTTTTTGATCATGGCTTTCAAGTAGTCCCATAATTTTTAAATTGTCTCTCTTAGATCTATTTTCCAGATCAGTTGTTTTATCAATGAGATGTTTCACATTATCCTCTATTTTTTCAAACTTTTGGTTTTGTTTTCTAACTTTTTGGTTTATCTCATAGTCATTAGCTTCCTGAACTCCACTCTCTCTTTTAAAGAACTATTTTGTTCAGTGAGCTTTTTAACCTCCTTTTCCATTTGGCTAATTCTGCTTTTTAAAGCCTTCTTCTCCTCATTAGCTTTTTGGACCTCTTTTTCCAATTGAGTTAGCCTATTTTTAAAGGTGTTATTTTCCTCAGCATTTTTTTGGTTCTCTTTAGCAGGCTGCTGACTCGTTTTTCAAGCTCTTCTATGGCCTGGGTCCATTTCATATTCATTTTGGAGGTACTGGAGGCAGAAGCCTTGCCTTCCTCTGATAGTATGCCTTGTTCTTCCTCATCCAAAAGGATAGAAGGAGACACCTGTTCACTGAGAAAGCAACCTTCTGTGGTCTTATTTTTTTCCCCTTTTTTGGGCATTTTCCCAGCCAGTTATTTGACTTCTGAATCCTTTGTCACAAGAAGGGTCCTAGTCCTCCTCCTACCCCCAGTACCATGCTCAAGGCTGAGATTCAGATCAGCTGCTCAATTCTTCCAGGGGCTTTGGGTCGGGGAGGGGCTACCACTGAGGGCTGAGGTTCAGATCAGCTGCTCAGTTCCCCCAGAGGCTTCAAGTTGAGCTGCCCAGACAATGGACCCAGGCTGCTTCCATAGCCATCACAGCCACCTACCACCCACTGCTACTGCTGCCACTGCCTCTGCCACCACCTGAGGCCAGTGCTGGGGGGACCCTGTTCCCCTCTTGCCTAGCTGGGAAAGCCCTCCCACACTGACCTTTGGAGCTTTCTTTGTCACTTGTTGGTTGAGGCATCTGGGACCCTCCCTGCTAAGAATTCAGCCCCAGAGGTCTGTTCAGGTCCTGTTCCTCCCAGTGCCATGTGGCCAGGTCTGGGCTCTGCTCCGCTCAGCATCCTGTGAGATAGACCTTTCCTGTCAGCCTTCCAGATTACCTTTGTCTGGAAACCTCTTTCACTCTGTTGTTCTGCAGCTTCTGCTGCTCTAGAGTTTATTGAGAATCATTTTTTACAGGTATTTTGCAGGCTGTGGAGGAAGTGCTAGAGTATATGCATCTTTCTACTCTGCCATCTAAGCATCATCATTTTAGAAGTAAAATATTACAAATAATTGACCTAATAACTATAAATTAGTCTTTTCTTCTCTATGATCACTAAAACAGGTCTCCAAAGGGCCCCATTAGGCAACACGTGGAATAATTAAAAGAATAAACTTCACTTCCCTAATTTGTAATACAAGGTTCTAGAAAGTAATAAAACTATATTTCTTTTTTAAAAGGAATAAGGACTTGATCTGTGATTTAATTGGTAGAGGGAACTTCTAGATAAGGATATGCTCTCTTTCCATGCAAGTCAGTAACACAGCGTCTTAGAGAGTTTGTGAAGAGCATTTGAGAGGTTAAGTGACTTGTCCAAAGACAATAACCAGTGTATACAAAAGGCAGATTTTGAATTCAGGTCTCCCTGGCTTTGAGGCCAGGCCTCTAGTCACTATATAGTCTTCTTTATATAGGCTATAATTAAAACTTTTCACTAATTCACCTTGATTCGCCTTTCCTCAATTTAGATTCATTTTAGTGAAGGTTTGATGTACACAGGCACTGAAGGAAGATTCTTGAGTAACTGGAGTGAACTGAGTTGGGTGTGTTTTATTAAGGAAAATTTCATTTATTGTTTTTAGTCATGTCCAGTACTCTGTGACCCCATTTAAGATTTTCTTTGCAAAGAAAGTGTCATTTCCTTCTCCAGCTCATTTTACAGATGAGGAACTGGGCAAACAGGTTGAGGCACTTGCCCAGGGTCATACAGCTATTAAGGGTCTGAGGCCAGATTTGAACTCAGGAAGATGCATTTTCCTGACTCCAGGCCCAGCACCATATTCATTGAACCACCTAGTTGCTGGTTAATTTCATAGAAAAAAAAATTTCTCTCAGTTTGAAGGGAAAAAAAAATAAAGGAAACAGCATGAAGAAAAAGATGAAAGAGTGGTCAAGACAAAGATGTAGAGGTAACCAAAAGATGGATGGGGAAGTAATCCTAAAGCTGACCCTATTGTGGCATTACAGATGTGGCCAACCGTGTGCTTCTGATCCTCTTTACCATCGAGATGCTGATGAAGATGTATGGGCTGGGGCTTCGACAGTATTTTATGTCTGTCTTCAATCGCTTTGACTGTTTCGTGGTGTGCAGCGGACTCATAGAGATCATTCTGGTGGAGTCCGGGATCATGACACCCCTTGGCATCTCTGTCCTCCGATGTATCCGTCTGCTGAGGATCTTTAAGATCACCAAGTAAGGAAACTGGGGGCAGTTGAGGGAGGAAGACTCAAGGGTATCTGCTCAGAACAAGAGTCTATCAAAATTCTAGGTTTCTCAGTGCTGCCCTCCCGTTTTTCCTCATTTCATTGCTGCATGCATAATAACAATAACTAACTTTTATATGATGCTACATGTTTACAAAGTTTTATACATATATGTAATATAAATATATATGTATATACTGATTAAATCATTACAACAACCCTATGAACTAGGTGCTAATTTTATGCCCATTTTACTGATAAGGAAACTAAGGCTGAGAGAGGTTGAAGTGACTTGCTTGGGATTGTGCAGTGTCTGAGGAAGGATTCAAACCCAGGTCTTCCTGAATCCAAGTCCAGTGCCCAACTACTATAACACATGTACTTTATTTTTTCATTTAGACTTACAACCTAGGTTCATTCTGAATGAAAATTACTCCTTGCCTTTTAGGATCGATTTTCCTATCTCTGCCTCAGCTACTTGATAGTCAAGGGAGCAGACAACAAGAAGAAGATGAAAGAAAGAATAGAGGGAGAAAACAAGAGCAAAGGAAGGCAGAGAGAGACAGAGTGCACAAAGAGAGAGGAGAGGGACAGACAGCAGACCTTAGGTAAATGTCATCTCCCTGGCTGTCTCAGTCGTCATCCATAAAATGAAGGGGGTGACTATGTGATCTCTAAAGATTCAGGTCTGAATTCAGGAAGGCTCACATTCCTGGGTTCAAATTTGGCCCCACACACTCACTAACTGTGTGACTCTGGTCAAGTCCCTTAACTCTGTTGGCCTCAGTTTCCTCATCTGTAAAATGAGCTAGAGAAGGAAATGCAAATCCCTCCAGTATCTTTGCCCAATGGGTCATGCAGAGTCAGATACAACTGGAATGACAGACAAAATGCCTTGCCAAAAGGACCTATGAGTGTGTTGGAGCCAGGTCAAACTAACTAAAGAGCTGATTGTTAAATTCTCAGTGTGAATATTTATCCCTCAGAAATCAAAAAACACTAAAAATCACTAAACACTAAAAGAAGCAAATTGTGCATTATTTTGTTGATTGTCTACACTTAAGAAAGTGATTGAGACAAATGTTAGTAACTCACATTAAATAGAGGTATATCCTGAGTCCTTTTTTTTTTTTTGAAAGCCCATTATTAGATATTTACTAGCACATAGCTGTGTCACTTTCCAAATTCTATTAACCTATAAAGTAACAACTAAACCCAGAACTTCTGGCTCTCTAACCATTCCATTCAATTCAATTCAGCAAGCAGACATATGCTATGGGGACAGTTATGTGGCACAGGGGATAGAGTACCACCCCTGGAGTCAGGAGGACCTGAGTTCAAATTCGGTCTCAGACACCAGCTGTGAGATCCTGAGGAAATCCTGATTGCCTCAAAAAAACATATACTAGGTGTAAGACCCTGTGCTGGTCCTTTTCCATCTGACTTTAACAAGCTGGGCAGGTTCATCATCACCTAGGCTGGAGTCTGCAGATGGGTGAGGGCTTCCCACCCACGGATCTTACCTTCCTTTAGGTACTGGACATCTCTGAGCAACCTGGTGGCCTCCCTGCTCAACTCCGTCCGTTCCATCGCCTCCCTTCTTCTCCTGCTCTTTCTCTTCATCATCATCTTTGCCCTCTTGGGCATGCAACTCTTTGGGGGCAAGTACGACTTTGAGGACACGGAGGTGAGGCGCAGCACCTTCGACAACTTCCCCCAGGCGCTCATCAGCGTCTTCCAGGTGAGGCGGCTTCACTCACACCTGGGAGTCAGACGGGGCTGCCCCTCAGCATGGTGGGCTACAGTCAGTCAGTCCTTACTTCGTACCGGGCACTGTTCTAAGCATGGGGGAGAAAAAGAAAAAATGAAAACAATTCCTGCCTTCAGAGAACTTTACGTTCTAATGGGGGAGGCAATGTGTATAAATGGATGTATACAAGATACAGGAACATTATTTGCCATCAGGAAGTGGGGAAGCCGGGGATTCTGCGAGGTGGAGGGCAGTAGGGAGGGTGTTCCAGGCACAGAATTAATCCATCAAGTCCCTACTCTAAGTCAAGCCTGGGGCTAGGTGGACA
>CM053770.1:605838985-605929288 GCA_028658325.1 Potorous gilbertii
TAAATACACATATGTAAAGATCTATTTCGGGAAGCTTTGTGAAACCTAATACAGGTGTTAGGATGACATGTAGGATCCTAAAATGTTGGGGCTGAAAGAGATTTGGGAGATGTTTAATCCCAACCCCTTCATTTTACAGAAAAGGAAACTGAGACCTGGAGAGAAGTGACTTGATCAGGTCACACATATGTTATAGCAAAACTGCCAGTGGAACTTCTTTCATGTGCTTCTGATCCAGCATACTGCCTATTACATAATCAGTAGGAATCCTAAGGAGAACAGTTGGGTGAAAAAAGTGGAGAGTAGTTCAGAGAAGAATAGCTAGCCCCCAGGTGGGGAGGTTAATCAGCCATACTGGAGTCAGCTCAGTTCCCAAGAACCGATTTAAAATTTTTTAATGTGAGCATTTATACTCCAGAAATATGCAAATATTACAAATCTAATCTATTGTCTTGTTGATTATCTAGACTTCAGAAAGTGATGGAGAAAATATTAATAATTCATACTAAAGTTAAAAAGTGTGACCTGGGTATATTTATTCCATCTAGGAGAGCTGGTTGTTAAATATTTACCAGCATACCCCCACCATACACCTCAGGGGTCGCTTTCCCCATAGTCAGAGATTTCACATGGTGGTATGAGTACAAATCCTTTCAAATATCCTTTATGTTTCCAGAGGTATTGTCATGTAATGAAAACAGTGGACTAGAGTTAGGAGACCTGGATTCAAATCCTCCTTTGGACAAATTGCTTAGTGACTCTAACCTTCAATCTCTTTATCTATAAAATAGTAACGATATTATTTGTACTATATCCTAGAAGATGAATATAATTGAAGATTATTATAATAGCGATATTATTACTGTAAATCCTCAAGTACCATATTATTTTTGTTATTATTCTGAACAGAGAAGGGATGGCATCTCTAGAGCATCACCAATGCAGACCCCTGGGAGGGACAGCTCTATAGGATTAAGGTTCCCCCGAGTATGCTATTCCAGTGTCACCAGGCACCATGCCCTCTAGTACTGGACGGTCATACCAAAACATTATTGGATCGTAGATCAGAGTTGGTAGGGTCCTCAAAGGCCACCTGGTGCAAGCCTACCCATTTCACAGATAAGGCCAGGGGGACACGAAGACAGATAGACCTCGGGTTAATGGGAGCAGGCGGTCACCTCCTCCTCTCAGCGGTTTCCTGTCACACTTGCCCCAAGAGGGCTCCTTAGCTGCTCTACTCCCCAGATATCCTGCTCAACGTCTTCTTGGCCATTGCTGTGGACAACCTGGCCGAGGCTGAGAGCTTAACTTCGGCCCAGAAAGCCAAAGCTGAGGAGAAGAAACGCAGGAAGATGTCCAAGTCAGTGGCTATGTTGTCAGCCTGGGGCTCGAGCCTCAGGGTACTCACATACAGGACAGCCAACATTTATCAAGCATCTGCTATGTACCAGTACTGTGCAAAGTGATGGGGATACAAAAGAAGGCAAAAAAGGGTCCCTATTCTCCAAGGGCTCCAATTCTAATGGGGGACAACACATGCAAATAACTATATGTGAGATAAATACAGTGAACGTGACATGGAGGGAAGTGAGGTGGGACAGGTAGAAGGGGAAATTGGCAACAGCTGGCTGCAGAAGAGGGAATATAGGCGCAGTCTTAAAGAAAGCCGGGAAGGTGAAAATGAGGAGGGAGAGCATTCCAGTCATGGGGGACAACCTGCAAAAGCAAAGAACCAGGAGATGGGGCATCATGTGTAAGGAACAGCAAGCAGTCTGGTGAAGGTGGATTGTAGAGATCACGAAGGGGAGTGACTTGTAAGAAGATTAGAAAGGTAGAGAGGGCAAGGTTGTGAAGGCTTTAAAAGCCCAAGACAGGATTTTATAGTCACTCCTGAAGGTTAAAGGAACCCCCTGGGTTATTGAGTAAAGTGGGGAAAGGGATGACAGGGTCAGAGCTGCAGATTAGGAATGGCAGCCTGGTGGAGTAGGGCAATGTGTTAGGGAGTCATTGCAATGGTCCAGTCATGGGTGATGAGGTATTAAGTGCTAGTACTAGGTACCAGGTACTAGGGTGATGACTGTGAGACCACAGAGAAGTGTAGAAAGTACATTGTGAAGGTAGAAAGGACTAGACTTTGTAATCTTGAGAATATGTGGGTGACTCTTCGATGTAGATGCCATTCAACAAGGAAGCTCTTTGGGGTCCATGCTTCATTTTCAAACAAGTCCTTTCTCCCAGAGAAAGTCAGAGGACATTAACCAAGGCCATTCTTCTAACCCGACTTCCAATAATATCACATGATATATCTCTAGTCCCTACATACACTACCCCCAGAAGTTTTGTCCATGGTCTGGCATCATAAACACAGCTCATTCAGCTAGTGGGACACTGTCCTACTCAGAGCTGTTAATGTCAAGGGAACCACCATCTTCCCAGTCACCCAGCCTCCCAGGTTCCATGTCATCTTTGACTCCTCTCTTGCATTCACTTTGAATACCCAATCTGTTGCTAGGTCTTGGCATTTCCATCTTCACACCACTTCCTATACATCTCCCAAAGCCATCGCCCTATTATAGGCCCTCATTACTTCACAACTGGACTGTTGCAGTAGCTTTCTAATTATCTCCTAGCCTCACACTGACTTCTACTCCAAGATAGATTAGATAGATTAGACAGATAGATTAGAAAGATAGATAGATAGATGTATGTTATGTGCATATGGTTATTTACCCATGGTCTTCCCCATTAGAATGTGAGCTCCAATGTTTTTGTCTTTCTTTGTATCCCTGGGGCTGGAGTTGGTACATAGTACAAATGCTTATTTACTGAACCACCTTACTGAGATTTCTAATTCAGGGGTCTCCCAGACAAGTCTGAGGAAGAGAAGTTGATTCTGGCCAAGAAATTAGAACAGAAAGCCAAGGGAGAAGGCATCCCCACCACAGCCAAGGTAAGAGTTTCATTCAGGGGCATTTTCAGATCCCTGGGAAGTGACGGGATATCAAAAGGTCAACTAGGTCATTCCTCCGCCTTTGGGTAGGATTCTAGCTAAGCTCAGATGACTTTACAATACCCGTCCAAGCAGATACATGTTTTACAACTTCCTCTTTAGGAAAGGAGGGTTGACTGTTTCCCCATCTGTGAAGCCAAGCGTAATTCTGCTCTGCCTTTGCTTCAGCTTACACTGAATCCTATTGGGCTAAGGAACCTGGATCTCTTTCCATATGTCCACCACCCACTCTAGGTTGCCTCTTTTTCTCTCTTTTTTGCAGCTAAAAGTGGATGAGTTTGAATCCAATGTCAATGAAGTGAAGGATCCATATCCTTCAGCTGATTTTCCAGGTGAGGACTGGCATTGGAAATGGGAGAGGCTCAGTTGGAGAATGGGAAGACTGGGCTTGAAGTACCTGGATCTGTTGAAACAGAGACATAGAGTATTTAAATATCCCATGGGACCTTAACTACAAAGGCCAAGGTTCCCTTTTATTAGGGACTACTTATGTCAAAATTCCCCAGAATTTTTAAGACACAGCCCCCAAATGAGAGCCCTGAGAGAAAAGAGATCTCCCTTCTGTGGTCAGAGTGCTTCTTTATTCCTGAGAAGAAGTCATTTTGCCAGCCTGTGTCCCCTACTAGTTTCACAGAGTAACTTTTATTTTCAATTAAATTCAATAAATATATGTTGAGTGTCAAGACAAGGCATATATACCTTGTGCCCTAGATAAGGTCATTAAAATTTGTCATTCATTTGTTACTGCCCTTTGACCTAACTTATCAATTCAGTTCAAATAGTTATGAAGCACTCACTCTGTGTCAGGCCTGACACAGTTCCATGCATCCTACCTCTCTATCCTTGCTCTATTTCAGCCCCCAGTCCTGAGGCATCATCAGAGCCTGGGCCCTGTCTTCTCCTTTTGACAGTTCAGGGTCATTATTCCCTCTTAGGGTGACAGCAGGTCAGGGAGGTTACCTAGAGTGGCAAAGTTACTGACACTTTATGCCCTGGTCAAATCTTTATGGTTCACTCTGGGCAAGCTGCCGCAGTCATACTAGCCAAAGGAAGCAGCTTCCAGGAGGGACCTAAGGTGAAAGATGATATGTCTGAGCTTGACCTCTGAAAAGTCTGATGGAGTAGGGTCATTGGGTTGGAAGTCAGAAAGCTTGGCTTGCCTCTGTGACCTTGGGGCAGCTATTTTCCCCATTTCTTCTTCAATCAAATAAAGTAGTTCATAGGATCATTTATCTAGAGATCTCGTCTAATTCAGCCCAATTCAATCCAACCAACATTTATCATATGTCTGCTACAAACAAGGAACTGTGAGAGGCACTGGACGCATGAAGACAGAAACAAAATGGTGCCTGCCCTTAAGGAGCTGATGTTCTTCTGAGTTCAATCTTCTAATGTTCCGTGATCTGCCACCCTGGCAGAGCTGATGAGAATAAATAGAATTCTTGGGGATGGGATGACGACCTCGGGCGCTTCCTGCCCCCCTAACCTGCTCACCCCCCACAGGAGATGATGAGGAAGAGGAGCCAGAGATCCCACTGAGCCCTCGCCCTCGCCCCTTGGCAGAGCTACAGCTGAAGGAAAAAGCAGTGCCCATGCCCGAAGCCAGCTCCTTCTTCATCTTCAGCCCTACCAACAAGTAGGTGGTATCCTTTAGGATTTTTTCTGGAGGAGGGGGGAAGGCCTAGATCTGTGTTTTTGTCAGTGTGGGAAACTTCTAGTGTGGAAACTCCTTCTGTTAAAAGTGATGGGTATACCATACAGGTGAGGAATGTTGTATTTGGAATCAGAGGATGCAGATTCAAATTCAACCTGCCTTTGTAACCTTGAATGAGTCATTTGTTTTCTCAGTGCCCAAATTCCTCATTTGAAAATTAATGTTGGGCTAGAAGGTCACTTCCAACCTGAAATCCTGTGATTTTGCAACTTATCTGTGATGGATCGTTCCAGGCACACTAAGAGACTAAGGGTGCCTCACGTTCACCAGGGCACCTCCCTCCCTTTCCTTTTGCCAGGATCAGGGTACTGTGTCATCGGATTGTCAACGCCACCTGGTTCACCAACTTCATCCTGCTCTTCATTCTGCTTAGTAGTATCTCCCTGGCAGCGGAGGATCCCATCCAGGCAGAATCCTTCAGGAACAAGGTAGCTCTTCTCTCCACCCCCTGATCAGAGGGGCCTCTTTGCCAAGTTGTCCCTGGGTTCTCAGCAAATTCCCTTCCCAGGAACACAGAAACACCTCAGAGGTTATTGGAATCCCTTTGACCACATCCCTGATATATGTTCATGAAGCTTCCACTCAAAGACTTTTAGTAATGGAAGACTCACTACTTCCCAAAAAAAATCCCTTTTCACTTTTGAACAGTTTATCTTGGGAAGTAGTTCCTTACACTGAGACTAACTCTGCTAGCTGCACTTCTCCCCCGTGTTTATAGTTCATAGCAAGAGGCCATACAGTTGTGGTATAAAGAGCATTGGACTTAGAACCAAAAGTCTTTTGATCTTGGTAAGAAATATTCATTAAGGCCCTACTGCCAGGCATTATATTCCTATATAAACCCTATGTAATTCATAAGAGATAGTGTGGTTATAGTGGAAAGAGCATTGGACTTCGAACCAGAAGTCCTTTGTCTTAAGTAAAAAATACTTACTATGGGCCAGATATTTTATTCCTCTATGAATCTTTTGTATTTAATAACAAGAGTTAGTGTAATTAGAGGATAGAGTATTGGAAGTCCTTTATCTTAGGTAAGAAATACTTACTATGTGCCAGGCACTCTGTCCCTCTGTGAACCCTATGTATTTCACAACAAGAGGTAGTGTGGTTGTATAGAAAGAGAATTGGATTTAAAATCAGAAATCCCTTAAAGTTGGGTAAGAAGTATTTATGAAGCACCATTGTGTGCCAGGCATTGTACTACACACCCAGTGATGATGCAAGCACAGAGAATGAAACAAGCTCTACTCTTGACGAGTTCCCATTCTAATGGGGGAAGTAAGTAAGAATATCCTTGAATATAACAATATGAATCTCAGGTTAGTGACTAGGAATCTATACAAAATAGTCTTGGAGGGAGGGTGCTAGCAATTGGGGAGCAAGGATCAGGGAAAGCTTCAGACAGAAGATGGTGCTGGAACTGTATTTTAAAGAAAGAGAGGGGCTCTGTGAGGGAGAGGTAATGAGAGAGTATACTCCAGAGATGGAGAGAAGAAATGAAAATCACTTAACTCAAAGGTTCGGTCTCCATGAGTCTCAGTTTCTTCAGCTGTAAAATGAATATGACAAAAGAAGTTCCAGGAAGAGTTGAGAATCAAAATGGATGATGTGTGTGGAAGTACTTTGTAAGCCAAAAAGTTTGTTGTTGTGCAGTTGTTTTCAGTTGTGTCCAGCTCTTCATGACCCCTCCTTGGGGTTTTCTTGGCAAAGATACTGGAGGAGTTTGCCATTTCCTTCTCCAGCTTATTTTGCAGATGAGGAAGCTGAGGCAAACAAGGTTAAGTGACTTGCCCAGAGTCACACAACTAGTAAATGTCTAAGGATGGATTTGAACTCAAGAAGATGAGTCTTCCTAAATCCAGGCCCATTACTGTATCCAGTATGGCTCCTGGCTGAAAAGTACTACACAAAAAATGACAGGGATTATTACCATATTATTTAGCATCTGCCCATAGAGTTACCTCTTATTTCCCTGCCTCCTCATTCTCATAAAACTCATATGAGACCATTTCTAGCCAGCTGGTAATAGCAGAATATTCAAATCCCTATCCCACAGGCATTCATGGCATTCTGGGGATAACTTTCCCTTTGGCCGTATTCTCTAGTCTACTCTGTGGCTGAATCAAGACCATCCAAGAGCCAACACATCATCACTTTCTCTTGGATCTTTTGAGGCATAATGGCTGTGATCCTACTCTTCTTCCTGGTTTCCATTAATGAGTTCTATGGACTCTAAGGAATAGTCCTGGATCACATAACCATAACTGTTTTTATCCTCTGTTCTTTCCCCATTCTCATTCCCAGGATCATGGGATTAGAGATCAAAAACTGGAAAGGACCTTAGAGGCATCTAAGATCCTTATTCTCCCATTTTATAGATGAGGAAACTGAGTCCAGAAAGGTTAAGATTTGCCCAAGGTCATGCAAATAGCAAATGACTGAGGTGAGATTTGAATCCAGGCCCTCTTACCCTTAAATATGCTGTGCTTTCCATGGCGACATGCTGCAAACAATTCTTGATTTCCCATTTATACTAGGAAGCCTTTCCAGACTAATTATAATAGAGATAAAGACTTCTGCCAGGCTCTACTCCTCCCAAAAAGGAAACCCCATACATGTCTCTTACCTTGTCCCCTCACATACAACCTCTCAAGGGTGCTGGCCTTTGCGTGTCAACCATTTCAATTGGATTATAGAATGTCAAAGCTAGAAGGAACCCTGGAGCTCATGAAGTCCCAAATCCCTCATTTTACAGGGGAAGAAACTGAGGCTCAGAGAGGAAGTAACTTTTCCAGTGAATTAGTAGCAAAAACTAAATTAGAATCTAGGTCTCCTGATTCCCAGATAAATGCTTTTTCCAGGGGATAGTTTATCCCATCACCTTAGATTTTAACTTCTACAAAGTGGTACTAATCCCATCTATTCATTCGTGTTTCAGATTCTAGGACTCAATTTTCTGCGTATCTGCTACATGTTCATCCATGTTAATATCAGGTCTTCGACTTTTAACTCATGACTCTTAAACGTTTTTGTGTTCCAGACCTCTTGGACAGTCTGGTGAAACCTATAGGCCCCTTCTCAGAATAGTGTTTTTAAATAAATAAAAGATGTAGGAGTACAAAGGAAATCAATTATCTTGAAATACAATTATCAAAGTAGTTTGATTTTGTTGTTGTTTTTTAAGTTCATGGACCTCACGTTAAAAATTCCTGAATATCTATTCATGTTTGTCTGTATGACAGCCTCAGTACCATGTTCAGCACAGAGTCCAGTACAAATGGGTTCTTAATCTATTTTGCTTTTTGGTGGTGGTTACAATATCATTGTCACCTCACCGACTCTCATTGGTTTCTTTTCCTCCTCCTATGTCATTCCATCCCTATCTCAGATTCTTGGCTATTTTGACATCGCCTTCACTTCTGTCTTCACTGTTGAAATTGTGCTCAAGGTAAGTGGTCTAGAAGACTCTTGAAGGTCCCCATCTACCCACCTGGCTTTTTAAGCCAAGTCACTTAGTTGCCTCTCTCAGGTTCCCCTTTGCACTTTTAGAACAGCTCCTTTGGGGGAAAGATGGAAAATAGAATCTATGTTTCTGACCATAAGATCATAGATTTAGAGTTTAGAGGGATCTTAGATGGCTATTAAACCCAATCTTCTCCCATTTTTACAAATCAAGAAACTGAGGCACAAAGAGATTAAATGACTTTGTCCAGAGTCATACAGTTAGTGAGTCAGTCTTTGAACTCAGGTCTCAAGGACAAGATCAAATCAGCCCTAGAGGGAGTATATCTTTCCCAAGGGACCTTTCTATAAAAAGCCCACAGGAGAGGGATTTCTTATTCAACAGGCCAGCCAGTCAACAAGAGGCAGGCTGTGAAAGAGAGACCCTGGGCCTTTCACCTGGGTCAGCCTCTCCAGGGATACTTGTACACTGGCCTTTGTGCTTTCAATTTTCTCTACTTTCTACATCTTCCTTGGTCCCTGGCCTGTTGAACTTCCCTGACCCCTGTACTGTCTTAGCTCTCTAGGCTCATATGTCTATTAAATCCATCCCCTAATTATCTTTTTCCTTGCTTTTGCTGCTATCACCACAAGTAAATGCCCAGGATCTACTCTCTCTTTCCCCTGCTTACCATATACTCCAAAACCAAGAATGAATGGGTTTTCCAGGGTTTATATAAGAAAGAAATAGAAATACATCAACTCACAAATTATACAGCAGGATAAGTAACTGGAAGGACAGATAAAAGAAAATGACCCAATTCCTGCCTAGGAAGCACTTACATTTTCTTCCTTGTTAGAGTTTTCCAGGTCTAATTTGGCCCATCTTGTTTCTCTCTTGTCCTAGAGCGTCATCTCCCTTGTATATCCTCAAACAAAAATGGCCTTCCTCTGAACTCGAATTAGTCCATTAGGGTCTTGTAGCTTCACTGGTCTATTCTATAATCTCAGACCCACACTTAGCTAATCAGGAAATTCCAAAAACAGAAAAGAGGATGGAAGTAACCATGACATGTGAATAAAGTTTATCCTGTCACCTCAAAAACAGAAAACACCAACCCTCCAAACATATACAAAGAGAAGGTCACTTGTCACATGAGCACAGCAAAGTAGTACTAAAGTGCTACGGTCCCCCCACTTACCCTCCCTCTGTTATTAGATAGGAAGCTGCTTGAGGGCAGGAACTACATCTGGTTTATATCCACAACTGTACTTAACCAAGGACATTGTATATCATGAGCACTTACTGAATTTCTACTGAATGAGAAATGATTGAATGAATAATTCGATGAATGAAGATAGGATCTACATCTCTGTTCTCATGACCCAAGAGACAGGTATAGGGTAAGTTACAGACCCCTTGTTGCAAAAGACAATACCTCTGTAAATTGCTGTCCAGTTTCAGCATACTGGGTAATCTTCATTTGTACTCTCTCAAGCATATTTCTAACATATTAAAAGCTGATGATCACTGGAGTAGCTCCAGGAGGCTATGCTAGGCTCTAGATCTTTGTTAGCTACAAATGGGAAAACTTCTCCTTCAGAGCATCCCGTGTTGTTAGGTCCAAGCTTCCAAAAGTCTACATCTCTATCAGACTCTTTTATGAGCCACCATTCATTCAGCAAACATTTATATACAAGGTACTGTGAAAGACACAAAGATAAACAAGGCAGGAGCTACCTCAGGGAACGTGGAATCTAAAGGAAATTTTTTTAAATGTCTGAAATAACGTAAGTATCAGCAGAGGTGTTCAAAGGGCTTTGGGCGTTCAGAAGAGGGAGTGATCTCTTCTCCTTGAAAGGAGCAAGGAAAGTTTAAAACCCTTAATGAGTTGGATCCCAAAACAAAGAGATGAGGTATAAGGAGAAAGCATTTCAGGAGGGACATAACCAGAATTTCCAAGGTGGGAAAACGTAGGGTCATAATCAGGCAACCGTGAATCAGCTAGCTTGATTGGAGTATGGGGCACACTCACAGGGGAGTAATGGGAGTAAGGTCTGCAAAGGTAAGTTGGGGACAGTCAAGAAGGGTATGAAGGCTTTTAATAGTCTGAATTAAAAAAAAATTTTTCAAATTTCAAGAGCAGAGAGACATGGTCGAACTGTTAAGAGGAAGCTCCCCTCAGATCTGAGAAGATGACAGAATTTGTCATCATTCTACCCCTATACTCTAAAGGAAAGATGAAGTAAGAGTTTCCCTTTGGAGTCAGAAAGAATGCCAGCTTTCCTCTATATTTTCATTCCTTTGTTTATCAAACATCCATTAACATTTCTTAAATGTTTTGGTGTAGTGCCAAGGTGTCAAAAAGGCAGCCTGCTCATCTGGTAACCCTCCCAAGTGAGGTCCAAAGCAGATTAAAATGTCAGTGGGAAATATTTAAGAAAATCAATAAAAATACAATAGAGCATAGTCTTAATATGTGGTTTTCTGTGTCAATATGAGATCATTTACATGTTATTTAGTTTCTATTTGAGTTTGATACCACTGATGTGGTAGATAAAAATCTGACCTTGAAATTAAGAAACCCTTGGTTGAAGTACCATCTCTGATATCTCCTGGTTGTTTGACCATGGACAAGGAGTTTTCCTTCTCAGTGCTTTCTTAGACTATAAATTGCAGATGGGTACAAATCATCATTGCCAAAGGAAGTCTTCTCATTTAGAGTTCCAGGTCCCAGTGAAATCACAAGCATAATCCAAAAAAAAGTAAAATTAAAAATCCCTTTCTAAATACAGAGCACTGTACTAGATTGCAAATAAACAAATATTTGGAATAAATCATTTACATTGTTTCATGACTCCAGTCTATCAAGTAAACAGTGAAAAAGAGGAAATGGACAACAACCAGTGCAGGAGAGGTATGCTAATTAATATTTAGAAACCAACTTTCTGAGGGAGAAAAACATGTGCTTACCACACACTTTTAAGTTTGATCTGTATCATTAACATGTTCTCCATCACTTTTGTTAAGTCTAGACAATCAAAAAACAATAAATCAAGCTCTGGTTTTCTGGTTATTCACTCTGGAAATTTTATGACTCAGGATCTCAGAGCCAGCACTAGGTAGTTCCATTCCAGCACAGCCCTGGAATTAAGTCACAGACTCTGGGACTTGAAAGGGACATTGGTGGCTTTCTAGTTCAATCTATATACTTAACATTATCCCCTCTACAATAGAAGCAACAAGTAGTCATTCAGCCACGGGTTACAGCCCTTCAGTGAAAAGGACCTAAGTCGATCCACCTCATGGATGGATTACTCTGATTATTAGGAAACTTTTTCTTTATATCAGATCTAATGGCTCCCTGTTGGCTCCCAAGTAAAGTCCAAACTTCTTAGCCTATCATCCAAGGCCCTCTGTGATACAACTCACCCTACTTTTCCAAGCTATATTGTTTCCCACTACTCCCTTAAATATTCTGTGCTCCAGCCAGACTTTCTTTTCCCACTTCTGTACCTTTGTCCATGCTGTTGTAAACACTTTGGCCTAAAGGGCCCAAGGTCTCCCAGTACATTCTGGGTCATCTCCAGTCATCCTGATGAGTATCTGGTCACTGAATTCAGATGGCTCTGGAGGAGAAGTGAGACTGGTGACCTTGCACGCCCTCCCTCACTCAAAACAAAGTCACATGAAAGTCATGTCATCATTTCTCTGATGGTGTGGTCTTCTTCAGCAATGAAGGACAAACCCACATATGTTTCCACCAAAGATGACTTCCTTTTTCTATCAGTTTATATCCTACCCATCCTTCAAAGTTCTGCTCTAAAGCTACCTCTTTCATGGAACTTTCCTCAATTGCCCCAGTTGTAAATGATCTCACCCTCCTTGACATTCATCTGATACTTTGTACCATCTTGGGCACTCTTCATGCCCTAATTTACACTGTAATTCATTGTTTGCCCTTAGGCACATCACAACATCCTCAGGCCTCCATTTCTATCTATAAAAGAACTTCCCAACAGAGAGAGAAGTTGATTCCTATGGGGGCAGTCTGTAGAGAGAATGCATCATTGACACAAAACCTTGTTAAGTCTGTTTCCTCCTCTTGGAATCAATGTTGGATTTTTTGGTTTTTTGGTTTTTTCCTCTGTAGATGACAGCTTATGGCGCCTTCCTTCACAAGGGCTCCTTCTTACGCAACTACTTCAACATCTTGGATCTGCTGGTTGTGGCTGTGTCCCTCATCTCCATGGGCATTGAGTGAGTGATGACTAGGGACCATCTCAGGGGAAGGAGACTTCATGACAATGACAACACCCACCCCGAGACTAGAAAGTTTCTGAAACTCCTGGTGCCTTTCCCATAGCCCAGAGCTCATGAGCTTCCCCCAATAACAATGGCTCATACTTTATAAAGTACTGAAAAGTTTATAAAACATCTTCCCCCAAACAGCCCTGAGAGGTTGGTGTAGAAATGCTGGTAGTTCCCACATTTGAGGCATTTAAAGGTCTGCAAAGTACTTAAGATATATTTCCACATTAGATCCTCATAGTAACTCTGTAAGATAGGCATGATTATTCCCATTTTACAGATAAAGACACTAAGGCTCAGAGAATTTAGCTCAACTCATTCAGGACCACATAGCTAGTGAACATCTGAAGTAGGATTTCAATCCAGATCTTCCTGATTCCAAGTTCAGGAATAAGTGGATTAACTATTATTTTCAACTATCAGAGAGGCAGCAGGCTACAATGGAAAGAGGCTGACATGTGGAATCAAAGGACCTGAGTTGAAATTCTAACTCTGACCATCTCTATGGCTTGACTAAATCGTTTTTGTACCTCAGTATCCTCCCCTGTAAAATGAAAGGGCTGGCCAAGCTGAGTTCTAAATTCTCTTCCAGCTCTAAATCTGTGGTCCTAAGTTCCCATTTAAACACCTAGGAGACTGGATTAAAGTTAAGTGATTTGCCCAGAGTCACACATAAAACGAGTGTCAGAACTAGAGCTTGAACCCAGGTTGTGAGATTCTAAGATTGCTATTTTTCCACTATATTACACCATAATAGAAAGCCTTTACCTGCTCCTGAACAAGGACGTTGGCTCAGGCAAAGCCATTACAAAGATGCGGTCCCTGGGGGTTTGTCCCAGGATTCTGAAATTTGGAGGGTGCTGACAAACCAGAGTGATCACAGACTGAAAGAAACAACATGTGGATAGTATTTAAAGGAGAGGAGGGAAGTGACTTAGGGGGAGGGGGCTCAGGAGAAAGTGGAAAGATGGCTTATTTGAAGGCTTAGAAGGAAGAGGCAGGGGACAGTGATGAGGGTTACCCAGCAGAAGCAGAGCTATAGCAAGGGTCTCCTTCCCACTCCTCACCTCACCCTATATTCCCTCTCCCATCCCTCAGATCCAGTACCATCTCTGTGGTGAAGATCCTCAGGGTGCTGAGAGTGCTACGACCCCTCCGAGCCATCAACAGGGCCAAAGGGTTGAAGGTAAGACCCAAGTGGGCCCTGGACCCACTTCCCCCAGGAGGGGAGAGAGCATAGAGGTAGCCGGGAATGGTGACCTAGCACCCAAACAGCCAACACCAAAGCATAAATTAGTACATTGATTCACCAGCCTGGCCGAGTCATTGCATCCGTTCTGAGTTCTTGGGTCATCCACTCACAGTGGGACCTTGGAAGTATCTACTGTCAGTCCTCCCTCCAGCCAGGGGACACCCCTCTCTTGTCACTCACCTATATTCTTGGGACTCCCTCAACACCTGGTGACTGTGAGGCTGGTCCTCCCTGATCTATTCTCCATTATTCAGCACGTGGTTCAGTGTGTGTTTGTGGCCATCCGGACCATTGGCAACATCGTTTTGGTGACCACCCTCCTGCAATTCATGTTTGCCTGTATTGGAGTACAGCTCTTCAAGGTGAGAGGCCCCCATTCCAACCATATATCATCATTTGTTTACCCATTTTCTAACTGATGGATACCCTCTTAGTTTCCGTTTTTTGCTATCACAAAAAAGAGTTGCTATAAATGTTTTTGTACATATGGGTCTACTTGTTACAAGGATTTATTTTTTTAGGAGGGTGGGAGTAGGAGGGAGATAAAATAATTATTCATTGGAAAAAATTTTTAAGAGGTGCCCCTCTGTGCTCTAACCCATAAATGCAGGGCAATTAGCCTTTCTTTCTTAAGGATGCCAATCAGATTTGGGGAATATGCAACAACACAGTCTCTGAGGATAGTAGGGCATTTGTCTGTCCTCCCCCTCTAGAAATGGCACTGTTTTCTCTTTTCTAGAGGAAGAAGGAAGTAAGACTTGAGTCCCTGGATGTTTGACTCTGGGGCTGAGCCTCACAGGGTGCACCCAGAACCATGACTGGACTTGAAGTCACAGAACTTGGGTTCAAATCCTTCCTCTGTCATTTATTACCTGTACTTTTGGGGCAGTCATTTTACTTCTCTGGGGCTCAGTCTCCTCACGTGTAGAATGTGCAGGAAGTAAGTTAGGCCTTCAAGGCGTTTGATATACCTTTAAGACTTCACATGGATAGTTGACAGCGGGTTACTTGCCTTCTCACTGCAGTAGGGTGAAGTGGTGCTAGAAATAGGAAGAAAATTTGGAACTCTAAATATTTTTTTAAAAAAGAGAATGTTAAAAATAAATAAAGTAAATGATGTGCCTTTGAGTTCTAGCAATCCTATTAGGTATAAGTGCTGCCCCTAATGCTAGTAGTAACAATGTTTATTACCTTACATTATATCGTATTATGTCATATCATACTGTTACGTTATGTTTATTATATATTGCATTTCATTATAATATAACAAAGCATATTAACGTCATTACTATTAACAAGAACTATGTTATTGTTAAGCTATTATTACTAGGGTCAAGTCTATCCTGTCCTGCCTTCCTGTCAAAAGGTTAGGGTTTTCACCTTCTTAAAGGTGACAGGCACAAGGAGACTTCCCTATTACGAGAACCAATAATTCTGCACTCTCACTCTATCATGACATCCTTCTGGTCCCATTTTTTAATTGTTTCCATGACAATATTTTCTCTCTCTCTCTCTCTGTCTCTCTGTCTCTCTCTCTTTCTGTCTCTCTCTCTCTGTCTCTCTGTCTCTCTCTTTCTTTCTGTCTCTCTCTCTCTTTCTGTCTCACCCTCTCTCTGTCTTCCTGTCTCTGTCTGTCTCTCTCCTCCTCGACTCCATTCTCTTTTTCCTCTCTCCCTGCTTCACCTCAGGGGAAGTTCTACAGCTGCAATGACTTGTCTAAGATGACTGAAGCTGAGTGCAAGTAAGTTGCCTCCCCCCAGCTTCTGAAGGACCCTCCCCACCTGGGTATGATCAAGCGAAGTTTCCCCAGCTCTCCACCTGGGGCTGCCCAGGAGGTGACTCCAAAGTCAGCGAGGAGGATGCTGGCCTAGTGGGTGATGGGGATAGTGATAGTGTCTTAAAGCCTGGAGGTCTGGGGAAATTGGGAAGAAATGAGAGGCAGTGTGGTATTGGGAGAAGAAATCAGAGACCTTGGGCATTAATTCTGATTGTTTCTTGTGTGTGACCTTGGACAATTCACTTAATTTCCCTGGCCACAGTTTCTTCATCTGGAAAATAGAAGCATTAGACTAGATGGCCTCTGAGGTCCCTTTAGCCTTCATGATCCTATAATCTTATAACAGTATATAGAAGACAGCCCAACCTTTCACCCAGGCAACCACCTCAACTCTTCTGCTTACTGTTTAGCCCTGGGCACCTGGTCAAACTAGATAATCTCTAAGGTTCTTTCTGATTCTGTGTCCTATGAGCGTGATCTCGTAGAAAACCCCACCCCATGACTTACTCTCCAGATTGAGATATGGGATCTATCTCTTCTTCCTCATCATTCTCTTTCGCCAGTGGTTAACCTTCCCCCCTCTCTCTCAGAGCCCTCCCTTATAATAAAGAAATACCACCAGTAGGGATGCCATCAGAAGATCATGTCCTTGGGGAATTTCTGTGAGCTCTACACCCTCTTGCTACTTTCTGGAGATGGCGGGGAGCATGGTCTGAGGTTCTCTGGGGTGGAGGAAGGCCCCAAAAGAGGACTTTCCAGGAGGGAAGAAGGAAATTAAACCACTCAAGGGACTGGGCTTCTGTCTACTCAGGGGCTATTACTATGTGTACAAAGATGGGGACCCTAACCAGATGCAAGTATACCCCCGAGAGTGGCTGCACAATGACTTCAACTTTGACAATGTGCTATCCGCCATGTTGGCACTCTTCACCGTCTCTACCTTCGAGGGATGGCCCCAGTGAGTGTGGGGATTGGGAAAGTGGGGGAGGGCACAAAACAAGGAGGGTACTTGGATGGCTAGAATGCCCACCCCTACATGCACACATGTTGCACCCAGCAGTGTATATGTGTGTGCCAACATTGAGAACATGTTTAATACTTAGAGATTATAAGTAAATCAGAGCATTGCTAGAGGACCTCCTTCGTGAAGAAAGTTGGTAAAATATCTAGGATACCTAACCACTAAGTAGAGTACCCAGGGATTCATGGGTAAAATAAGTAGGTTACTCCTATCAATCATATGCCACTGGAAGCTTTAATTGGTACAGGCCACAAAAGGCAGCATGGAACTGAGCAGGGACACTGTGCAAACCTTGCAATAAGAAGGATATCCCTGTGCCCGCTGCTATTTAATACAAAAGAGGCAGCAGTCTCTAGGGTTGGAGTCAGAAAGACCTGGGTTCTAATTCCACCTCTAACACTTATTAACTGTGAGACCATGAGTAAATCACGTTACCTCTCCGAGTTTCTGGTTCCTCATCTACATAATGGAGGTCATCTTACCTTGTAGTAACCACCTCCCAGGATAGCAGGGATGCTCAATGAGTTAACAGATGTGAAGGTCTTGGAAGCTCTATGTATATGTTTCGTTATTATTATTTTTGTAAATGTCAACCCCATCACATTATTCCCATGCTCAAAAACCTCCCATGGCTCCCTAGTGCCTATGGAAGTACCATCATGGTCCTGTCTTTGTAGCACTCCTCTGTTCCTTAAAGCTTTCCCTACAATAACCCTGTGATGTTTTGGACATGGTCAATATGAAAATGTATCTTGTTTGAATATACATATTTGTTAGAAGGTTTTCTCCCCTTTTAAAAAAAAAAGGAAGATAGAAGAGAGAGAACCTACTCTGAGGGCCTAGAGTCTGGAAGCCTGAGTTCAAATCTGGTTTCAGATACTTACTAGCTGTATGACCCTGGGCAAGTCACTTAGCCTCTGTTTGCCTCAGTTTCCCCAACTATAAAATGAGATCATAACAGCATCTAAAGATCAAATGAGATAATATTTGTAAAAGCATTTAACAGAGTACCTGGCACATGCTAGGTAATTAGTAAATGCTTATTTCCTTTCCCCTAAATTTAAATTTTAAAACTTTTTCATTTAAAAGAAATGTAAACATTAAAAAAATCCATAGATAATGTGAATATTATTCATACTACTAATTCCAAAATCAACCTAGCATTCAGGGCTCTTTTAAAACTTTTTCATTTAAAAGAAATGTAAACATTAAAAAAAAATCCATAGATAATGTGAATATTATTCATACTACTAATTCCAAAATCAACCTAGCATTCAGGGCTCTTCCCAACTTTGCCTTAGCTTTCCCTATTCCCTTGCTTCCCCTCATCCTTCCATAGGCTTCTCTACAAAGCTATTGATACACATACTGAGGACATGGGCCCCATCTACAACAACCGTGTGGAGATGGCCATCTTCTTCATCATCTACATCATCCTCATCGCCTTCTTCATGATGAACATCTTTGTGGGCTTTATCATAGTTACCTTCCAGGAGCAGGGTGAGACTGAATACAAGAACTGTGAGCTCGACAAGAACCAGGTACCCTTGATGCCCATAAAGGTGGGATCAGGGAAAGGGAGGGAGGATTCTCATTACCCAAAACCCCAAAGGGAGGGTAGGATGGGTAACTCATAGCTTGGGGGTAGCACCTTAGTGCCCAGCACTCCACCTGACATGTATTCTCTGAGATGTCTGGTTGGAAAACCTGGGGTGAAACACCATGAATGGTCTGAGATAGAGTGGGAGGTGGATAGAGAGCTCATCAGTTGGGTGAGAACCAAGATAACCAAGGGGGGGCGCTACCATGGAAGGCTTCCCCCTCAAGGCCCTCACCAGAATGGTACAACTTCCCCTGAGCAGACTGGGCATCTCCACTAGGCCACAGTTGATATGCAGACTCCCCCACAAACAGTTGCCTATCCCCCACCACCCTCCGGGGGATTTCCTACCTTCTCCTTAATTCTGATGCCCCTGGATATGGTGTATCACAGCGCCAGTGTGTGCAGTATGCCCTGAAAGCCCGCCCACTGAGATGCTACATCCCCAAGAATCCCTATCAGTACAAGATGTGGTACATCGTCACCTCCTCCTACTTTGAGTACCTGATGTTTGCTCTCATCATGCTCAACACCATCTGCCTGGGCATGCAGGTAAGAGGCCCCTTAGGCCAGCTGACCCGCTCTAAGAGAGCAGCCAGGTCACTGGGCAGGGCAGAGGGGAGGTCAGGATTCCTGAGTCAAAGAAGGCCCATAAGAGAGAGTTGGCATTTCAGTAACACTTCAATTAGGAATGAATTTGGTATTCACACAAAGCAGGTGTATCTCCAAGGATTTCAAAGTTAGATACTTCATTATCATGCTCATTTTAAAGCTTTGATTAATCATTTCATTGCTTAAATAATTCTACAACTGTTTGAGGACCTCAGAATGTCATTTAGCGCAATCCTTTACCTCTCTGACATCTCTAACAACTGATTAACAATCAAACGCTGTACTGGTCACTGTACCGATAAAATTACCTGGACTGAGTCATTCATTGCCTGTAGGGGTTCATGGGACCCAGTTGACATGTTGCTAATATATCTATTATTATACACTTAAAAATATTATAGCAATAATAAGAGGATGCTTAAGTAGTCACATCCTTTATGGGAGATGGGGGAAAGAAGTTCTCTAAGCCTTAAGGAGCAGAGATTGCTACTCTTTAAGAGCAAAGAGACAAAGGAAATTCATGAGAATATAGGCAAGCTGGGTCCAGATATGCTGGGACAAAAATCTATGATAGGATCATAGATTTAGAATTGGAGGGAACCTTAAATGCTATCTAGTTCAACTCTTTCATTTTACTGATGAGGAAACTAATGCCCAAACATGTTAAAGGAGTGTTCCTAGGTCACCCTGGTGATAAAAGGAAGGGTTGAAATTTGCAGATCCACCAACTTAAAATCTTTCCACTGTACCATGGTTTCCACATGCTTTCCACTGTACCATGGTTAATCTAGGTTAATCTTGCTTTGGGGTAATTTTCAGCATTGTTCTAAAGAAAGTAGAGAGAATAAGCCTGTTAGGTTCATGGCTGAATGGAGGGGTGGGGGTACAGAAAAAGAATTAGAAAATTTCACTCCTTTTATTTTCACAACACCCTTGGGTAACGGGGAGACAAGATCTTTGTCTTTTGTATAGATGGGGAAATAGCAGTGTACTAAATGTCCCAGCAGCCAGGCAGTGATGATGTTGGTCCTAGGATGCAGATATCTCAACTCCCAGCTCATTTGCCTTAGCAGCTAGATAGGGAGAGGACACAGAACTCTACTGAAGAAGAGGGCTACTCCCTCATCCCTATCCTAGTTATCTACAGAGTAATTATAAAAACAAAGTCTAGCCCTCTGGTCCTTTCACCCATTGACTGCAGAGCTAAAGAAAAAAAGACATAAGGCTGAAAGACACAGCCTCTTCTCTCTTTCTCCTTTCTACTCCCCTTGTGTTATATTTCCATAGGATTCTATATTTGAGGGGTCTTGGCATAAAGGTAGGAAGACTATAAATATTTATTAAAGTCACTTGTATTCTCTGAACTTGGGAAGGATAAGAGGAGTAATGAGGAGGATTTGGAAGGAGGTGGGTTTGGGGATATTCTGATTCAGAAGGTTCACACTCTGGAGATGTTTGGAAACGGGCTCAAGGCCACCATTTTGCCTTGTTCTCCCTTCTCAATCCACCTCCCCACATTTCCACCTCCACAGCATTACAACCAATCGGAGGAGATGAACCACATTTCGGATATCCTCAACGTGGCCTTCACAATCATCTTTACCTTGGAGATGGTCCTGAAGCTCATGGCCTTCAAGGCCAAGGTGAGTGTTGGAGGTGGCATCCATGGTCACGAAGTGAGACAGGCAGCAGGGTTTGAAAGGAGAAGGGATCCCTCTCAACATGGAGAAAAGGACTTTAGCTTGTAGGAACCTAGAATCACAGATGTAGAGCTGGGAGAGGCTTTAGAGGTCATGAATCCAAAAGATAAGGAAAGTGAAAATCAATGAGGTTCTGGAATCTGTTCAGGATCATGTAGCTGTAACTGTCCTAGGTGGGATTTGAACCTAAATATTCCTGGATCCAGGTCTAATGCTCTACTTACTACATCACACTGCTCCCTTCTCTTGGAGTTTGCATTCACCTATATCCTCCTTCATCCTCCTCCTTGACACTACCAACCAACAAGCAGGAAGCAGATGTCCGTCATTCACCCCTCTCCTCTCCTCCCAACTCCCTACCCCATCACTCTTCTCTCGCCTCCAGTGGAGGTGACTTGGAGGTCAAGAAGTCACCCAAAGGGACTCATAGCCATAGACAGAGGAAATGAAGTATTCTTTCTGTTTGCCTCTTCTCCTTCTGCATGACTGGGTCCAAGGTCTCTTACCTCCCCTTATATTCTAACCCTTCACTTACTTACTGCTTTGGGCTCAGAGGAGAGAGAAGACACAGAAAGAGTGAGATAGCCATACTGAGAATTCATGTTAATAGAGTATTATATGGTTGACAAAGAGCTTCCTCCCACAACAACATCGTGGAGGGGGAGGGGAGTCAATATGAGTATAATAATCCCCATTTTGCAGATCTGGTAACTGAGACTCAGAGAGTTAAATAGCTTACCTATGCTGCCCCGAAAGCTGGAGCTAAGCTTCTGACCCTGGTCTCCTGGCTCCAAATCCAGCATCCTTCCTACTACAGATGTGAGGGGGCATTCTGGAGAACCTGATTTAAAATTGGATGATAGAGGTGAAACCACTAGAGAAACACCTGGCCCCCTCAAGATCTGGACCCTTGACGATCCTGTCTAGCATCAGCCAGCAATCTCTGTGGCCTTCATTGGCCACCAAGGATGCCCTCCTCCCAGGCTGCTTTTCCCTTCTCTTGCTCTCGGCTCCCTCTCTCCTGTCTTCCCTTTACCCCTCCCTTTGCCTCTCTTTTTCAGGGCTACTTTGGGGACCCCTGGAATGTGTTTGACTTCCTGATTGTCATTGGCAGCATCATCGACGTCATCCTTAGCGAGATCGATGTGAGTTTCAGGAGATCGTAGGTATCCAAAAAGAGGGTAAGGGTCTCAGAAATGCAGATTCATTCACTGATTCAGGGGATATTCAGTGGGCAGCTACTATGTCAAGGATGCTTCATTGTTAACCGCAATGAAGATTTTTTTTAATGTGAAAGACAAGTTCCCTCTTCAAGGACTTTACAGTCCTGTAGGGGAAATAAGATACGTTCTCAAAGAAATAAGGCTTAAAACTGCACTAAGACTTTTAGGACACCCTGTATAAAACAAGATAGGAGGTGACAAATCCCAAAAGAATATTATGGAGCAAAAACTAAATTCTGTGTAACTAAAATATCCAAGAAATTTCACCCTAAACAAAATGAACCTCCCTCCCTTCATTATAGAAGTAGAGGGCTCTGGAAACAATATCACATACACTTCCAGACTTGGCTAAATGTGTTGTTACGTTTGTTGAACTACTTTTCTTTCTTTGATCAATTCTTTGTTAACGGGGATGTATTTTCCCAGTCCTCAGATACTAATAGTATCATGGATCTAGAGCTAGAAAGGTATTCAGAGGCTGTCTGATCTGACCTCCTCATTTTACAGATGAGGAAATAGAAACCTGGGAAAATGAAATGATTCACCCAAGGTATACAAGCAGTCCACATCAGTGATGGGATTTGAACTCAGGCCCTGTGATTCTAAGAACTATTGTCCTTTTCACGATACCAGGCTATTTTTCCCTTTTAAAAGGGGTCCTTAGAAGGTTAAGAACAAATTGTCAGATCCCCTCAGTTTACATTTAAAAAGGTTTGGGGGCAGACCACACTTACTTGTAGCCTCTGTGATAAGGAAAGTGAAGTCAGAAAGGTTTATGATCCATAAGGCAGATGTGAGGAGGGAGGGTATTCCTGGCCCTGGGGACAGCCAAGGCAAAGGCAAAGGGAAGCAATAGACAGAAGACCAGTCTGACTATGGAGTGCAGAAAGGGGAGTGGCATATAAAGAAGCTGAAAAGTAGTTTGGGGATAGGTTGTGAAGGGGTTTAAAAGGAAAATAAGGGATTTTACATTTTATCTTAGAGGTAACGGAACCACCACAGTTTACTCAGTAGGGGAGTGATGTGACCAGATCTGGGCTTGAGGAAGTCACACTTCGCAGCCTCTGTGTAAAATAGATTAGAGTAGGGCGGAGTGGGGAAAGAGACCAAATAATAACACCAGTGTTTAGGGGACAGGAAGGGGAAGAGGAATAAGTAAAGAAATCTGAGGTGTAGCCAGAGATAGGAAGAGAACATGGATAGAGCAGAACCACAGGGCAATTGTTGTTACTGTTGTTTTTAATGAGGGTTTTAAAGGGAAAAGGGCATAGTTCACAACATCAGTGTTACAGAGAGACCAAGGGAGATGAGAACTGACAGATTCTTGGATTTGGCAAACAAGAGATCCTAGGTGTAGAAGTTTCAGTAGGGATGGTAACAAATTTCAGTGGTCTGTAGAGGAAGTGGATGATGAAATAGAAGTAAGATTAGAGATCTATCATGGATGGGGAACCTGTGGCCTCGAGGCCACAGGGATGTGGCCCTCTAGATCCTCAAGTGCAGCCCTTTGACTGGATCCAAACTAAGCCACATGTGGCCCCGAGGCCAGAGGTTCCCCACCCCTGGAAGATGTTTGGTGGTGAGAATGAGACAGGATGCCATTTAGGGAAGGAAGCAGGCTTGAGAAAACGTTTTTCAGAAGTGGGGAAACCTGAGCCTGTCTATAGACAAAGGAAAGAACCAGAGCAAGAAATTGGGATGAGATAAGGGGTAACTTATGGGAACTCAGAGGCAACTAGGGAGGCCTGGAGTCAAGAAGACGAGTTCAGATCTGGTCTCAGACATTTACTAGCTTTGTGACCCATGGACAGGGCACCTAATTTCTGTTTACCTCAGTTTCCTCAACTGTAAAATGGGGATCATAAGAGTACCTACTTTTCATAGTTATTGTGAGGATCAAATGAAATTTTATATATATATATATATATATATATATATATATATATATTTTAAGTGTTTAGCACAGTGCCTGGCAAATGATAACTACTACATAAATGATTCCTTCCTTCCTCATGCAAGTCTCAGCACAGGTTATGAGGTAAACTCCTTTGCAGAGATTGAACTCCACAGCTGTAAAACATTACTTATGAGGTCAGGTTTTTGGTTTTTTTTTTCAATGTGTAGATCTATTTTGCTGGATTTTTTTTCCCTCTTTAAAAAAAATATTTATTATGAAAGTTGGCTTGAAGAACAGGAAGGAATATAGGATATATATAGGAAATAGGTGAAAACTTAGGTGATATTAAAACAAGTAATAATCATTTTTCCTCAACATATTTTATTTGATTTTGTTAAATATTTCCCAATGACATGTAAAAAATTTTGACATTCATTTTTTAAAGTTTTGAGTTCCAAATTCTCTCCCTCCTAACCCTTAAGAAGGAAAGTGTGTTATAAAATAATTATCTATTTTTTAAGAGTACAAATTGGAGAGTTGGCCTTCGAAAAGAAAAAAGGCACTTCCTTTGATTTGGGAGATAAGTTGAAAATTGGACAAAGATACAGGGGGATTTTGAAATGGTGATGGGATAACAGAGAGGTTTTGAGGCAGAGAAAAGGGAAGTTGAGGGACATCATGTTAGATAACCCTGTCACCTGTGAAACAGGAGGTCAGATCTTCTGTCAAGAGTGAAGAAGTCAGGAGCAGACTTAGAAGAGTGAGGAGAACTAGATAGCTTGGTCTGGAACTGCCATGGAAAATACAGTCAATCAGAGTTGAAGATATAGATTCTCAAGCAACAGTGAGAACCCAACTGAGGAGAGCAAAGATAAATTTTTTAGCAGACCTAATAGTTTCATGACAACCACTGGCAATGCATTTTAGTCTAGGAGAGGAACCAAAGCCAGTTCTGGTGGTGATGCAGGCCTACCAGAAGGTCAAAGGAATTCTAGGGAGCACATGAGAATATCATTGAAGTGACTGACCAAGGCAGGCTGAGAAGTAAACGCTAAAGAGGATTAATGAACCAGAAAGATAGGAAAGAATCAGGGAACTAGAGGTGATATTGGGGAAGAACATCAACTTGGGTAAAGAAGGAAGAGTAGATGTGGTAAAGTCCAACGGGAGTGTGGCAGGTCCAGGGAACAATGAGATTAAATAAGACAGGATCGCCTCTGGGTAGGGTTGAGAGGATTCTTGGTGAGATTGTAGCAGGGTATACCTAGTATGACTTAGAAGTCAGGAAAGAGAGGTGAGGGCTTTAAAAATTCTTAGGGATTCCCTCTGAGGTTATCTCTGCCCAGTTGAAAGTTTTTTTAACTGCCTGACTCCATGACATAGAGATCTTGACCACTGAGGTTGGAAGGTCCATTACTGGAGCTGGGTGAGGACAGAGCTACAATTAGGATGGGGCAACCAGCACTTTTCCTCAGTGTTGAAATGCATAGGGTGCTAACAGGACTTGCAATCCTGAGGGGAAAAACCCACTTCCTTCCCTTAGGGGAGCTCCTCCTTGACCTAACCCTGGTCACTACAACTTCTCCCAATCCTCCTAGCACAGCCTTCAGATATCCTGAGGTCTCTATCATTGGCCCATCTTGACTGAAATGAGGGTGGGATTCATGCTGCTTGCCCTGGGCACAAAAACTATTAGTTATAATTGTGTGAGAGAAAGTATATTGACTAAGAAGTTTTGTCACAGGCTGGTCTTGGGCCATGGAGATAACTAGGAACAAGGTCAAAAAGGTGAGGAACTGATGAGTGGTGGGAGACAGGGAGGGGCCGTCTAGGGTCTTGGCTGCTGGGTCATCCCATGTTGGGGCTCCAGTTTGACTAAGCATGTATCAATCAGACCCTGACAGACAGAGCTGCATATGGAATCCCCCAAGGAGAGGGGCTGCTAGAGGGGATAAGAGAGTTTGGATTCTGGGCAGGATGTATACAGGATATAAAGATTGCAAATTGAGGCTTTTTTATATCTTCTCTAGAGAGCAGTGGGACTTTTTTTTTTCTTGAGATGGGGGAGGTGTTTGTGTGTGTGTGAATTTTCTACACGTGGGATTTTTATATACAGCTTATTCACAGACCTCCTGGAGAGCACAGGGTCTGAATAAAATCTCAAAGTGCTTCTTGGTTCCTCAGCATCGACAGTCATGGCTTGATTTTTTTTTTAATCATCAAAGAAGAATTGGCTTAGAGATTCAGAAAGTTATTTATTTTGTTTTTGAAAGATGGCTTTTTTTTTTTTTAGCAACAGCAGATTTCTCCTCCTAACAATGTTTTCTTAGGCTCATGTGAAAATTCATTTATATTCCTTGGACACAAGCCAGCTGAATCTGGAGAGAGGCAACCCAGTCATGTACTATGTGGCAAAAGGAAACCAAAGTGGTCTGGAGTAATAATAGCTAACATTTACATAACACTTGAAGGTTAGAAAGTGCTTTACAGATGTTATTTCACTTTGTCCTCACAACGATCCTGAGAAATGGGTTCTATTATCCTCATTTTACAGATGAGGAAACTGAGGCCAGGAAATTGGCAGGCTCAGGGTCATAAGGCTGGTGTCTGAGCTCAAGTCTTCCTGCCTCCAGGTCCACGCTCTGTCCCCTGCACCAATCATCATAACAGCCACAATAGTAATACTTCAGTACTTCCAAGCATATGTGATTTCACTCATCTGGATCCATTTGCAAATGAAAAAGCAGGCTTCCTCTGCAATGCCCATAGTAGGAGGATGATACGTGCCCAAGCATCCTCATGTCGGGTGATGAATTCAAATTGAGTATAAACAGACCTTGGGGACAGTAGAAGGACCCAACTCTGCAGCCACCTGTTTCCTGTCCTTCAAACTCTGCTCCTCCTCTCCCCTCAATGCCATTTAGGAACAGGTTTGGAACCATGTGGCCCTACTGGTTTAGAACCCAAACTGAGCTGGTTGTACCCCCACTTGTCTCTCTCTTACCCCCTTGCAAGTCCTAGGTCTCTCCCTCATCTCTTCCTTCTTCCCTGCTATGTCCTGTCTCTCTGATCTTCTCCCTTCCCCTCATTTCTTCTCTCCACAGACTTTTCTGGCTTCCAGCGGGGGACTGTACTGCCTGGGAGGAGGCTGTGCCAACACTGTAATTCCTGACTGCATGAGCCTGCCCCTGGCCCTGCATGGCAGCTTCCGCTCTGTCCCTCCCCCTCCTGCTCTTCATGGGTCTTGCTGAGGGCAGTGGATGTGGGTGGGTCCTGGAATCCAAGAGGCAGCCAGTCAAGGAAGGTGGTGGTGGTCATCGTGGTGGTAAAAACATGCCTGGCTTTTTTCTCAGTGCAGTTTTAAGAACTTAGCATAATAACCCCCCATGGAGAAGCCCATCCCACCCACTACTCCTCCCCGCAATTTTATAGGGAGAGAAACTAAGATACCGATAATTTTGCCTTGACACATATAGTAAGTCAGTAACCAAAGTAGGAATAGAATCCAGAACCCCTGACTCCTAGACTTATTGTTTTTTATCTACAAGTACATTTCATAGAGTAGGAGTATTGGGACACACGAAGCAGGGAAAGACATTTCCTCCCAGAGGTCATGGAAGTTTCAGTATTGACGCTGGCTGAGGGATGCGGGTTCACCTTAGAGGCAGGGAGGCAGTCCCCATCAAGTGGAGCAAGATCAGCCCTGCTCCAAGGGGGCGGCTCCAGAGGCCTCAGCTCAGGAGCCAAGGACAAGGCCTCCTTCCTTAGATGAATTTCTGGGGCTGCTGTCCCGGCAGGACCCTGATGAGAGCGCCCGCATATCCAGCGCCTTTTTCCGCCTGTTCCGAGTCATGAGGCTGATCAAGCTATTGAGCCGGGGTGAGGGTGTCCGAACGCTCCTCTGGACCTTCATCAAGTCTTTCCAGGTGAGTATCTCTGGGCTCCACAAAATTTACTCCTCAGTGCCCTCTGGGGGCCTATAGTTAGGACTGGGTAAGAGATCTCCATCACCTGGCTGCTGGGGAGGTGATAATTCATCAAAGTCAAATGAGAGGTATCAACTTTCTGTCCCCCAAACCTGGGGCCCTATTAACATCAGGAAGTGACAGACCCATAAGGTGAGAGGGAGGGAGAGGCCTTATGGCAATGTAGCATAGTAGGTGTGCTGGTCTTGGAGTACAAATTTCCTGGGTTCAAGCCCAGACTGATACATCTTAGCTGGGTAATGATGAGCACATCACCCGACCTCTCAGTGCTCCCGAACAGCTAAATTGACTATTCCAGAGGCATACCAGCCTTTATCATTGGAGCCAGTTTCCACATTGAGAGTTTAGAACACTGCTGAAACCAAGTGTGGAGCAAAAAGAAGGGCTAGGGAGAGCTTGTCCCCTGGGGGCCCCCACTCTGGGACACCATGCAGCTCTCCTAACCCTTCTGGCTTTGTCCTCTAGGCTTTGCCGTATGTGGCCCTACTGATTGTCATGCTCTTCTTTATCTACGCGGTTATTGGGATGCAGGTGAGGATGGGGTTCCGGTGGGAATACCTGGGTTTGGGGGCTCTCTTAGAGGGAGACTCCAACATGGTCATGGGAAGAGAAAGGGGAGGAGCAAACAGTATCCCAGCACAGGACAGCTAGACCAAGGGAGGGAGTGGAAGTAGACCGTGGAGACTGGAAAACCCAGGAGGGCATTGACACTGTGGGGTTTGTCTGCCTTGCCTCCTACGTACAAAAAAATGCTCAGGCTCTTGTCTCAAACATCATTCCTCACAGGCTATTTTGGGCATTGTTTTTTTTAACCAGATCTATAATTAAATGGTTATGGGGGAGGGGGGTTCATCCTAAAGAGGAAATACTTTCTAAACCAATGCAGATCCACACCTTCTCTGCAATTTATAGCCTTTAAAGAGTGGTCTTCACACTGAGAGGCAGTAGCTAGCTCCGGATCATATAGACATAATGTGTTTGAAGGAGGATTTAAATCTGGGCCTTCTTGGCTCTGAAGCTAGCTCTCTGTCTACTGCACCATACTGCCCAATGTTATGTAGCATAAGAATGGCCCTCTTTCTCATCTTTGCTCCTTCTCTTGCTACCTCCTCCTCTTCCTCCTCACCAGCTCCCACCATCTGAGATTGGTCCTCCCCAGACTGAACAAATGGGGAGCTCTGCTGAGCTTCACCCAACTTCAGTTCAACAATGACTCTGAAAGGAGGAGGGAGGAGCCATCCATCAATCCTTACAAGTTTACCTGACCCCAAGAGAGAACCAGAAGAAATCCTGAAAGATAGATAGAGTCTGGAGGCCCAAGCTGGAGAACATCCCTTTAGGGGTGTTTGGGCCTGGAAGGCCCAAAAAGTCTGAGTTTTCTTCCCTGAGCAAACCACATACACACACACACACACACACACACACACACACACACACACACACCAGCCCATACCCTAAAATGCTCCCAGTTTACATGAAATGCTGCCTCTGAGGTCTCTACTAGGAAAATCATCCTTTTAAAAAGGGCATTACCCCTCAAAATCATGTCTGCATAAAAGATAAAGATCTGACCTCAAAGTCAGGAAGACCCCTGGTTTCAAACCCCACATCTAAAACATACTGGTGGCAGGGTAAGGCTGGTCAAGTCACTTAACATCTTACTGCTCTGGGCAGCTCTTAAAGTCAATATACATTATTTCAATTCCCACTGCATATTTGCATTAGACTAGAACCAATTATCATATTTTTATAACTTCAAATAGTGCAAATTTGAATGCATGAAACCACATCAGGGCATTCATTCACACTAATTGAGACCTGGCTATCAACTTCAGAGGAGGTGCCTACCTGCCTTGCTATGAGTTTCCTCACCTGGGAGTCTCTTCCACCAATCACAGGTCCAGCCTCCATCTACCTTGTTCTTTAAAGCCTTGACCTATGACCTGATAAGAGGAAGATGTCCATTCCATTTAGAGTGATAAAAATAGTTTCTTTGGGGGGGTGGGGGGTTTGAGTTCTCATGGCCTGAAAGTGTAGAAAGTGAGAAAAATGGAGAAGTGGGGAGAAGGCAATAAGCGTAAGGAGCTCAGGTGGTGAAAATAGGAAATAAGGTTAATTGAGAGACCTTCACATCCTGAACCTGGGAACTGTAGCCCTCTTTGCCCTGCAGATGTTTGGGAAAATTGCCATGGTGGATGGGACCCAAATCAATAGGAATAATAACTTCCAGACGTTCCCACAAGCCGTGCTCCTGCTTTTCAGGTAGGAGTCGTGAGAATTTTAACTAGGATTTCTTTTACCAGAAACAGAAGAATAGGGTTTCAGGGGATATGGAGAGGTTGGAGGTGTTTGGGGGAGCAGAAGATGTTGGATGTATCACATAGTACTATACATTGGCGAAAAACTTTGAGACAGGGCATGGCTAGTGGTTATAAGAAGGTATTAAGTCTTCTGGGGGAGAAAAACATTCCCCAACTTGGGGGTGTTGGCATCCTGAAGCAAAGCAAAACCTCATTCCTTTGTCCTAGTTAGACTTTGGGGAGTCTTCCCCTTTTCCATTCCTGACTACTGCCTCAAGAGCTACCTGGATAATGAAAATGCTTCCTTTCTCCCTGGTCTGCTCCCATTTAGGCACATGAACTGTTCATCCACTATACCGCCATATTCCTTGTTGAGGCTAGCATCCAGTTCACCCAGTCTGGAACTCCCTGTGTGTTCCTAAGTTTACCCCCTTGGCAACTTTCATCCTAAAAGCTCAGCTCGGTTGGCTCTTAGGCATCTCCATATTTTAAAGTCATGGATCCTTGAAGCATTCCCATGAAGAATGAATATGTTAGGAGTCAAAGGGCAAAGGATAAGTAGAATAAAGGCAGTGATAAGTGCTGGTTATACAGTAATGTGAGGACAAAGTCAGCGATGGGATCCTGGCATCCTGGCATTTATTCCAGGTTTGAAAAAGCTAACAGAAGACTCTCTCCTCCTAGGTGTGCGACAGGAGAGGCATGGCAGGAAATCTTGCTGGCCTGCACCTATGGAAAGCTCTGTGACCCCAAGTCTGATGCCAGTGTCGGGGAGGAGTATACCTGTGGCACAGGCTTTGCCTATTTCTACTTCATCAGCTTCTACATGCTCTGTGCCTTCCTGGTAAGTCCTCCACTTAGGCCTCACGGAGGTCAGGGGCAGGGATAAAAATGAGAACCAAAGGTACAGATTGATCTTTTGGACTTTTCTTTCTTTTTAAACTTTTTTCTTCCTTTTTTGTTATTTTTAATTAAATTTTATTTTTTACATTAATAAGCATTTCTTTTTTCTTCCCCCACTTCCCTCCCCTCCAAAAAGAAAAGAAAAACAAAACTTGTAGCAAACATACATAGCCAAGCAAAACAAATTCCTCCACTGGGCATATCCACAAGTGGGAATCTCATTCTGCACCTTGAGTTTACCATCTCTCAGCCAGTAAGTGTCTAGCATGCTTCATCACTGGTCCTCTGGAGTCATGGATGGTCACCACCTCAAAGAGTTCCTAAGTCTCAATATTTCCATCTCAATCTATGTTTAATCCAAGTTCCTTTATAAATTCATTAGGAAAAGGAAGATTTACTCTAACTCATCTCCCCATGGGTAAATCTGAAACTTCTATTAGATATCTGTTATTTTTTCCTTTACATAAATCAAAATTTTCCCATTTCATATGTGTGTGTATTTGTGTAAAATATACAAAAATATTTCACACCCATAATCCCCTACCTCTGCAAGGAAAGGAAGGAGGTATATTTTCTCATGTCTTCTCTAAGTTTAGTTATTATAATTAAATAGCATTAATTGGAGGATTTGTTCCTTCCACTTACTTTGTTGGAGTCCATATATTGTAGTCTATATATTTGTCTTATGTATACGTATACATATATATATACATATATATATATATATATATATATATATATATAGTGTGTGTGTGTGTATACATATACACACACATCTATATGTGTGGAGAGAGAGAGAGTTTTCCTGGTTCTACCTATTTCATTCTATTTCAATTCATAAAAGTCTCCTCATGCTTGCCTAAATTCTTCATCACTCGTTCTGTTACCTTTACGTATGACATTTTGTTTTGCCATCCCCCAATTTATAGGCTCTACTTCATTATCACAAAAAGTGATGCCATAATTTTGGTGTACATGAGAGGACATCCTTTTCAGAAGGTTAGCCTGCAGAACATGTACACAATAATAACAATATTGTAAGGGTGATCAACTGTGAAAGACAGAGCTACCATGATCAATACAATAATCCAAGGCAACTCCAAAGGACCCGTAATGAAAAGTGCTATCCACCTCCAGAGAGAGAACTGATGAACTTTGAATGCAGATGGAAACCTATTTTTTGCTTTATTTTTCTTGGTTTTTTTTTTACACCATGACTAATGTAGACATATGTTTTGCATGTTTTCACATGAGTATCGTACTGTTTGCCTTCTCAGTGGGGAGAGGAGGTACTGGAGTGAGGGAAAGAACTTGGAACTCAAATTTTTAAAAAGTGAATGTTAAAAAAGCCAAATATAAGGATAACATAAATAAAGATTATCCTAGTGATACCTGTGCTTCATAAATGCCATCTACTCAGTTGCCTCTGTCAGGTTTTCATTCCCTAATTAGGAGTAAAAGGATCTAAAAGAAGCAGCTTGGCATAACAGAGAGTACTGGAATGGGAGGCAGGAAGGTCTGGATTCAAATCTCATCTCTGATACTAACACGTGACCATGGGTAGATCACTTAGCGACTCTAACCTTTAGTTTCCTCATCTATAAGATGGTCTTACTAATACCTGTAGTAAGTCAGGCATGGTAGCCCCTGTCCATGGTCCCTGTTATAGGGGAGTTTGGGAGTTCTGAAATGCTGTGAAACTAAACTGATTGGCACCAATATGGTGGGCAGCCTAAGGGTATTAGAAGTGGGGGGATCTAATCTATTTTGGAAACAGAGAGGGTCAAAATCCCCAGTTCAATCAACAGTGGGATCAGATCCATGAGTGGCCACTGCCCTTCCAGCCTAGGTGAGATAGGGAAGAAAGAGAGAAAGAAAGAGAGGAAGAAAGGAAGGAAGGAAGGAAAGGAGAGAAAGGAAGGGAGGAAGGAAGAGAGGGATTCTCATAGTATCTACTTCACAAGGTTTTCGTCAGGCTCAAATGAGAAAATTTGTGTAAAATTCTGTGTTATCAATTACTATTTTTACAGGAGAATTAATGCAACCTCAGGTTTGTGAAGGGACTTCTTACAAGGTCTTTAAATATCATTTCACTCACCCTAAAATCACTGTTTAGAAAAGTCACACCCCTCCCCACCAAGGGGACTTTAGATCCAGAGAACTTTAAGTCATCTGTCCAGTATCATGAGAGTTCATTGTGAGGAACAAGAGAAAAAACTCTTGTCCTCCTGGACCCCATGCCCAACTTCCTACCCACAGGGAAGACCTGAGAGAGCTAGCTCTTCACCACCTCAATCTTTTCCTCTTCACCAGTGACTCCTGTCCCATCTTCCCCTTTTGCCCATCAATTCTTTTTCTTTTTACTTAATTTGTACTTAGACCTTATATTTTATATCCTTTCCAAATATCTCTCCCCAGAGAGCTATCTCTTACAACAAAGACTAAAATTAGAAAGAAAAAGAAATCAAATCAGTCATCAGTCAGCTGAGTTTGACAGTTGATGCAAAGAGAGGAGGGGAAGGGAAGAGAATAAAGCATTTATATAATATCTTCTATGCACCAGGATCTATGCTAAACACTTTACAAATATTAGCTGCAATGTTTGCAGCTAATTTAACTGCAGTGTTCTACATCCATAGTCCCCCACCTCTACTGAGAAGTCTCCCCATCATTTCTAGCTATTCGTGCTTGGGAACTTTGTGGTTCTTCTCCTTGCAGATCATCAACCTCTTTGTGGCTGTCATCATGGACAACTTTGACTACCTCACCCGAGACTGGTCCATCCTGGGCCCACATCACCTGGATGAATTCAAGAAGATCTGGGCTGAGTATGACCCTGAAGCTAAGTAAGTACAGCCAGTGCAAGGGACCCTGGTTTCTGACTGTCCCCTAAAATCTCCATCCCTCACTACTAGATCTGTCACACCAATGGTCTATTTAGACTTATTCTCCTGTTAAATCTCCATTTATCCATGATAACCTTGATGTATACCTACCTCTAAAATGAGTTTTTTGCCTTAGAGAAAAAAAAAGGAGCAGAACCTAGTGAAGGAAATGTCTTGACCCCTAGATAGAGCAACTTCTGGCTCCCTCAGTTAAATCATACCCATCCCAGTGATAGATAGCATTGTACCCACTGAGTCCTCTAAGGAATGGCAGCTCAGCCTCTCTCCTGTCAAATCTGGACTTTAGAGGATGGTCTCTGAATCCAAGAGCAGGACATTTACACATTTCCTGGTCTTCTTCCCCATCTCCAGCTCACTGAGGGAAGAGGGGTTCCAGGTGGAATGGTAGACTCAAGAAGGTGTGCTCTTATCTTCTAGGGGTAGAATCAAGCATCTGGATGTTGTGACCCTGTTGAGACGAATCCAACCTCCTCTGGGCTTTGGGAAGTTCTGCCCTCACCGGGTAGCATGTAAGGTAACCAATGTAACTTGTGTTTTGCCAGGGAGGTCCTGTATTGGACACTGGGGAGTTGTGGAGATTCTCTGGGTGGGAGGCATGCGTTCTCATTTGGGTCAGGTATTTCCCAATCCTCTGGGTATCCATATGGAGACTTGTAAGATCTTTCTTTCAACTTTGCACTCTCCTTGTGTGGTCTCACAGTACACTGTAGTAGAAAGTGGACTGGACTGATAACAGGAGACCTAGGTTGTAGTCTGGGAAGAGAGAGAATATGGCCTAATGTGTAGAGTCCTGAGCCTGGAGTCAGGAGGTCCTGGGTGTTAGGTCCCACCTTAGACACTTCCTAGCTCTGTTAGCCTATCTCTTTCATCTCAGTTTCCTTCCCTGTATTGGATTAGAATGCCTCTAAATTCTACCCTGGCTCTTAATCTAAGATCCCATTAGTCTAAATCAGACACTAACTCTCTGTGTGACATTGAGAAAGTCACTTCAACTCTCCAGGCTTCAATGTCTTTGTCAGATGACAAAATTGGATCAAATAGTGGGAATGGAAACTTCTTGCTCTAACATTCTATCATTCTCTAGCAATTTTCCCTTAAACCCATCTTTCTAACAGTCCACAAAGTTTCTTGATTATCCTACACCACCCACACCTTGTCCCCATAATGCTGATGAAGATGGTGCTCACCATCCAAACTTGGTTCCCAATCCAATCAGTTCCTGCAGTCCTATAGGCTCTTCTTTCCCTTTCTCTTTGTAGAGATTAGTAAACATGAACATGCCCCTCAACAGTGATGGCACTGTCACCTTCAATGCTACTCTCTTCGCTCTGGTCCGAACAGCTCTCAAGATTAAGACAGAAGGTAAGAACTCCACCCCCTTTGTGGGGTTCCCTTTTTTCTTCTAGTAGAGGGATATTTTTAACCCATGCACTCCCTGATTTTTCAACCTTCTGACCAAAGAGGGGGCCATCCTTCACCCTTAGCAGCCCCTTGGTTTAGAAAGTAAATAGTGGAGAGTGGGAACAGGGGAAATTCCCAAAATCACGTGACCCTCTGCCCTACAGGACTCAGAGGAAATTAGGCCATCTCCAGACATAGTACAATAAATAATCCCTGAGGATCTGCTCCAATAAATACATAGACACATATGTATGTATGTGCATACATATATACATAAACACATACACACATATATAGAAATATACATATACATACACATATATACATACACACACACGCACATATATATATATATATATTTTTTTTTTTTACTGACTCTTAAGGATATTCTGGAAAGTGTCATTGTAACAAGTATTTTGGCTCAATTCAAGAGAAGGGAACAGAGAGGATGCATAGGAGAACAGCTAGAAGACTGATTGGAGACCAGTTGTCTCCTCAGCTGTCTGAAATACATGGATGAGTCAGTTCCCTTAGTTAGGGGATGCTCACTTGAGGACCTAGAGGGCCACATGTGGCCTTGAGATTGTGGGTTCTCCACCTCTGCCTTAGCTCCATATGCTCTTGACTAGTCCTGTCAAAAAAAGGATCAGTGAAACTCACCAATCAGCAGTCAATGAACCTTTATTATATGCCAACTATGTGCCAGTCACTGTGCTAAGTACACCAAGTCACCCTCCGCCTCTCTGCCTTAGAATCCAGCTTTCACCCTAGTTGTCCCTCTCTGTCCCCCTCTCAGGGGATATATATATATATATCCCCTGGGAAGATACTCCCTTCTTCTCAAACCCAAGCCCCCCCTAAAGGATTAGCAAAGGGTTATAGAGAAAGGATATATTGGTATTATAATTTACAGAGAAATGATAAAATTACCAACCACTCACAAAATTATATGAAGATTTTGTATAGAATAGTTAAATAACCCAGAATTTCCTAATTCTTTACAGGTTCTGTTCTGGTCCCTCTTTTCTCTTTTTACCCTTGCAGTTATCTCATCAACACCCATCAGTGCAACTATCACCTCTCTGAATATCATTCCCAGATTTAAATACAGTCGAAATTAGGCCTACAGATCTAAATTCAGTCTTTGCCCTAGTCTGCACCCATTTGGATGTCCCATCTCAACATGTACAAAACAACTCATTTTCTTCCCATTCCTCATCATCTATTAAACCCACCCTCCTGCAAACTTCCCTATTTCCATTGAAGCCACTACCATTCTTTCAGACACCCCACGGTTTGGAAGACTGCTATTCTCTTGGACTCCCCTACTCTCTTCACCTCCATATTGGCAGTAAATAGAGCACCAGGCCTGGAGTCAGGAAGATTCATCTTCCTGAGTTCAAATCTGACCTTAGACACTTCATAGCTATCTGACTCTGTGCAAGTCACTTCACCCTGTTTGTCTCAGTTTTGTCATCTGTAAAATGAGCTGGACAAGGAAATAGCAAACCAGGCTAGTACCTTTGCCAAGAAAACCACAAATGGGGTCATGAAGAATCAGACATGACTGAAACAACTGGACAACAACATGAGTTGCCAGGTGTTGTCAATTCTATCCCGACATTTCTCACCTCCATTCCTTTTTCTCCACTTGCGTGACTACCTGCAGAGTTCAGGCCCCCATTGCCTCTTCCCTGCTCTATTGTAACAGCCTCCTACCCTTCCATCTCTCTCCTTTTCCATCCATCTTCCCCAAAGTACTAAGATCATGCTCCTAAAGCACAAATCTAACCATGATATCTCTCTCTTTGAAAAGCTTCATTGGTTTCCTAATTCCTTCAGGGTAAAATGCAAACCACAACTTGGCATTTTAAAACCTTCCAACTTGACTTTCCAGTGTTATTTTACATTATTTCCGCCCACTTGCTGTGGGTTCCAGTCAATCTGGTTGTCTTCCTGATTCCTGTCATTCCCTCCATTTGCCTCTCAGTCTCTGCACAGTCTATCCCCAGTGTTTAGAATGACCTTCGTCATAGAATCCCTGACTTCCTTAAGGTTTAATGCATGTGCCACCTCCCATGAGAAACCTTTCCTGATTCCCTGATTATTAGTACTCCCTCCCTTCTCAAATAATTACATCTGTTATGTATAATACATGCTATATATATAAAATACACATTCACACATGCATATATATATATAAATATATACATATATTTATCAGTCTCTGTGAAAAGTTCTTAACCTGGAACCTATGTTCTTTTGCTCTCTTAATATTTTGATAACCATATCTCAATACATTTGGTTTCCTTTGTAATACTATGTGTCTTATTTTATGCATTTAAAAATATCGTTCTGAGAAGGGACCCATAGGTTTCAACAGACTGCCAAAGAGGTCCATGACGCATACAAAAACAGCTCAGTCCCTTTGGCCCCAATTCCATAAACCCCATGAAAGGTCAGTTAGTCTCTGTAACACTCTGACATGGTCCTTCCTTAGAAGCTCTTCAGCACACAATCTACCCGGTACCCCTGAGCACCTGTGACTGTTTATACTACATAAGAGCCATCACCAATTCTCCCTAACATTAATCAAGGGGGAAAAAAAGGATTTATTTCCTGGGGGATGGGATGTATATTATAGAAAAATATTGCAAGGGACAAATGTGAGGGGAATAAAAGATAGACAAGAAGGTCAATGTTGGAGAACCTTGAAATGCGGGAGCGTTCTATACCTAGGGCCCAGACAGTCAAGGCAACGAGAGAACAAAATCAAAGCAAGGTTAGCTTTGGGCCCCAATCACCAGGGTCAGAGACAGTGAGCCAAGAAATGGGCTTCAGACCCATTAGAAGGGCAACAATGTCCTCCCCAGAGTGACTGGCTGGCTCACGAGTTTCTAGAGAGGACTGGGAGGTCATTTTTGTCTCAAGGGATTGGTGTGGTGTGAATGGTGTCAGAAGAAGCCATGCCTGCCTCTCACTGCCACCAGGTAACTTTGAACAGGCCAATGAGGAGCTCAGAGCCATCATCAAGAAGATTTGGAAGAGAACAAGTATGAAGCTCCTGGACCAAGTCATTCCCCCCATTGGAGGTAGGTATGGCTTTAGGGAGCCAAAGGCCGGGGCTTATTTTTAACTTTTATTCTTAACAAATGCAGAATAAAATGCTTATTTCCATATTATATATATTATATATTGTAATGTTGACATATGTCATAAATAGTGACATATATATAAATGTATGCATATGTATAGCTTGCTTGCTTTGCTTTTAAGTATAATAAATTCAACCTCTAGTTTTCAAAACTGTCCTGCTCCTCTATGCATTTTTCTAATTTTCCTTGCATTCATTTCTCTAAATTTTTTAAAAAACATACCTCAATTACTCTTTACTGTCTTTTTTTTTGCTACACTATCTCTATTATAAGAGAATGGTGACTTAAAATATATTTCCTTTAAGGGATCAATGAGTAATTCAGTAGTAGTAAAATACAGAAAAGATACTCCCTTCACTCCTCCATACTTTCCCCCATTGAAAGTCCTTATAACAAATATGCATTGTTTCCCCCGAAAAATTCACATATTGACTAAGTCCAAAAATGCATGCTTCATTCTGCATCTTGATTCCATCACTTCTCTATCAAGGATGTTTCCTCAATGGCCCTTGGGAATCATAGTTGTGACCAAGGTTATTAAAGAAGAGGAAGGAATGGAATTTCCAAGAGAGCCAGTCCTTTGTCATAGAAGAATGCCTTGCTATCAGATGTTTAGAATGCCTTTGCATTCATGGAGGTCTGTCAGAGCTGGCAATGAGCCTCAGGACAGAGTATTTCCATTGGCCCAAATAACCAAAGGAAATGAAGTTTTATAATGTCTAATCCCACTTCTTTCTTGACCCCTTCTACCCCATCAGCCCCACATTGGGCCCTGGAAGCCCACTGTAATTGGGACTCATGACTCTGTTGGTTAACTCTCTAGATGATGAGGTGACAGTAGGAAAATTCTATGCCACCTTCCTCATCCAAGAGCACTTCCGGAAGTTTATGAAGCGGCAGGAGGAATACTATGGCTATCGACCCAAAAAAGACACTGTGCAGATCCAGGTGAGTAGCACAACAAGCCCAGAGATGTCCACACTTACACATCACCACCATTCTTCCCAGAAGGCATCATCTCCCACTAAAGTCTAGAATAGAGATGGCACCTTTCCCATATTGTAGGTTCATAGTGTTAAAGCTGGACAACCTTAGAAGTCATCCATTCCAACTCCCTCCTTGCAAAGAGTAACTTGACTAAGGTCATACAGGTTCTTGCACTATCAATGATAAAGGGAGGAAACTAGGAGAGGTGCATATGTCATTTCTGAATGGCCAAAGGAGATGGGTCAGTTTAAGTCAGGGTAAAAGGCAATAGTTAAAAATTGCAGCTTAACAGATTTGCATTAGACCATAGCTAACTTATCAAAAGTCAGGTCTAGGCAGCCCAGGAGGGATATGGTGTATCCCCTAGGGTGATTAGCATGAGGATCTTCATAGATAAGATGAACTAGATGACCTCCCTGGGAGCTCCAGGATTGCCTGCTCAGGGACCTTGATGAACCAAAAGGAAAATGAGTGATGTAATAGCAAAATGAAAAAGTGACAATGGTGGAACTTTAGGGAGACTGGCTCCCAACACTGGAAACCCTGGTCAGAGGGAGGGAGCACCACTGGGGCTAGGAGCCCTCCTCTCTTCTTGGTTGCATTAATCATTGCATTTCTTTGCCTGCATAAGGCTGGGCTTCGGAGCATTGAAGAGGAAGCAGCTCCTGAGATCCACCGAGCCATCTCTGGAGATCTGACAGCTGAGGAAGAGCTGGAGAGAGCCATGGTAGAGGCAGCCATGGAGGAGGGGATCTACCGGGTGAGTGAGAGCAGGACAAACTGAATGACTGGAGAGTGGAGGAGTCGTAGCATCCCATGGAAATAAAGAGGGGGATGGGGTCAGATCTGGTCATGTCAGATAAGTCTGGCCTGACAGCTGACTGTCCCCTCATCTAACCATCCTCCCCTTTTGTAGCTACCTGACTCCCAGTCTTCACTTCTAACCAAGCAACGCTCTTTCTGATCCCACACACAACAAGCCTCCAAGCCTCATCTTCTTTTCTGTCCAGTGGTGTCCCTCCCCTTCATCCAAATTCTGACCAGTCTCACCTGCCTCCATTCCCTACAGCATCAACTCCAGCCCTTATAGTCATCACTCTGTTCACCTGTTATGTACTTGCCTTCATGTCTCTTTATTTTGTGATCATTAATTATCATCCACTATTAATGTAATAATTCGCATTTCAAGCTGTATCTCCTCTTTCCTCTGTATCATTTCCAGCTCCCAGCATGGAATTTTACCCTGCCATCCAGGGGAAGAAACAGCTCTTTAAGGGGACCTTTAGGGTCAGTGGTTGTGGCAAGTCTCTGGAATACTTTACAGCCTATTAGATAGCAGAAGGTGGTCACTCATTTCCCAAGGGCCCTCTGCCTACATCACCTTCTCTCTTCTAGCCTTGTCTGCCTCAGGGTCACTCCCAGCCTATGTGTCCTGGACATGGTTCTCAGCCTTCTTTCTCTTTTCCCTTGGTTCCAGAGGACAGGAGGCCTTTTTGGCCAGGTGGACACCTTCCTAGAGAGGACTGACTCGTTGCCCCCCAATGTTGCCAGCCAGAGGCCCCTGCAATTCACAGAGATGGAGATGGAGGATATGGACTCCCCTGTCTTCTTAGATGATTTCCCCCCAGAACCACCTGCCAACCCCCTGGCCAGGACTCATGCCAACACAAATGCCAGCAATGCCAATACCAACAATGCCAACAGCTGTGTGTTCTCCAGGTGGTGACTGGAAACTGTCAGGCCTAGGTTTGGGCATGGTAGTCTGGGGGAGGGGAGGACAGCAGAAACAAGTGTCATCTTGATTTGGGAGGGGAAGGGAAGGAACATTTCACTTCATTTCTCCCTTGAAGGAGGGAAGCAAAGTAGTTCTATGGAAAAGGAAATTTAAAGTCAGATGATCTGGGTTCCATTTCTGGCTCTGTCATTTACTACCACCAAAACCTTGGAAAAGTCACCGAAGCCTGTTAGGCCTCAGTATCCTCCTCTGTAAAATGAAGACATTAGGCCAAGTGTCTTCTGATGACTCGTGCTGCAGGGTCGCTCAGGTGGCCTGCAGAAACCCGTTAGACCAGAAGAGGGCATCCCCACGTCAGAAGTGATGCTGCAGTTTAAACCTGAATGGTTTGCTCATTCCACGGACTTGCAGACAGATGGTAGTATCTCTGGGGGGCAGGGAAGTGAATCGATGAGTTTATTGAGCAATTTATTGAAAATATTATTAGTTAAAAAGTAGAATCCTGCAATAATCCAGACTCAAGGGAGGGGAGGGAAAGGAGGTTTATATCCAGGTCACTAAATACTTCAGAAATCTCCGAGGAAGGAGGGAAACAACCATTTATTTAGTGCCTACGGTATGTGCCAGGCATTGTGTTAAGTGCCTTACGAATATTATATCACGGAAGGTACATTCTATTATTACCCCCATTTTATACTGGAAAAACTGGAGCGAACAGAGTGAAGTGACTTGCCCAAGGTCGTTCAGCTAGTAAGTGTCTGAGGCCAGATTTGAACTCAGGTCTTCCTGACTCCAGGCCTGGTGCTCTATCCATTGTACTGCCCAGCTACCTCTGTGAGATTTGGGATATACAATAGTACAGTGGAAGCATGCTAGATTTGGGGACAAAGGGCCTAAGTTAAAATCCCAATTTTGTATGACCTTGGACAACTCAACCTCTGTTTGCCTCAGTTTCCTCAAATGCAAAAAAGGTTGGGACTAGATTAAAGGTGTCAAAAAACTCACCAAAGCATGTTCCTAGTGCAGCTTAAACCAGATTAAAATGCAGTTGGGAAATATTTAACAAACTAAATAAAATACAATAAAATATATTGTTAATATGTGGTTTTCTAAGTCAACTAACCCACCACTGGGATAATAGAGGAAAGTACAGAGCATTTGGGGATGAGCTCAGTGCATCAGTCACCTCCCATATTCAGGAATCTCTCTCCTAGTTCCATAGAGGGAGACCAATTCAATCTAAAAGTATTTACTGAGTACCTACTATGTACTTGGTAGGAGGAAAAAATGTGGCATTCCAGGAGGGGGGAAATAAAGGGAGCAAAGGAGGAGACAGGGGTGAACATGGAGGTAGTGGGTGACAGGAAGAAAGCTGACCAATCTATAGGAGAGGGTAGATGCTCTTGGGTGTTGAGACAGGTTGCTCTTTGGCCACAGTGTAGGCATTGTAGTCTCACACTGAAGCCAGATCCATGGGACACTTCAAGAGCCATCAGAAAAATTGATGGTGGAAATGGTCACAATGAGGAGTAGGGAGACTGATGGTCTATTTCCTGCTTCTGTTTCAGTATGCATCATGAAAATGAACTTCCAACATCACCTTCTCCAAAGAGGGATGGCCTGTGCTACCCTCACTCTGCCCCAGGTCAGTCCCTTTTGTCTTTGACCCAATGAGAAGCCCAACCTTGTCTGGGATCAACCCCATTCCCAACTTCCCCCATCCCTTCTGCTCCCTTAAGTGGGTACTCTCCTCTGAGGAAGTACATGTACCCGCTCCAAACCTGCCCCTTCTTGCCTGGTTGGGGGTGAGGGGTAGGATCTCATATTTCTTATGTTAGGCAAGATGAGGGGGGTTGCCTTGGAGCTTGTTGCCACAGAAACTGTGTGGGTATGGAAGGTACATCCTCAGCCAGTCCATGTGGGCAGAGTGGGAGGCTGCCTGCTAAATAGTGTGAAGAGAGGCAAGTTTTATAAAGAAACACTTGTGAAAAATATTTTTCCTATCTTCCCTTATGAAAAAAAAAACCCAGCTTTAGAGAAAATATATGTGGTTAAGCTACCTGTCTCCAGAAAGCTCTGATTAGAAATTCAACTCCTTAACCCAATCATGGAGGTCCTTAACTGGAATTAGTTTATAAGATTAGCTAGCTCTCACCTAGCAAGGTTCAGAGAGGGATGCACAAGCAAGTGACCCAAATGCATGTGAGGGGAGGGCATCGTGGGGCTGCTCTGAATGAGAGATCACAACATGGGGCTGGAGAACAGCATAAAGATTCTGTGAGTCAAGGTGACCCAAGGAAATGCTGAGGCAGGAGAGGGGGAGAGGGTAAGGCCTTCTCCCAAGAAGAGATGTCTTGAAGAACAGGCTACTTTGGACTGGCCCACATCCCTGATGTCTCCCCTCCCTAAACTTGTAAAGGTGGAGACCACAGAAACTGGAGATGCCTGATGCTAATGAGGCCTGAGCATGTCCTTTTCAGTGAGATATCTTTGACTGCTCTTGCCTTCCTGCAGGCCTGGCAAAGGTTGCCAGTGTGCCAAGGGCCCTATCAGGTCCCAGTGGGCTATTAACTTGACAATAGTCAGTCAGTGCTCAAGCCAACCCCCCTTATCCCCAGCAGAACATCAAGGTGCTGTTTATCCAGAGAAACAGAAGGTCAGAATGACAAGGAAACAGGCAGCCAGCCTGGTGGCATCCTCAGGGGTCCAAGCTTCCACCTCCCCTGACCAGGTAATAAAGGGGAAAGTCACATATAGACACATGATCTCCTTCCTGAAACTGAGTCAGAGGACAATATAAGTGTTGGTTGAGAGGGAATGGGGACAGAGGGGAAAGGGAGATACTGGCATAGCAGACATCAGTCTTTATCAGGAATGGACCAGAAATCCTGAGTCTTTTTCCTGAGGTGGATGACTAAGAGTCCCTCCAGTGAGCTAGTCCCCAAAGAAGTCTAATGCTCCTTCTGAGACCTATTTCCCTGTCCATTTGGGATCAGCTTCACAGGAAGAAAAATAGCATTTCCAGGGAGAGGGAGAGCCCCGTTCCAGAGTCCCAGCACACAACGATCACTGGTGGCAGGAAGCGGATGGACCCAGAAGCTCCTGCATCTTCTACACCAGCTACTGCCCGACTGATCCGGAAGGTGAGTCTTTGACTGGTGACATGTCCAGAATTAAGGGCATGAGGAGGGAAGAAGATTACAGCTGGGGGAGAGGTAGAAGCCATGAGAAGGGAAGACAGTGTGACCTACCTGGTGGCTAGAGGGCCTCAGAATTAGGAAGATCTGGATCTAAATCCAGTCTTTGACACTAGTTGAGTGGCCAAGTCATTTAACCTTTAGGGCTCCCAGACAATTCTCCAAAACCATAAATTGCAGAACAAATGCAGACCCTCATTGGTAGAGGAAGTTGACTACACTATTTCAACAGCACATCTAAATCCATATGCTAGATAGAGCACTAGCTCTCAAGCCAGCATGTGGGTTCAAATCAAGCCTCTGAGGTTTAATAATCACAATAACAGACCTAGAAGTTTACAAAGTACTTTACAAATATTTCCTCATCTGATCTCCACAACAACCCTGGGAAGTAGGTACTATTAATATCCTCATTCTGCAGGTAAGGAAACAGGCAGACTGAAGGGAAAGGACTTGCCCAGAGTCTGACGCCAGATTTTTAACGCAGATCTTTATAATTTCAAGTCCTGTTCTCTTCATTGTGCTGCCTAGCTACTTCTATGATTTTGAGCAAGTCATTTAACCTCTGTGCTCCTCAGCTTCCTTATTTGTAAAATGAGGGATCGGACTAGGATGTCTCTCAGTTCTATATTATCTCCTCTGCACACACACCCCCAATCTGTCTGCCTCAGTTCCTCACCTATGAAATGAGTATGACAATAGGAACACCTACCTCCCAGGGTTTTTGTGAGCATCAAACGAGATAATATTTGTAATATGCTTTGCAAACCTTAAAGCTTGGTGGTGGCTGCCATCATCACCATCATCATTATCAATCATCATCATGTCTCAGGAGATTGATTTAAACCTATATGCTCTGATTGAAGAACCAATGCCCATGATAGCATAGGAGTTTAGACCTGCCATTGAATTGAGGAGGGGATGGATCCTTAAGGGTTGGGACAGGTGAACCAGTGTAGCCCCAGTGTCATATGGATAAAGAGTGCCTACTCTGAGAAAGCCAGATCCCACCAAGGCACAAGAAGTTATCCATGCCCTTGCTTTCTCTTGTCTCTGGACAGGCTCTGGTTCAGGGTGGCCTGGACACCCTGGCTGGTGACACTGGCTTCGTGGTGGCAACCGGACAGGCATTAGCTGATGCCTGCCAGATGGAACCAGAGGAAGTAGAGGAGGTGGCAAACAAGCTACTGAAAGAAGACAGGAACAGTACCCCTCCATCCCTGGAGCCTCAAGCCATAGGGCCTAGCCCAGGCAGCTACAATGGGCCTTGGGGCTCCCAAGAGGCCCTCATCTCCACTCCACTGTGAATCTCCTCACTGAATTAGCCCCTTTAGAATGGCCATAACAGAATGGCCCTGGTGTGGCAGAGGGTTAAACCTGGGAACAGAGCATCTTCCCAGCAGGATAGCTATCTAATTAACTGATTGACAGGTGGTCACAATACATTGTGAAAAATAAGAAGGATGCAGCTCCTGACTGGCTCCTTTCCCCCTGAGGAGTCTGATTGAAGGGAGCCTCTCCAGATCATTCACAGAGGCCAGGGAAGACTCATGTCTGTATGTGACTGGCACAGCATTATTTCTGGCAGGGCATTAAAGACCCCCAAGTGTGACACCAGCACTCAGCATCTGCCTGTCTCCTTTCTTGGACCCAAGCCCTTTCACTCCTTGACCTGGAACAACCCTGAGATCCCCACCTCCCTCTCAGACCCAGAAACCCATTGATTTGACATCAGGAGAATCTATCTCCATCTGGAGGCAGAGGTAGTCTGATTCTAATAGAAATCCAAGGCAATATCACCATATTATGGTACTTCAGCTCGTTTCAATGCCTAAGGATATTGTCCCTCTTGTAAGATCCCTGAAAATAAAATCCTAGAAATGGGACTAGTGCAGAAAAGAGAAATTTGAACTAGGAGAAGTACAGGGGAGGGGGACAGACAAATCTTCCCTGATTATAGAAACAGAAATGGAGATGAGGGGGAGACAGACTGTAGGGTGGGATTAGGCCCAGCTCCCCAGCAGGACTGTCTGACACAGCAAGCTTAAAGGGTCTTTCAGGGAGCTTCCATCTGTCACCTGAGTAGCCCAACTAAGAACAGTGTCTGTCTCAGATACCCTGGCATCTCTGGGTCAGCCGCTCTGCCAACTGCAGGAACCCTGACTCCTAGAGTCTGAAATCCATTTAAGGGTTTAGCCAGAGAAAGGGAAGGGAGGGGGTGTGTGTATGTATATGTGTGTGTGTGTGTGAGTGTGAATGTGAGTGTGTGTGTGTGTGTGTGTACATGAGCTGAGGGTGGGGGGGTGGGGTATCAACATTCTCCCCTGAGCCAAGCCCAAGTTTTTGGCAGCTGGTAAAGCTAATCAAGGAGCTAGCCTGGCAATATGCGCTGTGAGTCTTGCATGCAAAGTGCCCGAGCTGTTGACTCCAGTTCAAAGGTGTCCTTGCAAAATGATTTACATATTGTCCTCCAAGTAAGAAGGGTCCCTAAATTTGCCCAGAAAGAGGAATGCCATGACTAGGAGCAGAGAAATAGCTGGGCCCTCCCCCCATCCCATTTCTGCTGCCTTCCATATTTACGATAAGAATGCTGTACCCATGTGGGCTGTCTGTCTCCTGATCTGCCTCACTGACTCACCAATGCTCCTTGTACTACAATCATGCATGTACCTGGGAGGCCGCGGTATATTTTAGGAGATACGGCTTCATGATACTTTCTATCTCTTTGATCTTAGACAAAGCCAGTTCTCTTTGGGTCTCATTTTTCTCACCTAAATGAATGGATTGGAAAAGAAAAGTAGCTTTAAATCTTATAATCCTAAATTCTGGCTCTATTACTCACTGGCCAAATGACCTTTGCTGACAGATTCAATTTTCTCATGGCCTGAAGAGGAAGAAATCTCGGAGTCCCAAAGTCCTGGATTCAAGTCCTGCCTCTGACACACTAAGTGACCTCTACTAAGTCACTTAACTTTAACAGTACTAAATGCAGAACAATTGGGTGGTTGCTTTATTGCCCTGTGCTGATGAGATTACAGGTCAGCTATAAGCTTTCTTGCTTAAAAAAAAAAAAGGACATTGTATACATTATCTCATTTGAACCTAGTAGCAACAAACTGGTAAGCTAGGAGCTATAAATCAAGACACATTTACTACATGCACCAGACACCATGTGAGTAGATGACACGAATAAAAAGACAAAAAATGAAACAGTCCCTGTGCTCAATAGTAAAAATGAAGCTCTACTCACTTAACCTTTATTAATTAGAATTCTTCTTGAGTGAATCAATCAGAACCTAGTGTGAACAGGGCCTGGACAGCTCCCTGAATCAATCAAAGCCATTATTGTGTGAGAGAGTTGGTTACTCTCTAAGGAATTTGCATAAAATGGAGCAGTTATCTCTGATGCAGATAGACATTTTGAAGGGAAGGAGAGGTCATACGGAGCTGACTCAAGAATCAGTAGCCCCAGGATAACCAGCAAAAGGAGAAAAAGAACTTTTAGGACTGAGTTTTGGCAAAGAAAAGAGATATAACTGAAGTCATTTCTACAGATATTTCAGAGAAGATCTAAGCTAAGGCCACCAATATAGCCACCTAGGGAAAAGATTAGCTCTTTCCCCAACTTTCCCTCTAGATAGCTGTCTATCTATCCATGGATACTAACGTAGTCTGCAATTCTATCACTCATAATTTCAAGTAAGCTGAATTTTGCTTCAACTACTATGAGCCCCAGGGTTACCTAGAGATAGATATTAATGTAAATTTAGGCAGAAAATACAAGCTCTGCCTAAAGGTTAGGAATTTTTCTAACTGAAGGTTCAGAATAATTGTGGTTTAACTCATGAATTTCCATCTAAAGTAATCTCCTTAAAGCCAAAGAAGAAGGCAAGCCTGTGGACATTAGTGACCCATTCTATTGCTCCCTAAACTTAAAATGAAATCGTTATTTTAACGGGATGGGGGAAGGGGAGGTTTACATGAGTATAGAAAATGGATATGTTCAGAATAAACATAAGGTAGCTAGGGAGAAAAGGCATGAGCAATTAGAAGTATCAAGAAAGAATCTATCTAGAGGGTGATGCTTGAACTGTATCTTAAAGGGAGTGAAGGATTCTCTGAAGCCCAGATAAAAAGGGAATGCATTCTAGTGGTGTGGGAGGACAGCACCTACAAAGGCACTGAGAAGGGGGTGTATCATATGTGAGGCACTGAAACAAGGTCAATTGGCTGAACTATAGAGTTGGGGAAGGTAATGGTTCTGAAAAGATAGATTGGGACCAATGTTTTAAAAGTCAAATGGAGGAATATATATGTGTATGTGTGTGTATATGCATACATATATATACAAACACACATACACACACATTTTATCCTAGAGACAATTAGGAGTCACTGGAGTTTATTCATCTGATGTTATCCCTTTTTTGCCAATGAGAAAACTGAAATTTGGAGAGTTGCCTCTGATCCCTCTTCTTGTGTCAGGTGACAGATTTGTACCCAGCTCTCCCTGATGCCAAGTCCGAAACTCAATCACCTGTAGTCATGCTCATGCCTCCTCTCTACATATATGTACTAAGCATTTATTATCTCCAAGGCCTTGTGCTAGGTCCTTCGGGAGATTCGGGAGGAATTATAGGACATTGACTTGTACATGTCGTTGTTCAATCATTTCCAACTCTTTACAACCCCATTTGGGGTTGATACTGAAATGCTTTGTCTTTCTTTCTCCAGCTCATTTTACATAGAGGGAAAATGAGACAAGATGAAGTGATTTGCTCAAGGTACACAGCTAGGAAGTGTCTGAAGCCGTATTTGAACTCATGGTCACAAGTCTTCCCAACCTCAGACCCAGCACTCTATCGCTGCACCACCTAGCTGCTCTGACTTGTACATGAAAGAAAGAATGAGTCCCTGCTCTCGGTTCACTTAAAATCAAGTTAGGGAGGCTAGATATAAAGAAAAAAATCAATTTGAAAAATCAAGATAGAGAGCAGTATGATAATCCAGAGCCACCCTGTGTTGGCTTACATAGGTAGGATTTCAGGGAAGGGAGAAATCAGTGAGAGAGCTCAGGCCCACACTAGGTAAGGGACATTCCCAGTGTCATTGATCACTACCATATTGCTAATCCTGAAGGCAAAAAAATAAACTAGGTGACAATTAAAGGTGATACAGAAGTACAAGTTTTTATAACATAAGATCCTTAAGGACAGAGACTCCTGGATCTCTCTGATTCTTTAAAATGAGGAGGTTGGTCGATGCATTCCAGGATCCTTTCTATCTCTCAGTCCTATGGACATTGAGAGACTAGAGTCTTCCCAGAGAAGGGTAACCATAATGGTCATCATTTCCAAAACAAGGACAGGTTGAAAGAATTGGGGTTGTTTAGCCTGGAAATGAAAAGACTAGAGGGCTGGGATACTCTAAGTGCTTGAAAGGTCATAATGTGTAAGAGAGATCAGACTTTTGTTCTACTTGTCCCAAAATGGGTGGATGGAAGTTACAGAGGCAGGGATTTCTATTCAATTTAAGGAAATGTCTTAACAATTAGAGCTCCCCACAAAGAATGGTTGTGAATTCCCGTTACTTGAGCAAATATTATTAACTGAGATTTCTGTTCAGGTGTTAGTTAGGACAGATGATAATGGATACAGTTGCTAAAATTTAGGTAATATTTCAGGGTGGGCAAAGTGCCATCTGCTCTCATTTTCTTTGGACCTTCATAACAGCCGGGTGAAGTAGGTGCCCTTACTGTCTCCATTTCTCAGGATGAGGATGAGAGAGGTTAAGGGACTTTCCCAGGGTCATACAGCTTCAAATTCGAGTCTTCCTGTCTCCAGATCAGACATTATATTGCTGACTACTGAGATCCCTTTTAATTCTGAAATCTTACAGTTCTGTCCTCTGATTTCATGCAATTCTACCCAAGTCTCAGATTTGAAATCTTCCTTACTATTCAAGCCTTTCCATTCCTGCCCACCATTCCTCCATCCCCAACAAAATGAAACAATTAGGTGGAGTTTAAGCATTGCCTTACCATTAAGAATTCTTTTAAGAGAGGCAGCCTGGAATAGTAGATAGAGAGCTGGTTTTGGAGTCAAGAGACCTGGGTTCAAATCCCACCTTGGACCCGAAGACTATCAATGGAAGAGCAGTTGTTAAACTACATTGATGGAAAGAGTTTCTCTACCAAGTGATCCCTGTGGTTGGTGTTACAGTAGATAGGAAGCGGAGCCTGGAGGAAGACCTGAGTTGCAATCCAGCCTCTGACACCCTCTAGCTGTGTGACCCTAGGAAAGTCACTTAACCTCTGTTTGCCTCAGTTTCTTCATCTGTAAAATGGAAATAATAACCCTACCTCTCAGGATTGTCCTAAGGACCAAATGAGACAGTAATTACTAAGTGCCTGGCTTAGAAGCTTTAGCTGTCATTGTTACTATTGTGAGTTCCTGAGCAAGAAATGATTCCCCATCCGTCTATCCATCCATCTGAATTTCAGATAGGGAGCAGGTGGGTGCTTAATCTCACAGTTTTCTCCTTCCTGAACCTTCCCCGCCTCCCACCAGCCATCTTCAATCCTTTGCCCTGCGTCCTCTTTATTTTAAAAGTGTTAAATGCTCATTAGTCTCCTTGCCAGCAGTTTGCTAGGCAGGGTCTGGCCGGAATGAATATCTATTAAAATACTGGGAAATGATGCATCCCCTGAGACCGAAAATCAATAGCCCCCAGTCTGGGAGCTGCATTGGGGTTAGGCTGGGTGTTTATTTGTTAACTTAATCAAAGGGAATTGGCTTGTGTTGGGCAACATCTGGACTCCAGCAGCCTGGGAGTGAGAGTCCCTAGGGGTTATGGGGGAAGGGGCTGGGATTTCACAGGAAGACAATCTGTTGGTTCTTTTGTGGGGCTGAGGGGCGCTCAGCCAGAGAGAAGCTTCTAATTCATTCTGTTCTTTTTCCTTCTTTTCTCTTTCCCCTCTCTATCCTTCTTTCTGCCTTTTTTATTCATTTTTTAAATATTTGTTAAATATTTAGTAGGAGCAGCGTCAGTCTTTTTCCCTTCTATCTTCAGTACATCTCCTCTCCACTGACATCCCGGTGCAGGTCCTGTGTATCCCACAATGGACTATGGCAACAACTTTCTGGTTGCTCTTCCATCCTCAGCTTCGGCTGCCGAGGTGACTTCTCCAAAGCTGTGTGGTGATGATGGATCACACACACACACACACACACACACACACACACATTCTGTCTCACTCTCTCTCTCTCTCTCTCTCTCTCTCTCTCTCTCTCTCTCTCTCTCTCCCTCCCTCCCTCCCCCTCCCCCCATCAATACACTCCCTATTACCTCTAGGATCAATGATAACATCCAATAACATCCTCTATTTTATTTACAAAGCCCTTCACAACCTGCGCTCTTCCTACCTTTCCAGTCTTACACTTTTTTTTTTTTAACCATGAGGAGATATTGGCCTCCTCATTGTTCCTCACACAAAGAGCTCATCTCCCAGCCCCTGCCTTTTCACTGGTTGAGCTCATGCCTGGAAGGCTCTCCCTATTCACCTCCATCTCCTGGCTTTCTCAGAGACTCAACTGAAATTCTGTCTTCTTCAAGCCTTTCCTAATCCCTCCCCATCCCCATCTCTGGACTGCTAATACCTGAGCTTACCTTCCACTTACCCTGTATGTATCTTGTACGGACAATTTTTTACATGTTGTCTCACCAAATAGAATGAGTTCCTTGAGGGAGGGAACATTGTTTTTGCCCTTCTTTGCATCCTAAGTAATTAGTACAGAGACTGGTTCCCAAGTGTTTAACAAATGCTTATGTAATTGACTGACTGTTGTACACTGTGCTAGGTACTGGAAGAGATCCACTAAGACATGGCCTTACCTCAGAGAGTCTGAAATGTGTCAGGAGAAATAAGACATGCACATCAATCAATATAAAACTAAAATACAAGTTTATTAGAAGAGTATAGACCAACAAGAAATCAGGTGAGGGAAAGAAAGCCCACTTCCTGCTCTAGGGATCAAGGAAAACTGATGAGAATGAAAGTGAATAAATAAATAGAAAAACGCCAAACTTTGGAGTCAAAAGATCTGAGACCAACCTCAAGTTGTATGAGCATGAACTCGACCTTGGCAGTTTAAACTTCTCTGATGATTAGTTTCCCCATCTGTAAAACGATAGTAATTCTTCCCCACTGGGCTGTAGGGGAAAACATTTTGTAAAGCTGAAGGGGACTTTAATTTCTCTTCCATTTCCTCTCTTCTTATGACAAGCCTCTGCATATCTCTCTCACCCCCTCTTTTTCTTTCTCCTTCTTCATGTTCTTCCTCTTATCTTTCTGTATCTCTGTTTACACCTCCTCTACTTTCTAGTTCACCTCCATTCTTTTTCTAATAGTGAGACCTCATAGTTATATGTTTCTTTAAGATTTACAGAACACTTTCTATATTAGAAATCTCCCTCTTTCTGTCCCTGAATAGAAAGCCCCCTCAGTTGGGCAGACTCAGATTACTTCCCCTGCCCCCATCCTTAGCATGCAGCTGGGCGAAGGGTGAGACCTAGTTTCCCATGCTTTGAAGATGATAACATTGGTTACAAGGAACAGAAGCAGATCACCTGTCCCTGAAGAGATTGTGTGAAGTGGTTTAAAGTTGTTCTGATGTAAGTGGGCACTTAGATCTCTAAGCACTTAACTAAGACAAATGTATGTCCATCCCACCCCCACCTCCATCTTGACTGAGAGGAATGACACCCCAGCCAGAGTTGCTAGACATGTTGCTATTATTAATCTCAAGAACCAGTGACCATCGAAGGTTCTGATCCCTAAACAATTGTTAGGGGAGAGAATCGAGCAGTTTTTCCTAATTGCTCATTGGGGATGTTTCAAAGATTCCCAGGCAGATGTTCATCAATCTCTTTACCATCTGGACAGCCTAAAGGGTTAACAAGACCCCATGCACACTCTCTCAGTTCCCAGGGACCATGTCAAAATCTGAGTTAAACAAAGGGGCCCTCTTTCCTGGTTTCTCAGCCTCTGGAACAGGTGGCCAAGGCTGGAGGCTGCAGAACACTGGGGCTTTCACCCCGAAGCAGGCAGGCATCCCAGTGGGGGCTGGGGGAAAGCCTGAAAGACAAGCAGCTCCCTCCTCTCACCTCGCTTAGCCAGAGTAGGGATCACTTTGGGGTTCTTGGTCAGTTCCTGAAGAAGAACAGGGACAGGTCAGAGATCAGAAAGGGGGTTAAGGACCAAGTCTGTACTCCTCAGCCTCTGAGGAGGTGGGGGCAGGGTACAAAAATGATGCCAGGAAGGAAGTAGGTGAACTCTTGAAACTACCACCCTCACCAGCCTTTTTTTCTCTCCATTTTCTACTGTTAATCAGGTCACCCCTGAATTACTAAATAACCCCTACTGCTTCTCATCCCTTCATAATTCTGCATGCGTATATGCAGTGGGGACTGGCCAAAGGGAATCCAGTTCTCAGAGCATGCCCAGGAGTTTCTCTCTGCCTGCTGCCAACACACATGAAAGATCTGGTGAGCCTGCTTCTGCAAGTGTGTGATGATATGTAATAAAGGGGCCCTGTTCCTGACTTGGAAAATGCCTAGACAGTCTATGACTGCTTCCTATCTTATTACTTCATGGTGAAGAAAAGTCTTTTAATTGACTACTGAGCCAGAAATAAAACCACATACTATCTCTCTCTCTCTGTCAGTGGTGAGTGAGGCGGGAGCATGATAAGCCTCCAGGTAGTGATAAAAGCAGTCCATGATGTTTGTCTCAAGGCTGGCTCAGAAATCCTGTCCTTGTGATTTAGCCACTACTCTGAGGACTAGCCCTGCACTGGCCAAACCCCCATTACACATGAATAACCCATTTCTTCCCCTTAGCATACCTAACACAAAAGTTGGGTTTCCCCCTAAAAAAGATTAATGATAATTCACATTATGTAACCCTTCATAGTTTGTTAGTTGCTTTCCTCTCAATAACATGGTGAAATCCATAGCACAAATGGTATTATCTCTATTTTACTGATGGAAAAACTGAGGCTGGTGGAGGCGAAGAAACTTTACCCAGTTAGTAGAGGAAAATATCTTTCCTTTCTCCTTTCTTAGCAGCCAAGGGCAATGCCCATTTAATAATGACAACTATTATTATTAGGTTATGTGGAATTATTATACACAATTTATATTATAGCAATAACTATATATATATAATTATACATATAACTATATATATGTATAAAATTTATACAGCCCTTTAAAGTTTACTACGTCTTTACATATACTATCTTCTTTTATTCTCACAACAACCCTGGGAGCTTTGATGAACTTTACAAAGAAGGGCGGTAAAAGATTATGAGCACTATCTGCCTCATAACACAACCAGAAACGTCAGAGAGACAAAGACATTTACAGAGAGGTTGGCACGAGTCCCAGTTAAACCAAGTGATCCCGAGAACATGTAAAGATGAAACTAGAAGGAAAATGACAAATAAAAAACAGGTCTGTCAGCATTTCTCTAACTTCTGCTCAAAAGAATGTGACCCCTTAGAGGACAGGGACTACTTGTGTTTTTGGCTTTGTAACTCCCATGTGATGTGATGCAATGTACAATGTACATAGTAGACAATACATTTGTTGAATTGTGTGTTCGTCCTTCACTGCTGAAAACCATGCCATCAGAGAAATGATGACATGACTTGCACTTGACTTTGTTTTCAGTGACGGAGGGCTGTGCATGTCACCAACCTCACTTCTCCTCCAGAGTCATCTGAATCCAGTGATCAGATATTCATCAGGATGACTGTAGATGACCCAGAATGAGGCAGTTGGAGTTAAGTAATTTGCCCAAGGTAACATAGCTAGTGAGTGTCAAGTGTCTGAGGTGAGATTTGAACTCAGGTCCTCCTGACCCCAGCACTGGTGCTCTATCCACTGCACCACCTAGCTGCCCCTATTGTTGAACTGAATTGAAATCTTAATGATAGCAGAATCACTCCTCTTGGATGCTAACATCTCAGTCTCTGATGTGCTCCATGAAGAAGAGAAAGTACACTGAAAGACAGACTGGAAGGACAGCTGGACCAGAGCAAATATGCTAAGAGAAAATTTATGCCCAGGGGGACTCAATTTTGAGGGATTCATTTTCAAGACATTTGAAAGAGGTTAAGCTGATAAATGACTTGGAAAAATCATGAGACAAAAGACATCCTCAATAGCTACTGATCCACAGTTATTTATTAAATCAAAACTTTGTGACAATAATCTATACATGAATCAATATCTTTGATGAGAAAAAGAAAAGCGAACAGGAAAGTTTTTACAAACAGTATTTTCTAGCAGACCATGTCAGTCACACAACTGACTCAAAGATCTTACTCTGCTTAGTTTGTTCGTTAAAAAAACAAGTTTGAAGTGCTTAATTAGGAAGATCAAAATACAGCTTTAAAAACTATCTCAAGATTCTTCAATAGATACAATGAGTAATTTTGTTGGAGGAGTCTCTGATTCTAACATCAAGACATAATATCAAGTCTCTGACTCTGGTATCAAAACTCTGACATCCAGACATAAAATAAATCATACATCTACCCAAGTCATTCATCAGTCTCATACCAGTAGATATCCAGTGTAGAGTTCCAGTGGAAGGATTTCTTAAGGATGGTGCGATCTTCCAGATGGGGAGGGTAGCATAGTGTTGATTATATCAAAGGTAGAATACTACTAAATCTCCTAAATGAAACACATGGTGGATTTAAGTACGTAACCAAGAGAGGTTCTATGGCAGCTCCGAAACTGAATCACTGGGCCCAAAGTGATGCTAAGCAGATTGGGAGGATCAGGTTCAGGTCTCATCATGTACTGATAGGGCTCTCTCCAAAGTTACCAATGATCCCTTAAATGCCAGATCTGGTGGCCTTTTCTCAGAACTCATCCTTCTGGATAAAGAGCTGTGGCATTGAATGCTGTTAACCACCCTCTTCTCCTGAACATTTTTCTCTCAGATTTTTTGACTCTGCTTTCTCTTGGTTCTCCTCCTACCTACTGGAGCTAGGTGATAGAACATTGGACTTGGAGTAAGAAGACCCGAGTTCAAATCCAGACTCCCAGATTTACTAGCTGTGTGACCTTACGCAAGTCACTTAACCTCTGTTTGCCTCAATTGTCTTATCTGTAAAATGAGGGCAATAATACCTGTCTCCCAGAGTTGTTATGAGGATCAATTTGTTGTTGTTTAGTCACTTTAGTCTTATCTCACTCTTCTTACCCCTTTTTTGGGGGGCTGGGGGCCCTTGGCAGAGATACAAAATGGCTTACCATTTTTTTCTCCAGCTCATTTGACAGAAGAGGAACCGCAAACAGGGTTAAGTGACTTGCCCAAGGCCACATAGCTAGTAAGTGTCTGAGGACAAGATTTGAACCCAGGAAGATGAGTCACCCTGATTTTAGGCCCAGCACTCCATCTGGCACAACGCAAACACTGCATAAATGCTAGCTATCATGATCTTATATCCTATCTGACCGCTCCTTCTCAGTCAGCTTTGCTGAACATCATCCATATCACACATCTCGACAATGGGTATGTGTCTTAGGTATCCTCGGTTCTCCTACTAGATGACCTCTGTTCTCCTACTAGATGACCTCATCACCTCCTATAAATTTAATTATCTTCTCTGCATTCATGACTCCTAGATCTATCTTTCAGCTCCAGTCTCTCTCTTGAACTGCCAACTGGAAATTTCTCACTGGCCACTCAAACTCCTCATGTTCAAAACAGAACTCATCATCTTTGACTCCAAAACAACCTCTATCCAAACTTCCCTATTTCTGTTGTAGGCACCACCATCTTTCTAGTTATTGAGGGAGGTTTGTAACCTCAGTATCATCCCACACTCTTCCCTCATCCCACATCCACTCAGTGTTCAAATGTTAATGCTTCTACTTCCACAGCACTTCTTAGGTGACTCCTTTTTATCCCCACTCAGGAGTCAAGACCTTAGTTCAGACCCTAGTTTGTCTCCCTTAATGCTCCTGCCTTCCTTTCCTCAGAGATTTCTTTCTGTTTATGCTGTGTGTGTGTCTTGTTTCTACAGAACTGTTTTCATGTTGTCTCTCCTATCAGATCGGGAACTCCTTGAGCAGGGATTGTTCTGGGCCTTTCTTTGGATTCCCAGTTTATTACAGTGCCCTGCACATAGCAAATGTCTCATACCTGGACTATTGCTAGGACTGTTGCCATAACTTCTTAATGATCCTCCCTACCTCAAGTCTCTCCCCACTCCAATCCATCCTCCACATAGCTACCAAAGTGATTCTCCAAAAGTACAGGTCCAGCCAAGTTATTCCCCTACTTGATATAAACTCCACTGACTTCCTGTTACTTCTTGGATCCAATATACATTTCTCTGTTTGGCGTTTAAGTCAAGTCAAAGTCTCCAAGAGTCAAAGGCTGTGCTCTTACAATCCAGTCCCAGCCTACCTCTCCAATCTTATTACAGGGTTGTCTTCTCCATCCAAACTGGCCTTCTCTTTGTGCCCAATACACAACCTTCCATTTGTACTGGTTGGATCTTCATCCAGGTCATGTCTGTCCAAGATTCTGCTCTAGGTCCACTTCTCTCCCTCCCTCTCTCTTTTTTTTTTTTTAACCACTCTACCCTATGCCTAGCTGCCCCCTGGGAAGGAGGAAAGAAGAAAACATGTTTGGGGTAGTTCTGATTTTTCTGGTTAAGAATAGTAGAGGCAGCTGAGGCCCATAAAGGAATTAGTATTCCTTAATTGTCAGAGAAGCACTGAAAAGCCACCCCTGAAGGCCAACTCAACCCACTTTCCCCAGCTGCTGACTAATCTTATCACTGGAGAATTACTCCCACTTCCCAAATGAGTAAGTAATGGGGAAGAGCTGAGGTAACTCTTAAGTAAACGCCTCATTAAAACATCTACCAATCAGAATTGTCTTATCGTTGCAGAGGAGGTTTAAATGATGTACTGTCTGGCACATCAGAAAGAAAATACACCTAGGTTTAGAAGGCCCTGTCAGCACTTCCTCAGGTTCTTTTGTCACTGAAAGAGACCATCGACCCAATTTATAGGTTATTGCTGGCCTATCTAATAAATTGATCAGGGGCCATCTCCAGTTATCTTGATGAATATCTGGCCTCTGGATCCAGATGACTCTGGAAGAGAAAGTGAGTCTGGTGACTTTGCACAGCCTTCCCTCACTCAAAATCAATTCACTGGCATCATTTTCCTGATGGACAAACAACAATAAATTGATCGAGCTCAGGTCCCTGGCTTTGCTGAAGTGGCCAGAGCCTCATTTTACTAACAGGCAGGCATATCACTGTTAATAAGCTGTTATCTTGCCCAGAAAACTTCCCTCAATTTACGTTTGTTACATTTTTACTTACCACATCACCATCCACCATAACTCTTTCAACTAGAGTGACTCTCTCTTGTCACCATTCCTCTCCCATGGTGTGTGTGTGTGTGTGTGGTGTGTGTAGGACGGAAAGAAAACCAGAATTTATTAAGCACCTACTAATTGGGGGATAGTGCTAATAGATTTAGAAATACCTCATTTAACTCTGAAAAGAGATTTCGTGGGCTCAGCTCCAACCTATGACACTAACACTACTAGCGTGACTTTGGGCAAGTCATTTAATCTCCTTGGTCCTCAATTTCCTCTTCTGTAAAATAAGAGAGTTGGACTATATGGCCTCTGAAGCCTCTTCCAGCACTAAATCTATGATACTGTGATATATACATACATATACATGTATGCACTTATGTGTTTGTAAGTATATATAACTATTTGTGTGGTAGTGGTTCAAACAAAACCACATTTTAATGAATATTAATTTAATTTAATGAATATTATCATTTAATGAATATTTCATAATCTAATGTGGATATAACAAATTCTGTTGATTGATGCAAATATATTAAAGAGTCCCTATCCATGTAACCAATTTGTTTAATGAAAATGTTGCCTTTGGTATTGTATTTATATGGTAATTGTATTTGAAGACCTAAAGGGTATTAAATGGTTTTAATAAAATTTTAAATGTTTAAAAAAAAGAAATATTTCATTTGAGCCTTACAAAAAGTATTACAACAATCATCCTCTTTTTTTCAGTTTAGGAAACTAAGGCAGAGAGAGATGAGATGACTTGCCCATGGTCACACCATTAGTTAAATGTCTTTGAATTCAGTTCTTACTGAATCCAGGCCCTGGTTGTTGGGGATGAGGTAATGGAGGGGAGAAAAAAGAAAGGGATAGCATAGAGCTGATCTTTTGCCTCCAAGACCCGGTGTCCTGTAGTAGAAAGACTGCTTTATTCAAAGTTAGAAGACTTGGGTATCAGTCCCAGTTCAGCCCAAAAGTCCCTTGGGATCTTTCTGGTCACATTACTTTGCGAGGTGGTGCAGTGGTTAGAGTGCCAAGCCTAGAGTGAGGAAGACTCATCTTTCTGAGTTCAAGTCTAGCTTCAGACATTTACTAGCAATATGACCCTGGGCAAGTCACTTAACCCTGTTTGCCTCAATTTCCTCATCTGTAAGATGAACAGGAGAAGGAAATGGCAAACCACTAGTAAAGCAAGTATCTTTACCAAGAAAATTCCAAATGGAGTCCTGAATCCATAGACATGACTAACATAATTGAACAACAATTCCTCATCTGTAAAATGAAGAAATTAGATCAGGAGCTCTTTACATTTTTGTTTCTTGGGCTCCTTTGGAAGGCTGGTGGAGCCTGTGCATTCCTTTTCAAAATGTTTGCTCCCTCCATTCATACTTGAAGGAAATGCTAAATTTCAGTTAGAGGTTAGTGAAAATAAGGATGTAATTTCTTTCTCATACAAGTTCAGGAACTCCTCAAAATCTACCCATAGAGCTCCATGTTCCCCAGCTGCAGAACTTCTGTGTTGGATGCTGTTTGAGGATGTCCCTTTCCCACTCTGACATTTATGATATTGAAGAATAGGAATGGTCTTTGTCCTACCTTTGACCAAATCCCTGCACCTGGAAAGAGTTTCAGGGAGAGGATGATGGTTGGAAATTCAATTTTTTAGATTGTACAGAGGACTAATTAAACCCTCATTAACACTTGGAGCTAAAAATACCCCCTGAGGCTGGTTGGATGTTTGTGATCTATAGCAGCTATTTTCCCTTCCTTGCTATTTATAACAAAGTCTGGTTTCCTTTGTGGGTGAGCCTTGCCTCCTCCTCCCCCTGTTCTGACTGCTGAGGAAGTGGAGCTAAACTGGAGATTGGAAGCCTAAATCTTCACCCCAACACCATCAGAGATCTATCGGATCATGAAACACGAAATTTTAGTGACCTTTAAATGGAAACCATCTAGTTCTACCCTCTCATTTTGCAAATGAGGAAACTGAGGCACACAAAGGCTAAGTGTCTTGCCCAAGGTCACATAATGAATGACCATGGTTTGACCTGGGATCTGAACCTAGATTTCCTAAGTCTAAATCTAGGGCTCTTCCTCTTTCCATCATAATGAGGCAACTAACTGGCACAGTGGATAGAATGAGCACTTGGAGTCAGGAAGACATCAGTACAAATACTGTCTCCAACATTAAACTAACTGTATGTCCCTGAGGTAGTCACTTCATTTCTGTTTGCCTCAGTTTCCTCATATGTGAAATGAAGATCACCACAGCACCTTTCTCTCAGAGTTGCTGTAAGGATTAAAATGAGATTATATTTGTGAAATGTTTGTAAATTTTAAGATGTTATTGATTATCATTATATCTTTGATTTACACATGTAAATTTGGGAGGATTTCTAGCCATATAGCTAAGGGTAGCATAACAAAATGGGCAAATGTTCATTTTCCACAACATTGAATGGAGCTTAGTAAATGCTTGTTGACAACTTGACAAGGAATGGAGAGATTTCTAGGCCTGAGGTAACTGTAAAACAAGAGAGGAGTAGTCAGGCTGGGGACCCTGGGGAGTGGAGAGTTCTCTCACCATCATTTGTGAGTAGGTTAGTTGCCTTCTGAGCCCCCATTGGTCTCCATTCAATTCAATAAACATTTACTAAGCACTACTAAGTGCCCAGCACTGTGCTAAGTACTATGGATACAAATAATTTTTTTAAAAAGACAGCCCCTGCCCTCAGGGAACTTACAATAAAATGCAGGAAAAGCTAACAGCACAATGGGTTGTTGAGAGCAGGCTTCTACCAAGACATCCTTGGACATCTGTTCATCTCTCTCTGTAGCTATGGCAGTACTTGAAGTATAGGAGCAAGGGGGACCTTTCCCCTCTCCATCATCCCCATGGTACTTCTGCCATCCCAGTGTCTTCCCTTGTATTTGGGGGCCATTGCCAAAGCCAAGGGGGCCTGGTTCCAGTGTGTTGAGCTATCAGCATGCGTTGCTTAATAAATCACTATACCCAGAAGTGCCAACCTTTGTTTCCTCAGTCATTTCATCTTTCACCCCACCATACTACCTCTCCTCTGCCCAGCTGCCCATAGCATAGGGTAGGACTTTTGAGAGTGAGGACCTTAAGGGAGGATCCTACTCTCCTTGAGAGTAACATAAAGCAGAACCCAGACCCTAATCTCCAACTATCTAGGGTCTTAGGGTATATATTGAGGGGAGGGAGATAAGGGATACTGGTAAAGTAAAATGGGAAAGAATCTGTTTAGCAGCTACAACAGAACTGTGGGAGCTGAGAGAGAAAGAACACAGGAGAGGGGGAAGGTAGGAAAGAAAGGAGAAGGGGAGAATGCGAGGAGGAAGAGAGGTAACAATAAACATTCACAAAGCATTTACTATCATTATAATCTCACTTGAACTTCACAACCACTAGAGGAAGTGGGAGCTATTACTATCCTCTTTCTTGGTTGTCATTGCTTGTCTTTTATTCTTGAAGAGGACCATGACATCAGGGAAGTGATGTCACGACACACAAGTGAATTGGATTATAGTGAGGCAGGGCTGTGTAAGGTCACCAGCCTCATGTTCTCCTCCGGAGCCATCTGGGTCCAGTGGTCAGATATAGATTGGGATGAGTGGAGATGACCCAGTTATTCCCATTTTACAGTTGAAGAAACTGAGGCAAATAGAAATGACTTGCCCAGGGTCACACAGCTATTAAACTTTCTGAGGCTAGATTTGAACTCAGGTCTTCCTAATTCCAGGTCTGAGGCTCTCTATCCATGGCACTACCTAGTTAGAAGAAAAGTGGTAATAATGGAGAGAGAGAAGTGGGGAAATGTAGGAAAGGAGAGAAGAGGCAAACTTTGGTGAGGAAGAAAGGCAGGCAAACAGGGAGGGAGGACAGAGGCAGGGAAGAAAGCTGGAAGAGAAGGAGAGGAGAAAAGATGGGCAGAAGGGAGACTTCAAAGCTCCATGTGGATGCAAAGTCACAGGAAGTACTTTTGTCTTGAACCGTTTTTCTTTGTTGGGAGGACTGACTGAGGTAGGTTGAGGGTGGAGGAAGAGGGTGTCATCAGGAAATGATAGTACAAAAATAAAAGGTATTGATAAAACTTTTTAAAAAGAAAAGGTGAGATGCCCTGGAGGGAGACCAAGAAAGGTGAAAAGCCAGAGGGGGTGGAAACGAGTCTGAGGATGTACTGTCCAGAAGGGATGATTCCTTTTGGCCACTTCCTTCTCATCCCCTTTTGATGTCATGTAAGCTCATTTCCCACCACTCATGGCCTAGTCTGGCTAGACAATCCATCACCTCCCCTCAGAGCCCTCCTGCCTAGCCAGCAAGGCCTGGACCCTCCCAGCTCTATGTCTAGATCTCAGGTAGTTCAGGAAGGAGAAGGGTCTGAGGCAACAGAAGCCTCCAAGTCTTGACCCTCATGGACTTTCATGTTTCCTGGGGAGTCTCTTTTCTTAAACCTTCGACCTTGGATTCTTCTGTTTCCTTTCTCCTGATCCCATACCCTAACTTATTTCTCTGCTTTGGCATTCCAGGATGAGGAGGCGGAGAGGGAGCAGTGAACTGGAGGGATTTCCCAGCAAAGAAGTCTGCTTCTTTGGAGTCAGCTTGGACAGGAGTGATTCATATTCTGCCTTGTCAGAAGGGACCTCCTATGTGGCCCAGGGAGAGTGTCAGGAAACTCAAGCATGGTCAGAGAAGCAAAAGGAAGGAACTGGAATCCATCAGTAACTTTGGAAGATACTGAGCCAGATTCCTATCTCTACCATGCTTTAAGCTTTGCAAAGACCTGCTAAGTGGATAGAGCAAGTATTGTCATCCCCATTAGGCAGATGAGAAAACTGAGGCCTAGAAATGAGTGCTTGCTGAAGGACTAAATAAATCTCTTGGGTCTAGAACAAAGAATTTTTATTTCATTAGTGCAAGTACTAAGAAAGATTTCAACCTTTCTCCTATCTGAACAATCTTTGTGAATTGCTATGACTGAAAAAACATCTTTCCACGTCCAGCGTAAGGAGGAGTCCGTCTAAAATATTACAAGGCTTGCTCACAGATGGGACACAATCCAACTCTGTACCTTTATTAAACTTTTCCTTCTTGGGAGATCTTTCCAGAGCTTGTACTCCAACAGCATGATTTTTTCAGCATGTAGGGTCACCTTCATGCCTTGAGTAGGACTTGAACAGAGTTTTCAAATTCATTTTAATATCAAAATAATTAAAACTAAATAAGGGGCATCTAGGTGGCACAGTGGATAACAGCATTGACCCTGGAGGCCCTGAGTTCAAATCTAGCCTCAGATACTTATTAGCTGTGTGACCCTGGGCAAGTCACTTAACCCTAGTTGCCTCAAAAAAACCCAAAAACCAACAAGCTAAAGTAATTAAAACTAAATTAAAAACATAATTATGCAGTCATAGGACATAGAAAAATGTAAGTGAACTTTGTATTTTTTATACCCTTGTTCCCTTTCCATTCCTACAGCTATTTCAAGTTTCACAATTCATTTTAGTAATTCCTTTGTTTCTGTCATAGACAGCACCCCTTTCCACAGGATTCTACAAATGGTTCTACAAATGGGAAGGAGGGCGTATTTCCTTTTGTCCTGATGTAGATCTAGCCATAGGACCCAGATGGCTTTGGAGGAAAAAGTGAGGATGACGACTCTGCCCAACCCTGCCTCACTGAAATCCAATTTACTTGCAAGTCATGGCATCACCTCCCTGATGCCATGGTTCTCTTTGAAGACAAAGAACAAATAACATTAACAAAACAGTGACCGGAGCTGAGACTCTAAAGTTCCTACTGCCCACGTATACCATGTCACTCTCCACAAAGCCTCTCAATGTCTTTATCTTCCAGAAGGTAGAGGTGGAAACAAATCTGAGGATTTGGGGAGGGGAGATAGAAGGACCCCAGAACAGGTCTCCCTATCAGGCTGGGCGCTTCGTGGGATGGGTGAGATGATCTGAATAGTACTTTTCCATTTGGCATTCTCATGGGACCTTGTCTTACCCTTCTCGGATACTGTAACTCCTGTTACTTGGTAATGTATTATGGTTACTGTGTTTGTGCCTCATCCCTTTGTCAGTCTTTCAGTTCCATGAAGGCAGGGCACTGATCTTGTTCTGTCTTATGTAAACTTTGTATCTTCCTCAATGGTTCAACTCTAGGATAGTGTTCAGTACTAAAAGTGGTTCAGGAGAAAGAGGGTAGGATCTAGAATCAGGAAGACCTGATTCAAACCTAGTCTTAGACATTTTTTTTTTGGATGTGTGAGCCCAGGTAAGTTACTTAATCCTTCTATGCCTCAGTTTTCTTATCTGTAAAATGGTTTTAATAATGCCCTTCCCAACAGCCTTCCTGCCAGGATTAAATGAGTCAACATATATAAACCACTGTATAAATGTTAGCTATTATATATAGGGGCCATCTCCAGGTGTCCTAATATATATCTGGCTACTGGGCCCAAATGGCTCCAGAGGAGAAAGTGAGGCTAGTAACCTTACACAGCCCTCCCTCGCTTAAATCCAGTTCATGACATGGCATCATCTTCCTGATGTCATGGGCCTCTTCCAGAAAGGACAGATAACAACAGTTACTATATTGTTGTTGTGATATGCTTATACTGTTCTGGGGAAAATCTAGTCCTAGATCTCGAGGATATGCCAGCCCACTGGTTTTGGTGTCCTTTTTCTAGATTAAACTAGGACCCAGAAAAGTAGGAAGCTGAGCCCCATATCCCTACCCATTCCAGAGCAAATTCAATCACCCATAGGAGGAGAGGAGAGGTTGTCTATAAATAAATGGCTCTTTTCTGGGTCTCTGTGGTGGGCAGTGTATGTCATACTAGCTGATTTGTGTATTATTCTCTAATGCCTCCTTAGTAGGGGATGTGTGATAACACAACTCTTCAAGTCCTTATCATATGAAGTGGTGGGAGTTTGGGTAAAAGGTTCTTTGGGACCAAGGAAATGGAGTGGGGGCAGGGATAACTGGAGGGAAGGGGGAGTTCAGAGATTATTTGTACATGTAAGTAAGTTATTTGCACATGCTGGGGATAAGCTTAGCCTTGGGAGCTTCTAGTGTTTTGTTCCCTCCTTATCACATCCTGTTTCTTCTAGGTCTGGTTCAAGTACCATTGGTTTTATGAAGCCTTTCCCAATATGATTCCTGCAGCTGAAAAGGATCTCTTTGTCCTCAGATTATTGTAGAGCTTTGTTTCTAAATCTCTTTGTCCCCATCAAATTCTACCTTGTAGCACCCTGACACATCCAGGATGGCCTGCTAGCACAGGTTCTTAGATCTGCTTTTCTAAAAGAAAAGCAACTTTTGAGGGGTCAACAATCTTCTTTAATCACATATGGCAACAGAGAAAATACAAGCAGAAATAAAATATGAGAGAAATAAAGATCAACAGACAGGACTTCTGTCTGACCATAAGCAATACATACATCACAGATCAACGGATATATCCGGCTGTCTGACCATTACATACATATATAGTTACTAGAGAGAGGAGCTCCAGCATCTAGGTTTTCAAAGCTGGGGTGGGAACTCCTTAACAGCTACCCAGAGTGTCATCTGACATACAAACTTTCTTCCAAGCCTCCAAAGCAAAACCTCATCTCAAAGTATATATGTATATATATATATATATATATATATATATATATATATGTATGTATGTATGTATGTATACACATTTCAGAGCTGGAGGACATCACAACCCTCCTGACCCGGCACCTCATTAATTAACAAAAGTTGTGGACCTTCCTACAAAACAAGCCTCCCCTAATCAAGTGGCCCTTAATGGAATGGGCTGGGTAGATCTTTACATTATAGCAGTACAATATTTATTTGTTAGGTTTAAAAGTTGTGGAGTTTTTTGGTTTTTGATTCCTGTCATTTAATTGGTGTGATTGGAACTCCCAGTGTGGAAACTCTTTCAACCAATGCTGATTTGTAATTACTCAGCAATTTAAAGGCTTGCCTAGTGGTACAATAGATAGAGCACCAGTGCTGGAGTCAGGAGAACTTTAAGTTCAAATCTAGCCCCAGACACTTACTAACTATATGATCCTGGGAAAGTCACTCTACCCCATTACCTCCAACAATAATCAACTAAAAATAATAAAGTTTTGCCTGGGCATACTGAGAAATTATGTGATTGTTGCCTGAATGTGTCAGAAGCAGCAGCTTGAATTCTGTCTGTTCTTCCTGTCTTAGAGGCCATCTCTCTACTACCAACACTAATTTATATATGTCATATCATCTCCTAGCAAATGGTAAATCATTGAGGACAAGGACTGTCTCCCAGATGAGGAAACTTTCTCTCCTAATGCAGGTTGGCATCTCTTTGATGAGATTTCTAGAGAAATCTTTAGATCACCAGAAGTTAATTTTGCCCAGTCACACACAGGTAGTCTGTAGGCAAGACTTTAACTGTAAGGCCAGTTCTCTATCCACTACATCATGCCTTCACCTGTTCCAAGAGCACATGAATTTGGGTTTTTTTAATTTTTGATAACTGTTAGTCATTTCAGTTATGTCTGACTCTTTGTGACCCATTTGAGGTTTTCTTGGCAAAGATACTAGAGTGGTTTGATATTTCCTTCAGCTCATTTTACAGATGAGGGAACTGAGGCAAATAGAGTCAAATGACTTGCCCAGAGTCACACAGCTAGTAAGTGTCTGAAGCCACATTTGAACTCAGGTCTTCCTGACTCCAGGTCTATTCACTTCACCAACTAGTTATATTTCAATACAATTGGTTTCCTTTATAATCTTGTATATTTTACTTTATTCATTTAAAACATTGAATTCTGAGAAGGGGTCTACAAGCTTCACTAACTTACCGACAGGATCTATGATGATGACACAGTGAACATTTATTAAGTGCCAACTATGCGCCAAGTACTGTGCTATGACACTATGACACGGGAAAAAATAACTAAGAATCCCTTTCGAGTCTTAGAGCTAGTTAAAAAGTAACTGTAAAAAGACAACTTTGGTTTGACTCTGGTCTAAAGACACAAAGTTGAGTAAGGTGTGGGGGAGAAGACTTTCCTACTATCTGCATTCTGGTGTCGGGCAGTGCTGAGTGACCAGAGAAGGGGCTGACGTCCACACTGCCTGGAATTTTGCTGAGGTTAGTGAAGCTCAGAATCAGGGGGGTCAAACTGACGGTGGGCACTGGGTCTTGGGCGCTAGCCAAAGCCACTTCCTTGTTGGATGAACTGATTCAGGCTTCTCTCAGGGCTCTTTATTCTCTGACTCAGGATACTGTGGAGGCAGAAGAGGGTCAGAAGGAGAAGATGAGGCAACAGCTATGGAGGAGGGGAGACTTCCCTGCTAAAAATGATCTTGGGTCTTGTTCTTCCCTAGTGACTCTAACTGGGATTAGAGGGGAAGGGTCAGGAAAATTGTAGGAGGAGGTAGTTAGACTCCGTGATCTCCAACATCCCTTCTGGTTCTAAATCCTACAATCCTATCTTCCTGAAAGTGGGAAGATTTGTCCTCCTTTCCTAACTCATATCCTTGCCAAAATCGCTGACAGAATTTCATCATCTGAGGGTGATGTAAGAGGATCTGAAGTCAGGTCCCACAGCTGGGGGAAAGCATCTCTTTTCTCCAGCCCATCCCCACCTCCCTCCAATCCACCCCAGGGAGCACTGTCCACATCTGGAACCAGCAGCTGGGTTCTTCTCTTGGTCTGTGTCCAGAGCAGGGACTTGGGGAAGGGAGAAGCAGCTGATGGAGCCATCTGAATGACCCCAATGTGTTGGGAGATTTTGGGGTGTGGGAAAATGGGGATGAGAGGAGGAGTCCAGGAAGCTGGAGTTGGAGAAAGCTGGCAAATCCCAATGACTGCAGCTCCAGGGGCTTCCAGGAGACCCTGCACTCCATTTGTCCTTCCAACATCTCTTTTCACATCCTGTTTCCTGACCTCTTCCTGGGTTGCCCCTCGTTCCTTGACAGCGTGTTCTAGCTGTTGTCCCAGCTTTGTCTCACCCCTCAGTTCACTTCTTAAGCCATGGTCCAGGTGTTGGGGCCTCTTGTTCTCTTGAAAGTAGAGATTATTTCATTTTCTGTGTTTGGATCCCCATTGCCTAGCACTGTGTGGGACAGAATTGGCACCTATTCAACGCTTGGAGATTGATGCCCTCTCGTCCCCAGGGCAACTTCCCTCCCTCCAGATGCCCCACATCTTCTTTGCAATGACTTTCACTGGGTCCTACTGAGGATGATGTAAGGAGTGATCTGTAGGTCATATGGAGTCCTTCAGGATCGGGTGAAAAGAAGGTAGATCTGGGCTCAAAGTGAATAGAAGATGAGGAAGAATTTAGAGGACCAGAATGGATAAGAAAGGAACTTAAAATAAACAAGAAATGAACTTTAACATGCATTGCTAGGGGAGGGTAAAAAGAGAGAGGGAGAGAGACAAAGACAGAATACAGACAGACAGACAGAGTGAAGAGGGGTGAGAGAGGAGGAGGAGGAGGAGGAGAGGGCAAAGGGAGAGAGGAAAGAGAGAAAGGAAGAAGAAAGGAGAGAGAGAGAGAGAAGGGGTGCCTTTAAATTAGACTGGAAAGAATTATTGGATGAAAAACTCTCCTTCCTCTGCCTACTTTTGTACTCTATTTCCATAAATATGGGTATCCCCTTCTATTCTCTCTCACAAAGTGGTCTCATTCCCTGCCCTGGCTTCAATCACTTTTCACTTCTCTGTAGATGACTCTTCAGATCTACATATACAGCCCTATTTTTCCCCTGAACTCGTCACCCCTCCCACCCTCTTCATTTACTATCAACTAGCCATCACCACCAGGACATCCTTTTTGTACCTCATAGTCAATGTTTCAAATTGAATTAGAGGCAGCTAGGTGGTGCACTAACATGGGAACTCACCCCTACTTGTCCCTCCCTCTCCCAGATGACCAGAGTTCAAATTCGGATTCAAACACTTAATAGCTCTGTGACCCTGAGTAAACCACTTAATCTCAGTTTTCTCTTCTGTAAAACGGAGATAACAGCACCTACCCCTCAAGATGATGAGGATCAAGTGAGATAATCATTGTAAACACAATTTTATAAACACAGTTCTTGGCACAGAGTAGATGCTAAATAAATATTAGCTATTACTATTCATCCTCTTTTCCCCTTAACCCTGCCTTTCCTCCCAAATCCTCTATTTCGGTTCATGGTATCTCCTTCCTCCCAGGTACCTGAGGACCAGAGTACCCAGATACCCAGGTACCTAGTATTAGGAACCTAGGTACCAATCATCTTTGACTCTCCCTCACCCTCCACATCCAAAGAGTTTCCAAGTCATGTCAAGTATGTGTCTTCTGCATATTTTTCTACCAGTCCCTTCCTTCGTATTTATCCTATTTTAGGTCCACAGTACTGTTCATGGAGAGTATAATACTAGCCTCCCAACTGATCAATACACCTGCCATCTTTCTCCTCCTCAACCCCACATTTCACTCAACTAGCAAAATGTTCTTTTAAAGGCACAGGTCTGACTGTTTCTTACCCCTTCTCAAAAAACATCAGCAAAAAAAATTTTTTCTAAATTTTAACAAACCATCAGCTCTCCCAGTTCTTTCTATGATGAAGTACGAATTCCTAAGCCTAGCAATCCAGATTGTCAATAACCTTTCTGACATTATACTCGCACCTTTCACAATCTCTTATGTTCTGACCAAACTGATTGCTATTAGTCAGGCCCTGCCCTTAGACCTCCTTTTGCTGGTGTAAGCCGACCTGAATAGGATACCTCCACAAATCTCTTCCATATCGCAATCTATCAGAATCCTTTTCTTCCTTAGGTCCTGCCTCCTTCATGAAGCCTTGCCTGATGCCTCCCAGCTGGAAGTAGTTTCCTATTTCTTGAATCAGTTTTGTTTTGTTTTGTTATGAAGACAAGATTTCTTTGGGATTGGGAATTCCAGGTAAGGGCACTTCTATCAATGTGTTTCTATTCTTAGAAAGTTGCCAGGGGCCAGATAGACTAAATGATTTGCCCAGTGACACATAGTCATTGTGAATCAGATGTAGGATTTATAGCCAGATCTTCCCTACTCTGCCAACCATAGGATGATAGAGTATTTAGAACTAAAGGAACTATCATCTATTCCAACTCTTGGGGGTTAAGTGATCTGCTCAATGTCACTTTAGTAGTAATAGGCAGGTTAGGATTCAATAATTCAGATTATTATTAATTATTAATAATTCAATAATTTAGATCTTCTAACTCAGGGTAGCTAGGTGGTGCCATCCTGCAGCAACCCGACCTGCACTCAAGAAGACTCATCTTCTTGAGATCAAATTTGACTTGACATTTACTAGTTGTGCGACCCTGGGAAAGTCATTTAACCCTGTTTGCCTCAGTTTCCTCATCTCTCAAATGAACTAGAGAAGGAAGGAGGCAATAGAGAAAAGACAGAAATGCAAACCACTCCAGCATGTCTGCCAAGAAAACCCCAAATGGGTTTATGAAGAATTGGAAACAAACGACAAAACCTCTCATTTGAAATGGAGTCCTTTTCTCATAACACCACACTGATTGCCTCTTCGTATTTTCAGAGAACTTTGTCCACATTTCTCCTTTGCCATGTTTAACTTTCAAATAATCCGGTTTTTTTCTTCTTTTTAGAGGACAGAGAATGAATTTTTTAAATCTTTATATCTCTAGTACACATACAGTGCCTCACATCTAGTAGATGAATAAATATTTGTTGAATTCTCCTAAATCAGGGTTGTTGCCCACTGGAATGAGTGAGAGAAGTCATGAAACCGCCGTGGAGAGGGAGATGAGGTGGATAAGATTCATTTGTCTAAGGCAGGGGAAATTTTATGTCCTTGGCACACGGTAAACACTTGATAGGCTCTTTTTCATTCATTTATTTTTTAAGGGATTACCTGTGGACTCCAAACTCCAGGCCTGAGAGTCAGAAAACTCCTCTGAGTCAATAAGCATTTTTTAGTTGACTATCAAGTCCCAGGCACTGGGGATGAAAAACAGGAAGAAAAATAAATCCGGGCTCTCCAAGAAGAGTTAACCATCCAATCCGGTAGACAAGCAAACACGTATTTTTCATTCGTTCACCTAGGACAGATTCTGCCCACGCTTAACCCAGTCATGAGACCTTGGACAAGTCACTTGGCCTACCGTTTCAGAAGATTTTTGTCATTTGCAGAGTAAGGGAGTGGGGCTAGAGCATCTTCAAGGTTACATCCAGGCAGGGGTGCGCTGGAACGAGCTTAAATTGACTTGGGGATTTTGACTGGGAACGTTTACCCCTCAAAAATCTGCAGACTCTGTCCCGGTCCCGGTTTGGGGTCGTTGAAAGTGAAGGTGAAAAGGTGAATGATGCAGATTAAATCTCGGAGGGCCAGACGTCAGAGACTTTCTCGGATGCTGCCAGATTCCTTCCCTGGCTGCAGGCTGGGGGCAGAGGCCACCCCTCATATCCCTGCCGGGGACCACTCAGCAGCCCGGAATTAGGTTAAGTGCAAGACGCTGGACGCACAAAGATTAAAAAGACCCTAACTCAGTGGCCCCAGCAGGCGCTTCCTCTGTGTGTATGGACGAGACTGGCTCAGCCTCAGTTTCCCCCTCCGTAAAATGGAGGTCATCATACTGCCCCCACCCCTCACCCCCCACACTCCACAGGGTGCTGGTCCAGAAAAGTGACCCGGGATTAGGGTTATTAATGCGTGCCATTCGGAGAAAGGAAGAGGCGGAGAAGGGGAGGGAGCAGCCGCCCCAGAAAGACTGGAGGGAGTGGAAGAAAGCCAAGAGGTCCCTTTAAAGGAGGAGGCTCCGCCCCTTCTGTTCTCCTCGGCGTCTGACTGGTCCGCGCCAGACTGGGGGCGGGGCCCTGCGCGGACCCCGCGGAGGGGGGTGGGGGCGGGGTCTCCAGACCGCCCGGCCCCCGCCCCCTTTGTTCCCGCTGCCGCTGGAGGTGGCAGGAGAAGGGTGGTAAGTGCGCTCGGGGGTTGGGGGTGTGTGCGAGAGTGAGAGCGTGAGCGCGTGCGGGAGGAGGTGGTGGATGGGGCTGGTCAGTTTCGGCCTCAGCTGTCAGGTCAATTTCATCGCAGAGCCTCGGGGCCCGGGCCACATGGAGGGTGCACAGGCGAGCGGGGAGCTCCGGGGTTCTGCTGCCGGCTCCCCCTGAGCCCCGCAGGAGCCGCCCCCGCCTCGGGGGAGCATGTCACCTCCAGCCGCAGCAGCCGCCGCCGCAGCAGCCGCAGCAGCAGCAGCGCACGACTCCAGAGCCAGCGCCGCCGCCTTCTGCTCCTCCTGCATCTTCAGGCACTGGCCCTCTGACTCGGTCCCCTGATCCATGCCAGAAGTCCCCGGAGATCTGGGAGAGCCATGGCAAGCCAGGGTGACTGCTGCGTCAAGGTGGCGGTCAGGTAGGAGCCGAGGAGAGGGGGCGTGCGGGGGAGGAAGAAGGGGGGGTGTCTGTGATGGGGAGGGGGGGCGTCTCCTCTGCGCCCCTTTGTTTCAGGTGGGGAGCCTGGACCACCCCACCCCACCCCCACCCCCAGTTCCACATTCTCCTAGCGTTCTGCAGCGCGGGGATCCATGAATGACCTGAGACTTCAGGCTTGATTGTGGGGGGTCCCCAGAAGAGCGACCGGAGGGTGGCTTTGTTTGGGAGATAATATCCACCTCTCCTCCTGGGAGCCCTTCATGAACAGAAAATCGAATAAACAAGGAAATCCGGTATTTCACACCCAACCCTGGCCCAGAAGCCAGGGCATCTGTGTGTTTCCTCTTCACCGCCCCATGCGTTGTCTCATTAGGGATTATTATTATTTTAAGATTTTTTTTAAACCAACAAATCCCAGGCTCTTGCCAGTCAAAAACTGCAGCTCTTGCTGCTGCTGGACACCGATTCCCACACACACACACACACACACACACACCCCCCCCCGACCCCGACACCCTAGTCGCCTACCCCCGCTGCTGCCCGGCTTCTCCAAACAAAGATCCCTTTTCCTGATTGATGCTGTCTCCTTGGATTGGAGTGAAGGGAGAGAGGGAGGCTGGTTTGGTTTCTAATTGGTATTGCCCATTAGAGGGTATCCAGGTCCCCACAAGAGAAGAGACCTGGGCTCATGTTTTCAAAGCCGGGAGGAGGTCAGACTGACAATTTTCATCTCTCCCAGTCTTTGGGTCTGTTTCAGTATTTGGGGAGGAAATGGGCAGCTACCTGGGGATCCATTTTGTATGGATACTATGAGGTAAAATATTGACAGATTCCGATGGGAGTGAAGAGGAAATAGCAAAAGGGGCTTGTCTTGGAGGGGAAGGGTGTACACATCTCCCTTTCTCTGAGGTGAAAGCAGGAAATACTGCAAAGTTGAACCATCTGAGGCCTTTGTACTGCTCTCTGATGGGGTCATGAGGATTTTTCTGACCTTTCTTCTCCATCCCGCCTTTTTTTCCCTTGTCAAATCTGTGTATTGATGGGATTAGGGGTGTTTCCACTGGAGGCTAGAAAGACCAGAGGCCTGGCAGAAACAATGCTATATTTTATATTTCTACCTCTGTCCCCCTGCATCCCTTCCCAAGCAGCCTGGTATATGTACTTAGAATAGGGTATCACAAGGTCTCTTATGAATCTCCCAACCAATCCCATCCTGATGAAGGATATGACAGGGTCCCTAGGACTGAATAGTGTGAACAGGATCTTTGCTGCCCATCGAACCCCACCCCACCCCCAAGTGTGATGAATACCTGCCTTGACATGCAACCATAATTACTGGAATGAATATAACAGCTTAGCCCCTTCTGAAGGGGTTGCTAAGGGCAGGGAGAATGATGACCGATTCTAAGCTTAGGTACCTCTGGGCTCCATGCCTGAGCATCACTTACACAGAGCTTTCCTGACCCAGGCACAGGGCTGTTAGACAAAGAACCATACTGCAGGTGCCTCTACACACACACACACACACACACACACACACACACACACACACACACACGGGAGTTGGGGTCGTACCGCTGCTTGGTGACTGCTCTTTCAGTCATAGCAATATTGCAAGGAGGTCGAAGCGGGGCAGGTCCACCAGAGAGAATGGGAAATATAAATACAGCATCTGCAGTGGGCTGGAGGCAGAGAGAAAAACCACCATAAAAGGAAAATGAGGCCCAGGTCCCGGTTTGGCCCCCTTCCCCCGAGGTCTTCCCACCCCCTCCACCCCCCATTATGAGCTCAAGGGTCTGAGAAGAAGGGGACCTGTGAGAAGAGAAGGCAGGGGGTGAGCTCACTCCTTGTAGCCTTTCTCTTAGGTACCACTTTGAAGGGAGATCTCAACAAAGCCTCCTCTCCCCCTCCCCACCTCCACTGAGGCTTTCTCTTTTCAAATGGAAGGATGAGCTCCTTTGGGAAGGTGCCTCATCTTGTAGAGGGAAGAGGGTCATCCCTACCTTGGATTGAGTCGGACAGGCTGAGGAAGAGACCCCACCCAGTCCCAGCTAGAGGTGGAGCATGAAATGAGTAAGGGGGAATAGGGAGGGGCTCTGTCACATGTTAGGTATTGTGTACATGAGGACCAAGCACCCCTGCTCTCTCTGAAGCAGCTGGATGGGGAACTGCTGATCTAGAGGAAAGAGGCATTCAATCTAAGGGAGTGAGATAGGAGGGCATACAGGAAGATGCATAGGTCCCCCCTTTTCTCACTCTCTCCCACAGTACCCCCTTCGAAACACACTAGGACCTGAATGGGCATCCAGCCGTGGAAGGCAGAATTTGCTGCCCAGAGCCCAGTTTCTAATTTAAGATCTGAGAATGGCTGGGGCTGGGGCTGGGGGGTGGGGTGCCTGGGACTGAGAGAGAGGGGAGCAGATGGCCCCATGGGGGACAGAAGAGAAAACTGACAGTTTCTTTGACCTTCCCTTACAAATTGAAACTCAATACAGGGAAATCAGAATTGCTGAGCAGTCATAGCCCACCTGGGTTCATCTTGGCCATGCTCCTGCTTCTTTTTAAGACTAGACAGATTGGGGAGGGGGGTTAGTTTGAAATCTCTCAGAGCGAAATCAGACATCCAGTCATCCCTTTTCAATGTTTTCTCTTTATGTTCTGCAAGTCCTTCCTTATATCTAAATATAATCCTGTCTGAGTATCACATTTGTCCTCAGGGACCCTGGAGCTCAGATCTGGGAATGGAGAGACTAGGGATCAGGCAGATCTGGTTTGGCATGTGGCTCTGAGGAGTAAGTGGTGGGGGAACAAACAGATGGAGAGGTACTAGATGGTGCTCTTGGCCCAGCATTGGCCCATGATGAGGAAGATCAAAGCTGGATTGTTTGCCGAATGCCAGAAGGAAAGGGAGAAGGAAAGGAAATGGGGGGAAGGGGGCAGGTAGAAGAGTGAGAAGGGAGAGCTCAGAAGAAAGCTTAAGGATCCAGGGTTCCTGGGCTAGGAGTGGGCATGAAGTGGTCTGAGCTGTCAGCAGAACCCAGGAGGGTCCTGGCCTTAAGAACAACTGCAAGATACCCTCCCTCTCTCTATCCATGCTCCCTTCTTCTTCCCCACCCCCACAGATAACCAGACCACCTCCCCCTGTCAGTAGGGCCCAGCCTAATCTAGCCCACTGACCATAGTGAGGGAAAGGGAGATGGGATAACTAGCAGTCCTTGGGCAGAGTTCTGAGGAGAGCCCCAAAACCCAGCTGGGGTCAGAGCAGAATCATTGTACAAAAGCCCTAACTCCCTTCCTGGGCCCCTGCCTGTTTGGCCTGGGATCATCCCTTTATCCTGTAATCTCTTCAGAGTGTAAGGGCCCCCAAGCTGCCTTGGTCTTGCTGGTCCTTTGGAGACTGAACCTTATCCATGGGGTTGGCAGAGAGGCTGACCAACATGACCCTGTGAGCACAGGATACTGTCAGGGCCCCCAGGCCTCAGAGAAAGCAGGCCTAGCAAAGAGAGATGGCCAGAAAGGAGACTCGCCTCTTAGGAAGCTCTGTTAGGAGTCTGAAATTGGGGAAGGAAGCCGAGTCACGTGGGGAGTTTATTTAAGCCCCTTCTAAGCCCCAGGCCTCCCTGTAAATACCCCCACCGAGAAGGGGCCTCTGTGCCTGATTCTCCTCTGAGCCTCTCTGTTAGCGCTGATCACGTTTCCCAGAGCTGCCTTTCTATGCCCTAAAGGTTCAGAGGAGAAAGTAAGAGACTTTCAGAAGTCACCCCTCTCATTTTACAAATGAGGAAACTGAGGCCCATAGAAGTGAAGTGATTTGTCAGGGTTGCAAGTATCCAAAGCAGCATTTGAACTCAAGTCTTCCTGACCCCATGTCCGGTGAGCTAGCCACTACTACTCTCTGTATATGGGGAAGCAAGAGGAAAAGCACTGAATTTGGAGCCAGAAGACTTTGGGTTCAAGTTTGGTCCTATCACTTATAATCCCAGTGGATACCAATAAGGTTTGAGTTACTGAGTGAGAGACAGAGAAGATTCCCAGAGATGATGGACAGGTTGGGGTGGAGGTACACACCATCATCTACCTCCCTCTCCTCCAAGGTTCCAGGTCTGAGCTGCAGAAAAGAGAGCAAGGCCAGTTCATTCATCAAGCAATAGTTAAGTACTTAGAATACAATATAAGCCCTGTCTTCAAGGAACTGGCATTCTCCTAGGAGGGACAGGTACAAATATCCCCACAATGTAATGGGACTTCTGGAAGGAGGATGCAGGAGGAATCAGATGAGAGCCACAGAAGGAGCCCCTAGGCCCAGGAGCTGGTCTTGCCACAAGGTTCTCTTACGATGAGGACAGGGGCTGTTTTTGTCTTTCCTTGTATCCCCCAGCCCTTAGCACCATGCCTGGCACGTGGTAAAGCACTTAAGCAATGCTGGTTGACTGATTGTCAGTGAGGCAAGGCTTTTATCTGGAGGAGGAAGTAAACTGTAGTAACCACCTTACCCCGGAAACCTCTCTGACTTAAAGGCCCCACTCTGCCCTGAACTCTCCTGCTTCTGATTGGATCTGAGCATTTGAAAACAGCAGCGGTTAGGTGGGGTTAAGCTGGCTGCTTGAAACTTAGCTCCTTTTTCACTTGGCTAGGATAGCGACCAGTGATCCCACCAGCGGCAGAAGCCAACACTTCCTCACCTGTAAATAATCTCTTGGGTCTGGATTCAGTACCATCCACCCTTATGTTCTATTTTGTTGTTGTAATTTGTCCTTGCTTCTCAAAGAGGACCATGACATCAGGAAGGTGATGCCATGACATGCAAGTGAGTTGGATTTAAGTGAGGGAGGGCTATGCAGAGTCACCAGCCTCACTTTCTCCTATGGAGCCGTTTGGATTCAGTGGCTGGATACAGATCAAGATGACTGGAGATGGCCCTAATTCTAGGTGAATGATTGAGGGTAACAAGATGTAGAAGTCAGGGCTCAGACCAGTCAGATTCTTATTTCTTTTCTATTCTTTTATCTAAGACAGACTGCCTCTAGGGCTCAGACCAGTCAGATTCTTATTTCTTTTCTATTCTTTTATCTAAGACAGACTCTGCCTCTACACAGTCATGTGATGTTGGGGCTTATCATTTGACTAATCTATGCCTCATTTTCCCTTTCTGTAAAATACAGAGGTCATACCAGATGATTTTCAAGGACTCCCTCTTCAGCTCTAATCCAGTAAAACGTAAACCCCATGAAAGCAGAGGCAGATCTATTTCTGAGCTCCAGCACCCAGTGTCTGTCTGGGCCTTGGGTGCTAAATAAACATGGAGTTGAATGGAGCATTCCATAATTCTGAGTTTAAACCCTATCTTAATGAACCCTTAGTATTCTCTTTAAGGTAATCCTGGAGTAAATGCTTTTGAAAAAAATTATTTTGCCAATAATAACTCATACTTACACTCTACCGTGCTATGCTATCTCCCTTTAAAATTGCATAAATATAACATATATAAATTATATTACTGTTTCATATAAAGGCAGAGTAGACAACAGGAGGAGGTGGCAAAAACCCTGAAGTGAGAATCCAAAGCTCTTCTTTCTCCTACTGACACAGGCCTGATTAAAACAGTAACAAGCTGTATGACCTTGAGAAAGTCATGTAACTTCAGGACTCCCCTCTAAAGAGGATCATTAAGGAGTCTCTATTCTGGAGCTGTATTCTACCTACCTTGTAGAATTATTGGGAAGATGAAATGAGATAATGGATGTAAAACATAATGGGAATAAGTCCAAATGTTCATACAGTGAGTTTCTTAAAAAGGGAGAATGGCTCTTATTATAGCCAGGACAAGACATGTGGGCTGCCTTTGCAAGGCCTGGAATTTGCATCCCATGCATTTGGGAATTAGGTCTCTCTCCTCCCATCCCAACACCCTGCCCCCCAAGGTGTGACCTGTGTGACTTGACTTGTCACAAGATAAGCACCCATATTCCTTGGAGAGGAGAATTTTAGAAAATACGTACATTTATAGTCAAATTAAAAGATTTCCTTCCTTGCCCATTCCCTCCCCTACCCTCATCACTTTCCCTTTACACTAGGCAGCTGCCCACCTTGTCTACCTTGGGTGCCAGCCCCATCTATGACCACCAGGCTAATACTTCCTAAATATATCTCTCTCTCCCTGCCCCTGCCCCCTCCCATGGAAGTGGGAAAACTTCACCTATCCCACCCCCTGTCAGATGAAGATGCTCCTTTGCTGCATTGCAGTGGTCTCTGGGCCTTGTTTTGCTGACCACTCCATAAGAGGATGGGCGTTGACTGGAGTGGAATATATGCAGACCTCTCCCCAAATAAGAGCTGGGAGACTGGGGGAGGAGCCATCAGTCTGGGCAGTCCTCCCTTTTCACCAGTCAGGGTTCTTCAGCCTCTTCTTCCTCCCCTTGACCTTAGAAAAGGAAGTTGACCGTGGGTGGCATGGCCCAAGGGCTGGAGGATAGCTCTCCCCACCATGTCCTCCTCCCTTTTCAGTCCCCTATCTTCTGTTCTCTGTGTTAGGTTCAGTTATGGCTATTGACCAGGAGGTCAAAGATGGGGAGTGGGGGTGGGGGTGCGGGGGAAACTAGGGTTTGGAAGGAGTTAAAGGCATGCTCCTGTATCACAGCCCAGGCTAGTTGAACTGAGAACTGGAAGTAAGTAATGCAATAACACCTGTTCCTCTCTTGCCTATGGGTGGGGGCAGGGGTAGCAGGTTGAAGAGAGCCTGGGAAGAGGGGGAAGAGATATTCCTAAGGGGTGGTCCAGGGAAGCAAAGATCAGAGCTATAACCCAGTCCTGGGATGGAAAGGAGAAGAGGGAGCTGGGGCCCTTCCCTATCCTTGAGATGCCTCAGTTTCCTGCCCTGTATTCTCTTTTTGGTTGGAAGCCTGTGGCTAATGCTACGGTAGAGGCTAGCCTGTCCCATGTCTAAGGGACTCTTGCTCTATCATATGATCCGAGTGTCTCTTAGAGATCATTTCAGCCTTCTCTTGTCACCGAAAAGGCAATTGAGGCCTCAAGATCTTGGCATTTTCAGGCTGCACTGGGATCATTCTCCAGGGCCTTTAGTCCAAGTATACTTGAACAAGAATCCTTTCCCTCTGACAAGTAATCTCACCTCTGCTGAAGCCCTCCATAAGGGGGGACTCCCCATCCCTTAAGGCACCAGACTGACCAAGATAGTCAGGATGCAAACCCTGGTCCTCTGACCCAGGTCCAGTGCTTTTCCTGCTAGACCACATTGCCTAAGTCATTCATTCTCCCATGCAGGCACCTTGGTAGGTGCTGTGGACCTCATGGGGGGCAAGGAGTTAACATATAGATATTAAGAGAGATTAACATCTCCTCTCTTTTGGAGACCATAGCTCAGACACTGTTAGTAACTGGCCTGCAGCACCAAGGTCTGGGGCAGCTACCAGGGAACAGGTCTAGAGTCCAAGCAGGAAACTGGAGAGATCCAGGGGCTAGGCCCTGATTGAGGGGAGCAAACTCACTGCTTTCTGTGGTCTTTCTTTAAGCTACCAGGCCTGCCTGTTGCTCTGCATTCCTGAACTGTGGAGCCATCCATCCCCTAAGGGACCCTGGGGTTGTTCCTAGCCAGATGCTGTCACTGCTCAGGGTCTCTTCCAGAACCAGGCTCAGAGATGTGTCTCCAGGGAGGTCATGGGAAACCCTGAGCCAGATGCCCTTGCAGCCCCCCACCCCCCAGGGCTGGGGGGAATATGAGATAGAGAGTGGGCTGGTGGGATGTGTCAACTGGGGGTGAAGTTAGAGCACAGCTGAGCCTGGGCTTCCCCCAGAGCAGGGATAATAGGTCTGCCTCATACCCATTCCTTGGCTCTAAGTTTTTCCTGTTCAACTGCTCAGTTTAGAGGAAGGATAGATCCTTGGAATCACAGAGACCAGACTGGGCTAGCCTATGTTCTTCCCCATATTCTCTTCCTGAAAGTGGAGGTGTTGGTGGTAAGGCATGGAAAGGATACCATTGCTGAAGTACCCAACGAGTAATACAGAAGTGGTTTGGCAGTTCCCTGCAATCAGTCATAGGGCTAACAGCTGCATTCCCACTCCCATGACTACATGCATACCCCCTCTCTGTGAGACACAGGGAGGCCCCAGGTAATGGGTTTGAGACCAGGAGAGAGCAGAGAAGGACAGGCTGAAGGGAGACCCTCAATTCCCATCAGTATATCTTTCATGGAACCTCGTATATCTCTTCTCCCAGGCCAGGGTCCGGCTAAAGTCAAGCAGGGTACAATATGATAAAGCAGAAAGAGTTCTGAATTTGGAGTCAGAGATGCTGGGTTCAAAAGTTCTACCATTTCTTTGTCCTGCCTGACCCTAGATTCCCCCTCCTCTAATTCCAGAGTCAGGAAGGCTTGAGCTCAGATTCTGCCTCAGACTCTAAATAGATTAATAAATAATAAACACATAAATAGGTAATTCTGAGCAAGTCATTTCATCTCCTTCAGGCTTAGTTTCTTTATCTGTAACATGGGGGATCACAATAACACTTCTTACATCACAAGATTGTCATGAGAATTTAATGAGATAAGACATGGAAAGTTCCTTGCAAACCTTATATTTTGCTCTAGAATTATTAGCTATTATAATATGCAGATGTCATTTGAAAATACCTTGAAAAGGAAATAGCCTGGGCCCTTCTTTGCTTTGTGATCTTGAGATCCTAGTTTTGGAGGGTCGTTGAGCCCTTTTCCTTGGGGAAGGGAGGAGTGAGGAGAGGAATCTAGGGAAGGTAGATCATTTGGAATGGGAGAGGGACAGAATCCCACCCTCTTACATGTGGTATCCCGAAATTTCCTAAGATTCCCTCCTGACCCCCAATTAATGATTGCTCCAGGGTACAGAGAGGAGAGGGCAGAGAACCAGGTGGACACAAAGAGGGACCCCGAACCGGGCTTCAGTTCCTCCTTTCCTTCCCTGCGCCATAAAACAAGGACCTTTAACCTCTTGACACAAAGCCGCCCAGTCAGTGGGGTCAGAGTGGTCTTTCTCTTCCCTTTCTGTGGGCATTCACTGAGGGGTGGGTGGTGAGTATGGAAGGAAGTGGAGCTAGGGGACACAGACTTAGGGAGGGAAGAAAAAAGAAAGGCAGACCCTCATCGTGAAGACAAAGGACCAATTTGTGGAGACCTCAGTGTCGAGGGGGGGTATTGTTTGTGGGGAGTGGGGGATGGAAGCCCTCTTTCTCCCCTCACCCCTTTAAAGAGCCAGTGTTCCTCTGAAGCCCCTCTTGCTTTTCTTTTCCTCAGGCTGAGATGACTCCTCTGCCCTATCTCCTTTGGGACTGGGATGACAGAGGGCCCCTGGGGTGTCTGGGAGCCAGACCCCCCTGGGAGAGCAGGGCTCAATCTCTCCAGCTTTTTGTGAGAGACAGAGAGAGCGCAGAGCAGCTGAGCTGGCGGGAGGCCAAGGAAAGGAGAACAGGATGCTCATTAGGGCAAGGGATGCAGATAGACACTGGTTAGTGTGTCTGCATTGAGGGAATACTGCGTGACTCGGGTTGAGGAGAGGGACTTCTGCGCTCCTTTTCTCAACTCCGTGAGAAATCACAGAATCACAAGGTCAAAGTAGAAAGGACTTTTAAGGTCATTTCATCCAGAGGTACGGTACCAACACGGCCACACTCCCAAGTGCAACCCAAATCAGAATAAAATGGAATTGGGAAATGAACAAAATAAATAAAAAACTGACCTAATATTCAATGGCATCCTTCTGTAGAGAGCCATGGCCCCGTTTCTATTTGAGTCTGACATCCCTGCTATAGTCCAACCCCTTCATCTTATAAATAAATAAACTGAAGCTGAAAGAAGTGAAGAGATTTGTCTGAGGTTGCACTGGCAGTAAGTGATGGAACCAGGCTGTGAACCCCTTCCTCCTCCACTTCCAGCTTCAGCCCTCTTTCCTCCAGACTTTGCTGTGGGTATGACCTGATGCTTCTCTATTTCATAGATCAGGGATGTCAAGCACAGGGCTAGCCTCATGCCATTGGAACCAGATTAAGATGTAATTGGGAAATATTTAACTAAATAAATAAAAATGTAATAGAACATAGATGATGTTAATCTATGGTTTTCTACGTTGATATGTAGTCTGTAGAAATCCTTACATAGGGTTTCATGACCCTCATTTCTATTTGATTTTGACTGCCATTGTAGACTTCATTCCCTCCTCTATGAAACAGAGAGGAGTGTCTATATGGCTTCTTGGGCTTGAGAGGCTATTGACAAGCTTGGCAGGATCTTTGGTAGCCAACTAGTTAAAATCACTAGCCCTGTATAGGTTTTATAACTCATCCCAGGCTAACTAGCTTATCTGTGGATGGATCTATCCAATAATTACAGAATCTCTTTCCTTGAACACCTTTGGTCTTCCCTTTAAGAGTGAATAATTTACATGCAGGAAGTTCTTCCTACTATCCAATTTTAAATCCCTTCCTAGTACAACTGAAGCTGGTTCTCTCACTCTAGTAATGGAGGCAGGATGGACATGCTGAGAGAGTAGAAAAGCAAGAGCCTGTAGCCCATATCGGGGCTGCCTGTGGCCAGCAGAGAAAAGCAGGTTTAGAAGGACTAACTTGGCTGATGTTCTAGGTTGCCCTATTGTACTGCGGTTAAAGAACTGATTGTGCTTGCTGTAGCAAACAAGGTTTTCAGTCAAGCATGGTAGCTAGTGCTGGTTGAGGAGGCTGAGACTAGTGGATCATCTGAGTTCAGACTGGGTGGCCACACTAAATTTGGCACCATTGTAGTGAGCCCCTGGGGGTTGAGGGCCATCAGACTACCTGAAGAGGGATGAACTGGCCAAGGTTTGAAAAACAGAACAGATTAGAACTCCCATGCTGATCAGTATTGGGATTGGAACCATACCTGGCCACTGAACTTTAAGCCTGGGCAAGATAGGAAGACCCAGTCTCAAAAAAAAAACCAAACAAACAAAAAAAAACTCACCTAATTTCCTTTCCAGTTTAGCCCAGGCTTAGTTAGGAGGTTGGCTTAGATGACCTCTTGAGATCCTTTCTTCAAAATTCTTGTATGGATGGGGAAACGGAATTCTCTCAGCATTCAACCATTCTCTTTCATCCTCAGAAAGTGGTCTTCTAGGAATAACAGGTTAGCACCAAACATGGGGATGCCATCATTCAGTCTAATATAGAGGAAATAGCTTTGGACTCAGGCAAAATGGCTCTGACCATTACTGGATGTTACATTGGGCAGGATTGTGGTATATTACCACTGAACCACATGACCTCTATGGTCTCTTCCAGCCCTAAAAATCCTGTGATCTGCATTTTTGCCTACTTTAGCAGGACCAGAAAGCACATTTATGAATGTGAATGAGAAAACCCTGTTATCTGAACTGGGGCTGTTTGTGGAGATATATTTTGGTTACAAGTTCACCAGTCCAGGCAGGGGAGGAAGGAGGGGATATATCTAGTTGGACACCCTCCTCCTCCTCAAGAGTCTTGAGCTCTCCCGCTCCTGTCTTCTTGGGTCCCTTTATGTCTTAGCTTCAAGATTGCAATTGATTCATAGTAGAGATTCCTTCTATATATGGATTGGATGAGCCAGCCATTAAGATACCTTCCAATTCTCAGATTCTTTGAATCTGTGATTTGTATTCTGCTGCCTCCTTCCCCACCCTTCCCTCCCCAGCTCATGCTGACATTCTCAACCAATCTCCTTTTTCTCTAACTAGATATGAGCTTCTCTGATTGCAGGCCCAGAACTCAAGAAGAGCCCTGGTCCTGGAACTGGGAAGATATCTCTTCCCCCTAATCACTCCAGTTTCTTTTCAGTTTATCAGTCACCAAGATCAAGTCCCTCCTTCACAATCTCCTGGCTCCACTTCCTTCTGATATCATCACCCTGTAGATCTGTATGTGTGTGTGTATATATACACATATATGCATATATGTATGTATTATGTAAATGTATATATGTATGTATATATATATATATACACCTACATCTTAGATTTTCATAGTTGTTTTTACCTTGTCTCTCCAACTAGAATCTGAACGCCCTGAGAATAGACACGAGCACTTAGCATAATGCCAGTCACATAGTAAGAGATTATAAAGGGCTGCTGACCAACCACACCTTTATTAGTCACTTACTGTATCCCAGGCACTGTGCTAAGTTGTTGGTGCTGCCATTCAGTTGGGTCCTACTCTTCCTGACTCCATTTGGGATTTTCTTGACAGACATATTGCAGTGGTTTGCTATTTCCTTCTCCAGCTCTTTTTACAGAGGAGGAAACTGAGGCAAACAGGAGGAAGTGATTTGCCCAGGGTCACACAGCTAGTAAGTGTCTGAGGTTGCATTTGAACTCAGGTCTTCCTGACTTCAGGCCTGGCTCTATCCATTGCACCACATAGCTACTAGGGGTACAAAGAAAAACCAAAAGTAGTCCTAGTCATTGAGGAATTTATATTCTAATGAGGGAGCCAATGTATATATTAATAGGAATATATAAGATAATCTACTGAAGAGATCTCAGGAGCCAAGAAAGGGAAAGGAGTCAAAACCTGGGTGCAGGGTGGGTGGGGACTGGGGAGAAAGGATGATGAGGAAGCAGCAGTGGGCTGAGGATCCCTGCTAGTGGCCAGGGTTAGACTAAGGAATCTTAGTGGCCGCTGGGTGGAGCTTTTGGGAGCCAAGGATATTTTGGGACATCCCTGGATGGAGAGGGGGAGATGGTTAGGGCAGGAGATACTTGCTTACCTCCTTCCTTCCAGCACCCCTCCCCCCCGCCCAGGTATGGGCTCCTATCCAGATGCTTTAGGGTCCTGGAGCTGGGTGAGGGTAGGGCAGGTTGGCCCTCATTTCCAACTGCCCTTTTGTGCATCTCCTCCTAGTCCCCTTTGCCTGTGCCCTCCCTGCCTGTCTGCCCAAGGAGCTCTGTGAATGCTGAGCTCAGCTCTTTTCGGTGCCTTTGTCTCCAAGCGGCTCAGCTCTCTTCAGTGGCTTGTCCATTAGCTCTGTCTGTGTTGTGGATATGGGTTCTAGAGGAGGAAGGGGGAAGGGGGAGAGGGCCAGAAGGGCCATTCCTACATCTGACCTGCTCTCCCTTCATTGTGGGCAGAGGAAGTTTCGGAGCTCTCGCTGCCCGTGCCAGATCCTGCCTCTGAAAAGGCTGCAGGCCCCTCGCTCTGACTTCAGGCTAGGCATTGCCAAGTGAGGGACAGGCTGGGCTCTGTTCTGGGAGGTTCCGGGGGCTTTCTGTGCTAGTCATCTCCCCCGAAGCCTCCCAGCCTGAGGAACTCAGCCCTCCTCCTTTTGAATAGGGGGAGATATTGGTGCAGGTGGAGTGTGAGGGGAGGAGCCAGGGCACCCACATCTCCTGTAGGAGAGGGGGAAGGGAAATGCTCAGGAGGTCCTTGGAGCCAGCTGTGATGCCCGTCAGTGGGACCCCTCTGCTTCCAGCCTCCCCCAGGACGGGGGTGGGGGTCAGGAGTGGAGTTCTAGGCTTCCTTCCTCTCTTTTCAGTCAGGCCTACTAAGCTACATTTTCCTTTACTCCATCTGACTCAGGGCAAGGGGTGGGGAGAGCAGCTCTTATCTCTGCAGCCCACAGACCTTCTGCCTTTTCAGCCTCCGGAAGTAGCCTCTCCCTAGGAGGATCCAAAAGGGCAAAGGAGAGTACTCAAAGCTTTATGAGGCAGAGAAGCTTAGAGCTATGAGTCCTTTGGGATAATTGAGTCCAACCCTCTCTCTCCCCAAATCTTCCCCAACCTCCCATCCCATTTTACAGGTGAAGAACCTGAGACTTCGAATATCTGACATTCCCAAGGTCACTCAGCCAGCGGAGCCAGGGTTTGAAAATGTTTTCCCATTAGTGTTCTTTCCTCAGGCAGGTGCTTAGGGATGGTGGGTATAGAGTCTGGGCCTGGGCAACCTAGAGGAAGGTGTGAGTCCTGGGCTGGGTGAAAAGTGGGAACATGTTGGCTGTCCACAAATATTTAAAGAAATTTTATAAGGAAAAGGAATAGACTTTTCCTGCTTGGTCCCTAGCTATGTGGTGCAATGGATAGAGCCAGGCCTGGAGTCAGGAAGACCTGAGTTCAACTCCGACCTCAGACACTTACTAGCTGTGTGACCCTGGGCAAGTCACTTCCTCCCCAGAACCAGAACTTATGGGTGTAAGATAGGCCCAGTGTAGTACATAAGGAAAAGCTTCCTAAGAGTCAGAGCTTTCCTGAGTTGATCTTTAAGCAAAGCCTGGAGGTCTGTCCTTTAGGGATGTTGTTAAGGGGATGGATGCCTGTTCAGCTGTGATTTGGAGCCAGGGTTGAAGAATGTGCAGCCTGGAGGCCACATGTAGCCTTCTAGGTCTTTGGGTGGGGCTTTTTGACTGAATCCAAGTTTTACAGAACAAGTCCTTTTATTATGGTGCACACTTGAGGACCCAGAGGGCCACAGGTGGCCCCAAGTTCCCTACCCCTGGATTAGATGGTGTCTGAGGACTTTTCTGGCTCTGACATTCTGTGATTCTTAGAAAGTGAGGAAGAGAACAGAGAAGATGCAGAGGGCTGGCACTTTCCAAGAGGCCTCACCGAGTCACCAAGGGGTGGAGAGTCATGGCTGGACATCAACTAGTGGTAGCTTTGGGTTTGGAGAAGTGCCTAGTTGAAGATCTGAATTATTTCTCTCTCCTAAGAGGAGACAAGAAGTTGTGGCTCTGGTGGCTAGGGCTGTTAGATTTGGAGCCAGGAAGTCTTGAGTTCAAATCTAACCTTATACATTTACCAACTGTGTGATCCTGGGCAAGTCACTTAACATCTCTTGGCCTCAGTTTTCTCAGTTTCCTCTGCTAGAAGACTTGATTTCATTCAAACTTCACACTCAGAATTGTGTTCCTTCTTACAATGAGAAAACTTCCAGGACTGTTGTGAAATCAAATGAAATAATATTTGTAAAGGATTTGCAAACATTATCATTGTTTTTGTTCAGTCATTTCAATCATGTCTGACTCCCTGCAACCCTGTTTGGGGTTCTCTTGACAAAGATACTGGGGTGGTTTACCATTTCCTTCTCCAGCTCATTTTACAGATGAGGAAACTGAGGTCAACAGGATTAAGTGACTTGCACAGGGTCACCTAGATAAGTGTCTGAGGTCAGATTTGAACTCATAAAGATGAGTCTTCCTGTTTCCAAACCTGGTGCTCTATGCACTTCACCACCCAACCGCCCTTGCAAACGTTAAAGTGGTACACAAATGCTCATTACTATGATGGGGAAATGGAGGCCCAGAATAATTCATTAACTTAGCCAAAGTCACAATGTGAGAAACACATTTAGAATAAAGTTTGCATGAGATCTTAGCCCTAGAACCAGAGGAGACCTCAGAGGCCATCTAGTTCAACCCCCTTACTTTACAGATGGGGAAACTGAGGCTTGGGGAAGTTAAGTGACTTTGCCAGTAGGAAACATCAGAGGTGAGAATGGAGTTAGAGGACTTGGGGAAAAGTTGGTCTTCCATCCTCTGCATCTCACTGCCTTCTCTTCCTTTCTTCTGATTTCTATGTAGATAGATAAAACATCAACTAAGAGATAAGGGTTGGGGGTACCAATGCCAGCAAGTATGATTGATCTTGCTGTCCTCAAGCAGCTCACCTTCTCTTTTTCTTTTTTTGGAGGCAATTGGGGTTAAGTGACTTGCCCAGGGTCACACAGCTAGTTGAGGTCAGATTTGAATTCCTGACTCCAGGACTGGGGCCCTATCCATAGTATCATCTAACTCGAACTTACCTTGTAATAGTGTAAGACTATATGGGAAATTGAGCTTGAAAGGGTTATGAGGGGGTTGGAGTTGGCACTCAAGAGTCTAGGTAGAGGAGTGATGGTTGGACCCTGGGGAAAGAAGACAAAAGTTGACCTAGCAGAACCCAAGGCCCCAGGGTCTGAGTCCAGGTTACCAGAGGGGAGAAGGTAGAGTAGCATGGGCATGGCATCCCCTTCCCTTAAATGACATTGACTGATCTAGGCACTATACAATTAATTCTGTGGTGTTTGGCTCTCACCAGAACATGAAGAGTCAAAGACATGTGAATTCTGTCCCTGGCTGGGAGTGGGATGAGCAGTGTGATTGGGGGGGGCGGGGCAGAGGGGTGACAGGGGGGATCCAATGAGGGTACCCTGGGAGCAATAGAGGTCCCCAAAGCTGTCTGAGCAATTGCTGTGAGCATAGCGGGTCCTGACTTTCAAAGCCTCAAAGAGCCTGACTTCTTTGTATTTTATCCTCCTCTCCTTGGACAGGTGGGCCTCTTGGGGGTGGCCAGAGCAAATTCAGCAGCTTTTAGCCAGAGTCAGGAAGGCTATGTTGATCCCCACCCCCACCCAGCAGGCCATCCTCAGGGACCCTGATTCAATTTCCTCCAATCATTAGAGCTGCCATTTGCTAGAGGTAATTAAATGGTATTTGAATTGGATCCAGAAATCCCATCATCAGAAGGAAGCAAGCCTGGGAGGGAAGTGCTATTTTTTGAACCTCAGGGGTTGCAGTCCACAGCCCTAAGGAGAAGTCAGAGTCAGCCCTCCTCCCTGGGAAAGAGGATCTTCAGCCTTCATGAGGCCACACACAGGGTGCTCTCTGAGAATCATACCTCCTGTCTATTGAGCGCTTGAAGGCTGTTAAAGTATTAGGTGTATGTTCTCTTTGGGAACACCTAGGTCTTGTGATGCCAATTCAGGGTTTATCTTATTACACTACACTTGCCGGGAATCCGCGGCCATCCATGTCCATTCCACCCTGCACTGACTGCCAGGGAAAGGGTCTTTGGATGATAGAGGGAGAGCTGATCATCCGGGGACTGGATCCTAAGGCCCTGAGTAGTTAGGTGGCTGGTCCAATGTCACACAGGCAGTAAGTTCCCAAGCTGTGGTTTGAACTCAAGCCTTAGCATCACAGATCTAGAACATGAAGGAACAGCAGAGGCAATCTAATTCAGCTTTCTCACTTTATTTTATGTTTCAATTAGTAGGCATTTATTTTCTCCCACCTCCTCATCTACAATCCAAAGAATCCAAATTGATTGTTAATAGAGGGAATGGTGGGTATGAGTGGGCTGCTGCATCAACAAAACTAGGACCATGAATGAAAAGTGGCATCGGAGTAATACGTGATCCACAAAGAGGCTGGTCTTAGGGCCAGAGCCAGGGATAAGGGATAAGCAGCCCAGGTGGCTCCCTAGGGCTCCTAGAAATATTAAGAGAAGAGAGGAAGGCCCTGGGGTCAACAAGTGTCTCCCCCCACC
>CM053770.1:605934788-606013759 GCA_028658325.1 Potorous gilbertii
ATATTTCCCTGCTACATTTTGCCTGGTTCTGGCCTTCCTGGTGATGGTGCTGGAGCCCTGGAGCTGACACCTCTGGTTTGGATGATTGCTGGGGCTCCTTCAGACTCTGTCAGACTCACTGCTTCACCCTGAATGATACAGAAGCGCTTCAGAAGCCCCCTTCTTCCCCTTCCCCCCATAGTGACCTCCTAGAAGCCCCACGCACAGACACACTTCCCTTCCTGCTTCCCCCCCCACCCCCCTCACCCCCCTCACCCCCGACACCAGGCTTGAACCCTGTAATCCCTTCCTCCAGCTCTGGCTCCGCTTGCTGAAAGCTAGGGAAACCAGAGCAGGAAAACAACCCAGGCCCCCTTTGGTCCTCCTCTCCCCAGGGGTGGTTGGTTAATTGCTCCTTCCCGGGTCTGCTCCGGTCTCCTAGGTGTCCTCAGACAAGAGCGTGGCTGCTTTGCCCCTCAGGGACTCTGGGCTCCTTTTCAGATTCAATGGATTTGTCTTCTGTTTCTTGTCTTTGCTTTTTCTTCTCCAACTCCGTTGCTAGGAAAATGTCCAGAGGGAGGGGAACCAGCAGCCCCTGGGAAGGCTGTGCCAAGGATGGAGTCGCCAGTTGGGGTGCTGCCCTGGGGTGGAAAGGGTTACATGAGTCCAGTCTGTTTGTTTATAGGACAGACAGACCCGGGAGGATGGGGGCATTGACGGCGCCCAAATCCTAGTCTGTTCTTTCCTGTGCCACTTCCCTTTCCTGCTTTGATATTTCCGTCCCTTTGAGGAGCATCAAAGCCTCGGATGTCCAGGCTATCAGAGTTTCTAGAAGCAGGAAGTCAGTGACTGCGGCCTTCAGCTGTCTGCTTCCTCATTCCCCTTCTCCTCTAGGGCCCATCTGTCCACCTTCTGAGGTCCTGGCTCCCAGATGCTTTCTGGGGAATGTCCCTACTCCTTAGCAGGTGGCACTTTCCCCGGTGGTGATTTATAAAAAGAACTTACCCTGAAGTTTGGGGACCCTTCCAAGCTAGGTCGAACTCCTGCAAAAGGCAGGGCATTATAGGGTCCCTATAAAGCAGCAGATGCATATCCAGGAAGTCAGGCCAGGAGTGGTCCCTTCTGTCTATTGCCATGCCACGTAAACCCCAATTTCTCTTAGCTCTGATTTCCACCCCTGTCCAGTCAAGTCCATGTGGAGAAGAGAACACATCCAAATGTACTCAGAGAGTATCTGAACTTTCACCCCTGAGATTGAAGGGACGGGTAGCAGTGAATGCAACTTTATTAAAAAAAAAACTGTTTTCTCTTCCCTTCCTCTCGAGCTGTCCCTTAAGCCAAGAATAAGAGAGAGGAGAACACAAGAGCTCAGCAAAACTAGTGTAGAAAGTTTCATGATACCCCCACCTCTATAAAGAAGCGTGAGGAGATGCATCCTTAGACATTCACTGTGGGCCAAGTTTGGTCCTTATCATTTCCCAGCTTTCAGATTCGATTGTTTTATGGCGGTTCTTTCCATTTACATCCTTGTAGGCACAAAATATAATGTTCTAGTCCTACTCGCTTCACTTTGCATCCATCTAAATAAGTCTTCCCATGACTACTAAGTTCTGTATCTTGAGCTCATTTCTACCAAATCAGCCCTGCCCAGGGTTCTGACTTGAGTTGGGGACCCCACCCTATTCTATAACCTGAATGGAGGCTGTTCTGAGGTCTCTGGATTCTCAGCCCTTTGATCCTCTTAGGACTCCTGCCCCAGTAGGGCCCTGAGACAGTATTAGATGAGTCCGCAGTTTTATGAAAGAGAGAAGTCAGGGTGGGAAGGGTCCCTCCATTGACCTCTGGGGAGTAGCTCGCCATTGCCAACTCTTCCACTCTGATTCTTACATCCAGCTCTACAATGAGGAGATCCTTGACCTGTTTGATAGCACCCGAGATCCTGACTCCCGCCATCGAAAATCCAACATCAAAATCCACGAAGACGCCAATGGGGGCATCTATACCACCGGCGTCACCTCCCGTCTCATCAGTTCCCAAGAAGAGGTGAGAGTCTACTAGGGAGAGGCAGCTCAGTATCCCAGTGGATGAAGTGCTGGGGCTATGTCAGGAAGACCTGAGTTCAGATCTAGCCTCAGATACATACCCTGGCAGAGCTCTCTGCCTCAGTTTCCTCATCTGTAAAATGGAGGCAATAATAGCTCCCACTTCCTAGGGTTGTTGTGAGAATCAAATGATTCTAATTATTTGTAAAGTGCCCTGCAGACCCTAAAGCCCACATAAATGCTAGCTGTTTTTATTAGCTATTAGAAGGAATGAGGTGCAAGGCAGCCATGCTCCGAGGGCATGCTTGACTGGTGTAAGAATGGAAATATGGGAGGCACTGTACAAGTGCCTCTGCGTCTCCTTCAGAGACATAGCTCCCTGGAAGGGCCCCTTCCCATGCCATGCAACCTGTCCCTTCCCTCTCTCTGCAGTTGATCCAGTGTTTGAAGCAAGGTGCTCTGTCTCGGACCACAGCCAGCACTCAGATGAATGTGCAGAGTTCCCGCTCTCATGCCATCTTCACTATCCACCTGTGCCAGATGCGCATCTGTGCCCGGCCTGACCTGGTGAGTAGTCTTGAGAGAGAGAGAAGGAATAGGCAGAGGGGCCTGGCTGTGGGGAGGAGCATGGAGGAGTAGGGAACGAGAGCTGGATTTGGGGTCAGGAGACCTGGGTTTGGATCCTAGCTCTGCCCTGCACTATCTGTGGGATCTTGGGTGAATCACTTCATTTGGCTGAGTTTCAGTTTTCTCCTGTGTAAATGAAGAGAAATCCATGATTTTACAGCCTTATTTGGCTTATACAAACCCTTTGATGTTTTGTCCTCTGTCCCCTCTGGATTTGCTAAGGAAGCATCTCCAGACATCCCAGGGAGCCTTGGCCCATAGAAGGTGGAGGCAGGGGGGTAGGAGAATTGGAGTTTTCAGTAATCCTCACTTCTTCCACAGGTGAATGGTGAGGTGCCTGGCCTTCCTGATGGGGCTACCCCCACCAATGAGTATGAGACACTCACAGCCAAGTTCCACTTCGTTGATCTGGCGGGCTCTGAACGGCTAAAACGGACTGGGGCCACAGGCGAGAGGGCCAAAGAGGGCATCTCTATCAACTGCGGCTTGGTATGGAAATTCTTACTTGTGCTGTCTGGCCTGGAGGCTGTGACTAGAGCAGGATCTGAACCCTTAACTCCTTCCCTTGTGCCATGTTTTTGTCTCTGTTTCCCTTATGTGTCTGTTTCTGTGATGTCCTCTTCTCTGGCTTTGACTTGAATAGAGTCCCCCAGTCTTGGAGCTTAGGGGTGGCTGAGGATAGTGAAGATGGCAGGAATGCTAGGGGACATGGCTCCATGGGGTAGCCTGCTGAAGACCAGCATCTCTTTCTTGCAGTTGGCCTTGGGTAATGTGATCAGTGCCCTGGGAGACCAGAGCAAGAAGGTGGTGCATGTGCCCTACCGGGACTCCAAGCTCACCCGACTCCTCCAGGACTCCCTTGGGGGTAACAGGTAACCAGAGCAACCACTTCTGGAGAGAGGTCACTGTGCCCACTCACCACCAGCTCCCATTCAGTACAACGGGGTATATTGGGCATGATTTGATTCTAAAGAGCCCTTGACCGGGAGTCAGAAAACCTGGGGTGTTAAATGATGACATCATCGTCATTATTACCTACAAATGATTATCATTAGAAATTATAACTAACGTTGACCGAGTGCTTTAAGGTTTGCAACGTACTTTACATATATACGTATACATATATGTATACGTATATATGTATATATATATCTATATATAGATATATAGATATATATATCTATATATATATAGATATATATATCTATATATATATCTCATCACATTCTCGCTTCACCTGCGAGGTAGGTGCTGTTATCATTCCCATTTAACAGAATAGGTAACTGCAACACTAAGAGATTCAATGACTTGCCTAGGCTTATGCGACTAGCACCTGTCTGAAGTAGGATTCAACCTCAGTTGTTCCTGACGTCAAGTCCAGTGCTCTGTTTCCCACACTGCTAAACTGCCTCGTTGTGTTTGTACAATGGGGACAATAGAGCCTTTCCCTTTTCTAATTCACAAGGAGAGTGTAAAGCTAAAACAAGATATTAAGACTAGAAATGTAAGACTTTACTATTATTTATTCCCTAGATCAATTTCTAAAAAACAAACAAGCCAAAACAGCACTGACCCTATTAGTTAAGTAGATTGTGATCATATACTGTTGAAACAGAAATCTCATGATCATTTCATCCTTGAGTTTGTGCCAAGTGGCCCTCAGGTGGTATTGGGAAAGGATGGGACTGAGCTCCAATGTAATGTTTCCTATGGGGATGTCTTTCTCTGCCTCATCTTGTCTATATCCCCACCAGTCAGACAATTATGATTGCTTGTGTGAGCCCTTCGGATCGGGACTTTATGGAGACCCTGAATACCCTCAAGTATGCCAACCGGGCCCGCAACATTAAGAACAAGGTGGTTGTGAACCAAGATAAGACCAGCCAGCAGATCAGTGCTCTTCGGGCTGAGATTGCCCGCCTGCAGATGGAGTTGATGGAGTACAAGGCGGTGAGTGAAGGTGTAATCTTGCCTAGTGATAGAATGGGCCCAGATTCTCTAGACTGGGCCCTGAGCATTTAGTTTAGCAGTACCCATAATGGGCTTTTCCCACTGCATCAGCCCGCTATCAATGGTTCTGCCTTCATTTCAAGGAGTGGTCTGCTGGGGACCACTTTCATCTGGCTTTTCAGCTTCTTCCTCACCTTTTCTTTCCTTCATTCATTGAATATTTATTGTATGCCTGCTACGTGCAAGCAAGTTACAATGTTGGGGGTAGGGCAGTACACAAAGATTAACAGATGTGGCCTCTGCCCCCGAGGAGCTTACTGTATGATAGGAGATAGAAGATACGCATGAAAGTAACTCCATTCTGTATGATTAGTGTCCTGAGTACGCCATGTCATAGGAGTCCAGAAGCAAGTCCTTGTGTTTGGGGCATAGTCGATGTAAAACTAGAGTGGGTGTTAGAAGATGAGAGATGCATGAGAGACAAAGGTGGGTCAAGGTGACTAGACATTTCATGAGGAGGGAATAGATTGAAGAAAAACAAAAGAATATTGTGTCAGACTGGGAGTCCCATTAGACAGGCTTGTTGAGGGTTTGTAGAGGATCAATAAGAGATGAGACTGGAAAGGGAAAGGGCCAGCTTATAAGAAGACTTGAATACCAGGATAAGCAATTTGGATTTTTTTGTGGGGGAGGAATGGGCTATAAGGAACCATAGCGTTCAGTCATTTCAGTCAGTTATGTCCAACTCTTTGTGGGTTTTGGACAAAGATACTGGCTGGTTTGCCATTTCCTTCTCCAGCTCATTTTACAGGTGAGGAAACCAAGGCAAACAGGGTTGAGTGACTTGCCCAGGTTACATAGTGTATAAATGTCTGGGGCTGGATCTGAACTCAGGAAGATAAGTCTTTCTCACCCCAGGCCTGGCACTCTATGCACTGTAGGTAAGCCCCTTAATCAGGAGCTAATCAGGTGTTTCAAAAAAAATTTTTTTAATTTTTTTTTTGTTATTTTGAACTTGACAAACCTGAATATTTCTATATTCAAAGAACATGTGTATGTGTGTGTTTGTAAGTGTGAAACCTTAAATCTCACTGTGTACAGCTGATTTTTTTCTTTTTAAAATATGTGGCACGTTAGTTCCCATTTGTCTCTGTTGACCGCTAAGCTGCCTTCTGTCCTTTCCTGTGCATTTTTTTAGTTTTCAAAAAGGGAGAAAATATGGTCATAACTAGATTTTAAAGTAGGTTAACCTGACAATTGTGATCAAGGAGACTGTTTAGGAAGAAAAAGCAGTAATTTAAGTGAGAGAGTTGCTCCTCAGGCCTTTGCTTTCTGCCTTGCCGTATGCCACATGCCTATCCCTTCCTATCCACCCTCCTCCTCCTCCTAGGGAAAGCGAGTGATTGGGGAGGATGGCTCGGAGGGCTACAGTGACCTGTTCCGGGAGAACGCCATGCTGCAGAAAGAGAATGGCACACTGAGAATGCGGGTGAAAGCCATGCAGGAAGCCATTGATGCCATCAACAACCGAGTCACCCACCTCATGAGTCAGGAGGCCAACCTGCTCCTCGCGAAGGCTGGTGAGTGCTGGGAAAGCGGACCTGCCTGCCCTCCCTAGCCACTTTGTATTTACTATCCATATACTTCTAGGTGGACTTGTCATGTCCCATGAGAGAATGTAAGCAGAGGCTCTTTCCTTTTTGGTCTTTGCATCCCCAGTACCTACCCCTGTGCTCAGAATATAGTAGGTGCTTGTTGATTCAATGACTGGAGCGACCTTCCCATTCCCAGTTGGCATTGTCTATCTGAGAGCACTTAGATCCCCTGTCTTTCCCTCTGCCCCTGCAGTAGCAGGTTAGTCTGGTCTAAACAGCAAAAACTCTTTTGGTCACCACTCTAATGCCCGATGCCTAGCCCTTGGCTGAGAACCTCAGATGCCCAATAATCTGGCTCCAGTTTACTATTCAGACTTATTTCATACGTCTCTCCTTTATACATTCTCTCTTCCAGTCAAATATCCTTTCTTTCCCCCAATCTCAACACCCCATCTTCTGCCACTGAACCTCCTTTTCATAGATTCTCCCACATGCTTGGGGTACACTCCTTTCACCTCCCCCTTCCCCCTTCCATAGGAATCAAGGATCAGCTTATGTCAACTCCTGTGAGATCCCCTTAATTCTTAATGGTCTCTCCCTGCTGAAATTTTTATATGTATGTATGTATGCAAGTAAATATAGTATGTATTATATGTATACATGCATACAAAACACACATATTATACATAATATACATATAATTTATATATAATTTTATATATTGTATATAATTTGAGCAGGGAGAGAGTATGTCATGTATATGGAAATATATTATTTTCATATGCATACACACACACACACACACACACACACACACACACACACACACACATATATATATATGAACATGAATATATATATGACTTTGTTGTTGGTTTTTGTCTCCAGCACCTAGCACGATGCCTGGTATATCCTTAATAGATTGTTCAGTGGATTGAATGGGATGTAGGTTTCTGTACACCACATGTTTAGACCTCCAGAGCAGAGCTACAACAGGCAAAGGGCTGCAGATTGAGAGACTTTGGGCTCTAGTCCCATCTCCCTTCCCAATCAGCTGTACAGCCTTGGACAAGTCACTCTGTTATTCAGTGTTTGTGTCCTCATTTTGTAAAATGGAGATAGTGACCTCCCCCATGTGTCTCACTGGTGGTTCTGAGAATCAAACAAGATAATGTTTGTTGAAGTGCCTTCTAAAGTTCAAGATGACATGAACGTGACTACCTGGGTCCCACTTGGGGGTTTCTGGGTCTGGCACAGGTTCTTAGAGGCAGAAGGACACTCCGAGACCACCTGTGGCCATCATCCACCCATACCTGGGCAGGAATTCCTTCTCTAGGGTTCTCAATAAGTGATCAGTCCACCTCTGCAGACCTCCAGTGAGGAGAGCCCCCACCTTCACTTATTAATAAGCACTTAATAAGTGCTGGGACAGCACTTATTTTTAAGAAGTTTTCCCTCACCATGCTGCTATGCAACTCCTGCCCACTGTCCCTTGTTCTGCTCCCCTCTCCCTGCCCTCCCCCAGGACAAAGTAGAACAAATCCAGGCCCCTTCCCACTAACCAGCCTTTCATATCCTTGGAGACAGGGATCACATTCCCCTTCAGTCTTTTCTTTTTGCAGGCTAAACAGAGTTCCAAAGGATTGGGTTTGAAAGGGATCTCAGAGGCCATCGAGTCCAAGCTATGCCTGAAAAAGGGTCTCCTTTACAACATCCCCCTGATAGCCGGATAGCCAGTGTTTCCTTAAAGACCTCAAGTGAGGAAAAGCATTCCAGCTTGCTCCTCAGATGGACTAGCCTTCAGTGGCCTCATGTGCTGGTTAGACAAAGTACGATGCCCAAGGCTGACTCTAGTATGACTAGGGAAAAACACAGTGGTGACTTTCCTCTTAATCAACCCTGGACTTGTTGGGGTTGTTTTTTTTTTTGCTTTGTTTCTTTCCTCTCTTTATATCTCCATTGCCTAGCAGTGTCTGGCATCTAGTAGGTGCTTAGTAAAGTGCTTGTTGACGTGTTGATGACCTGATTCTTACTGCAAACTTAGCTTCTAGTCACTGTTACTGTGTGAGCAGCAATGCCTTTCCCCGTCTTTGCATAATATACCTGTTATGTTATCACACTGTTTGGTGTTAATAGCTTTGGGCATGGAAACCTAAGACCCTCAGGTGTATGCTAGCCTACATTTACTAGCCTTTAAGAAGGGGAAGGTAAGCACTTATTTATAACACAACAAATTATTAATCCTTCTTTAACTATGAATAAACAAATGGTGTATCACCAAGTAGAACAAAGAATAGAAAGAAGAAAACCATCTAAGGTACATTAAATCGCTTTTTAATTATCCGTAGGTTTCTTTGAGAATTTTCCTACTTTGTGACCCTATTTCAGTATATTTTCTGCTAATGACAGCCCAGGTCCCAGTGGTTAAGTCCCACCTTCTTTGTGGCTTTTATGGAACCATTACATCTCATCCAATTCTTTGAGACTGACCTCATCTCATTCTTTGTTTCTCATAGCAGCTGGCATATGACAACTCAAGGCTTTCCTTTCTCCTTCCCTTCTGTTTCTTTTCTTCTATAGTAGAGGCATATAATGTCATGGTGTCTGCCCTACTTGTGTCTTGGCCCACTGAGCCTATCTCTGGATGAATCGCCAAAATCCACCCTTTTTTGGTGCCACTGTGTATGTTAAATAACAGTGACCTATCCCACAGAGTTACTGTTGCCGGGATTGTTACCATTGTCATGAGACCTCTTTTTTCTGTTCCCCTCCAGGAGATGGCAACGAGGCCATTGGTACTCTAATACAGAACTATATCCGAGAGATAGAGGAGCTTCGGTGAGCACCAAGGATGGAGAGGATGCAGGGTGACCAGGCTGGGACTCTGGCAATGGTAGGTCTAAGAGACGAGGCTTCTGGCTGACCTCATTTCCCCTCCCTCTTCCACTTCAGAACAAAGCTTCTAGAGAGTGAAGCAATGAATGAGTCTCTCCGCCGCACGCTCTCCCGGACCTCAGGGCGGCCTTCCTACTCCATGAGTGGTTCCCAAACCCAGGGAAGTTTACTGGGCAGCCCTTCGATTTCCATGGAAGCAGAGGCCTCTGAGGTGATCCGCAAGGCCAAGCAGGACCTGGAACGGCTGAAGAAAAAGGAGACCAGGCAACGAAGAAAAAGGTGAAGGAGAGAAGCTACCCCTCACTCATACCATCTGACAGTAGCATTGGTGGGAGGTGAGGGGTAGACGGAAGACCAGAAGGGGTCTGTTCTTTCGTAGGGATAGGACTCCCTCCCCTTGAGGTGTCCACCCCTTCTTGGACCTGGGTCTGAGGAGAGGGAAACTAGTAGAGGGCTGGTTACTAAGCTCCGTCTCTGTACCATCCCAGGTCAACTCCCTGGTGACATCACACACAGTGGCACCAGTCCCTAGAAATCTCTTTCCCAGTGGCCTGCTATCTTTGGCAGTGAATCAACTACTTGTGAGCAAAGGTTGCCTCACCCTGTCTCATGATCTTTGGTGTGGAGGAAAACAGAGACTCATTAGAGTCTATTTTGGGCTAGTTGGGTTAAAATTTAAAAACCAGCTCAGCTGAGAAATGGAGGAGATTGCTGGCTGACCTCACCACCGTGTCTCTTGCACTTTAGAGTGACATCATCCCATCTCCCAACCTCGGACGGGGATGTTTCCCTATCATTTCCCACTTCTTTCTTCACTGTGACCCTTACCTTCCTGGAGCAGGAGCATGGAGTAGCGAATAAAGTGCTGAACCTGAAGCTAGAGAGAGCTGGGTTCACATCTCATCTCCAGTATTAGACTAGCTGTGTTACTCTGGGCAAGTTGTTTAATATACCTGAGCTTCATGTAACAAGGAGGTTGGATGAAATGAACTCTATTCTGTGAGGCAGATTTTACTAACCTGACCCTACCCCCATCTCTTTCTTGTGGGCAGCCCAGAGAAGGAGGCGTTTAAAAAGAGGGCAAAGCTACATCAGGAGAATGGAGAAGAGACAGACGAGAATGAGGCCGAGGAGGTAGGGGCCTGTCCCTTCCCATGTACACTTTGACTCATGCCCCTGCCTGGAGTTCATCTAGGCAGCAGTCTCAGTAATAAGGAGTGGAGGAGAACCATCCACAAAGGTGCCTACAGTATTCCCAACTCCATTCAGAGCCAAGTAACTCTCCCCTCCTTGAATTAGACTCACTGGGGCCCCCTAAAGATAGAATGGTGGGTTGCCAAGTTGGCGTATTTGCCCCCTCCTGCCATCTTACCCCAAAGAAAGGACTCCATATGTGCATAAAGGGCCCCTTGGAGGCAGCTACAGTTTTTTAGGACAGGGGAGGGATCACAGGGTTTCAGTTGTGGTTCTGTGTTTCCACCCTTTCTGCCCTGTTTCCCTACTGATTGCTCATACATGCATGCAAACCTACATACATGTAGACAGACTTGTGAGCATATTCCCATCCCTCAGTCTCAGGGTACCACTCCCTTCATGGTCTGGCCCCATGGGAGCTCACCTAGTCCTTTGTGGGGAAGTTTCCTGGCCCCTGGGAGGAACACATGGCTGGGGAGGGCCCCATCATGGTGCTCTATGCCCAGGAGGAAGAGGAGGATCGGGATGAAAGCGGTTGTGAGGAAGAAGAAGGACGGGAAGATGAAGATGAAGATTCAGGCAGTGAGGAGAGCCTGGTGGACTCAGACTCAGATCCTGAGGAGAAGGGTGAGTTGACCCCACCAGGGCTGAAAATAGGAAGGACCGTGGGAAAGTTGTAAAGATTATGGATTTAGAACTGTATGGACCTTCAGAGGCCACTGGTGCTTGGATATGCTAAGACGGGGAGCTCAGAAGGCTAAAGAACCCCTCATTGCCCCCTGGGAGTCTTCCTTACTCCTCAAGAGGAAATGAGGTAGAGAGTCATACCTGGCCTTGTGGAGGACCAGGCAGGAAGTAAGCTTTTATTTAGCACCTACTATGGGCCTGGTTGAGAAGAGGGTGTCGCTACATTATGATGGGCTTTGAACACCCAACAGGATTTTGTATTTGACCTTGGAGGTGGTAGAGAGCCCCTGGAGTCTATTAAGTGAGGGTGTGATGCAATCAAAGCTACATTTTAGAAATATAATATTTGTGGCTGAATAGATGGTGGACTGAAGTGGGAGAGACTTGTGGTGGGCAGACCCTTTAGCAGGATCATAGATCATAGATTTAAGGTCCCTTCTAAGTCGAACACCCTCGTTTTACAGATGAGGAACTGAATCTGAGAGAGAGTGACTTGCCCAGGGACACACAACCAATAGGTGTCTGATGAAGGATCTGAACTCAGGTCTAGACTCCAAGTCATGAACTCAATTCCTTCTTCCCCCAGCTGTCTCAAAGGTAGATGTCAGAAGCAGGATTTAAGCCTATGCCTCCATGACTAGACCTAAATGAAGTTTCACAGGTGACCTTATGCTATGTGAAGTTAGCGTGAGGATATCTAGATCATCTTTATGGTGGGGGTGGGGAGTAGCTGGCAAAAAGAAGGGGGATGGGGATGTGGTCAGGTGAAACAACTGGGTGGAAACTTGCTGAATTGGATATAACTATTATGCTCAAGCCAGAGCTAAAGGTCAAGACCATCATCCTTGGGATGGGATTCATTTTTTATATCTTTTTGATATAAAAACTACCTCCCAGCAAATATTTACTGTCCCACCCCATGCATCCCTATGTGAATTCCTGGGATTTCTTCCCCAGGTGTTGTCCTAAAGACAGTGGAAGAGAAGGGGAAGTTTATCTAATAGACTGACTCTTCTTCACACAAATCGCTCTTCCCCAACCACAGAGATGGCATCTGTTCTGGGTCTCCTGAATCAAAGGGACCTTTAGGTTCAAGGCTAAAATCTGATGATTACAGTAGAGGAGTGTCCAGTCAGCTTCCTGTAGAATGAGTGCTCCCAGTGTCCTAGGATCTCAGCGTCCGGCCTCCCTGACATTCTTGACAGAAAGCCACCTAGCCCTTAACTCAATGGTTATGGAGTGTGGTTAGAACAATGACCCCCATCCCTAAGGGCCAGGTCTGCCCTGTTAGACTAGAGAGGAAGGTCTGCAGGACAGCACTCCTTTGGATTGACTTATTTCCACCAAGATCTTACCTATCCAGTGTTCATTGCTGTCCCTTGGATGGCCCTACCTTTCTCATAATAGCTAACATTTGCATAGCACTTTCAAGGTTTGTAGAGCTCGTTACAAATATCTCACTTCATCCTCACCACAACCCAGGGAGGTAGGTGCTATCGTTATTCCCATTTTACAGATGAAGAAACTGAGGCAGACAGGAAGTGTCTGAGGCCAGAGTTGAACTCAGGTTTTCCTGACCTCTCTCCATGGTGCCAATCTCTTCCCTCTCTCCCTCTCCTTTCCTCCCCATTCCCCCATGCCCCTATGTTCCTCACCCACAGAGGTGAACTTCCAAGCCGACCTGGCTGACCTGACTTGTGAGATTGAGATCAAACAGAAGCTGATTGATGAACTGGAGAACAGCCAGCGCCGTCTACAGACGCTGAAGCACCAGTACGAGGAAAAGCTGATCCTGTTACAGAACAAGATCCGGGACACGCAGCTTGAGCGGGACCGGGTGCTCCAGAATCTCAGTACGTACACGTGTGTGTATGTGTGTGTGTGTGCACATGTTGCATATTTACACATTTATACATGTAGTTATTTATACACATATACACTTATACACACATACACATACTCACTTACATAATACAGATAAACGCTTATACATACATCCACAACACACATACATAATATACTTGTACACAAATACACACACTTATACACAAGCTCACACTTTACAATACGCTTACACACATACATACACTTATACAGGAAAGCACACACTTCCATGTATACTCTCTTAAATACACATATAATACTTCCCCATACCTAAATACAGCACACACACGCACGCACGCACGCACGCACGCACGCACACACACACACACACATACATCCTCCACCTATTTCCCACATAAGGTGCATTGTAGTCACCACACACTAACACTTCACATTAGGGAGCTAGGGACTGGGGAGTAAGAGCTCCCCAGTGTGTTCCCACGCCCTTTCTCATATCCCACATAGAGCTCTGTGGGGGAAGGGGAAGGAAGACGCATCTACCTAGCACCTACTGTGTGCCAGGCAGTGCCCTGAGTACTTTACAACTGTGATTTCCTTTGACCCTCACACCAACCCTGTGAGGAAAGTGCTGCTGGGATCCCCATTTTAAGTTGCAGAAACTGAGGCAGGCATCAGGTGACTTGCCCAGGGTCACACAGCTAATATGTGTCTGAGAATGGTTTTGAACTTGGGACTTTTTGACTCCAGGTCTAACAAGACTCTTACCTGCTGAGTCACCAAGCTGTTAGAGTACCTTGATATCCTGTCTAGTCCCAGTTGAGAAAAGCATCTACTGTATGCTAGACCTTGTTCTAAATACATGCTGGGATAATGAAAATATCTTGCACATTCCCTAGCATGCTCAGATTCCAGGTAGCTGGCCAGCTACATGTGAGAGGACCAGGAAGGAGAGATAAGGGTGGAGTAGTGTTAGGTGGGCTCTGTCTAGAAGAATGGGCCTGGTTCAGGGGCACCAATTCACTGGCTACAACTCCTGAGGGATGAGGCGCATATACGCTGGTAACCAGACTGACACTCCTTAAGGGGCTGAGCAGGTGGGTGACAGGGTCCAGGGTTTGTGTGTGTGTATGCATGTGTGTATTATGATGTGTATATGAATGAATGTGTTTCCATCAGCGTGTATATGTGTACACTGTGTACATATATGTGTACATGTATATTGTACATGTGTGTATATGTGTGTAGGGGGATGAAGTGATTGACTTAACCAAATTCCCTCAGCCAGTTAATAACAGCCCAGAACCATGCCTCGGTCATGCCTCCATCACACCACCCTGCCTTTGCCCTGAGTCCCTGGGGTCTAGTCCTGATGTCTCAGCCCCTGCACCCTCTTTCCCGACCCAGGCACCATGGAGTGCTACACAGAAGAGAAGGCCAACAAGATCAAGGCGGATTACGAGAAGCGTCTGCGAGAGATGAATCGGGATCTTCAGAAGTTGCAGGCAGCTCAGAAAGAGCATGCTCGGCTGCTCAAGAACCAGTCCCGTTATGAGAGGGAGCTGAAGAAACTTCAGGCTGAGGTGGCAGAGATGAAGAAGGCCAAGGTAACTCAAGGGGGGGATGCGCCCAAAATGGAAGCTGGGGACAGCGAAGGGAGCGTATTTCCTACTGGTTTTCATTTCACCAGAATATTGTTTGTCTATTCATTTAATTACCCCCAAATTTCTGACCTTTCCTTTGGGTTCCTACTGTGGGAGGCCGAGCTGGGCTGGGCTGGGTTGGTCCTGCCTGGAGAGACAACTGCTGAGGCTCTGGGGCCAATGGTCACCCCAGTCTTTGGAGCCAAACCATCCCAGGGTGACTGTGGCCTAGGGGGTTACTCATTGTCTTTTGCTGCAATGAGAGGTCTCCTCTCTGAAGAAGGCTTCGCTTCAGTTTCAAAGGGCCCTTGCATTGTGTGGGCTCTCACTCTCCTTCTGACTTAGCTCATGCCTTCTAGCTGGTCTTTAGCCACCAGCTCCTCTGTACTTTTTGTCTCCTATTTGTTTATCTTTGACTGTTGGCTCTTCTTCCTACCTGCCCTACTCAACTCCCATTTTGAGACTAGGTCTGCTTAGTTCAACGAGGCTGGAAATACATGGCTTTGAACCCTTTACTGATGGGCATAGGAGCTTTAATCTCTGTTTCTGACCTGGGTCAGTTAACCCTCCTTAGGCAGCCTCCTGTGGCTTACCATCCTGGTGTGGGAACTTGGTGACCTTGTCTTGCCGCAGGGTCTTCTCTCTCAGGGTCTGACAGCTTTCTCCAACAGAAAGTGGGGGTCTTTGAATTAATAGCAGCTCTTTTTCTCAATGGTCCTTCAGAACATATCTGCATAAGTCTAATGATGTATTTGAATGGGGACCACCACACTCAGATTTCTCCTTTGCAACTGATGACATCGTGATTGATAATATTAATGACTGTGTACAGGCAGGTGTTCCCAGTGCACCACTCAGTTCCTCTCTGGTGGCCAGCCTGGAATGGACAATGATATGTTTTTCCATCGGGTCCTAAGATACCAGGGATGAATTCTCCTGGTTCAAGCAACTAGCTGCTTTTGAGATACACAGCAGCTTTACCACCTTGTCAAAGAGTGTGATGAAACAAGCCTGAAAGAAGCCAGGCAGATACTTCCCCAGTGGCCAGGCAGATACCTCCACAGTGGAGATTTCTGTCCAGGCTTCTTTCACATGTCACTACTATCCTCCCTCTTGTCATGGTAGTGGATGGCCTTTGAGCCTGACTTACAGATATGTAGATCGGTTCCAATGACAGGGAACACTGTCTATATTCTAGACACCAAAGAAAGTCTTCAATAGTTGGGTCTTCTAATAAGCTGTGTTCTTGTAAGAAGACAAGAGTTCCTTGCTTTCAATTCATCAGCATTTTTAGTGTATTTTTATTTCCAATACATTTCCAATTACATTTTTAAAAATTTTGAGTTTCAAATTCTTTCCCTCCATCTCACCTTTTGAAAAGGAAAGCAGTATATCAGTTATACATGTGAAGTCATGCAAAACTTATTTCCATATTAGCCATGTTGCAAAAGAAATCACAAACAAAATAAAACAACAAAAATAAAGAGAGTAAAAAAGTATGCTTTATTCTGCATTCAGAGTTCATCTGTTCTGTCTTTGGAAGTAGAAGGCATTTTTCATCATGGGACCTTTGAAATTGTCTTGATCTTTCACAGCTGATTTTCCTTACAATACTGTTGTTACTGTATGCAGTGTTTTCCCGGTTCTGTTCACTTCTCATTTGTTCATATAAATCTTCCCAGGTTTTTCTGAAACCATCCTACTCATCATTTCTTATAGCACAATAGTATTCCATCGAATCATATACCCCAACTTATTCAGTCGCTCCCCAATTTATGGGCTTCCCCTTGATTTCCAATTCTTTGCCACCTCAAAAAAAAAGCTGCTATAAATATTTTTGTACAAATAGGTCCTTTTCCCTTTTCTTTGATCTCTTTGTAATGTAGACCTTGTAGTGGTGGTTCTGGGTCCAACAGAGAACATTTCTTAAGGGCCTACTGTGTGAGAGGCCCTGTCACAGTTCTTGTTCTCAAGGAGCTCACTTTCTGCCATCTACACTTATGCAAGCTTTATTAAGATTAGTACCTAGACATCCCCATTTCAGCCTGATCAGTGAATGCACTGCCTGTGGTGGTTGTGACTGGCTCCAAGGAATTGGCAAGTTTTATGGACAAAGAGTTCACGAAACCTTTGGATTTCATAGTCCTCTTTGGAGGTGAAGCCTCATGAGATTTGAGCAGGTGTTGGAGCTGTAGACCTGTGAGACACACCTGGAGAGATCCACCACCCCAAGATGGCACCTAAGGCAAAGAAAGAAATGGTTCCTCCATTCCCTAAGTCACAAGCCACATCATAGTCCTGGAAGGTCAAGAAGGCAGTGTTGAAAGATGCACATAGTCACAAAAAGTGGAAAGTCTAAACATCGCCCAACTTCCAGTGACCCAAGAGACTTTGAGTTTGATCTCATCCCAGTTACCCTTGGAAAAGTGCCTGTAGATGAAACAATTTTGACCATCATTACCCTTGACATTACTAGGACAACAATGCCCTAGTATTCAACATAAATGTCAGAGTCAGCAAACGTAACATCAAGCGAGTAGTATGACACCATTGTGGCCAAGGTCAACACACTCATCTGTCCTGAGGATGAAAAGACCAACATCTGCCTATGATGCCCCAGACTAGGATTTTTGGATATTGCCAACAAAAATAAACTTTATCCAACTTGCCTGCTCCATATACAAAAAAGTTTGCCTATATATGTATATGCATTTGAGAGAAGGAAACAGGGAGGGAAGGAAGAGAAAACACATCTATGGCTCTCCAAAAATACTCCATAGATTTTTATTCCAGTTAGAGGGAGCCTGTGACAAAAAAGCAAGAGATCATCCTGCTGCTCCCAAGGATGCCAAGAGTAGTTCTTCCATCTTGCCTGGACCCTACACTCTCAGAGATCTTGGCTGACAGCCATCTTCTAGATCTAGTATCTGAGCCTTCTCCAGCCACCTCACTACCTTCCAACCTGTGTATCTGCTACCTGTGAAACCCACACCCTGTGCAAAGAACATTCCTGTTCTAGCAGCCTGTTTCCTCAAGAAAATCTTCACTATTGGCACAGAGTACTTTATTTTTATGTAAAACACCGGGAGCTCCAAAAGTTATTTAAAATTTTCAAACATAGCCAAGCACACATTTCCCTATCAGTCCTTCACTCTGGTGTCCAACTGCCCTTAGACCATAGTTACTCTGGGGCCCTGAGCTTGAGGTCCTGAGAAAATACTTTTATTTCAACGTGAGAGTTCAGTCACCCTTCCATACCGACCAGATATCCTCAGAAGTCCCCTTAGAAAGAATGGTGTGTTGTGGCTGTATATCAGTTTTAGAGCACTTTTCCAAATCCCTCTAACAAACCAGTGCCCTTCTCACTCATCACAGAGCTGTCATGATACCTGCTCAGCATAAGGGGTTTCACCAAATTGGCCCTATATGTGGCCTACAACTGAGTAAGAATTCAAAGGGGAGATGAACTGAAAACTGCCTTTGGTATACAATATCTGGCCACTTGGACTCTGTGGTCACCTCTGTTTAGGCTCTGCAACACTGCAATCACATTTCAGCAGGTTGTTAATGATGCTCCTGGAGACCTTAGCTGTTTCTGCAAGAAGCTGAAGAAATGTGTGTTTGACCAGGAAGTGGAATTCCTTCGATCTATATTCAAAGCCATCCATACCTGGGGTTGGGCAAAGGAAGCCTCAGTTTTGTGGTGCTCAAGGTTAGAGAGTACTAAGAGGACTTGGGAACCTTCAGCAGAAAAGGAATTGACTTAGAACTATCCAGGGAGCAAGAATGATTAGGTAAAAATTAGGAAGTTAAGAGATGGTTTGCTCCTTCCTCCGCAGTATCTATTCTGTTACCTCCCAAGGATCTTATCCCAAGCCCACTTCTTTAACATCAGCTTTGCAGTATTCTGGTGTCTTTTCACCCCCTCCCCCATTTTGGGGTGTATTTCCTGACACTTTCCCATCTGGTTATGACTCCATCCTCCAAATGGGATTTTGTGGGGGCAGAGTTTAGCCCTACTGGGATTTGCATATTTCTATCATTGGTTAATAATAGGTTGTCTCCCCAGTCATAAGTCTCTTGAAGAAGAGCTGGAGCCCAGTAATCCAGTCTATCTTCAAACCAACAAGTTGACTTCATTCTTACCCTGACTTGAGTTAGCCCCTTGATAGGCTACATTTTGGTCAGGCCACTGAGATATTCAGAGCTAGAAGCAGTGAATGTAAACTGCAAAGAAAGAGATTTTGACTCATTTAAAAGAAGAACTTCTTAAAAATATTAGCTATCTGAAAGCATAATGGGTTGCCTCAGGAGGTGTAATGAGTTGCCTATCACCAGAGGTCTTCAAGAGACTTGAAGATCTTCCAGGCTGTAATAGAGAGGATCTCTGCTTAAGTAGGGGTTATACTAGGTGACCTTGGAGATTTCTTACAACCTCCAAGATTCCATGTCCATAGTATCCATAGATACTAGAGATCTAACAGCTTTCTGCACCTTTGTGCTTTCTTTTCCCAAGCCAAGTGTCTAGATAACTAGGTTGTCTAGGAACAAGAGTTCATGGTCATCACTTTGTCTCATGACTCCTCTGTGTCTCTCTCTCCTTTCCCCTGCATTCAAAGGGTACCCGATGGGCCAGGAAGGAGGTATCCAGTCCCTTCTTGGGCAGTCCATCTGTGGGTCTCTCTTTCTCCATTAGACCAATTCTTCATGCTGATTCTCTATCACCCTTCCATAGGTGGCCTTAATGAAGCAGATGAGGGAGGAGCAGCAGCGGAGGCGACTGGTAGAAACCAAGAGGAACCGGGAGATAGCACAGCTCAAGAAGGAGCAACGGCGGCAGGAGGTGAGGGGGATCCCACTTTTCTTCCCCCCACCACCACTCACCCCAGTTCATATGCACACAGATAGTCCTTCTTGAGCTCCTCCTGCCCAGCCCCTAAGCCTTCAGTCTTTGAAAATTCAGAAGGAGCCAGTGCTTAGGATTGGCTCTGGTAAGAAGGAACATCTCTGCTTTTGATCTGGAATGGGTAGGAAGATGAGCAAACAAGTCTTTAGAATTGGGAGTCTGAGAGCAGCCATGAGGAAATGGCCAAGAATAATGGCCCAATTAGCTATAGCTTTCCATTCAATGGAAATGACCCTAATTCATAGCATTGTGAGTAATGGAAGTATATTTAGGTCCTAATGTTGTTTAGGAAGTCAAGTCTCGTGATTAAGTCCTGGCTTTGCTACCATGGGACCTGTGGGAACTTGGACAAGTGGCCACTTACTTATTACCCCTCTGTTTGCTCATCTGGAAAATGAAGTATTTCAGCAAGGTAAACTCTGAGGTTTCCATTAGCCCTGCAATCCCTACCTATCCCAGAGGGTAGCTGTGAGCATTGAATGATGTGTAAAAAAGCACTTTGTAAACTAAAACACTAGACAAATGTAAGAAACTGTCATTGTGGTTTCAGTAAGAAGAGAGTAGGATTTTAATGATCAACTAAGGTCTCTCTCAGCCCTGATTGGTAAAGGAGAGAGCATTTAGAGGTGGGCAAGGATGCCATAGGGGAAGTAACCTGGAGAAGAGAAGATTCAGGAGGAATGAGAGAGCTGTCTTCTCGTATTTGATTGAGTGTCATGTGAAGGAGGCCCCAGGAGGCAGAATGAGGAGGGTGAAAGTCACCAAGATTGATATCAGTTTGATAGGAGGAAAAACTTCCTGACTATTATTAGAACTGTTCCAAGGTACAATGGACTGTCTTGGAGCAAAATCTGGGTTAGTGGCTCTTTTATAGGGGGAATTCTCCTGCGGGCCTTTGAGGTTTCTTCTGGCTGGTGTATAATGCATATGAGGGCCACCATCCTTAAGCCTCCAGGATCCCCCTGCTGACTGAGGATAGCCATCCTTTCAGTAAAAGTTCCCTACCCGCAGCAGGAATAATAACTCATGGAGAATTCTTGGGCTATCTGGAAGGAAGTAGAAAGTAAACTCCCTGAAGGCAGATGATTTTGTCATTGAATCTCCAGTGGCCACCCCAGAGCTTGACACATAATTGGTACTGGATAATTATTTGTTGGATAAATGAAGGGATTTCAGAGAGAACTCTGAGTGATGTGAAACAACAAGGTTCCTTAGGTCACATAGCTAGTTAGCAGTGTATCATTACAGGCAAATCAAAGCTATGAATCTGGGGTCCCAGGGGAGGATGGGAATGTGCTCTCTCCTCAAGGGCCTCTTGCATACAAGTACAAACTGAGTGATGGAAATGCCTTCCGTTGAGGAAGCAATTTTCTAAATGAATGTGGGTTGGGGGGAAAGAGTAATTTCTATGGAAGAAGGTCCATGTTAGAGCACTAGCTGTGGCTAGCCCTCCATGAAACTCAAGTTTCCCTCTCTGTAGGGTTGGACAGAGACCTCCCTGTGACACTCCCTACAAGAAACCGGTGACTTACAGTGCTTTGAGATCCCAAGTGCTGGTTCTCTCACCCCTGACCCCATTCCCCCCTACAGTTTCAGATTCGGGCTCTGGAATCTCAAAAACGCCAGCAGGAGATGGTATTGAGGAGGAAGACCCAGGAGGTGAGCTCATCCCCAGTGGGGCTGGGCAGAAATGACACCTAGAAGCAACCCCTTTCCTCTTCCCTTCCACCTACTATTACCACCCCCCACCTAGGTGGCTGTTCCTGAAGGGGTCTATTTCCCAATTCTTCTAGAGTTTAGAAGGGAAGTTCCTTTTGACCTTAGGAATAGTTCTTCCCTATTTTGGGGTCCATGGGTATCCTGGGTAGGGTGGCGGGTCTCTTACCCATAATATCTGAGCTGTTGACTCAAAGATAGTAGGCATTCATTTGCATATTGAGGTGGAAATCATTTGCACATTTATTTTTCACTGTATGTCAAATACAGAAATTACCCAAGTTCCTTCTCTGCCTTGAGTCCTAGACCTAATCTGGATAAATGACCCCATGGTTTCAGTAGGTCCTCCACAAAAGCATGTTGATTGATTTATTTTTATAGTTATCCTTGTGGCACAGGATCAGAACCTTGGGCTTGTTGGACTGCCTCTGTCTCCTCTCCCAAGACCTTTGCTAAGAGTCCTCTATGTCTCCCAGGGTGGGATTTCTAGCTGGCTGAGGAATGGGAGAAGCTCACGGTGTCTCCTCTTTCCTTTCAGGTGTCTGCACTGCGACGTCTGGCCAAGCCCATGTCAGAGCGGGTGGCAGGACGAGTGGCAACAAAGCCTCCCATGCTGGACTCAGGGGCAGAGGTGTCAGCCAGTGCTACATCATCTGAGGCAGAGTCTGGAGCCAGGTCTGTCTCAAGCATTGTGCGCCAATGGAATCGAAAGATCAACCACTTTCTGGGGGACCCAGCGACCCCGGTCAATGGAACCCGTCCTGCCAGGTCAGACTGGGTGGCTCTGAGCATTATAGCTTGTGGGACCAGGGAGACTTTCCTTTCAAGGGATCACAGGGCCCTTCCATGATGTCAGAGTAGAGACCTTTTGGGAATATATCAGACTCCTTTTTTTTAAGTAAAACATAAGCTCCCTGAGATCTGGGACTTTGTATCCCCATTGGCTGGAATATTAGTAGGTGCTTAATAAATTCTTTTTGGTTGATCAATTCTTTCCCTGCCCCCATCCCCACTCCCACCCCCCAACACACACAACTCTCTCTTGAGCTAGTCAGAGGAAACATTTGTTTGTTGGGTATGGGCAGAGAGGCAGTTGGGGCAACAGCAGCTGAGGTCTGGGTAGTGATGAGCCCCTCACCCCTTTCCCTTCAGAAAGAAGTTCCAGAAGAAGGGGGCCAGCCAGAGCTTCAGCAAAGCCGCCAGGTTAAAGTGGCAGTCCCTAGAACGGCGCATCATTGACATCGTCATGCAGAGAATGACCATTGTCAACTTAGAAGCTGATATGGAGAGGCTCATCAAGGTACAGGAGATTGGGGCCCGGTAGCTAAGGTTGGGGTAAAATGCCTTGATGACCCCCACATTTAGTGGGAGTTTCATAAGGATGGAGACCCTCATATCTTAACTGTGTGCTACCCCAACACCTAGCACAGTGCTGTGCATATAATTGGGCTATGTGAATGTTGGTTGAATCACAATGAAGGAGGCATCTATTCATTAGAGAAAAGGGAGATATTTCTTTTTTCCTCAGCTGTGCTCCCTTTTCCTTTTGTTTTAATTCTGTCTCCTCTCCTTTTCTCCACCTCTTTTTCCAAATTCTGACTTTTTTTCTTTCCAGGTTAGTTATTTAGACTTTTCTTTGTTTCCTTTTTCCCCCTCTCTTTACTCCTTTTCTTCATTTGAGTGGATTCTCATAATGCTGAGAAGCATTTAGAAGATCCTGCCTGAGTCTCCTAGTTAAGAGGGAAGGAGAAAGGAAAAGACAGGGTTTTATTCTTGGGCTATACGTGGCTATGTAGAGGCAGTATAGTATAGTGGATACAATGCTTGACTCAAGTCAGGAAGACCTGGGTTTGATTCCTGACTCAGACACTTACTTGCTGTGCCTAGAACAGTGCCTGGTACACAGTAGGTGCTTAATAAATGTTTATTGATTAATTGGTGACTGTCATCATCATCATTATAGCTAGTGTCTTTGAAGATGAGGTAGGATTCTGATAAAAGTGAAAATGGGTGAGGTCTTATAGGGAGGGCATTCAAGGCAGAGGTTAGCAGTCTAAGTAAAGATGTAGAGATGGGAAAAGCACAGAAACTGTCTGAAGAATCACTGTTCCTTGGGACACAAAGCTAGAGAGGTAGATTGGATCCAGATCATGAAGTGTTTTCAATGATTGGTGGAGGATTGGCCATCTAGGTCTGGAAGGGACCTTGGAGACCATCGGATCCATCCTCACTGCCATTTCATAAATGAGGAAACTGAGGCCTAAGGAAGTTAAGCAATTTCACACAAAGAATCAGAGGAGCTTAGAATTGGAATTGGAAGAGACCCAGAGTCCATCAAAGGGCAGCTTCCTTCATTTACAGTCCAGCATCATATCCATTCATTGTGATGTGGAAAGTCCTTTCTCTCTAGGGCCTTTTCTGATAATATCTTTGGCAATAGTTTATTGAAAGTTTAAAGGTCTACATGTAAGATAATAAAGAGTTCATCTTTGTTGCTGTTCAATCATTTCAGTCATTTCTGACTTCGTTTGGGGTTTTCTTGGCAAAGATACTGGAGTGATTTGCCATTTCCTTCTCCAGCTTATTTTACAGAGGAGGAAACTGAGGCAAATGGGGTGAAGTGACTTGACCAGGGTCCCACAGCTACTAAGTGTCTGAGGCCAAATTTGAACTCAGGAAGAGTTTTCCTACAACAGGCCTGACACTCTATGCACTATGGCGCCACCTAGCTGCCCCCTTTTCTGGATGGCTATAAGGAAAGCCTAATTAAAGATGTTAAAACAGATGTTCCTTTTCGTGAGATTCAACTGAAATAATCCACATAAAGTGCTTTGCAAATCTTAAAGCACTATAGAAATATTAGGGTAGGACATGGGGACAGGACCTCTGATGGCATTGATACAGGGAGTTCCTAAATGAGGAAACTCTCTTTACCAGTGTGGGACGGCACCTTCTCCACAATTTATTGTCTTAGAGAGTTACTTAGAGCAGCCATATCAAACTCAGATAGAAACTGGGCCACTCATCACACATGGAATGGCACAGAAGGATCCTGCAGGCCACATGCTGACTTAGAAACCCACCCATGCTTTCTTCTTTTTTTGTCAGTACATCAGGACATTAATATCCAATAGGAACCACATTTAATCTGATTCTGCTGTGCTGAAGAGTATTGTGAGCCACATGCCCAGGGCCTCATGTTTGACAGCTCTGACTTAGAGCACTAAGATCATACAACCAGGATGTGTCAGGGGCAGGACTTCAAGCCAGACCTCTGTCCATCACACCATAGAGCCCCTAAAGATGAGGATGGTGATAACGATCGTGAAATTGGTGATGTTGATGATGATGATGATAATGGTGGTGGTGGTGGTGATGATGGTGATGTTGATCATGATAGTGAGATGGTGATGATGATGATAACGGTGATGATGATGATTGCGGTGGTGGTGGTGGTTAGAGTGATGATGGTGAAATGATGATGATGATGGTGATGATGATGATAGTGATGGTATCAATGATGATGGTGATGAAGATGGTGATGTTGATAATGATAGTGAGGTGATGATGATGATGATGACGGTGATGATGATGATGGTGTTGATGATAATGCGATGGTGGTGATGATGATGGTGATGTTGACAATGATTGAGGTGATGAAGATGGTGATGTTGACAATGATAGTGAGGTGATGATGGTGGTGATGATGACGATGTTGATGATGATGATGTGAAGGTGGTGATGATGATGGTGTTAATGATGATGGTGATGAAGATGGTGATGTTGACAATGATAGTGAGGTGATGACGATGGTGGTGATAATGATGGTATTAATGATGATGGTGATGAAGATGGTGATGTTGACAATGATAGTGAGGTGATGACGATGGTGGTGATAATGATGGTATTAATGATGATGGTGATGAAGATGGTGATGTTGACAATGATAGTGAGGTGATGATGGTAGTGATGATGACGATGTTGGTGATGATGATGTGAAGGTGGTGATGATGATGGTGTTAATGATGATGGTGATGAAGATGGTGATGTTGACAATGATAGTGAGGTGATGATGGTGGTGATGATGACGGTGTTGGTGATGATGATGTGATGGTGTTGATGATGATGGTATTAATGATGATGGTGATGAAGATGGTGATGTTGATAATGATAGTGAGGTGATGATGGTGGTGATGATGACGATGTTGGTGATGATGATGTGAAGGTGGTGATGATGATGGTGTTAATGATGATGGTGATGAAGATGGTGATGTTGACAATGATAGTGAGGTGATGATGGTGGTGATGATGACGGTGTTGGTGATGATGATGTGAAGGTGGTGATGATGATTGACCCCCTCTTCTGTTCTGGTCTCATCCACAGAAAAGGGAGGAGCTATTTCTTCTTCAGGAAACACTGAGGAGGAAGAAGGAGAAACTTCAGGAAGAGAGCCCAGAGGAGGAGAAGGGGCTACAGGAGCTGAGTGAAGAGATCGAGGTGCTAGCAGCCAATATTGACTATATCAATGACAGCATTTCTGATTGCCAGGCCACCATTGTACAACTGGAGGAGACTAAGGTGACTATCAGGCAGCCTGTCCTAGTGGGATGGAAAGGAAGCTAGCCCAGTTCTGTCTTCCCTTCCTGCCTCTGGGACTGAGCTGAGGGGACCATCTGCCTTTCATTTCCCTATCCTAGGAGGAGCTCGATTCCACAGACACATCAGTGGTCATCAGCTCCTGCTCGCTGGCAGAAGCCCGACTCTTGTTGGACAACTTTCTCAAGGCCTCCATTGAAAAGGTGAACACCTTCATCTTTGTCCTTTTCACAGTGTATGCAGGGAGTGCTGGCTTAGGTGCTGGGGGGGTGCCCTAAGACTAACAGCAACTCTCAAATGATGAGAGTAGGGAGAGGAGAGAAGATGGTTGCTCATTTTATTCTGTAATCTGTTTCAATTCTTCATCTTTGAGGACTAGACCTAAGGATCTTTGGGCTAAGAATGAGGTGGATGGGGGTACAGGAAAGGAAAAGGATCTATGTGTGTGAATCCATTTCAGATACAAGCAGTTTGAGCCCCAAAGAAATCACTGAGTCATAGATTTAGAACAGGAAAGGACCTCAGGGGTCATTTAGTCTAACCCCCTCCTTTTACAAATGAGGAAGGAATGAGGCCTAGAGCAGTTGAGTAGTAATTGGCAAGACTAGGATTTGAACTCAGGTCCTGTGAGTCCAAGTCCAGCTTGTTCTATGGCACTACACTGCCATTTGGGAATCATGATTTATCTAGTGTCCTCCAAACCTCCTTTGCTCTTGTCTTCCCTACTCCTTTCATACTGGCATCACTAGATAAAGGAGAGGTGTATATAGGCCTTTGTGGGACTGAATATCTACCAAGAGAAGTAAAAAAGCATACTGTAAAATCTCTTGGAAGGAGAAAAAAGTGGCCCCAAAGACCATTTTGAGGCAGAACTTAGCTACCAGTATACTGCAGCTATGAGGGGGGTGATGTGACACATAGAGGGGTCTTGGGTCCATTGTCCTGTATGTGGGGGGCCATCCCAAGAGGCTAAAGTAGAAAGGTTCCCTCCTTTATTTTTTTGGGTGGGAACTATCTCTCTCCTCCTTCCCTAGTGTTATCTAGATATCTATCTATAATGTGCTTGTTTGGGGAGGGAGTCTCGGGGATAGGACAGTGCTTAGCACAAGCCACTCCCAGGCAGGGATGGGTGACCCCTCGCCATTCCTTCCTTTCTAGGGTCTACAGGTGGCCCAGAAGGAGGCCCAGATTCGACTGCTGGAGGGGCGGTTAAGGCAAACAGACATGAACAATTCCTCTCAGAACCACCTGATCCTGGACGCCCTTCGAGAGAAGGCTGAGGCCCACCCTGAACTGCAGGCACTGATCCACAATGTGCAGCAGGGTAAGGGGTAAAAGGAGGGTCCCCTAGCCAGGGAGCACTAGCAGTGCACCTGCTCCATCGGTGCTTTCCCAAAGCTAGATATGTGGGAACCAGGGGAGCTGCTTAACCTCCCCTTCCCTTCATGCTCAGCCCAAGTTCATGGAATCACTTGTCAAGATTGTCCATTTGGTCTTAGCAGGTGGGATGGGGGAGTGAAAGGGGAAAGTCCCCCGTCATGAGAGATCTATTCCCTTTCCCTCCTATCCCTGCCAACCCCCCTACTGCAAGGACAATGACTTTGAGGGAGGGAGCCAATCCTGCTTCTCCTCTCCTCTCCCTCCCCCCTCCCCTCACTATAACAGAGCCTTCCTCTTCCTTCTCACAGAGAATGGATATTGCAGCACGGATGAGGAGATCTCTGAGTTCTCCGAGGGGAGGTGAGTTTCCCAGCTGACAGAGCATGCTGAGGACTGGGCACAGGGGCCACGTGGGAGTGAAGAGCAGTAGCCCTGACCTGGGCTTGGGAGTGATCCCAAATTCAGGAGATTATACGTACCGCCAATGTGAATGTTGCAAAGGAGTGGAATGGACCCAAGACAATGTCCTCTTTGTCTCCCTAGCTTCTCCCAGTCCTTCACTATGAAAGGTTCTACCAGCCATGATGATTTCAAGTTCAAGGTGAGTCACTAGATGGCCCCCTCCCTATATCTTCTCAGCCCTCTCCATAGTTTGCCAAGTTGGGTCTTCCCCACTCTCTTCTTCATTTACAACATGGCGTGACTTCTGTTTCTTCCCAGGGAAGATTTGCTCTAGTAGCAACCATTCAGATACATGCCCATTTCCACATGGGAACAGTAGTACTGGTAATAGCAGATCATGTTATTCATTTGAGTCTCACTACAACCCTCTGAAGTAGATGATACAAGTACAGTTATGCCATTTTACAAATGGGTAAACTGAGGCTCAGAGTTGTGACCTGTCCACAGTCACTTAGCTAGTGTTCAGAGATGAGGTTCAAACCTGGTTCTTCTTGACCCCAAGTTCAGTGCTCTATCCATTCTATTACAGTGATAGCCATAGCAGAGCTCTATCCCTAAAGTCATTTTCTGGTGGTATTCCATAGAAAATCACTAATCCTCAGAAATTCTACACTGAGAATTTTCATCCTTAACTCTGCCTGGTGGCCTGATTTCATGAGTGTGTGACCATCCCACTAAATAAATACTTTCACTCTGTTCCTCTCCAGGGGGAGCCCAAGCTGTCTGCTCAAATGAAGGCCGTGTCAGCTGAGTGCCTGGGCCCCCCATTGGACATCTCCACCAAGAACATCACTAAGTCTCTGGCCTCACTTGTGGAGATCAAGGAGGATGGTGTGGGCTTCTCCATCCGAGACCCCTACTACCGAGACAAGGTCTCACGTACCATCAGCCTGCCCACCCGTGGAAGCACCTTGTAAGGACCAGACCAGGGGCAGGGGAGGGGAGGTGAGAGGGTGTTTAGGGTATTTAGGAACCCTGTTGGCCTGTTGGACTCATTGTACTTTTATCTACCTGTTCTAGCCCTCGGCAATCCCGAGGTTCTGACACCTCGCCTCTGACCCGGAGGAAATCCTATGACCGAGGACAACCTATCAGGTAAGGGAGTATGATTATAGCCAACACCTAATCATCCTTCTGTGGTCAGTTATCTGTTTTGTGCACCATCCCTGGCAGATTTTAAAATCCAGGCCCGGTTTCTCTCTGTCACCTAGCTGCCTTGGAAGTCAGTAGGTTCCCTCTCACTGCGCAGGGGTCTTTGAGTAGAGGCTGGATGGATATGGGTCCAGTGCGTTGCTAATGGGTTTCATGTTCAGGAATGAGTTGGATCAGACAGCCCTTTCAGCTCTTGAGATTCTGTCCTGTTCCTGATCCATCTTCCTATTCTTGCCAGTCATAGACTCAGAGAATGTGAATTAATTTTCATATTGGCCTAACCCAAACCTAATTAAAAATGTAAATCTGCTTCTCAAAAGTCATTTCATGGGTGTCAGTTATAAATGGCTTTTGTACTATGTAGTGCTTCAGATTACTTTTTTAAAAACTATTTTGCCTCTGGTTCTTTCCATTAGTGCATGTCTATAAGAGGTGCCTTACTCCTCAGATCTTCTTACTTTTCTGTAAGGGTCCTTTAGGGCCTTGCACTGGAAGCTCAGGAGTCAAAGGAAAGAAGTACAGTTTGAGTCAGCCAACATGGTAACCTTTCATGATGTCAACCCAAAGGTGCTGACACTTTGAGGAGCAGTGAGATGTCCCTGAATGGGTCATCGTGGTGAGGATTGGTATATACATATTAACCTCTGGGGTTCGGTGATATAGAACCAGAAACTTTCAGAGCTGAAAGGGACTCCAGGGATCATCTCGTTTCCATATTCTCCAGAGAAAGACGCTGAGGTCCAGAGTTACACAGTACATTAGTTGGTAGAACGAGGATTCAGACCCAGAAATCCAGGGCTTTCGTTTATCAGTCCAGGATCTTTCAGTTTGACCTCACTATGTTTCTTACCTGCTGTCTACGAAGGGCTGAGTGAGACTAGATGGCTCAGCAGCCTGAGCCTCCTTCCGCTTTCTCCTCCAAATGTAACCTCAGTTGCCCAAGTATTCTCTGAGTGGCCCTGAGAGGTGAGCTATGGACCCAAAGGAATAGTTTCTTCTCCTTGGTATCTCAAGACGATGAAGAGAATGAACTTCAAATGTAGTCTGAGAGGTTTAGACCAGATCTTGGGCTCCTCTTGGATGGGTTTTTTTGGTTTTTGGTTGTTTGGTCCAGACCTGCGATTTTCTTATTGTAGAGAACTGTTAAAAACGAAATCCACGTGATCAATGTGGTTCAGCAGCTCCTGTAACTTCTAGTCTTAGAGACAGACCTCTCTGGGGCACTTATAGGTTAAGGGACTTGCCTGTGGTCCCACGGCTAATACGTGTCAGAGACCGAGCTCAATGATCCCAGGGTCATCTGTCTGTCCCATTCCATGCTGCGTCTCCAACATTATTGGGAAGTTTTCTCACAATAAGAAGCCAATGTTAGACTCAGGAAGAGGCAGCATGGTATAACAGATTAACCATGATGGCCAGCGTCCAAATTCAGCCTCTGACACATGCTGGCTGGGTAATCCTGGACAAACCACCCAGCCAGCCATTGCCCGCAGGCAGCTCTCAAGACCCTAGGTGGCAGAGCAGTTGTCGTGGGAAGAGGCAGTTCCTCTATGCTGGAGAAAGAGAGCACAGAAAGGTCAGATTCCACCTAAGGCAGCCTTTCCTGACCATCAGAGCTATGCCAGAATGGAAGGTAGTGAGTTCCCCTGTTCTGCTCCTGGCCCCACTCCAGGTCCTCGGACATGGCCTTCACACCCCCTTCGTCCCCCCCTACGCGGCCCCGCAATGACCGCAACGTCTTCTCTCGTCTCACCAGCAATCAGAGCCAGGGGTCAGCACTGGACAAGTAAGAGCTGGGGCCTCAGGGGCTCAAGGGCTGGGACCCGGGGAGGGAGGGGGCCACTTTGGGGGAGGAGGGGAGAGGAAGCCGAGCCTGGGTTAGATCCCAGGGACAAACAAGGAATTAAATCCCCTTCTCTCCCCCTTCCTTTCCCTCCCTGCCCTTCCTCCAGGTCCCCAGGGTCCTTTCTGAAGCTTAAGGTTCTCATGTCCCTCCTTATGTCATCTGTCCTCCCTGGAGAGTATTCATGTCCTACTCTTGTCCTCTGGTATAGGATGGGGTGAGGGGAGAAGACAATTTGAGAGTTGCACCTCACCTTGCTCTGGGCTGGGCCCCAGGGAGTGTGCCCTTTGACCCTTCCTCAGTTCAGTCTTTGGGCCCCTCTCTGGTGTTTCAGCATCAGGTGACCATGACTGTGGTCCTCATTGTTCAGTGGTAGGCTTATAAGTACTAGAGCCTTCTCTCCTTCTTTTGTCTCTAAGAGAGGACTCTCTAGACATCCGTGATGGATTTCATTAATTGTCAGTAGATAAGGGACTCCTTTGGTGGGTGCCCATGCCAGTGGGGGGCAACATCTACTCTGCCTTCTTTAAATCTGTTCCTCAGTTACCCTAACCCAGTGGTATACTTGGCCTCTGTCCCTCAGACTTAGAAGTAAGAAGTGAGGGAATTCGCTACCATGATGGGTGGTATTTGCCTTGGGGATGTTGGAGTGTCACCTCCCTGACTTGTCCTAGCTCTCTCTTCCACTTCCCACCAGCTCCCATAGGCCCCATCTCAGGCTCCCTGTAGCATCCTGGCCTCCAAGCATCTCCACTTAGCTGGTTTAGAAATTTAGGACCCTGATCCAGGGCAGCCCCTCCTACCACAGTCCGATTTCTGTGCCTAATAGGGGCAGATGCTATACAGAGGTCCAGGTTTGCATAGGGACTGACTTGGTACCTTCCTTTGTCTGTTCCATGGTGTCAGAGAATTGACCCACACCCAGCACTGACCACCCTGCTGGGAAAAATCATCCACCTTGGACCTGAAAAAATCCAGCAGTGAAAACTGAGCTCATCATAATACTAAACTGACTCCAATCCCCTTGACTCCCCCCACCTCTGGGCACTCATGTTCCTATAGGAACCAGAGAGGTGAGGATGAGAAAGATGGGCCCAGAAGTCCGTCCTTCAGAATTCAGAGTAAATCAGTGGAGTAGGAATCTCTGCCCTTGACTTTGACTCAGCTACACTGAGAGAGGCTCCCCTGGTAGGTGGGAGTAGGGGGGGCCTGGGAATCTCTGCCAAAGGCATCACTGATACTAAGCAGGAGGAGAAAACCCCATCATAGAGGGTAGGGGTGCCATTATGCTTTGACCTGTGAGAGGCCAGGGAGTAGAGACCCCGGAGGAACCTCTAGGACCTGAGCAGGCTCTGCCAATCGGTAACACAGGGGTTTCTGAGAACCAGGATGTGGGTGCTGAGTACGAGGGGTGGCCAGCTCAGGCACTGCTCTTACTCAGTCCATCCTGGCTGTTGTGCTGCTAGCTCCCAGCTCTCGCTCACCTTGGTTGCTGCACTGGGCTTAGGGACAGGACCTGGGGAAGAAAAAGCATCATGGCCCTAGCAGGGTGACATTTGGGTGTTACTTGCTTGAGGGCAGGGTACCCTCCAGCTTAAGCAGTGGGAGAGCTTACAATTAAACCAACAGGGCCCAGGAACCATCACCACCTCCCAGCCTCCATCAAGTGCTGGTCCTTACCCGTCTCTTCCCCATAGCCCTCTTCCCCTAATTCCTGTCTTCCCAGTCCAGTTAGTCAGGAAGGTTCTCCTGACTCTGAAGGAGTTTACCCAGGCTCCCTAGCATTTAGGCCTGGCCCTAAGCTCTCCCCCACCCCCTTCTCTCTTCCTCTCCTTTTGCAACCCTCTCCAATCCTTGCCCCTGCCCTAAACTCAGTTTTCTGCCTCTCTCTGGAAGAAAATAACCCTCTGACCTTCCCCACTCTGCTGCCGCCTCTTCTCCTTTGTTTATTCGTTTGTTTTCCTCTCTCCCCACCCCCTAATCCAGCTAATTTTCTGCCCTCCCCAGGTCCGATGACAGCGACTCCTCTATCTCGGAGGTCCTGAGGTACAGCGCTCGTGTTTGGTTTCCCTGTCTCTCTGGCCCTTCCTTTTTTGTGTTTCTCTCCATCTCTGATGTCTCTCTCTTCTGCCTGCCCAGCCCCCCTCTCTCCCTCCTTCCCTCCATCCCTCTTCATGCATGCTGCCCATCATCCCGCATCCTCTCCCTCTCTCCTCCCCATACCCACTGAGTGATTGGTTCTCTGTAGACTGCTCCTGCTGCCCCCACCCACAGAGGGGGCTCCTCCCTCTCAGATTGGCTGAATGGCATTGGTTGAGCTCCAAAGCTTCTCGCTGCATTTGGGATGGAAAGAATTATGGGAATGGGGGCGGGGGTGGGGCACACTATTTTAGCTCCCTCTTTCTCTTCCCTTTAACTTGTACTCTGGAGGGGATGGAAGGAATTGCTTTGGCTATGGAGCATGAGGTCCTCCATCCACCCGCCCCATATCAGCATGGGGTGGAGGAGGAATTGATACAAGCCTCCTGGCCTCTCTGCTGCAGCACCTCCTGCATCTGATGACTTGTTTAGCCCCTCATTGTGCCTAGAACCCAGAGGCCACAGAAGGGACCACTCATCAACCGGTGGTGTCAGCAAAGTGAATTATTTAGGCATTGCCATTGAAGGGGACGCCTTGGGGCAGAGTAAAGCTGTTCCGGTCTGGGCCTTCCACAAAGCAGCCCTGCAGAAGGGTCCTTCTCTCATCCCCTCAGGCCTCCAGTCCTGCAGTCATGGACTCCATCAAATAGCATTATGATTAAGCATGTCCTCCATGCCAGGCTGAAGGTTCTGTCATAGCATCGACAGCATTTATTTAGTACTTTAAGGTTTGCACAGTTCTTTACAAATAGAGTATTATTGGATCCTCACAACTCTGGGAGGTAGGTGCTGTTATTATTTCCATTTTTTTGATGGGGAAACTGAGGCTCAGAGGGGTTAAGTGACTTGGCCAAGGTGATCCACCTGTTAAGTGTCAAGGGCTGGATTTGAACTTGGGTCTTCCTGATTGCGTTAGGCAGTCTATCCACTGCACCGTCTAGCTGCCTCTAGGATACAAAGACAAAAGCAAAAACTGTCCCTGACCTCAAGGGGCTCACTGCCTTCCTAGGGAAGACATGTACGTATATAGGTGTGTACAAAATAAGGACAAAATATTTTAGGGGAAGGAAGCACTAGCATCTGGGGGACCAGGAAAAGGTCTCATGTAGAAGGTGGTAGCTGAGCTGAGCCTTGGAACTAGAGCTTCTGAGAGATGGAAGGGACAAAGTAGGGCATTGTGAACACTCCAGAGTCAAAGGCATGGAGGTGGGAGGCAGCAGATGGTGCAGGAGGCAGCAGATGGTGCAGGAGTCTGACTGGACTGCCCTGTTCACACTCAATAATAAGAATGAGTTTCTTCACTCCACCTTGGAAATTCCAATTCAAACTCAGCATTACAGGACTTTGAGCTAGAAGGAACCCCAGGCATCACCTAGCCTGATCTACCTGTTTACAAACAAGGGGAATGAGGCCCTGACAAGTCGAATGATTTGCCCGTTCCCACAGGCATCCTTCAGATGGTATAACTGATAAATGATGGAGCCAGGATTGAAGCTCAGGTTCTCTGACTCTGAGGTCTAGTATTCTTTCCATTGCGCTATTGTAGTATGTCCAAGAGCCAGGGGAAAACAGTCTGATTTGCCAGCCAAGAGGCTGTGGGAGCAGGGGAGGGAGCTCTGGGGAGGCCTTCTTCTGTAGCATCTTCAGCTGTGCGATCCAGCCTTCATCCTTCTGCCTGCTTGGGTACGTGAAGGTGGAGCTTCCCACCAGGCTAGCTGTTCTCAGATTGTCCACTTTCCCCATGATCTCTGACAGTCTGCTCCTCCGTCTCCATCCCTGCCCAGGTCCTGAAAGTAGAGCTAAGCCAAGGGTGGACAGGTGGCAAGAAAAAGTAGAGGCACATTTTCAGTTGGCTGACTATCAAACTCTTCCATAGTCAAGAATAGCTGGGGTTTAAAATAAGTCTATTTTATTGTATTGGATTAGCTGTGCCTTTCCTCTTCTCCACTAGTATAGAAAATTGAAAGGGTACAACACTGGGAATCCAGCAGCAGTCTCTGGAGAGGTTACTGTGTACAAAGACAAATGGGGAGGGATCTAGGAGCTGGGTATCTGGCATTCCAGCTACGTACACCCTTCTTGTAGAGTCAACAGGAGTGCCTTAACGGGGTGTCTCAAGAGTACATCTTAGCATGTGCGCTCTCTCTCTCTCTCTTTGTCTCTCTCTCTCTCCCTGCTCTCTCTCCTATCTCTCTCTGTGTCTCTGTCTCTCTCTCTGTCTCCTCTCTCTCCTTCTCCCCTCTCTCTCCTATCTCTCTGTCTCTGTCTCTGTCTCTCTCCCCCCCCTCCATCTCTCTCTCTCTCCCCATCTTTCTCATCTCTCTCTTCTTTCTCTCTCTGTCTCTGTGTGTCTCTCCTCTCTATCTTATTCTCATTCTTTCTCTCTCATTTTCTCTTTCTTGTTCTTTATCACATTCTCTCTCATTCTTTCTGTCTCTGTCTCTGATTATTTACTATTTGTTCTATCTGAAAGCTCCCTGTGTGAAAGAACAAATGTTTGACCTCTAGCTCTTATAATCTCTCTTACTCCCTCTTTCTCTTTCTTGTTCTCTCTCATTCTCTCGTTCTTTCTCTGTCTCTTGCTCTCTTTAATTCTTTGTCTTTATCTTTCTCCCCCAATTTCCTTGTTTGTATGTGTGTGTGTATATATGTGTGTGTGTGTGTGTGTAAACATATATATTTATATACATACATATGTATATATGTGAAATGTATGTGTGTATAAGTAAAAATTCCTGATGAGTTTAAGTTCTTCCATGGCACGGTTCACCACAACACTGTTACCTGTATTCTTCCATACTTTTCATGTGTGTCAGGATTTTCAAGTTAAGAGAGTACTTATGTGAGCCTCATAATATATGTTTGGTTCACACTTTGACTTCATGGATGGGATCCTAGTGGGTAAAACTCTCTCCACTGATGTAACTCTGAGGGTTTCCTGAAACACTGAGGCCAAGTTAACTGCTGATTGTGCATCCAGAACCTGAATGTCAGTCATCCAGACTCCAAGGCGATTTCTCTTATTCACTACGCTACACTGTCCCTCAAAACTCTCTTTTGCAATAAATACATAGATGGATAGATCAATATACTTTCTTTCCTATATATAAAACACTTCTGCCTTCGTGAGAAACAAATCTTCATTCTTAGACTTACCTTCATTCAACAAACATTTCTTGGGTACCTATATCATTTAGCCAAGAAGCTAAAATTTAGAGGTTCAGCAAATGTCTAATAAAATCAATCTTCTTTTCCTAGGAGAATCTAAATAGGAAATAGATTGGGTAATTAGGATTTATTATTCTTACGCCAAAGCTCCACCCTCTAATGCCTAACTCACTTAAATTCTGTGTGAACTGAGCTAAAACCTGAGATTTCTGAAAAGTATTTGACATGTTATGACAACTGAATGCACTGACCCAGAAAAAGGTAGATGTGTATGTATCTTCATGACGTGTGTGTGTATGTGTGTAGTAGTAGTAGTAAATAGTAGTCATTGCAGTGGGCTCATTGCTTAGCATGTCTTAGCCATTAAAAACTGAGTAATGACCCGTTATTGTGAGTTAAATAGAGGAAGAGAAATAGTGATCTAGGAGTTGTGAGATGATCGCTTCCCCACTTCCCCAGGTGTATTAATTAAAGGAAATCAGAAATCAGATGTCAGATGAGCTGCTTTGACCAGGAAGGAACCATTCCAGAAGAGAAGTCTAGTGCTTATGTTTCTAATTTTGTCTAACTACTATGTATTCTGTTCTTGTCTCTCTGTCTCATCTTATTGTATCTTATCTTATCCTCCCTATTAGAGCAGATACCATGTCTCTCCTATCAGACTGGGAGTTTCAAGAAGTCAAAGACTACATGTGTCTCCCCTCTACCTCTTCCCCTGGTGCCCAACTTGGGTTTAGGTCCACAGAAATTACTTTTGGAGAAATCAGCCTTTATAAGACAAATCTTTTCCTCTTCTTCTGCCTCCCAAGTCCAATACACACACACACACACAAACACACACACACACACACACACACACACACACACACACACACACATTTTGTTTGGAGTTCTTTCGTGAGACTGTGTCATTGGTCTCTGGTTTTCCCTTCTCTCCCCTTCTTTCTTCCCTTGAACTGTAACTGGGTCCTGTGGTTGCCTTTCTGCCTGGCTAATTTATTTTCCTCTCTCTCCCTGGAAAGGGGAATCATCAACCCCATCGGTGGAGCCAAGAGTGCCCGAACTGCTCCCTTGCAGTGTGTCTCAGTAGCTGAGGGTCACACCAAACCCATTCTTTGTTTGGATGCCACTGATGAACTGCTCTTTACAGGATCAAAAGGTATGTGAGGTACAGATCAAAAGTGGGAGAAGATAGGGACTTCTAGGAAGGGCTCTTCTCACTGTCACCAAGTTCCATTTGCCTTGATTGGCTGTTGAGAGCTGACCAAAGAGATCCAAATTAAGGGACTCCCAGAAGAGTTAATGGTCCTTCATTTTATACACACACACACACATAAATATATATATAAAATTTCTCATATCTCCCTAGCTCAGCTTCTCTGTTTTACCTTGGACTACCACGCCATATGTGCACCTTGATGTCTTCTGTCTACAAACTTTCATGCAGGCCCTTCCCCCTGTTCCCCACCCTTCTCTTTGTTTGTCTCTGTCCCTTGATCCCTTCCAAACCTTAGTCAATGCTCACCACCTCCAGGAAGCCTTCTTTGCCTAACCTCACCTGGTTTTTATGGCCCAAATCTTTCCTTTCCCTTGCCCAATTATGGTACTTAATACCTAAAACTGCTGCTAGTTTTGTGTTTGTTTCTGTCTCACGTCATATGCATGTATGATTGTATGTATGTATGTGAACTGGGATTGCATATTCTTCTTTTCCACTAAGTTTCTAGTACCCAGGATCAGACCCTTCCTGTACACAGGATGGTGGGAGGTCTCATGCCAGTGGCTGATTGGCTCAAACTCTGACAAATATACCCTTGCCTGTCTTGCGGTCTCTTCCCCTACAGATAGAAGCTGCAAGATGTGGAACCTGGTGACAGGGCAGGAGATTGCCGCTCTGAAGGGTCATCCTAACAATGTTGTTTCCATCAAGTACTGTGCCCCCTTGGGCCTGGTACTCTCAGTCTCTACGTCCTATATCAAGGTGTGGGACATCCGGGATTCCGCCAAGTGCATTCGCACCCTCACGTATGTACCTCCCCACCCTCATCCTAGACACTCTGAAGATTGCTCCTGATAGTCCCAGAGTGATTATAAGTGTTCCTCAGCTCAAGAGGACTCTGCCCAATGCCCTTTTGGGGGTCATGCATGTAGAAACACTTAGAAGAGCTGAAGTTGATTTGGCGTGGCTTATTGGTACAGTAAGCAGAGTGTGTCCCTGCTGGCTGCCACACTTCCCCAAGTCAAGGAGCCCTCAGTGGGTGAGGACCCAGGAGCAGGGCACTGGGTAGCTGGCATTACCTATCATGACCCATTGATGTCACTAGAAGGGGTGGGGTTTGTTCCATCAGCTTGCCTGTTAGGATCCTGCCTCCCTTAAGCACTGTAGCCTTGGGAAATAAAGGTTTAGGTGACAGACTGAGCATGCAGATCTGCCCTGGTACCTTACCCAAGAGTTGAGCATGTCTTCATCCTAAACAAGTCCATACTCATCACTCACTCATATGAAGCATGAAAAGTGATTTCCATAGCCTGCTACATTCCCCCACCCCAAGCTTACACTGAGGTAGACCCAAGGGTGTAGACAGAGATAAAGGATATGAGGAAGACAGACTAAATCTAAGCCAGCTCTAGATGCTAGCTGTGCTGTAAGTCCAGAAATGAGTGTGTTTTTGAGGGAGGGGAGATCCTTGGTCAGATGGAAAGGCCCAGGGACAGAGTCACCTCTACACCAAATCGGGTAGGCTTCTTAAAAGGAGGAGGTGGTAGGAGTCACTAATGTGAGACTGAAGGTGACTGATTGGGCTTCAGCCAGGTCTAACTGTGCTCCCCATGGGCTGGGCCAGGTCCTCAGGGCAGGTGATCTCTGGAGATGCCTGCGCAAGCACCACCAATCGAACTGTCACAAGTGCTCAAGGGGAACACCAGATCAATCAGATCGCCCTCAACCCCACAGGCACCACTCTCTACGCTGCCTCTGGCAACTCCGTCAGAGTCTGGGAACTCAGCAGGTCAGAAACAGCGGTGGCTGGGTGGGGCCCCAGGGTTGGAGATTCCACTGAGTGGGTGAGGAGAGCCTGGGAGGTCACTGGGTGTTTGGGGTCCTCATTCTCCCTAGACCCATTCCTTAGTCTTTTCTGAGAAGCCTGACCCCTTCCCTATCATGTTGCACTATCTTAAGGTTGGTATCTCCTAGTCTCTGAGGCTGACTCAGAGCCATCCAGTTAGGCTGTCTTGTTTGTCAGATGGATCCTCGTCTCTAGTCCCTGTTCACATCCCCATCCAGAGGATCACTTCTGCCCAACGTTCCACTTGGGTACTCTCCTCCCCAAACAGGTTCCAGCCCATTGGGAAGCTGACTGGCCACATTGGTCCTGTGATGTGCTTGACGGTCAACCAGACTCCCAGTCACCATGATCTTGTGGTGACTGGCTCCAAGGACCACTATGTAAAGGTACTGGCTACACATGAGTTCCAGGGTTCAATTAATTAAGCACCAAACATTTGTTAAGCACCTAAGTGTCAGCCATCAGTTAAGTGCTTTCACAAATAATATCTCATTTGATCCTCACAATAACCCTGCAAGGTAGCTATTATTATTAAACTCCATTTTACAGTTGAAGAAACTAAGGCAAACCAGTTAAGTGACTTTCCTAGAGTCATACAGCTAATAAGCATCCCAGGCAAGATTTGAACTCAGGTCTTGTTGACTGCAGGCCCAGTGTTCTATCCACTGCATCACCAGCTGCCTCCCTCCAGCTGCTGAACAGCCAGTGCAAAGGTAGGGAGAGAGAAGATGAAATATCATGTGGGAGGAACAATGATTGTGCCAGGATAGCCCAGACTGTAGAGTGAGTGGTGGAGAGCAGAATACAGGAGACTGGAAAAGGAGGAAGGGTTCAGGTCATGAAGTCAAACAAAGGACTTTCTCTTGGATCCTGGAGGTAATAGGGAACCACTGGAGGTCACTGAGGCAGAGGCAGGGCAGCATGATTAGACTTATATGTTAGAAAAATCACTTTGGCAGGAATGGGCAAGAAATACTCCCAAAGAGAGGTCCTTAAATGAGGGATGTGGTTGTATCAGAAGGGGGTTTATGCACAAGATGTTGTAGAGAAGGAAATGACAAGATTTGGTAATCTATTAGATATACAGGGTAAGTGAGAGAGAGGAGCTGAGAATGATGTCAGAGTTGTAAACCCAGGTCACTGGAAAGATAACCATATCCTGGATCAGAAGATGGGAAGGTTTGGGGAAAAACAAGTGATTTGAGAGTAAAGGATACTATAGACTTTAAGTGGTTCCTCAAGGGGTCAAGATTTAGAAGGGAGAAGAGTGTAGACAGAGCCCAAATGATGCCCTGGGATAGTAGTGGGGGATGGAGAGACCATGTGGCATAATGAGGACAAAGAATTGATTGGGGAGGAGTGAGGCATAGGGGAGAGATGAAAAGAAAAAAGAGTATAATCAAATAAAAGAAATTCAGAATTCTTGAACACAAAAGTCAAAGCCTTGTGGATATTGACAAGACCAAAGTTATGACAAATGCTGTGTGTCCTTGAAGCGAAATGAAGAGTTAAGTCATGAGGAAGATGGAATTTGGGATATTTGAATTAGGATATTAATATAGATATGTTAAGACCCTTGGAGTGAGCGAAGGGGTTGGAATAGATTAGGAAGACTCTCAGCCAAGCACCAAATTCTTTGAGAAAGGGAGGAGAGGATCCTGAGGGCTAGTAGATAAACAGCTGCCAGAATTTAGTTTGGGTAATTCTTGAATTGACTAAACCTCAGGAATAAAAGGAATGCTATGTGGTGGCAGTCAAAGGAGAGTCTGGAAATGGCAATAGAGGATAAATACTCCAACTCCCCCAACACAACTTGTGAATTGAGTGGAAGTGTTACCAGTACTGGAAAGGATGACCAGAGAGGTAGTTTCTTCTTAAGAAAAAGACTTACATGATGAGAGTTGTGCCTATATTTCCAGTAGATTATACTAATGGTGAACAGTAATGACACTGACCTAGTCCATCACTTAACTCCCTTTCTGAAAGTAAAGATCTATACACCGGTAGCATCTTGAATCTTGAGGTAGGTCACAGCAATCAAAATATGGCACTGGTTGATGAAAAAGCTACTTGCCAGGCTAGGAGAGACAGTAGTCAAGAGCAGCACCAGTTTCTTAATGATAACTCTATTATACTCTATTAGAATATAAACTCATTTGCAGCAAGAGGATAATGAAAGTTGATGAGCAGTATTGCACCACTCCATGACAAGAAGCAATTTCAGGAAAGATGAGACTCGCATGAGATTCAGCTAAACAAGAGAATCCCAAAATCATTTGTAGATAAAATTAGGAAGATAACATGTAGGCATAAAATGAAATATCTGCCAGCATTTCTGTAGTCATCTATGGAAGGATAGATGTATTTTCTTCATAGGCTGTTCTCACCATAGTGGAACCCGCCACAATTGGACATTAGTACCCAATGGGCACTCTGTGAGGAAGTGAAAGTGGTAGCAAGTTGGGGAGCATCAGTGACCCTGTTCAGATACATACAGAAGAATCCACAGTACAATTTTAAAAGCATGCAAGGAATCCGTTTTCAAGATGTGTCAAAGAAGAAAAGACTAGAAGAGGTCATGGATGGTACTTTTACTAAAAAAAGAAAAAAAGGTGACCAAGAATCCACCAATAACTCCAATCCCACATGCCTTCCTTTCTCTTCTCTGTAAAAGCATTAGCAGAGTGATCCATGCATACATCAAGGGTAAAAGTGTGAGAGAGGAAAAGGTAGCCTTCCGCATGTTGCTAAGGATCACATGTTCAGTCCCTGAAGAGACAGACTGAGTAATAGACAGAATGCTGGAGAATACAAGGTTTTGCTGATTTTAAAAACTTTTTTTGGCTCAGCGCAACAAAATGCAACTTGTGAGTTCTAAGTCTGGGACCCTCTAGCAGGAAAGGGTCCTCATTGCAGTACCCAATATGCAGCGCTAGCTTCAGCCGGGGTTTCCCTCTTCTACACTATCCTGCTTTACCATTTTATTGCCAAAACTTCAGAAAGGCCGAGAGGGCTGTTTCCTTTGTCTCTTGTAATTGTGGCCTCCAATCCTTGCCTAGTCTGGCCTTGATTTCTCCTTAGCTCATCCGGAGGCACAGGTGAGGTCATTCAGAAGAGCTTTCCTAGTAAAGTTCAAATAAAACAAGCTCAGAGAGTTCAAAATTGTCAAATGGTTGAGACAGCGGGATCTTCCTGCAGATGCCCCTAATCTATTTCTTGCTTCCAGGACTATTGTTATCCAACTTGAGAATTAGCCTCACCCAAACATCTGGACAGCTGTTACACAGTCTCAAGAGCATACCAGAGCGTGGCCTTTCCAGATTCCTCTTGACATTCAAAGTTCTCACAGTTAAACCTGGCCCCTTTCCTCTAGTTTCTGGAACCTAAGCTTCTAACAACCATTGGGCCCCACCACATTATCAAGGATTCCCCTCGATTACAGCTAGGGGTCAGGAAGACTTGAGTCCAAAGTATGCCTTGGGCAAGTCATTTAATCTCTATCTACCTCAGTTTCCTCATCTGTGCAATGGGAATCATAATGCACCTACCTCTGAGGATTGTGGTGAGAGCTTAGCGCACTGCCTGGCACATCGTAAGGGCTGCATAATTAGCTATGATAACTATTTGTGCCAAGTACTATGCTAATCACTTTACAAATATAATTTCATTGGAGACCAGGAAAACCTGAGTTCAAGTCCCATCTCTGACACCTTCTGACTCTGTGACTATGAAAGAGACACTTTACCTCTCAGGGTTTTAAGCCAGAGGTGTCAAACATTCCCTCTAGTGCATTCTCCTCTTAATGAGGTCCAATCAGATGAAAATGTCATTGGGAAATATTTAGCAAAATAAATAAAAACACAGTAGGACATAGATAATGTTAATATGTGGTTTTATGTTAATATTTGGCCCTCCACCTTTAGTGATCCTGTTTCTCTTTGATCCTGTCATCCCTGATCTCAGCAACTTTTAAGTTATGGAGGAGGTGCCAGTCTACATTGGTAGAGGGAGCTCCCTCACCTAAGAGTTCCCTGTACTAGTTAAATTACAGGTCCAATCCCTATCCCTGACTGTGAATGTATCCTGTGTCTCCACTGGGCTACAAAATTAGTGAGGGCAGGAATGTGTCTTGAACTTCCTTCACTTACTTTTTTTTTTTAAAACTCTCCCCAGCTCCTACCACAGTGGACTATATACAGCAGACTTTTAATGATTGTTGAGATCAACTTAATAAAATTGTTCACATCTCCCCATCTGGGAGACTTCTTCTGCAATTCTGCAGGAGGCCTATATACTTCCCACCAGTGATTTGAAAGATGGCATTTCTTCATACTCCTATCCTCACCTTATCCTGTTTGGCAGCAAAAACATTTTCCCCCTTCATTCTCAGAGTATTCTTTTCCCTGGTTGCCCAAGAAGACATGGTTGGGAGAGGGGGGAAGTTACTGCAGGAGTGGGTCCAATAAACACTTTGAACTCAGGGCCTAGCGGAAGAATCTGGCTTTCCTGGATGCTTTGGAAGGAGGTGACAGATCTCTCCCATACGTGACTTCTTTCCCTGCCAGCCCTAAGACTGACCCTCCATCCTGTCTACCACCTGACATATAGGTACTTGCTTCTCCCCAACAGATATTTGAGCTGGCAGAGAGTGTGATGGGCAACATCAGCCCCACCCACAACTTTGAGCCCCCACATTATGATGGCATTGAGTGCCTCGCCATCCAGAGTGACATCCTGTTCAGTGGCTCCCGGGACAATGGCATTAAGAAGTGGGACCTGGAGCAGCAGGAGCTCATTCAGGTTGGAACAGGGAGCAATATGAAGTCAGGAGAACTGGAGGACAGCCCCTCCAGTCTCCTCCTTCCACGTTCCCTGCCCTTCTACTCACCCAGCTTCAGATACCCAGTGTCACTTAGTCTCTTGTCCCCCTTCCCCATGCCAAACATTGCTTAGGAGACATGCTACTGATCATACCTCAACTGAGCTTGATGAGTTCCTCCTGGTCCCTCTTTCGGGGGCCTTTGCAGCTGAGGTGTGATTACTGTGGAGTGCAGTTTGTTAGCCTTGCTTGGCAGGATGGCAAAGCTGGGGCTCCCAGCTGGGTATTGGGAGGACAGAGTCACTCTCCGGGATGCATGAGCATCCTGCTCCTTGCAGCCACCGGAGAGGCAAGTTTGGAAGGGGTCAGGGTGCGCAGAGTTCTGCTCTCTGGCTTCTGCCCATCTTTCTCAACCTTAGTAACGGAGAATGGGATGAAGAGTTGAAGAAGTTAGAGCTAGGGCTTGCCTCCCATCCCATATCTGACCCCTTCCCTCCCCTCCTTCCCTCATACTTCATAAAAGTGCTAGTTCCCCTGGGCCCTTGTCTGAAAAGCTTTGGAGATTCCTTCTCCAGGGAAGGTAGTCCTTACGGTCCTTGGTTGTTCCCTATCCTTCCACAGCAAATCCCAAATGCCCACAAGGATTGGGTCTGCGCCCTGGCCTTCGTCCCTGGCCGACCCATGCTACTGAGTGCTTGCCGAGGGGGCTTCATCAAGGTCTGGAATGTGGAAAACTTCACCCCCATTGGAGAGATCAAAGGTCACGACAGCCCCATCAATGCCATCTGTACCAACTCCAAGCACATTTTTACAGCCTCCAGGTAAGCTTGGAACACTCACCATGCTGACCCTCCCTGAAATCTCTGCCCTCACTTCTCATTGAGTAGATTTCACTCTAACCAGGATAGGTTAGAGAGGGGAAGAGAAGGGCTAGGCAGAATTCCTGGAAAGTCCAGGCAGGGGCTCAGAATTCAGTAGGCGTTGGCATAGCGGAGCCTTGCCACCCACCCAGTCAAACAGGGAGGAGGGATCTAGAAAAGGGCAGCCAGGGTGTGGGGGACGAGCCAGACAGATGGCAAGTGGAGGGGAGAGGTACTGTGTCCCTGCTCGGTTCTCTCGTGTTGCAGCCTCCTCTAGCCGTCTCAATTCAATCAACAAGCGTTACAATAATTAAGAAGTGCTTGCAGTGGGCCATGATCTCCCCATGTCCCCACCACCTCCCAGCTGTCACCCCTGCCAAGAACAGTGGCCCCCAGGAAGGGTACAGCAGCTTCCCTCCCCCCCCAGATCCCCTCATACCTCTCACCCCCAGCCCAGGATCATCCATCTGTTTATCTCCCAGTCCCCCATGGAGGGGCCCTCCAGGCTGCCTCATCCTTCGGGGGGTCTACTCTACTCAAACTGATTTCTTCTTCTTCCTTCTTTTCCGACCATATTCCCTCTTCCTATCTCTCTGTCTCTCTGTCTCTCTCTGCATTTCTATCTCTCCCCCTCTTTCCCTGTCACAGTGACTGCCGGGTAAAGTTGTGGAGTTACGTCCCTGGACTCACCCCCTGCCTTCCACGCCGCGTCCTGGCTATAAAGGGCCGCGCCACTAGCCTGCCTTGACCCTCTTCTTCCCCCCTTGTCCCTTGTCTTCCCTCTCAGTCCTCCTTTCTCTCCTTTCTTATTCTCCCCTTTTTCCCTCTTCCTTTCTTTCTCCACTTCGATCCAAGCTGCTTCTTAACGGTATGAGATTTTTTACTGCCTCATCTCCCCGCCCCTCCCCAGAGTGCCTGATCTAGAGAACAGTCCTGTCCCTCTCCCTCCCCGGCCGCCCCCCCAGAGGTCACACATTCCAATCCCACACTCATTCCACTTGTGAGCATGAGCAATGGGACAGGACCTGGAGGACAGGGTCACAGAGAGTGAAGCAGGGAAGGGGGTGAGCTAGCACCATATTCAGCTAGGTAGAGATGGCCAGTTCCTCTCACCCCAGAATCCCTCAGCCCCCACAGTTAGGGTTGGTACCCTGTTCCCCAAGCTGAACTTGGGGCTTTTGGAACCTGACCCTCAACTCCCTTCAGGTCAGGTGCCTCAGCCCGCTTTGAGAGCTGACCTGTGCATCCCCCGTTTCTCCCGTTTTCTCTCCCTCCCAGTGACCTGACAGTGAAATTCTGGAGCGGAAGGCGGCTACCCAGTGGCACCTTTTAGGAGGAGAGGTCAGAAGGGGCACTCAGATTCCACGTTTCGTCCAGCAGCCTGGACATGGTCTTCAGACAATTTAGGCCCCATGGTCCGGGCCAGACGATGCTGATGGTTCTGGGTGAGAGGGTTGGGGAATTCTTTCCCCTCCTCTCCTAGCCTTCTTAAGGGGAGAGTGTTCCCAAACCCATCTCTCCCCCGAGAGGGAAGGAGAGAGGAAGGACATTTAAGCTGTGAAGCCAGAAGGCGTTTCTGATCCCCGCTCTTTCCCCCGAAGTGCCTCGGCTTCTTCTGGGTTTGGCCGCATTTTCTTCCTGCTAAGTTGCCCCCTTCTCACCCTAACCTCAGGAGCTCTCCAGCTGGCCTGTGAGGAGACCTTGGGGAAATCGTATTAGCTCCCTGCTCCAGAAAGCCCCATGGTGGGGAGGGGATCTCCCAGCCCCAACCAACCCTATTTCAACTTGGAAATGACCTGCTTTTCTTCTACTATCTGAAAGATGTCTCTCAGATGGGCATCTTTCCTCTGATCCCCTCTTGGCGCCCCGTTCCTGCTTCTGAGTCCTCAGCTTCCTCCCCTAAAAGGAAGGAGGGCAAAGGTAAAAGAGTCCCTCGCTCTAGTAATCATGTGAATTTGGGGGCAGGCAGCTGCCAGGCCCTAGCCCTGAGCCTTCTCCCTGGGGCCACCCCCTTCCCCTCCCCAGGACTCAGCCCTCTCCCTCCTGGGCTCAGAGCGGGCCCATCCTTCAGAATGTCGATCTGAGGGGAGAGTCCCAATCTCAGCCTGGTCGGTTCATCTATTTAATTATTTATTTATTTATTTATTGCTGGCGCTTCCTGGATACCAACTTGAAGTTTCTTCTGATGCATTCAATCCCTTGAGCTCCCCAGGGCCAGGGACTCCTGAGGAGGGGGGACAGGGCAAGGGAAAAGCCTGGGGAGGGGGCAGGGAGGGTCCTCAAATGGGAAAGGGTGCTGGACAGCACCCCTGAGCCTCTGTATCTGAGCCATCTAACTCACCCTAGCCTTCGACACCTTCTGAGATCTACTGCAGAAATAATCCCTTTTGGTTTTTTCTCCCCCTCTTCCGTGCTCTCACCTCTATCCCCACTGTCACCCTATTTCTTTATCCCCCCACAACTGCCACCCGATTCTGGGCTATTTCTGGCTTTTCTGTCTTCGGGGGAGTGCCTGAGCCCTCAGTGCACCTCATACCATCAGATGCTCCAGTGCCTTCCATCCCCCCAGGCCTTGGCCCCCCAAGCTGGGCCACCTCAGGCAGTGGTGCCAACCACATGGGTCTTGCTGCCTCCCCTTGAAATCTTCTGTCCTGGTGACTGCTGCCTGTCCTCCTAGCTGGATCTAACTTGAGGGAGGTCTTGATCTATGCCTCGTCCTCCTTCACCCCCCCCCTTGCTACCACATGCTATGTTACAAACCCCATCAAGGGGGGGATTCTTGCCCCACTCCCACATCACTTAAGAAGCAGCTTTTGCATCCTCTCCCTTGTTTCATGGTACTGTGTATAGTAGGATGTCTTGAGTAGTAAGGACTAAATTTTAGGGTCTGTTCCTTTGCCCCTCCCTCCCTCACCCCCATAAGCTGGGATGGAACAGTGTTTTATTCCAGGGGTATGGTGGGGCATGGGCTCAGAAGGTTCTCCATGGTTTTACCTAGACCATATCCCAGTTTGTCTCTTCAGCTCCTTTCTCTATGGTTATTCAAGAGACACATTTTCAAGCCTTAAAACTGGAAGGAAATAAGGGAGAATCATCACTCATTCAAAAGACCCCATACCCTTTGGGAATTTTTGTTGTTTAATTTGTCTAGGGGAGGGAGGGAGAGGGGTGTTGGATTGAAAGAGGCTCTGGTTTTTTTTTTCTTGCCCAGGGCCCACTCACTAGGTAAATTTTGTATGAAATTAATGTCTGGGGTTCCCTTCCTGGTGGGACCAGTGAACTCAAAGACTAATCCAAGGACTCCCAGGGAGACACAGTTCCCCATCCTATTTTTCTGCTGCCACATCAGCCCACATCAGCTCTTAGCTTTTCTGGCTTCTTCCTACCGGGCATGGAGGGACACAGAAGAAGGATTCAGGACCCAAAGCCAAGCATGGGAGCTGATGTACCCCTCGTCCTTCAGAGAGAGCTTGTGCCCTGGTGCTTCTGGAAATGGACATAAGCGTCTCTCCTCCCTCATCTCACTGCCCTTGGGCTGACCGAAGAATACAGGCCCCAGGTGGGCAGACATCCCCTTTAGCTTCTGAACAAAGTAGCAGGAAAGAAGACACTGGTTCTTCTCTCCTTCGTGGACGAGACTTTTACGTTTCCTCAGGAGTTCCGGTATCTGAGAGGGAGAAAACTTGCAAGGGGAAAGCTCACCCTCCCTTTCCCCAGCGGGACCCTATCCTTAGAGTCAGCAGACCAACTTGTCCCCCTACCGAGAAGCAGCAGTGACTTTGCAGAATGGCTTGGTTCTCAGTTCATCTCTTTGCTGGGCACAGGCTGAACTTTGGGGTCATTTGGTTACGGGAAGAAAAAAAAAGAAATGAAGTTTTGATCTTCGGGGAACAATAGATAGTGTGACTCTGATGGCTGGTTTCTCTCTCCTGGCCTCCATGCTTGGGATGGGGGAGCGAAAGTGGAAAGTCCAATTGTCATGCCCCACAGACACCACCCCTCCACTCCCAAGCAAGCCCCTCCCCTTCATACCATCTTTGACTTGGGTCTTGCACCCTGGGAGATGAAGGAAGGATTCCCTCCGATGGGGGCTGCTGTTTACAAACCTTGGATGAACATACAAGACTACATTTCCCACTCTCCTTGACTTGGAGTCCACCATGTCAAGGGGAGCCAGCTCCTGGTAACAGGGCCTGTACAATGAGTTTTCGTTTGGTTTCCACTCAAGGTTTGATCCCATGAACCCCCTGTGCTGTGGTTGTTGTCTCATTCCTTTGTTGTTTATGTTGGGTAAGCTACCTCATGGCTGGGCCTGGGCTTTGCTATATGTGAGTGTGCTGGCTTTCCAGAAACTTGAAATCCTGAGGTCCTGACAGGGTCGTTCCATCCCTACGTTGTTAGGCAGCTGAACGTGAAGAAAGCTGGGGCTCTCAGCACTTTCTTGAAGATGAGTTGGGAGGCACAGCCTATAGGTCTATTCCAGAGAATGTTGGGGAACAGGGACTGCAACCGCACAAGTATTGACAAGTATTTTAAGTGTTATAAGCACAAAATGATTGTATTCTGAGCACAAGGACTATAGAGCCTGAGCACAAGCCCTAGACTGAGGAAGCTCAGATCCAGCTTTGGAGCATAGGATGACCAGGCCACCAGACCTACCTCTGGGTTCCCATCTTCCTTCTGCCCTCAGTTCCTCTGGGAAAAAGACTCATAATTGGCCAGTATGTCCTGGTCCAGACAGGAGAATTCCCAAACTCGCCCTGGCTCCCTTCCCTTAGACCAACCCCAAGGGCCATGCCCCAGAATTAAGGAGTCCTATTCCTTTGGGCATTAATCAGAGGTAGTTATAGAAGGGACTGAAAGATAGGTCATGCTAGTTATGTGCCATCCTGGTAAGCCTGGAGCATGGGGCATAAGAGACACATCTTTCCCATTCCCCCAAAGTTTAATGATTGAAGGGCTCTGAGCCCATAACTATCCCCAGATTCTGGCCTCACAGGCCTCTCCTTGTTGTCTCTTAATAGCCTAAACTTATTAAAGGGTCTATCAAGTCTCCTGGGTCAGGACTCTTAGCTAGGGTCCAGATTCTTAAGCACAGTATTATTGGCCTTTACAGTATTTACTCTCTTAAGTTAGTGGAAGTTCAGTCCTGAGAAGGCTTCTCTAGAATAGACCCTGGAGATAGCACTGGGGAGAAATTGCAAAGGAAGGAGGAGAGTGTTGGCACCAGGAGATTTCATCTGGGGGAAATAGGACCCCCGCATGAAGGTAGGATTTGGATGAGGCCAGGAAGGGACCTTAGAGGCCATTTCTTCATACACTAATGTAATCCTCACCATTTGCAAAACAAAGCTGATGGTGGGTAAGCATCTGTGAAAACTTATACCAATGAGTAGGATTTTATGAATCTCACAGTAATTTAAAAAGTCAGGTCCCTCTATTGCCCTCTTGTTCCCCTCTCCCTACACTTAGATGGGCAGGTCCCATCTCTGCCAGGTTGACTTCCTGGGGTTTGGGTTGACATTGCCCACAGTGCAGGAATTCTACTGTACAGTTGCTGTCCTTTTACCATGCCTCTAATGCCAGGGTGCCACCTTCTCACCCAGCTGGTCTGGATCCTTTGCCAGGCTGATCTCCATCTTTGCTGAACTACCAGGGTTTCTCTTCTCCCCCCATCTCCCTCCCGGCCAAATTCCATTCCCCAAAGACTGACACTGTATTCCTCTGGTTCCCTGGAAGTCCAGGAGGGGAAGAGGTTTGTGGACCACTTCAACCTCCACCTCTCCCCCCACCCCATCATCCCCATTCATCTGTCTCCCAGGTGCACAGCTGAGGGCACCGACCCTCACCCCTTTCCACCATTGCTTGAGTTAACTGAGATCACCAAGTCCGCCAGCCCCAAAGGAGCAGGAGTGTGTGCAGAGCAGATGCCGGCCTTGACCTGGCCACCAGCTGTTCTCTAGATTGCTTCTCTCTGCAACATGTATAGCACAAGGTGTATATATATGTTTTGTACCTTCGCGGACAACTGTACATAATGTAAGAAAGTTATTTAAAACCTCACGCTGTACATTTTTGTTTTCAGCCTAGATGTGTTGATTCCCAGGAGGTCTTCGTAAATAAAGCCAACATGGTCGTTGTTTGTGGACATTGCTGCCCTGGGCTGGGGATGTTTGACCTTTGTTTTTGTGACCCCAGCACATGGGATCCAATGCCCCATGCCCCTGCTGGATGAAGCAGCTTGAGGAGTAACATTTCCACAACCAGGTTAACTTAAAAAAAAAAAAACCACTTGATTCCCCAGTTCTTATTTAAGGTATTTCACACACTATGAAGCTCAATCAAAAGTGGAAGATTTAAGGGGAAAGTGACTTGCTTTGAAAAATAGCCTAACACCTGCATCCACCTCTCACATCCATTGAAAATACAGTTAGATTAAGGTTTTCATTGACTTTCTGGAAACTTTTCAGTTGCATATCAATTCACAAAGTGAGGTTCCCCCTGCTGATTACTTGGGACCTCCTCCAACTGGCTGGCCAATACAAGTTTGTCAGAAAATAAATTTTGTTTCAAAACCTTGCCTTGAGATTGAGAAAAAGCAAGTGCCCTGTTGCCCTGCTCTCTTGGGGTTGGACCCCCTTCACTTCCAAGTCTGCCCGTTTTGCAGACCTTGATTCTTGATGCTCAGATTGACCCTTTGGAGATATGACACACAAAGGGAGGACGCTTAAGTCACAAGATCTGGGGCAATTTCTGGGGAACTTTACCGAGGAAGAGGGAAAAATAGATTTCATAATCCAAGAAAAGTGAAGAAGCACAATTTTTACAGTCTTGTTTTGCATTTGGAGGTGGGGAGGGCCAAGACATGGCATAAACATGCTAAGGAGGCTTGTGACCTCCAGGACAAGTTGCATAAAGCAGTTCACGCTCTCCACCCACACCCACTCCTGACAGCTGGTAACAGCTGATGGGGGACCCTGGGCACAGACAGAGTTGAGACTGAGGGGCCTGGGGGGAGTAGGTAACAATCTCTTTGCCAAGCCAGAGATTAGAGATGTTTTTTATCTTGCTTTTGAAGTTTATTTTCAAATCCAAGCAAATGATTCCAGCTGTATACTAATGGCCCAAGGCCAAGGTAACCAGCTGCTGGGCTCAGAGGAGAGTTAGAGATGGACAGACAGACCAGATAAGAGGAAGAGAGGGAAGGTAATGGGGAGAGAGAAGGAGAGAGCTGACAAAAAGGTCAGTCAGTCAAAGATAAGACTCAAGAGTATGGCAGCAGACATAAATGGGGAGCCCTGATCAGCTATGGCTAAATCTAGGTTAAATTCAGAGGGCTATTTGGAGTATAGTCACTATTTTCATCAAGTGATGGATCAAGAACTCTGTGCAGTCCCATGAACAAAGCCATAGAGATTACAAATATTAGGATTAGATGTCATGAACCAACCAAGTCAACAACACAGGATTAGCTTCCCTGTTGGACTTTTCTGACATCCAGAGACAAGGAGGCACCATTTCATCTCTTACTGCTCAAGGCAGAAATAAATACCAGCTCTCCATTACCCAAGTCAACCTGGTCTAACTATTGTCTCCCAGGATAAAATGTAAATTTGAAAGCAAAATTTTGCTTAATTATGTTGATCTTTGTATCTCTAGTGCTCGGTGAAATTCAGGAGATAATAAATGGTTGTTGATTGAATAATTGATGGGAAATGAAATTTTTTTCAATTTCCTTTCAAATTTGTCCTAATTTTGTTCAGCCCAACCTAATAAATCTCTATTCTCAGGGCTTCATTTTCTTTATTCATGAAATGAAAGAGTTGTTTGGAATAGGTGATTTCTAAAGTCCTTTCCAACTCTGACCCCTCCAACTAAGACTGCCTGGCATAATGAATGGAGTGCTGGGTCTGGGTTGGTTCTACTTCTGACACATTAATTTACATTCTCTAATATCAACACAGCCTTCAGTATTCAACCAAAACCCTCAAACCAAAGATTTTGCAGAAATCAAATAACATTAACATCATAGCAGTCCTTTTTTGCTTCCCTAATTGACTATCTCTCACACTACCCACAGAGGCTGTTCCAAACCCCCTATCTTCTTGAACAACCTATACCAAACCATCCCTACTTCCTCTCAACAGAGGACCTCACCTACTTTGCTGTACTTCCTCTCAACAGAGGACCTCACCTACTTTGCTGTACTTCCTCTCAACAGAGGACCTCACCTACTTTACTGAGAAAGGAGACACTGTCATGGACTCCTTTCCCCTACTTTCTACCTCAAAACTTTGTGATCTCATTCTCTCCCTTTACTTCTCCTCTGCTCCAGTGTCTAATAAAGAGATGTCCCTTCACACCACTCTGCCCATCTCTTCATGTCAGCCTATTGTGGGCTGAATCTGACTCCGACCAAATCAGTGGTTCAGATTTGGGATTTGAATTAAATGATACATTCACAAACCACTTAACATTTAACAAAAGGAGTTTGGGGATTTGAATGTAATGATACATTCATAGACCTCTTAGCAGTTAACAGAGTTTACTCAACAGTGGCATAGAAAAGATATCCAACAAGGCCACACCATTGGTTCCAGGGCCAGGGGAGTCTTGCAGAAAACTAGAGTAAGAAATGAAGGTGAGGAGGCAGAGCATGGGGGATGGAGATGGCAGATGGAGTGTTGTGTCTAAGGAACATCTAATAGGTCAGTGTAGATGGATCACAGAATCTGTAAAGATTGGAATTCTTACACAGAATCTGTGTAAGATTGGAAAGAAAGGGAGGGACCAAGTAGAGAACAGCTTTAAATAAGAGAGGACTCTATATTTGATCCTAATAAGTTTATTGCTGTGGGGGAATGGAGGAAGTGTAACATGGTAAGGTCCATTCTTTGGCAGCTGAGAGCAGGATGAAGAGGAGTGGGGAGGCTACAGTAATAGTCTAGATGAGCAGTGCTAAGTGGCTGAGCTTGGGTGTTGGCTGTTGTGAGTGGAGAGACAGGGACATAAACAGGAGATGTTGTGAAGATAGAAATGACATCTATTTTTTGGGGAAAGATAATGAGTTCTTTTTTGAATGTATTGAGTTGGAGATACCTACAGACACCCAGTTCTAAATGTCCAATAGGTAGCTGGTGTGGAACTGGAGCTCAGGTGGAAATCTAGGGCTGGACATGCGTCTCTAGTTTCCTTTCCTGAATTATCCACATCGTGCCTCTTAATGAAGGTGTCCCACAAGGTTAGGCTATTGGTCTCCTTTTCTTTCTAGCCCTCTCTTGGTGATCTCTTCAACTACTGTGAGTTAACTGATCATCTCTATCCATGTGACTCCCATATCTCCATATTCAGCCCTAGTCTTTCTCTTAGCTATACTCCTCGATAGCCACTCTACCTACTGGACATCTTCAGCTGGGTGTTCCATAGGCATTTCAAACGCAACACATCCAAAATGGAGCTAACTATCTTCTCCCCCTAAATCTATTAAACAAGCCACTCAGTTTGCTAAGCCTGTTGAGGGACAGCCTGATTCCAGCCCACCTCTGCAGTCTTACTGTACCTTACTCTCCCTCACACATTGCCCTCACCCCCTTCCTGGCGGCTCTTCCTTCCTTTCTTCTGCTCCTTGGAATCCTTAGCCTCCAGCAAGGCTTGGCACATCCACCACCTCCCGTGAGAAAGCTTTAGCGGTCCAGTTGCTTCTCAATACTTGTGTACCTCAGATTATCCTGTGTCCTTTTCTATGTATGCATCAAACCTCACCCCCCACTCTCCAGCAGAATGTAAACTCTTTCAAGGCAGCTGACAGTTTCCCTTTTGTCTTTATAAACCAGACCTAGCAGAGTACCTTACACATAGTAGGCACTCAATAAATGCTTGGTCATTTGGACTGCTGGACCATGTGGGGAGGTGGAGGAACCATGTAGGGGAATCAGCCTAGAGTCCGATTTGACTTCAGAGGGGAGGACAAAATGAGGTCATTCTCACACAGCCAATGGAGATTGGATATTTCATAAACAAAATAGGAATAAAGGGGAAAACTGACTCTAGCCAATTCCAATTTCTTTATTGTGAAATGTTTACAGAAATCAAATAGTATTAATATCATGAGTACAATGCTCAGAAACCTCATTTTAGTTCAACAAGCATTTATAATAAGCTAACGTTTCTATAGCACTTCCCATGTGCCAGGCACTGTGCTAAGTGCTTTACAAGTGTCACCTCATTGGATCCTCACAGCACACCTGGGAGATAGGTGCTGTTATGGTCCTCACTTTACAGGTAAGGAAAACTGAGTCAGACAAAACGGACTTGCCCAAATTCATAAAGCTGCTAAGTGCCTGAGGTCACATGTGAACTCTGGCCTTTCTGATTCCAGGCTCGTACACAGAGAATTAAATAGAAGGTGCTATGAGGAGAGTGAGGGAGCAATGTCAACATGAGAAAGATGGGTAGTTGGGGAGACCCCCTGAGTAGTTGTAAGGGCAGTGAGGGATGAGAGGTGAAAAAGGAGGGCAGCATTCTAGGCAAGGGCATGGCCTGAGCAAAGTCGTCAGAGCAGAGAAACAGAGTCCACTGTGGCCAGGTCTCTAGCTCAGCAGTTCACCTTTTGCCTTTGCGCCGACTGAAGATAAGATCAACCAGGTACCGGAAAGGTCTTCGCCGAGTCCTCTTGACCTTCAGAAGGTAGATGGTCTGTGTCGCCAAGCAGGCAACTGCTGGGTCTGAGTCATTTTCCAGGCACTTTAGGGCTGCAACACAAAAGCTGCAAATGGCACTTTAGACTAAGGGGGAGAAGGGCTAAGGGGAGGCCAGAGGGAGAGGCAGTGCACCACAGTTAGGACCTGATGGCCTCTGCTGCTCAGTAAAGAGCTGGTCTTGGCTGCTCGACCAAAGTCCCCAGTAGAGCTACACTGTCCTGGGAGGGAGGTGGGACCCATACCTGGCTCCTGCTCCTGCTTCTCCTGGCACCCAGCCTGTTCCTCTCTGCTCTCTTCCTCTCCTGCCAGAGGACTAGGAAGATTAACTAGGTATAAAGTGCTTTGAGAGCCTCAGAAATGGTTACCTGGGATTCAACCCAGTGCTCCAAAGCACAGCTTCAATTAGAGGCTACCAAAAAGTTCCTTCTCTGTTGTCCAGGACATAGTACTTGAGAGCCCAGGGAAATAAGGAAAGAAACATTATCAGAAGAGAACAGAATGACTCTTAACTTATGTACTCTAAATGGGAAGGGAGCAGAAAGCTGACCTCAACTTTATCCCAAAGTAATGAGGTTAGGGATCCCTGCATGAGAGAAGATCAAGGTTTCACCAACCCTCTTATTGGAGCCAATGTGAGTCCTTAGTCTACTCAAGTCAGATCTCAACCAACAATAGGATCTGAGCCAAAATGTGCTAGGTCTGGAGGCGGGCAGAGAGACAAGGGGGTATGAGTCCATGGATGGCTCACTGCTGCCTTACTAGGGTTTTGACGGTGCTGCAAATGTCTCTTGGGAAACAGTAAGGATTTGGGGATCATCCACACTTCTTTCCCCCTCCACTAGAGTAGATAATTGAGAGTTGACTCTATTATTTGAACTGTTTTCCCTAGTTTCTGGCCCACCCAACCCTTACCCACCTCCTCCAAGACAGAAAAACCTAGGGCCACTCCTCACCTGAAGATACATCCTGAAGTTCCTCCTCATTTTCTAGGGCCTTGAGCTGGATAATCTGGCCTATCCAAGGACACAAATTTGCCTCAGTGGCCAGACAGATGCTTCCTTGATAAGCTCTGGGAGCTGGAAGCCTTCCTCCCCAAAAAGCTCCCAGTTACATTGTGCTTTAAGGTTTACAAAGAATTTTACATATGTCATTATCTCATTTGATCCTTCCTTCTATTTTACAAATGAGGAAACAGATTTAGGGAGGCTAGGTGACTTGTCCAGGATCAGTTAGTTTCTGAGACAGGACTGAAGCCCAGGTCCACTATGCCAAGGGTACTATAGCAATACATTTTCACAGGTCCAAGCTGCTCACATCACTCAGACAACTGCTGGAAGCATATATTCTCCAAATCTAAACCTCTCCCTCAAAACTTAGATTCTCTCCCATATTATGATGCTCCACAGTGTAGCAAAGTGTGTAGTCTGACCACTAGTGAGTTTACCCTTCTTGCTACGAGGAGGCTGTTCAGCCCTGCTAGGGACTTTTTGGCTGGAAAGAACAGTAGTAAAAGAATCTTCCAGAAATAGTTAAATAATAGAAGGGTCACTGTTTGAGCTTTTATCAGAACCAAAGGCTTTATCTCCTGCTACTGGAGAGGATGAGACCCACATTGGAACAAGAAGGGGTAAGGATGGATTGGGATAGGATGGGTTGGGATAAGATGGGATAGATGAGATGGGATGAGTTGGAATGGGATGGGTTGGGATGGGATGAGATAGATGAGATGAGATGGGATGGGATGGGATGGGATGGGACGAGATGGGATGGGACGAGATGGGATGGGAAAGGAGACCTTACTTGTCAACCACACAGCTGCTTGCCGGATTCTGGCCTGGTGGCTACGAAAATAGCTGAGACTCTGGCTCAGAAACCAGGGGATCTTGTCCTTTTGCTCCTCCAGCTGGAAGAAGAAGATAGAGACCTAAAAGGCCAGTAGCTGTTTATTTCCTGACCTGTGATTTCATCATAGTAGGGGCTTCCTAGAAAGGCATTTCTTCTACCAGTGCAATTAGCACCTGCCCAGCAACATGTGGGTGTTCAAGTTTCACCTCAGATACCAGCTGCCTGACCCTAGACAAATCACTTAACCTCTCTCAGCCTCAGTTTCTTCATCTGTAAAATGAGGATAATAAAGCATCTACCTTCTGGGTAGTGTCATGAGGATAAAACATGAGGAAATCTGTGTAAAGTGACTTAGAAACCACATGGAGTTATAAAGTGTCAGCCATTATTGTTCAGTGTCCATACACATCAGTGTGCCACTTGCTGGAGACTCTTGAGCCCCACAGGGCAGGGGCTAAGTTTCCATTATCTTCTTGGTACCAGGTCCTGCAGAATAGCACATGGTCATAGTCACAAGATGAGAGGAGAGAATCACCCCCTAAGGCCCATAGGAGCATAGACTTAAAACAGGAAGGGACCTTGGAGGTCACTGAATTAAACCCCTTCATTTATAGGTGAAGAAACTGGGGCCCCAAGAGGCTGGAAGACTTGCCTAGGCTCACACAAGTGGTGTGTGAGGGGAGTCACCTCAAGTTCTTTGTGACTCCCAGTTCAGTGCCCTCTACCCTAGCATAACTGACCCAGCTTCTCATCCGTACCATGATAGAGGTGTATCTGGTCCTCTGGGTGATCACCACCCCACCCTGTGTCCTTGGTGAGATAGCTGAAAGGTGTGGCCTGTGTTGACTTACCAGGACCCTCCCAATGGAGAACATGTCTTTATTAGTGCACACAGACTTGAACCGTGGGATGACCAGAATTTTGGCAGAGTGGCACAGGCCATCCCTGCTGGCCTGTAAGGACAAGAAGAGTGTAGAGGGAGGCTGCCTGAAGAAAGAGGGCAGAAAGACCATGTTTTGGGGATGGGGAACAGAAAGGTTAAAAAGCAATGTGGTAGAGAAGGGAAAGGCATGGGGTTGGGGAAGGAACATTCAGGGAGAAAGCATCAATCCTGGGCAAGTCAGTTTGGCCCTTCTTTTCCTAAAAGTTATATGGCCCCCGACAGCAGGCAGGGGATGGGGGAACTGTCCTGGTCACCATGAACTTGTGGTAACACCACAAAATTTGACATAATATCAGAGAAAGTTAAGATAAAACCCATGTATAGACACAAAGCTGTGTGTGGCTACCTCTTCTGAACCTCCTTTCTTTCTCTGCTCTAGCTAACAGTCACATGGAAATATCCTATAGCTCAGTGACTGGCCACTCAAGCATTGCAGTTTCACCACACATTCAGGGGCACCCCTCCCCCCTCCCCATGTTGTGGGTCCCAGAGCCAAAGCCTGTATCATCACATGGGTAAATCACTGTGTTGTCTGCCACAAGTGAGCAAAAGGTAGTACAGTTTGCTGCAGGGTTTGGGATCCAGGACTGAAGCTTCCTTTTCTTGGGTCTGGGGGTAATTCCATGCCTTCACATCTTCCATGTTTGTCTCCCCCATCTCCTTCCATCCCTCACTCCCCATTCAGCATTGGAGCAGATAGAAAATTCCTGGGAAAGCCCAGAAAAAGGTAGAGAGAAAGAAACTGAAGCCAGTGTCCAAAGGAAAGGTTTGGATCAGCCTGTATTTTCTTTCTCTGTGTAATCAGAAGTAGTAGGGATGGGAGAGGAAGGTCCAGGACCTGGGGCTCTGGGTCTCACATGGGCCACACCAATGCTTTCATCTTGCAGGTGGAACATCAGGGGAACCAGGCTGCAATGGACCTGGTGCCTGAAGTGAACCATCAGGAACCTCCGCTTCACCTTGGCCAAAAGGGCACCAAACATGTCAATCGAATTATAGCGCAGCTCCTCTGACTCCTAGAGAGAGTGGGAGGGAACACACCAATGAGTCTATGAAGAAGTATTCCTCCTCAGATCTAGAGCCAGAAGAGGAGTTCTACCTCCTCCTTTTACAGGTGAAGAAAACAAGGTCTAAGGAAATTAAGAGACTCGCCCAAGGTCGTACATCTAAGTGTGAGAGGCAGGATTTGAACTCTGGTCCTCTGACTGCAGTTAGGGCACTTTCCCCAGATGAGGTTGCTTTCCTCCCTGATGTAACATACAGTAGATTCATCGTCTCCATGAACCAGGAGCTTCACCCTGGCCCTGCCTGTGCCCGCAGCACTGCCTTGACCTGAAGTACTGAGCTAAGAAAACACAGGGATCTGGCTCCCTCCTCACATCCAGCTTTTCCTTCCTGCTAAGGCTGAGGGCTGTTTTTTACCACTCTTTTCTCTCCTATGCCCCGTCCCTATCTTCTCAGTCCTTCCCAGTCAGCCCTGTTACAGTGGCAGGGCTACTGGACCAGGACTCAAGAGCCCTGTTTCTTTGCCCCAGCTCAGCCACCACCCCACCGTGGAACCTTGGGTAAGAAAAAAAAACTACTTATTCTGTGACTTACTCCCTTCAAGGCCCAACCTGTGTACTTTTTGCCTACGGCAGGGATTTATAATCATTTGTATGTCATAGACACAGACACCCTTTGGAAATCCAGGGAAGCCTACAGGGGCCCTTCTCAAAATCATGCTCTTAAGTAATCTAAGGAAATGCTAGATTTCAGTCAGAGATTAGTGAAAGCAAAGAGGTCATTTTCCCCCATCCGAGTTCACAGACTTAGGGTTTAAGAACCTGGACTAGAAGTGGAATTGGCCATAGTAATAGCCCCTCTCTGCCAGGATTATTGTGAGGATAGAAGGAGATGTTTTATGAGTGCTTTGTGAACCCTGAAGCCCTGTGTGAATGCTAGCTATTCTTGTCATTCTCGTTCTTCTAGCCCAAGTCTGTATTCGATGGCTGGAGAGATCCTCAGGTAGTTAGTAAGGTCTGCAGCCCCTCCTCACACACACAAAGCTGGTACCTCTGCAAGCCCATTCCATGCCACGAGCAGCCCTCCTCAGACATTCCTACAAGCTTGGATATCCCTGGCACTCTGGCTGCGTGCCTTCTTTCCCCTCAGTCGAATGCCAGATCTGTTCAGAACAACTTCCTTCTCTGTCATCTCTCACAAGGCATCCTCCTCCTCTTTCAAGGCTCAGCCTTAATGTCACCTCCTCCACAAAACTTTCCCTTGGTCTCCCAGTTATGAGGAGTTCTCCCTGTTCAAAACCCCTAGTGTTCCATGTATGTAGTTTGGGGGAAGCCAAGGTTTGGCCCTGGGATCACATGGCTATGGGGAACTCCAGGCTAGAAACTCCCTCTGCCAAGGCACCTCAGCAAGTGCTGTCTTAGTTGAAGGCAGGAATTGAAGGCTGGTCTTCTTGACCTGAGGTCAGTTTTTCATCTGCTGTGACATGCCTCAGGTATACATTTTTTACTATTATTGATAATACTAATACACAGCTAGCTTTTCTATAACCCTTTGACATATTATCTCCTTTGGTCCTCACAACAACCTTGTCATGTGTTAGAGATATTCCCATTTTACATGAGGAAATTTCAGTTTCAATATGGGAAATAATTTGGCCAAGTTTGACATGAAATCTTCCTGAGTCTCTACCCAGTACTCTATCCACAGTGCCCCATCATACCTCTGCCTACTGTATTTCCCTCCTTCCAACAGAGAGCTGACTTTAGGACAGGGATCATTTTTTGTTTCCTTTGCATTCCCAGCACCCAGAATAATGTTGTGCATCTAGTAGGTGCTTAATAAATGCCTCTTAAAGTTGAACAGAGGTTGAATTCATTTCTTTGGGATTTCTAGCACAGATGGCAGCTGGGCATAAAAAGGGCACTTTCCCCCACTGTCCCTCTGCACCCTCTCCCATCTCTTAGACCCTCTGAAATCTCACATCATCAAAGAAGGGCCTCAGGGTGCAAGAGATCTCAATGAGCAGTATAACAGAGTCGGTCCAGGAGAGACTGTAGATGATGCACCTCAGAGCTAAGAATGCTTCTGTCACAACGCTGGGGTTCATGGAATAGCAGCAGTTCAGCACGTAGGGATGCAGCATTCGGAGAAACTTGGTCTGCACAGACCCACAGAAGTTTAGAAACTCAGAAGCTAGGGGAAAGCAATCCCTGGCTCCTGACCAGCAGGGGGCTCTCAGCCCAGGACTGAGGATGTCCTCCACCTAGTCTTACCTCCCAGAGTCTGCTACTGAGCCTGAGGTGACCCAGCATGGAGGTGTTGGGGAGGGCCTTTAAGCATGGACCAAAGATCCTTGCTGCACTCTCCCCAAGGAGCCAGGGACCAGGGGCCAGAAAGAGCTGGGAGGTCCCTCTCTGTGCTTTCTCTAGCCTCTGCTCCTGAGGATGCCATCAACTTCTAGCAGTATTTACCGCACTGTGTGGTATCATGGATTGTCCAATCCCACTTACCTACAATTCTCTAAGGACACTGGGCATGAGCCTAGGATCCTAGCTGTTAGGGAAATTACTCTGGGTGCCCTTTCTCTGTAGAGCAGGAAAAAGCAAAGCTCCAAGTCCCTAAACAGATACCTTTAGCTGGCACCCTGGAATTGATCACACACAGGCAGAGGTCCCAGATCCCTGCCCCCACCAGCTCCTTCCTAAAGTGGCAGCATCTGCTGAGAGCACTTTTGTCTGGCACAGTGTTCACCTTCTGCTATCTTGACTCGTCCCCCCACCCAATCCACCCCACTGCCCAAAGCTTTACCGTCTCCTTATGGATCCCAAAGTTCCCTGCTGCCTTTAGCACCAGCTGTTGGGTCACTGGCTCATCTTTTTGGATCCTGTTGATTAAGAGTTCAATTATGGTTTCATCTGCCATGATCGCTACCTCTGTGACCCGGAGAAGCTGCCAAAAACAAAGACAAAAGGAAGCTGAGAGACAAGTGAGAATCCCTGCGGCTTTCAGGGATTCATCAGGACACACTAGCAATGCTCCAAGGATTCCAGAGACTGATCACTTGGGAATGCCCAATCATTCATTCATTCAATCATTTGAAAGAATGAACGGATGTCATTAGCATTTATCATGTAACTATTGTGTGCCCAAGTCTACACTAGATACTGTGCAGGATATTAAAAAAAATCAAGAAGACATTGTTCCTGCCCTTTAGAGAATTCTGTTCATGGTCTAATTGAGTAAGTCAAGAAATACATTGGATGCAATTCAAGGCACAATCGATGGTGTGGATGTTTGTGTCCATTTTTCTAATGCCACACTCTTCCCCTAATGATGTTATGTGATTGCCAATCTTGGAACACCACAGTCTCCAGCAAGTTTCAAGTGACCCAAAGGCCAAAGGAGAGATGCATGGGAGATACAAGTAAGTTGCAGCACATTCATTGTGATGTCTCACAATGAGGTAGAGGCGTGTGGGATGGCATCCAAGAAAAGGGGTTGGCAGAACAGAAGGCTGGCCTGTTACATGACCAGAGTGAGGTTTAAAAGCTCAAGTACTGTACTGTCCCCAACAATTATCAAAACTCTTATAGGAAGGTCCCCAGAAATGAACTAATCTATATAGTACACCTACATTTTCCATTTTGGAAATGAAAGCACCTTAGTATTATTATGAAGATGGTTTTGACATCACATACCACATCCTTGTACCACAATGAGAGCTGCTGCTCTAGTCCTACCCTCCCATTTTGCAGTGACCCCCAAGGAAGTTGCCACAGTGAGGTAAGAAAGAGGTAGAGCATGCTTCTTTGTATAGAAATGTTTGTTTGTCTGTTCTCCATAGTATTCTTTATGTCTGATAAGTGAATTAACTCATTTTATTATAATAAATATCTCTCTTGATTTAAAAAACAAAACCACCAGTGGTCCTTAGTGTGGCCAGCCAAAGAAGCAGCCCCAGAAATCTCCTGCTTGAGGTGACTACAGGCGACACAACCCAGCAGAGAAAACTCAAAGCCCCCTTTGGAACATGCTGATGACTTATATAAATATCCACATATCTCACTTGATAGCTAACAAAAGTGATTCTTCACAACAACCTTGTGAAATAAGCAAGCCCAATGTTACTACTGACCTTGCTTTGCAGACGAGGAATTTGAGGCTCAGGGAGGGAGTGTGACTTGTTCAAGGTCACACAGATGGTGGGGCAATAGCTAGAACTTGACTCTCTTGCCTTTCTTTGTATCCCCAGCACTTAGCACAGTGCCTCACATATAGTAGGTGCTTAATAAATGTGTATTGACCAACTGGTCTAGCACATAGTATGTACCTAATAAATGCTTACAGACCAAGTGGCTAACCTAGACCACTGACTCCCTGATCCATGTCGGTTCCATCATACCAAGTTATTTCAACTTGTGCTCATTTCTTGAAGGGGAAGAAAAAGCAAGGGCTCCAAGCCCCTACATGGATGGCTATGTCTGGCATCTGGACCCCAGGGCTATCACACCTCAACCAGTGCTGGGTACATCGTGCACATCAACATGGACCCCTTGACCAATAAACTAAAGAGGAAGCACTGAGATGAGAATGTTGAAATAGAAACATGGAAATACTGCTGAGAATATACCAACATAGATTACTAGACATCACAATTGCCATGGACACACTGATTCACATGAAAAAACAGTGGCACACACTCTAGGCAAGAGCTTTGAGTGTAATATTTGTAAAGACCCTTCCCTCTTTCCCTTGTTTATCCATCTCCAAATACTTTTTTTGTTGTGGTTCAGTTGTTTCAGTTGTGCCCAATATTTTATGACCCCATTTGAGGTTTTCTTGGCAGAGATACTGGAGTGATTTGTCATTTCCTTCTCCAGGCTCCTTTTACAGATGAGGAAACTGAGGCAAATAGGGCTAAGTGACTTACTCAAAGTCACATAGCCAATTAGTGTCTGAGGTAGGATATGAACTCAGGTCTTCCTGACTCCAGGCCCAGAGCTCTATCTACTGCACCACCTAGCTGTCTCCTCCAAATACTAGCTGTTAATATTCTACCATATCTGCAGCTACTTCCAACTCTATCTCTTTCCCATCTGACTAAGTCAAGAGAAGAAAAATATGTCATTGGAAAAGCAGACCTCATGATCACCCACTCTGCTACCAGCCTTAATACTCACTAAAGCTAAACCACAAGGGAAGGTGGGGGTAGTTGGGCCTGCTACTTGACTTCATCTGAGTCCCAAGATTTTGTCTGTTTTGATGGCTCCTGACCTAGATCATTCCCTAATCAGTCAGAGAAGATCTTGGGGTCCCTGGTCCAAATCAAGAGGAATTAACTCCCATAAGACCAAACTAACTCAATGTCATGTCATCCATGACGTTTCCCCTGATCTCTCCAGTTAGAAGGGAGCCTTCTTGTCATCATCAGCCCACAACACTTCACACTTCAGTTTCATGTCCCCATTGTACAGGCCCCTTAAGTGGTAGCTGTCTATGACTCAGTCTTCTCTACCCTTCAGATTCCTCTGGGAGATCCCAGAGGGCAGGGACCATGCCTTGGGCCCACAGTACAAGTGTGAATTAAGCAGCATGCTACAGTGAAAAGAGGGATGGATTTGAAGGCAGAGGACCCGGATTTGAGCCAGCCACTCCCTAGGCCTCAGCTTCCTTATCTGTAAGATAAGGGGATTGTACTAGACCTCTGAGATTCCATCAAGTTCTTATTCTGTTATCACTTAGCCTCACTCCAACTTGTTTTGTAAAATATAACAACACCTACTTCCCAGGGCTGTTGTATGAACCAATGGGATGACATATGCAAAATGCTTTACAAAGATTAAAGCACTGTATAACAAAGAGCCACGGCTATTATCCTTCCCATCATTATCCTCAGAATAAGGAAAAGCTGGATGTCTGGGCTGCTTCCTCCCAGTGAGGCACCATCCTGGAATTTCTCTTAAGGGAGTCTGTATCTAGAGCAATGTCTGCCTTCCCAGGAGCCCAAGCTGCCCTTCCTCCTGTCTCCAGCCCCTCCAGAACAGTCCCTTATGGAGTCCCACAGACCTCAACGAAGACAGCCAAGGCAGTAACAAAACTCCCAACTTCATTCCCGCGGAGGATGTTTAAGATGAGACTGACAATGGGCCGAATGTGCCAGCAGCTCCTGATGGTCAAAGACCTGTCATAGGAAGCAGAGAACAGGCTCTAGGGTCTGAGTCACGCTGGAGGGCAGCCCAAGGTCCCGGCTCCAGAGAATGCTTGCCTGGCTAGCTTGGAAATTCCTTCCAAGTACCCCTCTGGCTCCACCAGCAACTCCCAGGTCCTGTGTTTCTGCATGAAAGACACCTGGTACTCATACCCCGCTGAACAGATCAAGGTCTTTAGGGACTCAATGGTACAGCTGTGAAAATGGCAAAGGATGGGGAGGTCACCCTTCTTTAGAAAGAATAATCATTTCTTACAAAGTAAGACAATCCATTCATTTAACTTTTGCCCATAACACCCTAGTAAAACAGACAGACCAAGAGCTGTACCTGTTTCATAGAAGAGGACTGAGACTCAGAAGTTGCTTCCTGGCTCAGTCATTCGTACTACATGCTCATAAATGAGTTCACACATGTAAAGTGCTCTGGAGATCTTTAAACACTACATAAAAGCTAGCTATTACTATTATATCCAAATACAGTCATCTGCTATGTCTCTTAGAAGCATAGAATATTGGCACTAGGAAAGGCTGCAAGGTCTAAGTGACAACAGACAGTGTACTAAGTGCTAGGAACAGCCTATGTATTTATATGGTACTTTGTGGTTTATTCAATACATCGTCATTTTCCCAAGTAATCATTTTACAGAGGAGGAAACTGAGGCCCAGAGAAGTTATGTGACTTGACCTAGGTCACACAGTAAATCACTGGCAGAGCTGGGCTAGAACTCAGGTCTCCTGACTCCCAGGTCCGTGTAGCATTGCATCCTACTGCTCCCTAGTGCAGACTCTATCTCTATAGCTGAGGGATGAATGCAAAGGGGTCAGATTTCTGGTGGTGATGAGCTGCAGGTAAAACTCCTGAGAGCAGTCAGAATCAGAATAAAACATAATTAGTAAATGTTTTGCAAAAGAAATAAAACTACAACATAGATAATGGTAATTTGTAGTTTGCTAAAGTCCGTATGTTCCTGCAGGGATCCCTTTCTATTTGAGTTTGACATCCCTGGTGTAGTAGGTAAGACGATGGGCTCACATTCTATGATTGTGAATAAGATGGTGAGATGTGAGCTACATGAGAATTAAATCAGGTCAATTTGTAATCAACTGAACGATGAAATTCAAAGTGTAGATGACTCCTGAGTCAAGGTCAGTCTGGAAAGAGGTCTCGAGGGGAGTGTGCTAGAGACTCTGTCCTCAGCTCTGTTTTTCTCCATGTCATTATTAATAACATGAATGAAGACAGAGATGACATGCTTACCAAATCTGTAAAAGACACAAAGCACATTGGATGACAGAATAAGACACTGAAAAAACATGTACAGGTTAGAGTGATTCACTGAATCTAAATCTAATAATCAATCAATGAACCGGCCCTTATTAAGTGCTTGGGCACTGTGTTGTTAAAAAAAAAAGTTCAATGACAACTACTACAAAGCCTTACGCTTGGGATTAAAAAAACCAATCCCATACGTGTGTGTGTGTGTGTGTATATATATATATATATAAATGTGTGTGTGTGTGTGTATATACAGGATGGAAGAGACTTGTCTAGACAACACTTCCGGTGAAAAAGGCCTGGGGGTTTTCATAGAATACAAGCTTACTATAAATCAATAATGTGATCTAGAAGTCCAGGGTCCAGAACAAGGGAGACAAGAGGCCTGCTGTACTCTGCTGGCCTGGGCAGAATACAGCTGAGGGCTTGGGTTCCATTCTGGGCACCATATAGGAGGGATATTGAAAAACTAGAGTATGTCCAAAAGACAATGGGCTCAGTGGAAAACATGCTGATCAACAGGACAAGAAAGAATTTGAGCAAGGCACGGGGGATGCTTAGCTTGTAAAAAGGAATATTTAAGGGGCTGGGATAGCTATTTTCAAGTATTTGATGGGTTGTGATAGGGAAAAGGAATTAAACTTATTCTGCTTGTCCCCAAAGAGCAAAACCAATACCTACAGATACATAAGGAAGAACTTGCTAATAACTGGGGTTATCTCTGAAGTAGATCAGAAGCCTTAAAAAGCCTTCCCTCCCATCACCAGAGGTCTTTCAGTAGAGGGTAGATGGCCACCTGTCAGGAATGCTGCAGAGGGGATTCCTGTCAAGGCACAGTTGTGTTTGGTGACTTCCAAGGTCCCTCCTAACTCTGAAAGCTATGATTCTGAGGAGAATACCTCACAGGGTTCATCCACTGAGGCACCCCGAGCTGCTTGTCGAGGATGTGGCTGCCCCCTTCAAACACGAGGAAGGAGATCAGGGACAAGAGGGCCATGTACAGCCAAGGGTAGAGGGTCTCCACCTCCAACTTGGAACTGGACTGCAAAAGCAGCTCATTGAGAGCCCTGCTGGCCTGAGGAAGCAGAGAGAAAGCCGCATTATTACTTTTATTTGGTGCACTCACCTCAAATGCCCCGGGGAGGTCTTTCCCTTAAAAGCCACCATAACATACTTTCAGGACTAGGTTTATCTGAGCTACTGATGATCTTCTTTAACTTTTCATTTTCTGCCCTTAAAAGCACTTTCACAGTGACCCTCTGAAGGTCATGCCTCCTTAGGTAGGGGCAGGGATCATTTTTCACAAGGGAGAAAAGGAAGACCCAGAGATATTCAGCCTCTTCCTATAGTTTACACAACTGGTCTCCTGACTCCTAGCCCAGAACAATCACCATTAGAACATTAATCCCAACCAGCGTCATTTCCTCCCTCCCAGCATCCTCCAAGTCCTTTTGCTCCCAGGGATTGCAGACCAAGCCAGGTCAACCAAAAGGGGAGGGAACCTTGTGGAATTCAGGAGTTCTTCTTCTAAGTCCCCATACCCTTAGCCCTGGCCTACTGGCTTTCTATCAGCAGTCAGTACCAGCACAGAGTTGATCTCCACAGATTGCATGGACTCGTTGGGATCCTGAAAAGATAAAGACTTCAACCTCTTCAGCAGATGAGTCAGGATCATAGCATAGCTTCTGGAAGAGGCTGCCAGGATCTTCCACAGCTCTCGATCTCTGTGGGGTTGGAAAGCCCTCATTAGTTAGGCCACCTCAGCACATCTTTTTGCAGATTCTACAAGGTTTTTCCTGGCCCTCACTCCCTCTTGAGAGTCCAACTTCCCCTTTTTTTTCTTTCATCTTGTTCCCTTCTTTCCCCTTTTGTCCACCATCCCTTCTCTTCTTCAGTTCACTGCAAAAATATCTATTAAGCACCTACTATGTAGGCATAAGACAGTATTCTAAGTACTGGTCAGAGTCATACAGCCAGTTGGTGGGGAGGGGAGAGAGCAAGGTCTTTCTAACTCAAGAGCCAGCCTTCCATCCACTCCACCATGCTGCCTCTCAGGTGCTAGGGATACAAAATTTAAAAACAAAACAGTCCCTGCCTACTAGAAAGTTACTTTTTACTTTCATTCCTTTTCCCCCTTTCCTTTTGCCTTCCCCCTTTCATCTTTTCTCTCCTCCCTTCATCCTTTCTTTTCATTCCCCCTCCCTTCCTCTCTCTTTATCCCCAGAATCTTACCCTATCCCTCACTGGCTAATAAATGTCCATTATAAATAGTAGTTTTCAAAGGAAGAAATCCAAGCTATCGACAAATACTTTAAAAATGCTCCAAATCATTAATAACTAGAGAAATGATGATTAAACAACTCTGAGGTTTTACCTCACATCCATCAGACTGAAAAAAATGACAAATATTGGAGACAAATGCTGGAGGAAAATGGGAACATTAATATATCATTGATCTAGCTATTGTGGAAAGCAAGACTATACCCCCCAAATCACTAAAGTGTACATACCCTTTTTGATTCAGTAAAACCTTCATCCCATACTCCAAAGAAATCAAAGGAAAAAAAGGCCCACAGATACAAAAAATTTATCACAGCTTTTTGTAGTGGCAAAGTACCAAAAGCTCAAGGGATGCCCATCAACTGGAGAATAGCTGAACAAGCTAGGCTATATGAACTCATGCAAAACCATAGTGCTGTGAGGGATGAAAGGGATGCTTTCAGAGAAACCTAGGAAGACTTGTATTGACTGAAAGAGTGAAGTCAGCAGAACCAGGAGAACAACTGATATGGTGGCAACAACATTTCAGAAAAATTGCAAGACTTAAGAAGTCTGACCAATGCAATGACCGACTGTAATTCCAGAGGCCTTATGGTAAGGCAAGACGGAGAATCAAGCATACCCTGCTGGATGTGGACAAGGTCGGGATGCTTTTTTACCGACTGCGCATATTTGTTCAGAGTTGTTCAGTTAAAGAGGGTAGGGTGGCAGGAAGAGAAAATAAATACTTGCTAACTGAAAACTAATTACTATAATTTTTTTAAAAGAATAAATTAAGCAAAATCTGGCTTTAGTCATTCACGCAGGGAACAGACTCAGGCAAGTGACCTGCTCAGATTCCCAAGCTTTGGAGTCTAACATAACTTGTGGTCCTTAAAGGAAGAAAGGAGAAGTAGCCTGAGCGGGAAGAAGATGCCACAGAGAGAATTCATCTTACTGACAGCTCCATACCAAAGCATGGAGTAGGGTTAAGGTGTCCCTGTAATTACTGCTCATCTCTAACCTGATTGGCTCTCCTTCAGAAAAGTGAATGGGCTATTCTCAAGGCTGCTGAGGAGGTAGGACTGTGCAAGCACAGCATTCTCAAGGACCTAACCCTCCAGAAGTCTTGTATCCCACAGATAATCCCACCCTCCCTGCCCTCTGTCCCTTGCATCTGAATTCTTGGGAGCTGACACACAAAGCAAACACAGTAAGATCCAAAATCTCCCCTAGAGTGGGAGAAAGCCTGGAGGAGACTCTAAAGAGTTAATAAATATTTATCAAGTACCTACTATGCTAAGCACTGGGGATACGAACAAAAAGACAGTCCCAGCCCTCAAGCAGCTCACCCAACAAACTAAATGGATATTCAACAGATAAATTTATAGATTAAAAAAAATAGAGGTAGATATTCAATAGAGGGAAGACGCTAGAATTGCAAGGGATTGGGAGAGGCTTCCAGCAGATGTTTGATTTTAGCTGGAGTCTGAAGGAAGCCAGGGAAGACAGAAGACAGAGATGTGTGTGAGCATTCCAGAAATGGGGGAAAAACCAGAGAAAAATGCCTGGGAGTGATGGGGAGGGGAGTAAGGATAAGTGAATTGGAAAGTTGTAGGTGGAGGAGAGCTAGGTTATGAAAGGCTATAAACACCAAATATGATTTGGAATGGGGAGGGGCTTGACATGATCTGACCTTCCCTTTATGGAAATCACTTTAATGGCTAAACAGAGCAGGACTGGAGTAGGGAGCCACTTCAGGCAGCTGGAACAACCAAGAGACCATTGCAGCAGTCTAGGCTTGAGGAGAGGAGGGCCTCTCCCAGGGTGGTGACAGTGTCAGAGAAGAGAAGAGGCTATGTTGGAGACAGGCCTTGGCAACAGATTGGAAATGGGAAGTAAGAGAGAATGTGGAGTTGAGGATGAGCCCCAGGAGTCCAGGGCACTGGGGGGATGGTAGAAGTCTGGAAAGGAAGGGGGTTGGGGAAGAAAGAGAATAAGGTCAGGTTTGGACCTGTGGGGTTTAAGATGTCTACAACACACCCAGGTGTAGGGGTCTCACGGGAGATGCCTAAGGCTGGGGGGTAAAGATGGAATCCAAGGTGAGTGTGGGGCTGGTGGCACTGACTTACTGGAGATTATCTTGGATGGTGATCAGCATCAGCATGACCTCATCAGGGTACTTCTGGACCAGTTCTTGAAGCGTCTTCTCAATGGCTCGGATGGCGCTGGAATCTTTTATGTGGTTCAGATTGCTGTGAATAGTCTCCACCAGTTCGGGCACCTGAATGGAGGTGGGGACAGTGTTCCTCCTGGGAGCCCCCCAGCTCCTCACCAAGGAATCGGGATCAGATCAACGCAAGTTCAATGAGAATAAGCCTCAGTGGCATAAAGTACTGAAGCAAATGCTATAAATAGAGCCTAGACAAGCAGCTTGAAAAGTTGGGAAGGGGAAGGGAAGGCACCATCCCGAAGGGCAGAAAGTATATTTTTGATAAATACACAAAATAAAATACATAGGATTACAAATGAAATCAATTAATTAAATTGAAATATAGATATCAGTTGAGGCAGCTAGGTGGCACAGTGCATAGAGCACCAGGCCTGAAGTTAGGAAAACTTGTCTTCCTGTGTTCAAATCTGACCTCAGATACTTATTAGCTGTGTGACCCTGGGCAAGTCACTTAACCCTATTTGCCTCAGTTTCTTCATCTGTAAAATGAGCTGGAGAAGGAAATGACCAACCACTCCAGTATCTTTGCCAAGAAAACCCCAAATGGGGTCAGGAACAGTCTGACACTACTGAAAATGACTGAACAGCGATGATATCAAAATATTTTTTAAAAAACCAAATGGACCACAGGTTAAGCACCTGTGTTGAAGGAGAACAGAGAAACCTCTGGCTACCACAAGGCTAAAGATGTGAAAATTGTAGCCCCCCTCACCCTACTTCCAATCTAGTATTTTGTAATCTCTTCTTTTGTGCTGTTCACTGAGGATGCACAGAATAAAACAAATTCTACTTGAAAGGAGTTTACATTCTAATGGGGAAGCCAAGAACAGACACACAGCTCAAATAAGAGGTGAACAAATACAAATCTGTGCAAAGGATGGCACCTGAGCTGCGGCTCAAAGGACTAGAGGACATGGGGAGGTGGGTAAGGAGAGGAGAGCCCTGGTGCAGACAGCACTCCTCCTCGGGTTTGGCTGGGTCACAGAATGCAGGATGGGAGTAATGGCCAAGGAAACTAGGGTGGCTGAGGCCAGGTTGTAAAGGATGTTTTATCCCAGAAGCAAAAGGAAGCCCACAGAGTAGGGAAGTCACAAGGATAGTAAAGCATAGGATGGACTGGAGCCGTCAGATACTGGAGTCAGGGGGAGCAAGTGGAAGGCTGATGAAAGCCTCTGGGTCAGAGGTGTCAAACATGCAGCCCACCAGCAGCAATCCCCAGGGCATCGAAGCCAGACTAAAATGCAATTGGGAAATATTTAATATAAAATAAGTAGAAAATGAAATGAAACACAGATAATGTGACATCTTTCCACTAAGTCAGTATGTGGCCAGTAGGGATTCTTATGTATGGATTAGTCCATCTACCATCCACACCTCCCCTACTTTCTGAGTTTGATACTGTTAATGAAGAGGTAGCACCTACTATGTGCTAGGCACTGTACTAATCAACCGTTTCACAAATATTATCTCATTTGATCCTCACAACAACCCTACAAGACAGGTGCTGTTACTATCTCCATTTTACAGTTGAGGAAATTGAGGCAGAGGTTACAAGACTTAGGGTCACACAACTATAAAGTGTCTTGAGGCAGGACATGAACCCCAGTCTTCCTGACTCCAGGCCCCGGGCTCGCGGCACTACTACCTAACTGCCTCTAGAGGAGGGATTAGGGACAAAGAGAGTCCAGTCTTGGACACACTGAGTTAAAAATGTCTCTAGGACATCCCCCAGAAAGGGCCCTTTCTGGTGTTCACTTTATATTTATGCTGTGTCCTTATCTCCTCTGGAGCTACACGTCAGGGTCTCAGGACCTTCTGCACTTGTAGAGTGCTTGACTTTTCAGTTCCTCTAATGTGCTGTACATGAGAGTAAGAACTCTTCCAGGGGCAGGAACTGTCTTTTCCTTTTGGTGTTCCCAATGCTCAGCACACCACCTGGTATACAGTGGGTGCCTAATAAAAGCTTGTTAACTGCCTGCCAAGGCATTAGACCTATAAAAACTTTGCAAACAGGGATTGTTTCATTCTGGGTGCTTTTACTCCTAGGGCCTGGCCCATACAAAATAGGGTCTTAATAAGTCCTCACTGATTAAGTGACCTTAGCCATCAAGAATAATTAATTGTTTCTTCATCTCAAACAATTTGTTTAGGGTAAATATATTTGTTTATCACATTTTGTTTATCTTTTTGTTTATCATTTATCTCATATTTGTTTAGGGCAAATGTGATTTTGGACAGAAATCTGAAGGAGGACTGGAGACTCCCCCCTCCCCTACCCCCTTCACCAACACACACACAGAAGCCCTCAAAGTATCATGCTGGAGCTGGAAGGGACCACCGGGATCAAATAGTCCGACTCCTTGGTTTTATGAAGGAGAAACAGAACCTTCCCCTTCAACTCCAAGAAATGACTTGCTCAGTCACAGAGACCAGATCATTAACTTCTTACTGAAAGGAAAGCTGAGCTGAGGTGGCATCAGATGAAGTCCAAAGACTCTCAGGGCTGGAAGATAATTTAGGAACCACATGGTTCAACTCCATTTTATAGAAAAACAGAATCCCAGAGTTAGGGTTGTCAGGGATTAGAGCCCAATTCTCTCCCTGGGAAAACTGAAAGAATGGGTACGCTCCTTTCCAGGGGAGCCAGCCTTCACTAGACCCCATTCTCACCAACCAGCTGGCTCGGTCTCAACCCTGGCACCCATCTTCCCAATCCCAGGTTCTGCATCCTGTGGGGGAGCCTGCTTCCTTGCTCAGAAAAATGGAATCATTTATCAGCTATTTAAATGTTCAACTCTGGTGCAACTCTCCACTCTAGAGCACAGCCTTTGGCACTCCACCTTAATTAGAATTATCTCCATTGTACCACAGCCACTTTCTCACCACCCCACTTCATAAGTCCACTGTGATTTGCTCAGTTTCCACACTGGGTCAGTTTAACCCTTCTTTAGAGAGAGCCTGATAATCTCGTGTGTGTGTGTGTGTGTGTGTGTGTGTGTGTGTGTGTGTGTGTGTGTGTGTGTGTGTGTTTGGGAGGCGGGGAGAGAGGAGGCTACCATAATTTCTTCTAGACTTCCTGTGTAGGAAGTCTACATGTGATCATACATCTTCACATGTAAGGCTAATGTGATCATCATTAGCCCTATTGCAGCTTAGAACTCTTAATTCCAAGTGATCTGCTAGCCTCAACCTTCCTTATTAGTGCATCAAAAAAATTTTTTTTAAACCAAGTTCACTGATTGATCCTAACGCTAAGAAGCTGCCTTAGGGACACCCCAGACCAAAAAGCCTCTTAATTTCCCTACCTTGCTGAGTTCAGGAAGAGGCTCATTTACTATCATCTCTAACATCTCCACAGGCGCCCATGTGCTGTATTTGCTACCAGTGGTCATGGCCTTCACACACAACGTAAAAATAGCTGTCCTCTCATCAGGGTTCAGAAACGTCTTGAAGAACTAAAGGAAGAGCACCGTCAGATGTTCCCTCCAATAAGGTCCCCTCCTTCCCCCACTCTTTCCATAAGGGAAAAAGCCCAGGTGGAAACAGCAACTAACTGATCCTTATGTAACTTTGGTTCTACAGAAGACAAAGGTTCAGGCAGCAACAAATGGAAGGCCCAAATTCAAAGTATAGTAGATTCTGTTCTCCAGGTTAAAGGGACAGATAATTCAAAATAGAAAATGATCCAAAAGGGATTTCTATTTCCACTTTAGTGGGACCATGTGAACACGAGGATCTGATGTTTGGGAGAAATGTTACCATTTTAATAGAAATTAAGGAGCCACAAAAGAAGGATGGAAAGTGGCCTGGCTCTCTCCTTTGTGCCTCTCCTCTCTATTCATCACCAGCCCCCATCCTTTGCAAAATGACAAACAGCATCACCTCTACTTAGACTCAGCAAGAAACCAACCTGAGGAAAAATATTAGTCTCTAAAGGGTTGAGCTAGAAGGTGCAGTCACTTCTCTTGAAGGGGAACCAATTAGAAATTTTAGCTCCGAAGGGGAAGAACTTCCACCATCTCCTAGCTCTCCCAGTCCTGCAGGCCACCAAGCAAGCAGTGAGTCAGAAGAGGAGTCAAACCAAAGCTATCAAAAATGACTCTCCTATTTTCTGCCCCAATGCTGTTGTGAAGATGTTAGCTGGTCTTTAAAGGGAGAAATCAAGTCCCATCTATCTCTGTAACCCTGACAAAATCTAGCACAGGGCTTTGAATATGTATATTAAGAGTTTAAAGAAAAAATTATTTAATGCAGGCATAAATGAGACTAAAGATATGCTATGACTGAAATAAAATAGAATGCTATCTATGGATAGAGACAGAAGAGTTAATTATATCCTCAATTAAAGAATTCCTTCCATGACTAAAGCCCCAACCCAAGAACCACCTCAGGAGTAAGCCTCCCAGTTGATCATGCGGCTTTATGCTTTCGAGATGGGACCTGAGATCAAGTTATGGTTCATAATCCGTTCTAACCTCTCCCCCATCCCCCACCAAATAGCATCCCAAATCCAGGCTGTGTGGGGAGAGCCAGGGTTACCAGAACAATATAATGCAGGCTGGTGGCCCAATCTGCTTGGAAAACCTTCTGCAAGTTTTTTAGGAGTCTGCGCCGCTCTTCCTCACTCTTCAGAACCAATTCTAGGATACACAAAGCCGCCATTAAGGAGTATAGCCTTCCTCCATTGGAGGGAGACAGAAAAGCAGGTCTCCCCTCCCACCTCCTTCCCTACTCCCACTTTTTTCCCAACTTCAGAGACAGACATCAAGGTTGGACACCTTCTGCCCAATAGGGTGGGCAAGTTCCCGTGAAACCACGCCACTAGGAAAGGACTATAAGAAATAATGTGGCACATCTCTGCCTTCTTCATTTCTTCATCTGTAAAATGACAGTGGGGCAGAGAAGGCAATATAGACATATATACATGATGTACTTTCAAATTTAATTCATTACTATTAATTTCTCCATTATTTTCTTACAGATAATCAATAAAAGAAAATAAACCAAGTCCTGTTTGGTAGCTTGCTATCCAAGGTATAAATGCTCACACTGAAATTTTAACAATTGGCTTGTAAGCTGGTTTGAGCCAGCTCCGAAGCACCACAGCTTGCGGCTCTAAATCAATGATCTTATGGTTCTATAAACTGATCAGCTTTGCCAGTGGTCAGTTTATTAGAAGCTGCTACTCTTCCAACACTGAGGAAGTATGGACCATGAGTAGATGAATGTGCAACCCACATGCCTTTGGGATAGGGAGAATAGGGGTCCAATTTCCTTAAATTCCTTAGGAACTGAACTTATTGTATTGTGATTGCAAGAATAAACAATCAGGCTCCGGTGGGAGGCTGCTGGGATAAAATGCCAGTGTAACAAAGTTGAAGGGGAAGATATTGGGACAGCATGCACTCTGGCTTTTGATTGAAGAGACAGAGATTGTCCAGCAAGCACTTTTCATAGTCTGAGATTGGGGTAAAGATGCAATAAGATTTAGATCATAAGATCCCTAAGTGTAGGGACGGTCTTTTGTCTCTTTTTATCCCTAGCACTTTGTATAGTGCCTGGCACATAGTAGGCACTTAAAAAAGGCCTTTATTGATTAATTGATTGAGAACTCTCCCTACTTCTATTAAACCCACTGAGTCGTGGTATGGCTAGAATAGACTATATCTGAGATCAGCAAAGGGACAGTGAAGGTTCAATTATCCTTCCGTCCTCTACCTGCAACTACCAGGTATTTCTCCATGATTTGTTCTTTCTTTGAGCTGTTGGTAATTTCTAGGTTTTGTAGTAACTTAAAAGCTATTGTGCCCTTGGTATAAAATCATGACCAACCATAACTTCTATGTGTATCATGTCTTAATTTGTGAACAGAAGCCTAGCAATGGAATCGGTGCAGGGGTGGTGAATGACTGGCATGGGTGCAGAGAAAAAGACAAAGATCTCATCCTCCTGTGTAAGAAAGTTAGGATTTTCAGTCCTAGTTTGGGGTTCTGGGCTATGGTAGTGAAATCTATTGTTTTTATTACTGGTAACATTAGATGAACTTCCCCCTAAACATAATTTAAACTGGATGCAGGACTTGTCTTCCCTCAGACAATCATGAGGAGCCTGTTGTGTCTAGGGAGTGGGGATGAGAGAGGAATGGGGATGTGTGAGAAATGTTGTCCTCCCCCTTGTTTTCTCTTGCAGCATGCCCAGTGGATCAAAGACAGTGAATAGAGAGTGATTCTGCACAGTGGGAAGATAAAGGTATAGTCTGGAAAATCTCCATGCCCCCAAAATGAGGTGCCCTTGCCAGGCAGCACTACTTGCTGATTACAGACCTTACTGTGTGCCAAACATTAGAGCAAAGTGTTGAGAATACAAATATAAAAGCAAGATAGGCTCTGATCTCAAGAAGCTTACATTCAAATGGGGCAGACAATATGACAGTGAATGCCAGGAAAGGAAGTGTTGGTCTGGGAAGTTACAGAGATGGTGAATGGAACAACAGTGAAATTTACTGGCATGAATAGTTAGGTTGATCTGATTACAATTCTAAAAGAAAGGGACAAAAGACAAGTGAGGGTAGGGGTGGGATGTTCCTCAGGCAAACTGGCAGGTAAGAAAGCCCTCAGAGGGTAGCCACCCATACCAGATGGTACAATTAATGACACATCATACTAACAGTTCTCATTTCTATGGCATTTCAACGGTTACAAAGTACTTTCCCTACAATGAGGTGGTGTAAATACCCTCTTCTTTCCAACCATCCTCCTTCCATGATCCTGCCACATTCTACCTCCAGACCAGTCCCCCAGTTCCAAATCATGGGGTTCAGAGACCATGACTGGAAAGAGTTCCCTATATTTAGCCGGCCCCAGGCCCACCCCTCTGCCTTCTAGTCATGATCCTAACATGTGCCTATACCATCCCCAGCTTCCACCTGTTCCTCTGAGAACAGGAAATGGATACCAGCATTCCATGGAAAGCACATCCATCCAATGCACTGATTCCACTCACCATCCTAGGGACTAAAACACTCCACCTTGGCCACCACTCCATCTATCATCTTCCCCTACTGGAATGGAACCTCCTTGGAGTGCAGGGATTCTCTTGTCTTTTCCATCTGCATCATCAGTGTTTTACACAATTGCTGGCACACAGCAAGTTAATCAATGGGGTTTTTTTATTCATTCCTTTACCATTTCATTCACTCTTTCATTTTACAGATGAGGAAAGAGTAGGTCAGAGAGGGTAAGGGTCTATTTGACTATAGTCACACAATAAGCAGGAGTCAGAGCCTGGCTGTGCATTTTTGAGTCTTTACCAAGATTGGTGCTCTTTCTGCTATAACATACTGCCTCGCATAAATAGTGCACCTGGTGGGGGGGGGCGGAGCCAAGATGGCAGAGTAGAAAGACTCACATATGCTAGTTCCGAACCCACAGCCCATAAATTATCTATAAAAAGAACTCCCAACAAATTCTGGAATAGTAGAAGCCACGCAGCAATGGAGTGAAGGAGATTTCCGTTCCAGAAAGCCCTGAAAAACTGATCCCAAAGGTCCATCGCACACTGGATGGGAGCAGAGCCCAGCCCTGCCCTGGCCACGTGGCACGAAGAGAAGCGAGCAGATCCGAGCAGGCTTCAGGGATGGAATCTCCAGTAACTACGAAGGTCCCTTCACCCACAGACACACAGGTCAGTGAAAGAGACATCTGGACAGGCTGAGAGGGGAGCAGGGTGTCTCCATGGCTCGGGTCCCCTCGGGAGGCAGCGGCAGAGGCAGCAGGCGGCCAGAGGCTCCCAGAGTAGACAGGAGCTCCATTACAGAAGGTCTCCGCATAAACCCCCTGAGGGAACTGAGCCTGGGAGGCAGCCCTGCCCCAACCTGAGCACTAGAACTTAAGCTCCCATTGAATAGCAGCCAGGCCTGCTACTGAAAGCCCTGAGGCTGGG
>CM053770.1:606014259-606032255 GCA_028658325.1 Potorous gilbertii
AGACAATATTTGTAACTCCTGAAATTTTTCAGTATCTGGGTAGTTGGTGGGATTACACACACACATACACACACACACATGTACACACATGCGCGCGCACACACATGCACACATGCACGCACACACAGAGACAGAGAGCACAGAGTGAATTGAATAGGATGGGATCATATCTTAAAAGAAATCAAGGTAAACAGTGAGAGAGAAATGTAGTGGGAGGAGAGAGGGTGAAATGGAGTGGGGTAAATTATCTCTCATAGAAGAGGCAAGCAGAAGACTTTTTAGTGGAGGGAAAAAGAGGAGAGCAGAGAAAAAAAAAGAAACGTGAAGTTTAATCTCATCACACTAGACTAAAGGAAGGAATAAGATGCACACATTTTGGTATGAAAACCTATCTTACAATACAGGAAAGTCGGGGAGAAGGAGGTAAGCAGAGTGGGGGGTGGGGATGATGGAAGGGAGGGCAATGGGAGGAAGAAGCAATCTGAAGTCAACACTCGGGGAGGGACAGGATCAAAAGAAAGAATAGAAACAATGTGGGGCAGGATAGGAGGGAGGGAAATATAGTTAGTCTTACACAACACGACTATTATGGAAGTCATTTGCAAAACTACACAGAGAGGGCCTATATTAAATTGCCTGCCTTCCCAAAGGGAATGGGTGGGGAGGGAGGGATGGGGAGAAGTTGGAACTCAAAGTTTTAGGAACAACTGACGAGTATTGTTCTTGCTACTAGGAAATAAGAAATACAGGAATGGGGAATAGAAAGTTATCTGGCCCTACAGGACAAAAGAGAAGATGGAGACAAGAGAAGGGAGGGATGATAGAAGAGAGGGCAGATTGGTGATAGGGGAAATTAGAATGCTCAGTGTACTGGGGTGTGGGGAGGGGACACATGGGGAGAAAATTTTGGAACCCAAAATTTTGTGAAAATGAATGTAAAAAGTTAAATAAATAAATTTATATTAAAAATAAACAGTGCACCTAGTAACTATTTTTACATTTAGGTTTTCTAATTAATACTTGTGTTCATTTGGTGTTCATCCTGGCATTTCCTGAAAAGCAGGAATGATTCTAAGTCTTTCTCTTGGGATATATTTCCTCCAGATCCTGGGACTTTTGTAGTAGGTGAGGAGGATGGAAAGTGGGGTGATTAGTACTGACTTCCCCCTAGGAATCTATAAAACCTGGGGTACAGTGTATGACATCAGCATCCTGCTCAGAAATTAACCATCTCAGTTTCAGGACTGACTGGAAGATGATGAGCCTGTTACTTCACAGCCTGGCTTCCAGCTCCCTTTCCAGCCTTATCATACATCCCTTACCTTCACGCAGTTCACAGTCCAGTCCAACTGGCCTTCTTTCTGGTCCTCCTCCATGACTCCCCACCTCCTTCTCCATGCCTTTTTACAGGCTGTCCCTGATGTCTGGAATGAACTCCCTCCTCATCTCTGACTGTCTCTTTCTCTGTATCCTAGTCCTCTTCCCAAGCTTCAGTTTCCTCCTCTGTGAACTGAAGCTGAACTAGAGACTGAATTGGCTCCTGCGCACACCTGGATCCTGGACTGCCTCAGTTTCTTCATCTGTTAAATAAGTATAATAGTACCTACCTCCCAGGGTTGTTACAAGGTTAAAAGAAATATCTGTCAAGTGCTTCCTGAATTTTAAGTCACCATATAAATATTACTATTATATTTGTCCAGTCTTGACCTTCAGACTCATATAATAATAACTATCCAGCATTTACACATTGCTTTAAAGTTTGAGCACTTTACAAATACTATCTCAGTTTATCTTTTTGACAGCCCTGTGAGGTGGGTAAGTGCAGTTATAATTCCCGTTTTACAGATGATAAAACTGAGGCAGATTGCGTTCAGTGGCTGACCCAGTCACACACAGTTAGTAAGTTTCTGAGGATGGATATGAACTCTGGTTCAATGTTCCGGACTGCAGGTCCGGCTCTCTACCCAGTGCACCACCTAGCTGCTCCACGTACCTTCTGACTTTCAGAACTCATCTCCAGCTATTTATACAACACCATTGGGTATCCCTACTAGCTCCTCCAAACTGGGTGTCTAACACTAACTTGAGTTTTGCCCTTCAACATTCTCTGTCAGGATTCCCTGTTTCTATCTATAACACCAGGGGCAGCTAAGTGGTACAGTGGATAGAGCATCAGTGCAGGAGTCAGGAGGACCTGAGTTCAAATCTCACCTCAGACACCTGACACTCACTAGCTCTGTGACCTTGGTCAATCAAGTTACTGGATTCAGATGGCTCTGGAGGAGGAGTAAGGCTGGTGACCTGCACAGCCCTCCCTCACTCAAAACAAAGTCAAGTGCAAGTCATGTCATCATTTCTCTGATGGCATGGTCTTCTTCGGCAACGAAGGGTGAACGCACACTGTAACACCATTATTCATCCAGCCTCCCTCCTAGATTCAAAACCACGATATCAACTCTTTCTTCCCTCATATGCAGTCAGTCACCAAGTCCTGTTGATCTTATACCTCTACCGTACTTCTCCCACATGTCCTCTCTATTTTCAATGCTACAGTGCTAGCACAGATCCATTTTTACCATCTCCCTCTTCTTTAATTTCTACCCCAATTTTAAAGACCAGATCAAAATGTCTCCACCTCCTGTTCCACCATAGGCTACAAGCTTCCTGCATTTTCTTCTGTTCTATAATGTACGGATTCTGTTATTTAGCATTTTTTGTTATCTATACCATATTTCCCTGCCAGATCTTAGGCTCCATGGGCAGAAATTTGGTCTCAGCTAAGCTTTGTGTACCCAGCACAGTACCCTGTACACATCAAATGCACACTAAATTGAGGAAGTGAAAAGGTTCTCCCATAGACCTTTTATGCAAGGTCCAAAAAGAGGTAGTGGGGTAGCTACAGAATCTTCTCAGAAGTAATGGGATGGTCTCTTGTCCCACTTTAAGTGGTGGCTTAAGGACAATCTGCAGAAATGAGTATAAGAGAGACTTTCTGAGCACTTCTCCATTAAATGCAAATTCGAGGCTGTGAAATTGACAACTTTTGAGTCCCGACTCTGACGCCAGTGAGTCATTGAACCATTTGGAAACCGTTTCTCATTTGTAAAATAGAGACAACACTTGCACTGCCTACCTCATAGGACTGGTATAATCAAGGTATTCTGTCAGCCTTAAAACGCTGTAGTAATACGAGTGATAAAATCATTGTGCTGTAAAGCTGTAAAGAAGTGGGGAGGAGGGAAAGAAGCAGAGGAGAAGAAAAGAGGAGAGGGAAGGCAGTGAAGGGGAGGGGAGGGGGAGGAGGGAGGAAAGATGGAGAAAGGAGAGAAAGTGCTCTGATGTGATGCTGGGGGAAGCGATAGAAATCAACAGCCTAAAAGCTGCCTGGAATTTTTCACTTTTTAAAGGGTACAATAATTGCTGCTTTCTTAAAACAAACAATTTACACAGTGCCTCTCAACCACTTTTTGTTTGAGGAAGTATAGCTCTGGGTAGACTAACCTTCAACCAGGAGGTTGAAAAAAAACTTATAAAAATAAAATTGGTTTCTGATTTCAAGTTAGACAAAAGTTAAATTAAGAGACTCAGGGGAGATAGTAGAAGAGCAGTCAGTCAAAAAGTGCAGAAGAAAATCACTTAACAGAAAGAATTGTAAGAAGTAACAAAAGGTCAGACCTGATTTCAGCTGAGGCCTCTGTATCTTTTGGTTCAACCTGGCTAAAAATCAGTGTGCTTTATAACCATGGACGGAGAAGGCTTGCTGAGAAGGTTATGCAAAAAAACTGCAGAAAATGTCATAATTATTGGATAAGAAGCCTGACAAAAAGCTGAAGAAAACATCGGAGCTACTGGACAAAAATGCTAATTGAGGATATTTGTAAAGTTTTGAAGAGGAAAAGCTTTGCAATTACAGGATCTCTAGATCAAGGTTTCTTAACCATTTTTTTTGTGTCGTGGACATTTTTGGTGAAGCCCATGGATTTCTTCTCAGAATATTTTTTGCCTACATTTATAATTGAAGGAAATGATAAATTTCAGTTGAAGTTCAGTTACTTTTCAGTCCTATCCACCTCTCTGTGACCCCATTTGGGATTTTCTTGGCAGTGGTGTGGAGTGGTTTGTCATTTCCTTCTCCAGCTCTTTTCACAGATGAGGAAACTGAGGGAAACAGGGTTAAGTGACTTGCCCAGGGTCACAGGGAGAGGCAATATCTAAGGCCAAATCGAACATGGGAAGATGAGTCTTCTGGCTTCAGACTTGGCATTCTATCCACTGTGCCACCAAGCTGCCCTGTAACACCCAGAAATTCACCTTATGTTAAGACTCCTCTACTCTAGGAGTTCCGAATTTCAGGTGAATGTGAAGATAGCCCCTAAGCTGAAGACTACAGCTGAGTCTCAGTCAGTTGATGGGGAAGTCTGAAAGAGCTATGTTGCCTCTTAACCAACAGGAAAGAGCTTTATTCACTACACCCACCCCCTGAACTATACCATCTCTCAATAGATGGTGGAACTAGCTTAAAAGAGCTATAGCTACAGCCGCTACGTAAGCATATAGTTTACCAGCATATAGGTGGCCTTTACAAAATGACAGGGCCAACTACCAATCAGAATGAGGAGCAATGTCTCATAGGGAGCAAACAAAAAGGAGAAGGAACATCAGTAGAAGCCACTGGCAGCTTGGCAGTAGAAGAGTCATGATTTGTCTTTTTTTGCATTTTCTAGTAAGGCATGTTCTCTGTATGTGTATGCCCATATGTAAATGCTCATGTGCTTCTAATGCGTGGATAATGATATATTTGATGGAGAACGAATTTAAGGTTTATGGAAAGATGAAAATGCTCTGTGGTTATGTCATTTCTATTTCTATTTCATTAAAATAACTTTGTTATGATCTGAATGTGTCATCAGTGGGGGCTTGGGAGAGCAGGCTTGGAAAAGATTCTGACTCAAAAGCAGAAGCTGGAATAGCTAACTGAAGATCCCAGACTAAGGGGGTGGGGCACATGATATAGAATATTAATAGAATAACAATAACAACAATATCAAAATGCTTTAGCCTATGAGTCAAGAAACCTGAGTTCTAGTCCTGGCTCTGCCCCTAACTAGCTAGCCATCTCATGTTGGACCATCCATCTAAACTGATCTGTAAAATACGAGTGATGAGGTCAGTGAGGTCTTAAATGTCTTTCAGTTTACTCTGCTTTTCATCTATAAAGTAGTCTTTGGGAATATGACTCAGGGATTTTGGTTTATAGGATGCCTATGAGCATAGGTAGTCACCCTGGTCTGTGATACTATGGAAGCATAGTCTTAAAACTTCCTTTTCAGTTCAACTTAAAATACTAAGGAATAAGGTTTTATCCAGTTTAAAGTCCTTTCCAGACTTTTCCCTTTAGGAAAGTGTGTACAGGATTAAGAATGAAAAGTCCCAGAAAAATGGATTAAGGCTAGTAATTAAATTTAGAAGAAGAAATATCCCACGTCCAATTTTGCATTTTTCCTTCCAATGAAAGGATGAGGGTACTGACCCATTGACCAAGAGGGCAGGTGCTCTTTCCCTATTTCCTGAAGGGATTAAGGTATTGATCAGAGGCTATCCTTTTGATTACTTCAAGTTACCTGTGACCAGCAGCGAACTAGTCTTTGTGGGCAGTGGTCAAAAAGGAATAAGTGGTTTTTAGGAGGATGGTTTTCCAGGGGTGTTCCCAAAAGATTAAATGACTATTTTCCATTAGATAAAGTAGGATGTTAACTCAAAACTGTATTTTATAATTTTATGACATTTTTCTTGTTCAAAATTGCTATAAATGGTTACTTTAAGTTATCTTGGGGAGAGAGGCATCTGAGGGCATGGGAGAGGGGTAAAATTGTATCATATTAAACATTTCTCTCTAAAATACAAGTCCTTGGATTTTGAATACCATAAAAATCAATAAAAATTGTTTTTGGCAGAATCGTCCCTAAAACACAAATATAATACTAACATTTCTTCAACACTTACGCCTCTGGTTCACAAAGAATTTGAAGCAGTAATGGAGTGTTTCTGAGGCCCGCGTGCTGACTTCATAGTGACTGTCCATACAGAAGAGGCCCAAGATGCCCATCAAGTGCCCGCCAATGTTGAATTTTTCCAGGTGCTTTGTAAAAGAGCGGGAAGCATTTACCTCTCCAAACCCTGGAATTAGCTCCTCTCCACCCATAGTCATTTGCTTCTTTCTTCCTCATCTCTCAGGAGTTAAAATTCCAAGGCCTTTGATCACCATGAGCCAAGTTTTTTTAAACAACCCGATGTTCACTCCACCTTTACAGAATCAAGGGAATTCTCTCCAACTTCTCAGTGGCGAAATAAGAACACAGAAAAGGCTGAAATGGAGGTTCTTTGAGCCAGTGGTGGAACTTTGAAATACTGGGCAAATCCTCCCCCTATTCCCAGTCATAGATGTATCCAGAAAATCAGAGCTCACCACAGAGGAGAGCAGGGCAAGGATTTTATAAGATTTACGGACACCCACCCTCTTGGCTCCTCTATCTATCTCCTAGGAAGCTCAAGTGGGGCACATGGCTAAGGGTCCATCCCAGTGCCATGTACAGGGCATGGAAGAGGATAATGTCAAGAACCAGAATCCCTGGGACACTCACTCTTAGAACGGGAAAGCTGGTAATGAATCTTAATTGTCGGGAAAGAGTGCTCAAAGCCCGGATTTTCTCAAAGATCTTATCAGACAAGATCCAGGGCATGATGATCTAGAAAGAGAATTGAGGATACATGGGAATCACCACCTGCTTGAAGAAACAATAGCCCTTCCCTATAGGCCAAGCTAGGGGTGAGGACTGTCTCTAGATGACCAGACCCAGGGTTCAACGGAAGAACTTTTAAAATATTTTTCATCTATTACTTTCTTAGTTGCCACTACCCTTACACTGAGAGAATTTGCTCCACAGCCTGTGGAGTAGCCCGTATTTTTTTTAAGATCATGGTATCTTCCAAAGATAACGATGAACAGAGAAGAGGGCCTGAACCATGAACCCCTTAACTGCCAGGATTACGGTAATCAGTCATTCCACTTAGTTTATGTCAATGCCCCAAACCCCACCTCCTCAAAGGCTCCCCCTGCTGGATTTTTCAAGTTGTCTAAGCAGTTTCCAACATCCCTCCCCGCAACATTCCCATCCCAGTCAAGGTTTCCATCATTCTCCCTTTGTCCCTGGGTTTAAAACCCTACAGAGGTGTAATCTTGCCTAAGAAATAATGCTGTACTTGGGATCACCACACATAAGTTCTAAGATACCATGGCGCTGCCACTTACTACCTTTGTGACACTGGGCAAGTCATTCACCTCAACTGAAAAATGAAGGGTTGGACTAGATAACACCAAAGGTTTCTCTCCAGATTTAAAGTCTATGTCACTAAATTCAAGTGGACTCAGTGTACAAGCTCACAAACACCAAAGACCCCCAGGCTACTCCGATGTAGCTGGAGAAGTTTCTTCAAGAACAACATTCATTTTTATATATAAGCACTATGTAAGAAGAATGTCTCTCTATATTCGAGTTCTTTTCAAAGGACTTAAAAATGCTATATGAATATATGGTGTTATAACTTCAGTACTTCATGGAATTCACCATCACATCCATGTGATTACTTTTCTCAGTGGTGTACATCACAGCTCATCCAGGCCTTCTCGTCTTGTGCGGTTCATGTCCCTGTCCTCACCCAAATCCTCTATGGGTGCTGTATCTATAACCCATGATTCACAGCCCATAACATGGGATTCTCCTTTTGGCAGACATCTGTTACTTGGTGCCCCAAGCTTATGTGAGGAGCAGCACTGAAGAGATCCTAGGAAGAGGGGAGACCCATAGACATTTCCCCCCTTTAGGGATCTGAAAAGTGTTTGTAACTATGCATCTCCTCTCTTAAACCTAGAAGCCAAAAGACCAGTCTCTCTCTAACTCTACCCCTCAGCACAGAGCATGAAGTAATCAATCTCCACCAAGGAGTGTCCCATGTAAAAATTGCCCATAGCTTCAAGCTATGGGTAATATCTCAAATCACTGGACTCTTAGGTCTTTTGACATTAGGTAGGTTCCAGTATATCACTAAGACTAGTCATCTGTTATCCCTTACATTCATCATACTTGTCTAGCCAGCCTATTGGTCTGATCATACATGTCCCTGGATGATATTCCAAACACTACTTCTTGAATGCATGTCTCTATTGGTAATATGCTACAGTGTACTTATGGTAGGTACTCCATGATTTTCAGTCTTACAGTATCACCAGAAAAATATTAGTGTTAAAAGAGGTAATTTTTTGTATCAGGGAACAGCCTGGGATTGTTGAAAATGCTAAGAAATTTCCTAAATGCAATCTAGTTCTCTCTCTTCCTCCCATTCAATTCTGGGCTTAGTTCAGTATTCATTTGTAGCTACTGTCCTGTATATGTATATATGTGTGTATACATACATATATATGTATATATATACACACACTCATGGATGAACACAACAGACTATCATCCAGTTACATGTCATAGTTTGAGCATTAGGCATTCTTAATCCATTTAAGAAATTAAAAGCCATTTGTCATGCATTCTCTCTTCTCCTCTATTCACATCTCAAAATCGTTGATATCATCACCCTTCTCTTCTTTATTCCACTCTCTGATGGAGAAGTGGCCTTTCTTTTCACCAAAGTCCTCATCTCCACTTTTTAAAAAATTATTTTTAAATGTAACTTTGTTTCTTTTACTTAACAAAAAATTACTTTCTCCTACCACTCCCACCTCCATTTAAAAACAAAAGAAAAAGAAAAAGAAAAAAACCCTTGTTACAAACAACGCATTAGATATGTCCAAAAAGGTGTCTCATTCTATTTGTGGCATCCTTCAGGACAGATATAGATATAAAGCTTCATTACAGTCGTCTAGAACAACTATTGGTCAATACTCAACTCCTCTACTTGTGCCCTTCATCCCATTCCCTCTCCTTTCCTCTCCTCTGGCAGCTTCCCCTCCAAACCATCCCCTCTCTTTATGTCTACAATCTCCAATTTCTCCTTATCAATTGATTCATTCCCCAGTACCTAAAAACATGCCCAGGAGTCCCTTAAAAAACTCTCACTTGGCCCTATCATCCCCTCAATAATTCATAGATTCCACTGGTACTCATCTATTCCAGCCATAATCTGGACAGTTAATTTTCTCCCTATGAGGAATTTTTTCCTTTCAGAGCTCTATTTATTACCAACTTCTTTCCCTATTGTGATCCTTCTTTCTAGTATTTCTGTTATGTTGTTATTATGGTGGTTGGTTTGTATAACTGCAGAGACATCTTACAGGTAGAGGGTCTCAAAATTCTTGCAGTCTCCTAGGTTCTCAACTTTGGTTCTCAACTTCAGAGTTGATACTTCTTAAGACCTTACTATCATCAACTTCTCAATCTCTATCATCCTCTATATCCAATCAGTTTTGAAGTCCCATCTACTCTATGTCCACAAGATCCCTTGCAATCCATCCAGGAGTGTGCTGGAACCAGCTCTAACTGGTTTTTGACAGTCAATTATTAAAATTTCAGTGTGAGCATTTACCACTTGGAAATCAGCGATGACTACAAATCAAGGCTTGATTTATTGTCTTGTTGATTGTTTAGATTTAAGCAAATGCTAATAATGTATAACCAATTTACAAATGTGCATTTAAATTGTTTTTTAGAACCCGGTAGTTAGATATTTATCAGCACACCCCAGTATTATGCTATAAACATCACTTAAACTCAGAAAGAGTGTAGTAGAAGGTTCAGGTTCCAGTTCATCACCAGATTGGACTCCTGATGACCACAGATTAGTAACAACCATAGACATGTATATGATGTTTTAGGTTTTGTAATGTATTTTATATCCATTACCTCACCTGGGCCTCACAAAACCCCAGTATCCATCCTATTCTCTCCACTCACACTACCACCACCATACTTCAGGCCCTTGTTACCTCTCTCTCCCAGACTGTTCTCAGAGTTTCCTAATTGGTCTCCTCAAATCAAGTCTTACCCCCTCCCTAATCAATCTTCCGCATAGCTGACAAAATAACATTTCTAAAGCATAGATCTGACCTTGTCATTTGCCCACTCAGTAAACTCTAACAGATCTCAATTACCTCTAGGATTAAATACAAACTCTTCTATTTGGCATTTTAAGTCCTATATAATCTGGCTCTAACCCACCTTTCCAGTCTTATTAGTCCTTTCCACACAGTCCAACCTTCCAGTGTTACCTTGGTGGGTATCTGGCTTGGCTTTTATGTTTCTTCACAAGATGAAGAGTTATAACAATGGCTTTGGGGCCCTTTGGACCTCCATGTCAGAATGAAAACTTCCTATCAGATAAACTTCAACCCCAAGTAGTGACAATCAAAAGTTTTTTCAGTACCAAAAGCCATTTTATTTTTTTTAAATAAATTAGATTGGAGATATTTTAAGTAGTACTGATTTTGACCTTTGCTCTAACTAGTCAATGGTTAAAGTGCAACACCCATAGTAATAAATGCTTTTTGAGTGAATGATTCAGAAATTATTCCCTTGTCTAAAATAAGTTCTCCTGTCTGAGATGTCATCCATTTAATTGTTTGCTGTTATTCAGTATTCCCCATGTCCAGAGTCTGTGAAGACTCTTCACCACGGAAGAATTCATGACCGAAAACACAAGGCTTCTGAGCAGGCCTTTGAAGCTATGGGCTTCTCTCATTTCTTAAGCCATATTTTCCAACGTAATTTTCTCATTCTCTCCTATGCCTATTATTGCACTGAAGTCACTAAGACCCAAGGGATACATTGGTTTGATTTTTAAATTCTTCATAGAACTCCTTTGCTTCCTCATCCTTTACAAGATGTTGGCCCTTAAGCTGTAACTATCTTCCTGGTGGACCTTTAGACAATGTTTTTTCCTGTTCTTAAGTGTAAGAGGAAGTCAACTCCATCAGCTCCTTTATTTGCCTCTCCAGGAAAACCTGTACCACTTAGACTTGGCTTCTAGTTTCATTTATGCTGAGCACATACAGATTGATGTGGTTCAGCTGCTTCCATAACTCATCAACAGGTTGGTTATCTGGATAAAGATCTTGCCTTTAAAATCCCAATTGTTGAATTAGTGTTTATTGGCATCCTTAAATCTGCATTGTCCTCAGTAACCATAGCCCCCTTTCCCACCATTCCACCACTGTCACTGTGGAAGTGGGAGGGGGGCCTCCTAGGACTGAGGGTCATTTGTACCTCTCTTTGTTTAACAGGTTGCCATGGCCAAAGAATGCCTCACCTGGTTTTCAACCGGCCTGAGGCAAATCTCTCCCTACTTAGCTAGGCTGGTTCTTAGATAGCAGATAGATTCTGTCACCAGGGTTATGTATGAAACATTTTTAATTTAGAAGAAATCAATAAAGGTTTTGTTCTATTTGAGTAACCTTCAAAAACTGAAGATCACCCAGGGACTATATGAACACAATTACAAAACACCTTTCACATGAATAAAGACAGAGCTAAACAACTAAAGAAATATTCATTGCTAAAGAAATATTCATTGCTCATGGGTAGAGAGTGTCAATATATAAAAATGACAATCCTACCTAAGTTAATTTACTTATTCAGTGCCATACCAATAAAACTATCAGATAATTATTTTAAAGAGCTAGAAAAAACAACGAAAGTCATCCAGACAAACAAAAGATCAAGAATAGCAAAAGGAATCAATTTTTTAAAATATGAAGTAAAGAAGCCTAGCAATTCCAGATTTTGTTCTGGTACTGGCTGAGAAACAGAGTGGTGGATCAGTGGAACAGACTGTAGTCTGCACGATGCACATTAGTAAATGAGTCTAGCTAGCAATCTAGTATTTGGCAAACTCAAAGATCCAAGCTTTGGGAATAAAAACATTTGATGAAAATTGATGGGAAAACAGGAAAGCAGTTTGGTAGAAACTCAGCATAGATCAATCTCTCACTCTCTAAACCAAGATAAGTTTAAAATGGATACATGATTTAGACAGAAAGGATGATATAAATAAATTAGTGGAGCATGGAAAAACGTACTTGTCAGTCTATAGATAAGGTAAGAGTTTATGACCAAAAAAGAGATAGAGATCTCACATGGGAAATAAAATAGAGTACTTCAATTACTTGAAATTAAAAAATTTTTGCACAAACAAAACTAATGAAGGCAAAATTAGAAAGAAAACAAGAAACTTGCGGGGAGGATTTCATCAAATATCTCTAAATAAATGCCTCATTTCTCAAATATATAGGTAACTGAGACAAATTTATAAAAATAAGAGCCATTCATCAATTGGTAAGTGGTCAAAGAATATGAACAGGCAGTTTTCAGAAGAAGAAATCAAAGCTATCAATAGTCACATGAAAAAATGCTCTAAAGCGCTACTGATTAGAGAAATGCAAATTAAAACAACTCTGAGGTACCACCACATACCTATCAGACTGGCTAATATGACAAAAAAGGAAAATGACAAATGTTGCAGGGGTTGTGGAAAAATCGGGACACTGATACATTGTTGTTGGAGTTGTGAACTAATCTAACCATTCTGGAAAACATTTTGGAACTAATCCCCAAAAAAACTATAAAACTGTACATACCCTTTGATGCAGCAATACCACTACCAGATCTCAAAGGGATCTCAAAGAATCAAAGAAATGGGAAATTACACAAAAATATTTATAGCAGTTCTTCTTATGTGGCAAAGAATTGGAAATTGAAGGTAATCCCATTAATTAGGAAACAAGCTGTGGTATGTGATTGTAATGGAATACCATTGTGCTAAAGAAATGATGAGCAGGCAGCTTTCAGAAAAACCTGAGAAGACTTAGTGAACTGAGCAGAACAAGGAGAAAATTGTACACAGCAACAATATTGTAATGATGATCAGCCATGAAAGACTTAGCTATTCTGTTCAAGACAATGCTCAAAGACAATTCCAAAGGACCCATGAGAGGAAACACTATCTCCAGAGTGAGAACTAATAAACTCTGAATGCAGATTAAAACATATTTTTTTTAATTTTCTTTATTTTTCTTGTTTAATTTTTTTGTCTGTGTTTTCTTTTGCACCAGGACTAATACAAAAATATGTTTGGTATGACTTCACATATATTATCTATATCAAATTGTTTGCCTTCAAAAAGAAGCAGGTGGGGCAGGAGGAAGGGAGAGAATTTGGAATTCAAAATTTTGAAAATTGATTGCTAAAAATGTTTTATGTGTAATTAGGAAATGCTTAATGAAATAAATGTAGATTTTTAAAAATAAAAATAAAACTCTTGACCTAGAAAATTTTTAAAAACTATCAAGGACTATCTCTATACTGCCAGGAAGCCTCAGAATAAACCTTTGGTATATATATAATATATATATATATATTTGGTATATATACATATATATATTTGGTATATATATATATATAATAACATGAGAACCAAAACATTCTCAGTCTTATCCTGAAAGCTAGATATACAGCTTCATACCATTTACAGATGGAAGGGACTTTAGTGGTTTCATAATCCAACTCCCTCATTTTATAAATGAGGAAATAGACGTCTAGAGAGGTGAAATGCCCAAGGTTACATAGGCAGTAAATACTGGAGGCAGGAGTTAAGGGCGCATCCTCTGGCTCCAAATTCAATGCCATTTTCATTCTACCAACCACCTATCCTCCACCTTTTTCTATTTCTTCCCACAAATCACCTCCTCGGCAAGCACTACCCACCTCCACGATTTCAGTGAGCACGAGCATGCTGGGGTTCTCAGTTTCAGTCATTAGTCCTTGCAACATTTCATCCAAGGCCCGAACAGTCTAATAGAGCAGATAATAAGGTTGAGGGATGGCCAGAAGGAAAGCCTTCCCTCCCCTCTACTTGGGGCACTGAAGTCCAAGAGGAAACAAGGTGGCAGGGGAAGTAAGAGCAGCTGTAGAAATTACCTGGCTGTACAGACTAATGACCTCCCTGTTGGTGTCAGTCTCCATGTTGGGGGGTAAGGAAAAAAGGCTGAAGATACCTGACTGTATCAACTCCATTCTCTGTAAGGGCTGGAACTTTGGTTTCACATGGCTGGGATAGGAGGAAGCAATAGGATAAGAAGAGGTAAGTAAAGAATATCTTGGACCCTCAACTGAAATAAGACCAGAGTGGGTGTATGCATTTGAATATTGTTTAGGGATTTGTGGAGAAAAGTGAATGGTGCTAGGTGTCCTGGTCAAGGTCAAGGTCAAGGCCCAGAGGCCTGGACTTCCAAGGACTCTTTGAGCTTGTTTTGAGGAGTTCATACTCAAACAGGGGTGTGTTAGAGAAATTGACTCTAGAGGTGAAGACTCAGGCTATTACATTTTCATCGTGAGTACTTACATCTTAGAAACCAACAAATGCTACAAATTAGGACCCAATTTATTGTTTTGTTGATTGTCTAAATTTGAGAAAGTGATGGAGAAATATTAATAATTAATATTAAACTTAAAAGTATGTTATGCATATTATTTTTAACCAGAGAGCTGGTTGTCATTCAGCACACTTCTGCCCAAGTGAGCCCCTCCACCTCACCCCCAGACCACTAGTGGTGACATTTGCAGCTAGACATCTGTGGAAAGAAGAGAGAGGCAAAGTTCTGAAGTAGTAAAGACACCATCCTCCATCCCAGATTAACAAGAGGGTCTTCTCTGATCAAGGGAGCAAGTCAGGGAGGGCAGGTACCTCATTTCCATGATGCAGAACATGGCTTGTTGTCTCAGAGAGCTGATCATCATGTCAACAGGCTCTTCAAGGATCAGCATCTAAAAGGCCCACAAGGAATAGATAGCCAAGAACTCCCCTCCAAGATTCTTTCCACCCTCTACATTCCCACCTCCGGCCCGCGTATGGCTCCCACTTCTCCCAGACTGTTGGTGACTGACTTTCTGAAGAGACATACGATCCCCAGCTCTCTCCCACCAATGGTGTCCTCACCTCCACTCTCTCTGCCAACATGGCTTTATTGCAGTAGTAATCCATGTTACAGTGATCCTGACTTTTCACAGCACTGCACAGGATAGTCACAGAACTCAAGAACATCATCTTCGTGGCCTCGTCCTAGAAGGACACACATAGAGAACCTTTTTCCTGCCTGTACATTGTCCTCCCTTTCCCCTCATTTCTCCATCATTCAACTTATTTCATAACGGATCTCTCCCACACTGGGAGAGAAGCCAAAAGGCATCTCAGGTGGAACTAGGACAAAGTGGATCCGGTACATGCTTTCCCTTCATATGTCTTCTTAGTTTTCTCCAACACAGCGCTCACTTGTTCCCTCATCAAAGTCCATCACGAAGCAGCCGTCCTTCAACCACAGGGAGAACACGAGGTGATCTGTGGGACTTGTGTCTAAGTGAGACTGGGTAGGGATCACAGATTTAGAGTTGAAAAGGACCTTGAGGTGAAGTGGTTTGCCCAAATCAATCAGTCAGTCTGTACTCAGCACTTATTAGGTGCCTACTGTGTGCCAGACACTGTATCCTAAGTGCTAGGGATACAAAGAAAGTCAAAAGACAGTCCTCGCCCTCAGGGAGCTCAGTCTAATGGGGGTCACACAAACCTGGGTCCTCTGATCTCAAATCCAACACTCTCCACTGCACCCATGATGGGACACTTTAATGGGGTGAGGAGAGGGAGAAAAAGAGCACCGAGCAATTACCTAATCCCCAAGAATCAGCCCAGAAGAACGATGTTCACAGAGCAAAGAGAGAGGTGGATATGAGAGGTAAGCTAGTCAGTGAGGCAAAGCAGAAGGAGAGCCCACTCCATTCCCAAAAGGAGAAGGGAGGGTATGTGAATAAATCCCTTCAACCACCACCCTCCCCACCCACGCTCCACTCTCAGAATATTCCGGAAAGACGTCTGTACCTGTTTCTTAGACTTCAGAAATCCTAAAATGAAGTCAAATGCTTCATTTTCTGTTGGGAGGAACCCTGGAAAAAGGAACAATGAGTAGACTTAGGCAAGCTAAAGAAATGGAAGCACTGTCACACACAGACATAACACGGGTCCCTTTCCCAAATCTTCATCCCTACAGAATATGCCTCTTGAGGACTGAATAGCTGCTAGAAGGATTAGTCAAAGAGCTCTGAGTTCACAACCTCCCTCAGCCTAGTCCTGCCTGTGTGACCTGAGGGGGTCATTGACCTGCTCCCAGCTTCCGTGCCCTTAGCTGTAAAGTGGGGATAACAGCACCTCCCTCATGAGGTTGTTGTGAATCTCAAATGAGATGATTTATTTAAAATGCTTCACAAACCTCAGAGCACCTATCAATGTTAGCTATTTATGACTGTTGCTGTCATGATCACTCTTGAGGACAGTGGTTCTCACACCTCATACTCCTTAACCCTTGCACACTCCTTACCCTCTTAAAATCATCAAGGACCTCACACCATCTCCCGCCCCCCACCACACACACACACACACACATACACACACACACACACACACACACACACACACACACACACACACACACACAAGTTTTCGTTTAGGTAGGTTATACCTCAGTCAATAAACATTTATTAGATGCCATTCCTCCAGGCCCCTGAGGAAGACCTGAATTCCAATCTTGCCTCAGAGACTTACTGTGTAACTCTGGACAAGTCAGTTTAACCTGTCTGCCTCTGTTTCTTCCTCTGTAAAGTGAGGATAATCCTAGAGCCTCCCTCTTCGGGTAGTTATGAGGATCAAGCACTTAGCACAGTGCCTCCCATGCAGTAAGCACTACACAAAGGCTGGCTGTCATTATTGGGAGGAGTATTAATGTTGTTACCTTACAGGATCCGTGGTAAGGATCAAATGAGATTGCAATTGTAAAGCACTCAGCACAGTGCCTGACAAACAGTAAGCGCTACATAAATAAACGCTGGCTAGTGATAGTGGTGGTGGTGGTAAGGATATTATTGTTTCTTTGCAAGGTTGTTATAAATATCCAATGAGATAATATTTGTAAAATACTTATACGTGCTACGTAAATGTTAGTTATTCTGATGGTTACCTTGCAGGGTTGTTGTGAGGATCTGACCGTACTTAAAATAATATTTGTAAAACACTTCTAACAGTGCCTGGAACCTACTAGGTGCTCCATAAATAGTAAAAATGGTGATGCTGGTGCTGGTAGTGGCGGTAGTCATAACCGTTGTACTGGCAGTGGTAGTGGTAGCAATAGTAGCGGTGGTGGTAACAGTTCTGACGGTAGTAATAGTAACGGTACTTGTAGTAGCAGTGGTAGAAGTAGCAATAGTGGTGGGAGCAGTGGGAGCTGTAATAGGCACAGTGGTAGGGCAAAAGCAGTCATAACAGCAACAGTAGTGCTGGAGTGGTAACAGTGGTTAGTAGTAGCAGTGGCGGCACTAGTTACAGCACCACTGGCAGTGGGGGTGGGGGTAGCAGTAGTATGGCAGTGGCAGTAGTAGTAGTGGCAGTAGTGGTAGTGGTGGTAGTAGTAGTGGTGGTAGCAGTAGTATAGCAGTGGCAGTAGTAGTAGTGGCGGTAGCAGTAGTGACAGTAGTTAGTAGTAGCAGTGGTGGCACTAGTTACAGCACCACTGGCAGTGGGGGTGGGAGTAGCAGTAGTATAGCAGTGGTGGTAGTAGTAGTGGAGGTAGTGGTAGTGGTGGTAGTAGTAGTGGTGGTAGCAGTAGTATAGCAGTGGCAGTAGTAGTAGTGGTGGTAGCAGTAGTGACAGTAGTTAGTAGTAGCAGTGGCGGCACTAGTTACAGCACCACTGGCAGTGGGGGTGGGAGTAGCAGTAGTATAGCAGTGGTAGTAGTAGTAGTGGAGGTAGTGGTAGTGGTGGTAGTAGTAGTGGTGGTAGCAGTAGTATAGCAGTGGCAGTAGTAGTAGTGGCGGTAGCAGTAGTGACAGTAGTTAGTAGTAGCAGTGGTGGCACTAGTTACAGCACCACTGGCAGTGGGGGTGGGAGTAGCAGTAGTA
>CM053770.1:606032755-606104871 GCA_028658325.1 Potorous gilbertii
CCCTCGGCCCCCCTCCCCGCCCCCCCTCCCTCAGCCCACCCCGCCCCCCCAGGCCTCGGCCCCCCCTACAGACATCCACCCGCAAACCCCATCCCTTGGGCCCAGAGAGCTGTGGGCAGGACGCCGGGCCTGGCCACAGTGCGGGGGGGTGGGGGGTGCCCAGCCGCCCTCAGCGCCCTCAGCGCCCGCGTCTGCCCACCCAAGAGTCCCTCGGAGCTGAGACCAAACTGGGGACACACACCCAGATATAGTGCCCACCCTCCAGAGGCGCCTCAGAAAGTGAGTGAGAGGAGACGATAAAGGCGAAAAAGCTGAAATTACCCAAGATTCCCAAAGACCTTGGACACCCATAAGTCAAGAGAGAAAACATGAACTGCAAAAAGAAACACCCAGATCTTGTAAAGGGGCTCAGGCGTCCGTAAATCCTTCAAAACCATAGGAAATAATCCAACACTGGATAAGACAGAGGATCCTCAGCAATGTGAAAAGGGAACAACAGGCTTCCTGAGTGGCTTAGAGGAGAAATGGCAATATGAGAGTGTAATTTATGGCTGGCATAGGCAAAAATACTGAGCGGTCTAGAAAAACTGGAATCTGCAATGGGAAGAAGCCAGAGAGAACAGTCCACGGGAGTGTGACCACAGAGAAGTCAAAGACAGTCCAGAAAAAGAGAAAGAGACACCTTTTATGATGGAAGAAACACGTCCACTCTGAGTTCAGGTGACACTTCAATCAGCACCTTAACCTGCTCTTATCTTACTGTACATGTAACCTATCCTACTAATAAATTCCTTTCTCATATTATGGTTAACCCATATGGAGACTATAATTTTGGTTGACACAGCCAGCCTGAATGGGGATTGCTCTAAGTGTATGAAGGACCTCCATCAGCTTCTTTAGAATTATTTTCTGACTCCATGCATGCATGATTCTGTGGCTTAATGACAGGAAATAGGCATATTATAGCACACATACAGTCTGACTCTGTTCCTTGGTCAAACTTTTGGTAAGGTGAACCCCATTCTGTGGTAAGGGGGACCCCATTCTGTTTGTTCTCTGGACAAACTTTGGCTAAGAGGGGGGGACCCCATTCAGTTTGTTCTTAGGACAAACCGGTTAGGGGAAACGGATTCTGTTTGTTTCTTTGGCCCAAACCTTTGGTAAATGGTTAACACCTGTCACTAAAATAATTCTGGGCAGGTAGGTGGTACAGTGAATAGAGTACCAGGTCTAGAGTCAGGAATATCTGAGTCATTGTTAGCTTTCATGCTGACAGGTATCCATGTCTTAAGGTGTGGCGGGTTAACCCCTAAATTCAAAATAAAACTTTTAAATCTGGGGCCTGAGATTGACTTAAAGGTGTAACTTTAATACATACTATTCCAGGTATAATTCTATCACTTTAGTAAGCCAATCTATTAGATAAAATTCCTTTCTTATAAGACAAACTTGTACAACCCATTACTTTTACTGCAAGAGATCCTAGTTTCTTATTAAACCATTTTATTACTTTAGAATTTCACATGTTGTCACCAAGGTTGATGTTTATAACTTTGCCCAAATAGAAGGCCCCAAGGAACTAAGTCCCCAAAGAACTTCACAGATAAGAGAACTTGCAAAGTCTGTAGTATTTTTCCCCGAGTAAATTTGTAAATAATTATCTGTTTTAAATAAAATACACCAAGTTAGATACTCAACAGTTTTGAAATGATGTGACCACACTTTCTAATCTGGTAGTGTCCAGATTAAAAGAGAAGTTAATTTTTAGCAATACAATTTTATCATTCTCTGGGTGTGATTTTTCAAACTCACAGCTTATCTTGTACTATGATTTCCCAAAAATTACAATACAAGAAAAATTAAAAGTCTCACCATAACATAAACAATATTATAGAGTTTAAAACAGACAAAATTAATTTCCAGTCAAATTACATCAATTCCGTTGAATGTATTTTTGAATCACAGAAAATAACTTCATCCATCTATCAACATGGCATTCTAAATTAATTCTATTCAAAAAACAGTAAAAGATAATTCTGAAGCAATTACATTTTAAATTCTTATTCATACAGTTTCTTTTCTTCTTTCCTTTTTTTTTTTTTTTTTTGGCAAGGCAATAGGGCTAAGTGACTTAACCAGGGTCACACACATTGAGTTAAGTATCAACTGTCTGAGGCCTCATTTGAACTCAGGTCCTCCTGACTCTAGGGCTATTCATACAGTTTCTAAGCATATCACCTTAATGTCAGATATCAAGTATATTTTGCATTAAGGTCTGATCCACCTATAGGGGTAAAATATTATGTGTGAGCGTGTTTGGGTGTGTGCGTGTGTTCGTCCTTCGTTGCTGAAGGACGTTGCACTTGACTTTGTTTTGAGTGAGGGAGGGCTGTACAGGTCACCAGCCTCTCTTCTCCTCCAGAGCCATCTGAATCCAGTGACCAGATATTCATCAGAATGACTGAAGATGACCCAGGATAAGGCAATTGTTAAGTGACTTGCCCAAGGTCACATAGCTGGTGAGTGTTAAATGTCTGAGGTGAGATTTAAACTCAGGTCCTCCTGACTCTTGCACTGGTGCTCTATGCACTGTACCACCTAGCTTATCCTAGGAGGCCATACCTCACTTTAAATGAGACCACATTCTAATTTAGTTTGAGGACAAACTCAGTCAAATCAAATCTGGACTTACAATTATAAATGGTATCATTCAAAATCTTAGTTTTCCCAAGGGCCTGCTGCTTTCACTTAGTTTACTTTCAAAGATTTGTGTTGGCAGTCTTACATTCTCATCTCCCTCATTTGGAGCTTATGATGCTCTCCTAAAATATGGAAATTGTCAGCAATGGTATAATGCCGGTATATCTCCCCTGTAAAAATTGGAACACATCCTCCTAGTGCTCTAACCACAGCACCACCTAGTTGCCTGGGATTATTTTAGCAACGTGTAAATCTCTTCCTTTCAGTTAACCCATGATGACTTCTTTTAAATGTAGCCTTGCAGTTTTATAAGTATAGGATTTTTCAAACAATGTTTTATCTGTAACCTGGCTTAGTTTACTTAGTTAGGGGAAATGTTCCTTCACAGGCAGAATTTTAGTATCCTATGCCCCCAATAATTCCGTGCTTCAAATTTATTTCTATAGTTTCCATTTGATAAATGTTATAACTTGGTAGAATCCTGTCAATCCTAAATTGCTAATAGGCATTTCTCCAAATGGTGTTAGTTTCCTATATGCTTCTTATGTCAATGAGATCAAAAACCTCCTCAAATATCCCTTTCTGTAAATCCAAACTCTCACTTCATTGTTACCTTCCATTCACATTATCAGTGCAAATCAATTCTAACTTTCTTCCCATTCTCCTTTCACCTCTACTTTCTTATACCTTCTCTCTTTTCTCTTCTGCTTGATTGATCAGAACCCTACAAACCTTAGAACCTTCTCATCTGACACTTTATTTACCTTTCCTACTTTACTTATTCATTTCATCTTATTTTCCAATCATATCCCAGACTAATATTTCACTGAATCTCTCCTATACAAATTTTCTTACTCTATAGTCATTAATTGTAAAACTTTTATAGTTTAAGTTACATAGTCTATTCCAGGGGTGGGCCTCAAGGCCACTGGTTCCTTACTTTCTATTCCAATTTCTTTTAAGGGACTTTGCTTCTAATTTACTTAACCACTAAATTTTGTTCAATCATTCAATGAAGAAAATACAGCAATATGATAACATATCCTCCTAGGATTTAATTTTCACTTAATAAGGCTTAACCTTTTTTTTCCCTTTTGCCTTGAGGTTTTCTTAGCATTCTCTAGGGGGTAAAATTACCTTTTACTAAAACAATGAATCTATCAACCTCCAGGGGAAAGTATATGGTTGCTTTTTTTAATAAAGATATTAAATGCCCTTTTCATGTAATCTTAATCCTAAACCTCATGCCATTCTTTAAAAAGTCCACCAAGGTATTTCAGCATTTGCAAAAGTATTCAAACCATAATTTGAAAAGATATTACACTTCAATTACAAATTTAGTCTCTAATTAGTTTACAATGCCATAAATTTTCCTTTCTTCTTTTTAAAAAATAGTTTGTTTACTTTTGACACACTATGGATTAAGTGACTTGCCCAGGCTCACACAACTAAATTGTCCTTTCTTTCAAAGCTGTCTGTATTTGTCCCTGCAAACTCAACCTGATCAGGGTTAAGAAGATTGATGAGAGACAACCTTGAAGGTTTTCCTGCCTATTCTAGAAACTTACTTTGCATAATCAAAAGGTCGGTGGAAATAAGTCCCTGCTTATTGGTAAGGAAAGCATCAGAATTGTAATATATTTCAGATAGCCAGGAGAGCTTTTTTTAGGTATGAACGTTATTAAGCTCCTGCAATATTTTAATTGTTAAAATGACCATCTGTTAGAACGCAGGCAACTTAAGAGAGGCCCATGCCAAATGAGTGGTATCAATATAGTCTTCCCCAGAATTCTAAACTCCCTAGACTTGATCCAGTTTATTTCCCTCCCCCTGCTTTTCTTGGGAAGAGTGAGGGGGGCCAATTGTGCCAGGTTGGGGCACCAGGGCCCTAGCTCCTTGTTTGAATCACAGGGTTGGCCCAAATGTCTACAAGAAAGAAATATGACATGCTGGAAGGGTTGTGGGAAAATAGGTACCTAAGGCACTTACAGTGGAGCTCTGAACTAATCCAATCTGGAAAGAAGTTTGGAACTATGTCCAAAAAACCATTAAGCCGTTACCTAGAAATACTGCTAGTAGGCCTAGACCCCCAAAGAGTTCAAAGGAAAAAGAAAAGGACCCACATGTGCAAAAATATTTCTAGCAGCTCTTTTTGTGGTAGTAAAGAATTGGAAATCGAGAGGATGCCCATCAACCAGGGAATAACTTAAAAAGTTGTGGTATGTGATAGTGATGGAATACTACTGTGCTGTGGGGCAGTTAGGTGGTGCAGGAGATAGAGCACCAGTGCAGGAGTCAGGAGGACCTGAGTTCAAATCTCACCACAGATACTTGACACTCACTAGCTCTGCGACCTTGGGCAAGTCACTTAACCCCAGTTGCCTAATCCTGGGTCATCTCCAGTCATTCTGATGAATATCTGGTCACTGGATTCAGATGACTCTGGAGGAGAAGTGAGGCTGGTGACCTGTACAGCCCTCCCTCACTCAAAACAAAGTCAAGTGCAAGTCATATCATCATTTCTCTGATGGCATGGTCTTCTTCAGCAACAAAGGACAAACACTCACTTTGCTGTAAGAAATGATTACAGGGATGGTTTCAGAGAGGGGAAAAGGGTTAGAGAGGGTTAGATCAGGTATCTGAAACATTATCATATCTAAGTGGGTTTCAGTTTCACTTGACCCAGAGGAAAGAACCTTTGCAGTCCTCTGCTCATTAGCACTGGGTAGGAGTTGCAATGTGGCAAATGGAGACTTGACATCAGGAAAAGCTTCCTAACAATTAGGGTTTTCCACAGGGAGTGTGGGCTGCCTGAGATCCTTTCTAAGCAGAAAATGACTGATCACCTGTTGTTTCTAGGCCTGTTGAGGCCCAAGATCAAGTGTAGTTGAGATTTCTTTCTAATATGGGATAAGCTAGAAAGCTGCTAAAGATCATTCTGTGAACAATAGGGTCAAACTTGGAAAGGGAAAAAAGTGAAATCAGAGAAGAGATGGACAGACTGAGTGAGCCGGGAAGTGCCTGGACTCTGATTCTGTGAGTCTATTTTGGAGGCTAGCTGAAAAAGGTATGGATTGGCTTGATCTCAGTGGCGGAGTCAAAGGGTTCCTGGTCTTTATCTTTCCATCAGCCCTGGAGCCTCCTTGACCTCCAGGTTGGGGACGGCAGTAAAACTAGACTCCGTTTTCTTAGGAATCTGAATAGGGATGTAAGGTTGAGCTGGAGCCTGAGGGAGGAGAGAAAGATGAGTATTGAAGAAATCAAAGGTCAAGTAGTCGGATCACTGCATGAAGCACAAAGCGGTTTATGTAACTCTCACCAGGGCCAAGCCAGATGTTGCTTCTCCTTGTTGCTTGTCCTACAAAAATGGAACAACTGGGGTCCTAGGAAGGCAAAGACAGAGACAGCCATGAGTATGGGACCCTTGGTTCTGTAAGTTCTCATGCACAACAACAGACTGGTAGTGCCTAGGATGAGATTCCAAGTTCTGCTCCACACAAGGAATGGAGTTCAACCCAGCCTTGCCAAGATACACCCTGCTTCATGTTCCTAATGAAGGAAGGACTCAGGAAAGAGACTTTAGAGTTTTAAGGTTTGTAATTTGTTGTTAGTTGTTTCAGTCATGTACAACTCTTTATGACCCTACTTGGCATTTTCTTGACAAAGGTACTGGAGTGGTTTACCATTTCTTTCTTCAGCTCATTTTATAGATGAGCAAAGTGAAGCAAACAGAGTCAAGTGACTTGTCCAGGGTCACCCAGATAGGAAGTATCTTTGAATTCCAAGTTCAGCTCTCTATCTACTTAGCCTCCTAGCTGTCACCGTTGGTTCTCAGTGACAGGGGCTGCCTCTGAAATGATAAGTGAGTTTACTAGACTTTTGTTGGAGGAACGGCCCATTCCTTCAGGGTCCACAAAGCAGGGGTTCTTAACCTTTTTTTGTGACCTGTACAGCCCTCCCTCACTCAAAACAAAGTCTTTACTACCAACCCCTTCAGCAACCTGGTGAAACCTATGCACCCCTTTTCAGAATAGGGTTTTTTAAAGCATTCTAAAAACAACAAAATCACTTCACAGGTATTACGAAGGAAAATAATGATATTAACATAATTATCAAAATGTTTTTTAAAATAATCCCAGGTTTAATAACACCAATTAAAATAATCTGTGAAACCAAACCTGGGGTATCTCTCTCTTGAAGACTCCCTCTCTCTGCCTTTTCCCTTGTGCCTGTAACAAGGTAGGGAGGTGGTTTTTCTCCCTTCTCTCTCCCAGCTTTCTCTGTTGCTCTTAAACCAGGAGCAGTTAATGGCAGCTTTAAGGAGAAATACATAGTGGAGCTAAATACGTTTGCCCGAGTGACCTTAGGTTCCTGGACTTCAAGTTCCTGGTGCCTTCTGCCTTTCTGTCTGCTTTTCTGAGCACAGGACAGAGACTGCAGTTCTTGAGGATACATAGGTGGACAATACTGCCTCCTGGGGAGCACTGGAATGATCCAGGAAGTGGTAGTAGCCTCAGGTGCAATTAGGGAGTGTTGAATAAAAATAAGGGGACACTGGAGGCATAAGGAAAGAAGAGAAGAAAATTTTGAAAAACCATTGGTACACGTTTCATCTATTGCGTGACAGAGTGAAAATCATAGTGATTACATTATTTTCCAAATAAACACACAAGATGCAAGTTATAACCTATCAGTGGTCAAGTCCGCTGACAGGTCTTAACAAGCAAGTGTTCCCAGGCAAACCTGTTGAGCATTGAATGGAAGTCCAGTATGCATCAGCAGAAATATGTGTATGGTCACAATACAATACTATATGGTTACACAATGCAATGTTGCATCATCAAAATTTCAATGCAGGGAGAAAACACAGATTTATGATAAATTATTAAATTTAAGAAGCATCACGTTTAGAAAATATTTTCTATTTTTTGAGATGATGCAAATTTTTTAAAAATATGAAAGGGTTAAAGAAAGTAGATTTCCAGCGGGGCATTTAGCAGTTTTTTTAAAGGGGGCCATAGGCTAAATAAGTTTGGGAACCTCTGGGATAGACTTTCCTTGCAAAAGCATTTGGGGCATCAATATTGACCCTGAAAAGGTGTATGCCTATAGCTTAAAAAGGTATTTTCCCCACACTAGGAGTTACCTCACAGATAATACCAAATTTGAGATTTCTCAAGTTGAGAGATCAGGCACTGGCTTCCTAGGAGTAAAAGATGTCCTCAACAATAAAGTTATTAAAGAAGCAGGAGCCTGGCCAATGTATCTCTGGAAGCTGGGCAACTGGAGCCACCTCCCCCTGGGAGTCTGGGCTAGAGCCAGAAGAGTCTCACCAAACAAAATTTCTTTTCCCCTTCAAACTGATAACATCCTAGTTAGCCATCACATTGCCATTTCCAACCTGCCTGTTGCTATTGCTGAATGTGAAGTTATTGAGGCTACAAAGCAGATAATCAGTTCATTATTGTGGCTCCAGAGAATTCAGATCGGAGCTTTATTTTGTATGTATAACAGCCTTAACTAGTGGATACCCAGCTTCTGCTTGAAAGAAGCCATCTAGTGGTGAAAAATTCATCACCTAGTGAATTACTGATCTAATTGTTAGCAAGTTTTCCTTCCTTTTTTCCTTCCTTCTTTCCTTCCCTCCTTCCTTCCTTCTTTCCTTTCTCCCAAAATGGATGAATATTTATTTATTTATTTTGGAAAGTCACATGTTTATTAGTCTTTTAATTAAAACCAAATATAAATAATATTTGTGTTTTCACACATAATTCTCTTTACCTGTCCTATTTTTATGTACAAATGTTCTTTTTATTGTGCTTTTTACACTAAGGACAAAATAAAATTATTAAAAGAATGAAAGTTATCAATGTTTTTCTTTCTATCAGGCCAAAATTTGCCACTCTGTAATTTCCCCTGTTGCTCCTAGTTCTGTCCCTCTGGGAACAAGCAGAAGAAACCTAATTCCTTGATTAAAGTACTTCAGATCCTTAAAAAGAGTGACCACATTCCACTCTCCTAGCCTTCTTACTCCCCAGGTGGAAAATCAGAGGCATCCAAGTTCTGCTAGATTACCCAGGCCCAGAACTCAGACCTCAGGGGTGTGGTAGGAGCACTGAAAAGCCAGGAACCCAGACTTGCGTCCTTGAGTTTCTTACTTTCTGTGGGACTTTGGATCTATCAAGTTCCCACAGTACCAATTTGTAAAGGTTTGGAGAACTGGACTAAGATGATTTTTTAAAGTTCCTTCCAGTTCTAATTTTCTATTCTGTGATACTCCTTGCCCTGCCCTAAAACTCAGCACATCTCCTACCTCGGTGCTTTTGCATAGAATGCAAATCCAGCTTAGAATGCACATTCTCCAGGCTCCTCCCTCTTAGAATCCCTCCTGGGCCTTTAAGACTCAGCAGATGCATCAACTTCTATAGGGAGTCTTTGCAAATAGCTCTCGTTCTTAGGGCCTTTCCCCTCCGCAAATTTTCATATTTACATTTAGCTGTTGGTGATTAATAAAAGCTTATTAGATTAGATTGGGCAGAGCCATATTCTGTCTAGCTCCCTGCAGCACAGTGCCATCTCCTTTACCCTCTATTGCCTGAAAAAATCTCAGCTCTAAAAAAGCACCACTCTGCCTGCTCCCTTCCCCAAGGCAGGGCTTATGAGACAGGGAAGGGAAGTGCAAACTGCCTGGATGGGTCAATTGCTAGCTTAGAAGAGAGGGGAAAGAAGGAAGGATGGAAGGGACTCCCCAAGGTATTGATATCTCACCCCCACCCAAAAAAACTACCTACATCTTCCAGGGAGGAAGAAGGGGCCAGCACAGAGATAAGATATCCAATCTATTTTGATCACTTCTGTTCCCAGGGCTTTACCATTGCTGTAGTGCAAGGATTCCTAATTTAGAGCGGGTAAGGTCCAGGGACACATTTCAGAGGACTCACAAAGCTGGATGAGGAAAAAAAATGACATCTTCATTTCCATGAACCTCTAACTGAAATTAGCATTTCCTACTATTAGGAATGAGAAGGGATCTGCAGCTTTCCTCCTACTGCCGAAGGGGTCTATGACAGAGAAAGTTACTAGTACTAGAGGAAGCTCCTAGGCTCTGTGCCACCATTAAGTCACAAACCATAAGAAATGACTCAATTAGGGTATTGTCCAGGGGCTCAGGACACTGGTTTTCTTTCTCCTTCAGAAACCCAATACAAGAAAAACTGCAAGGAATATCGGGCACACATCCCATCCAACAATACACCTACTGTCTTTCCTGCCTTCCTGGGCTGCTTCTCCCCTATTGCATGGGACCTCCTTAATTCACACCCGAAGGTGCTTTTGAATTCCTACTCTGGTAGTGAGCCATTTTGATCGGAAACTGAACGAAGGACAACTTACCTAGCTTATATCTAGCTAGTCCCAGATCATTAGTCTATGCTTCCCCCTCTTATCCAGATGTCCACCCAGGCCATCTGGCCATCTGCCCTGCTTCTGGGACACCTCTTGCTCTCCTAGATTAGGGAAATGTCAATGGACTGCCTTAGTGGATGGAGACCTTCCTTCCCCAGCTTGCGCTCCTTGGGAGCAGGGGCATTCTCACTTTCTATCCTGCATCACCTGCACTTACAGTGCCTGGCACATATGTTATCACTCACTTCCGGTGTGGCCATGGGCACATCCCTTCTCCTCTCTGAGCCCCTTTCTTCAGACATCAGATGAAGGCTCTTGGCTGAGCTGGACTCTAAGCCCATGGCTCCTTCTTCTAAGATGTTGATGTTTCCTATGATGGCCACTAGCTGTGTAGCCTGAGCAAGTCACTTCACAAACTCTGCCTGTCTTTAGTTTCCCCCCTCTGTAAAGTTGGGTTGATAATAACACCTACCTCTCAGGATTATGAAGATTGAAGACACTAATCATTGTAAAATTCTTAAGCACTGTTCTATTAACGTACCAGGAGATGTTCCCGGTGGAAACATCTCAATCTGCCTGGCTGCCTCCACCTACCTTTTCCCAGCCTCTGCTCATGGATGGTCTGCCCCATTCTGGAAGGGTCCACTGGGCAGGTCTCATCTGGCGTTGTGTTAGAAGGGCCTTCTCAGTCCCTTTAACTTGCTTTCGTCCTCAGAGGACCATTTCCTGGAAGGGCCCTGGGTCTGTGGACATGGCAATGATTGTAAGGAGCTGGTGCCAATGGAGAATGGAATATGAGGCTGCTGGCAGCACCCTTCACCTATGCACTGTGGTACATGAGGACCAGAAGAGCCCAGCCAGTGCCTCCCAGGCAGTGCTGTGCCAAGCCTTGAGGGTTCTTTTCAGTGGCATGGTCCTCAGGCTTGCATGGAGGTTTTACTCTTAGCCCCACCCCATGGTTACATGCGTCTCTGAGGAACCATCCCCAGAGTGCAGTGTTGTGAGGGGGCTGTGTCTCTGTTAAAAACAAGACCCACTTCAAAAATCACCAACTTTGGGAAAGATAAAAGTGGTCATTATCTTCCCAATTTCATTTTAAGTGTCCCCCACCCCTACGTCTAAGATTTGTTCTCCTCTAGATTACATAGTGCACACTCCCATGTTGGAAGGACTGGTAGGGGATGAATAGGAGAATAGGAAGAGGAGTGGTAGGATAGGTCTCCTGGGCCCCTCCAAAAATCTCAAGCTGGAATCACAGCCACTAGGCATTTTCAAGTACTCAAACCATCTCTGAAGAGTCACCATGGTGTGAGACATAATACAGCTCTAACTGCGGCCTAGGGGTCCAACCAGAATCCCAAAGGCTTCCTCCATGGGATGGGATAGGAGTGGGGGGAAGGAGACCACCTACTGCCAGCAGTCAAGCCATACACCCAATTCTGTGCCTATTGGGAAAAGAGGAAGAATCCTAAACCTCTCCCACTCCACCCCCACCTACTTCTCTAGGGTGGGAATCAGACCAGCTGGAGAGAAGCCAGTGGCTTTTCCCTAGCCTGGGAGAAAACAGCCTTCAGAGTGTTAGAGCTTGGGAACCCCCACCCCCACAATCTCAGCTAAGATGATCACAAAGAGTACATTTTATTAAGGAGAATTTGACACTACACCCCATACAGTTCTGGCCCTGCAGCTGGGGACAGGGCCATTTTATGATGCCATCAGAGGCTATGCAGAACCAATAAGTTAACAGAGAAAGACTCTGGGGTAGGGAAGCCCCTGAGACCTGCCTGGCTCAGCTATGGGAACTAATGAGGAAGAGACATTTCAGGGTGAGAAGAAAATAAGAGTCTATGGGGTGATTTAAAAAAAGAGGAATGAGTAGTAAGAGTGGTCTCTGGTTGTGGGGAAAAGAGGGAGTCTAGAGACTAGAAAATGCCAGAAGATGTGGCTAATCTAAATATCAGAACCCAGTCCACAGAAGCAAGGAAGGAATGAGTTGGAATAGCACTGTAGAAACTATCCCTGTGGCCACTGCTTCTCCTTCCCTAGGATTCCCCCTTAGCAGGACCCTTAGTGCAACTAGGCAGAAAGTCTTTCTTTTCCTGCTAACATCCTGATACCCCTCTCCAGTCTGGCATCCAGATCCTGCGGGGCCCCTAAATACATTCTCAGCTGTCTGCCCAAGTTCAAATAACCTAGTAGGAACCAAGCCTGGGTTGCTGCTAGGTAGGAAGCATTCCTCTCCTTTCACAGGATTCCTTTCCTGGCTTTTCTGTTCTGGGTCAGCTTCCATAGCTGGCTCTCTGGGGTGGCAGCAGAGGGTGTTAGTAGAGGATTGCCCCTACCTCCCAAATGGCTGGTGCAACCCACACAGACTCCCCTCTCCAAGCAAAGTCAACCTCCATCAGGAGCCAGGGCAGGAATTCCTAGATTTGGATAGCAAAACTTTGCCTTCTCAATGGACAGGCCAAAATGCAGTGCCCTGAAGCCCAAGTGGAAGACGAGATCTTACAGCATGGGAAAGGTAACATCACTGAGCTCCACGGGGGAGGTTGAGGTGGGAAGTGGGGAACAGGAAGCTGAGTCTGGAGATCATGCACCAAACACCAGTCACATTATATTCTTCCCTCTTCCTTCCTTCTGGGTTAAATGACAAGGAATTGTTCTTCTACGTCCATCTGTGGGCTAAGGAACCCATCCCTTGGGCTGTGCATCACAGAGCACATTACTAAGGGAAAAAAAGCAAAGAGGTAGCTCTATCCATCAGGAGAGCCAGTCCTGCAGAGGTGGAGGATTTGGAGACACTCATTACCCCAACCCCCTCAGTGGGTGTTGGAGAAGCCTGGCCTCTAACACATGTGGACATGGGCATGGTTGACCTCTGGTGACAGTCTCTTAAACAACCATAACATGGGAAGCTCACTCATGACTGGGACGGCCAAACCTGATAACAGACAGACAGACAGAATAAAGCAGAACAACATAACAGCATCTTTGAGAATAACACAGAAGTATAAAATTTTAGGCCAGGCTTCCTAAACTCAAGTCAGAGGAAGTCTGAGGTCTTGCTCATCGACCCGCAATGAGTGTAGTGGAGCGGAGAAGAGGTGCCAGGGTTGGGCTGAGGCTTAGCCCAGTCAGCCAACCCCAAAGTCCAGGGCACCCCCTTCATGGATCAAGTCTTCCCACGAGATGGGGAGCCAAAGCATTACACTTGGCTGATGATCTCTCCTTTCTCTGGCACATAGACTTGCATCGGGGTTCCATCAGATGTCCTCCTCAGCACATGGACCATGGGCATCTGTCAGAGTTGGGGGTGAAATAAAAGGAGTCAATGGGTAATCAAGACAGACAGGAGCCTCATGCCCTAGGGTGCCCTGCCTTCAATCTTGAATCATGCTCCACCTGCTCTGGATCTCACGCCCTGTTCTAGATTCCATTTCCTTCTATTAGCTGTGTTTCTGCCGACTGTCCATTTTTCCTGTAGCTTCAATGCTCTCCCTCATCACTTCTAACCCTTGGAATTCCTAACTCCCTTCAAGTTGCTGCTTAAGTGCCACCTCCCATAAGAGGCCCTTCCCAGGTCCCCCATTTATGTGTACCCCCTGAAATTATTTATTATGCATACATCTTATATATGGACATACATATTATGGATATCATATATATCCATGTATGTGGATATGTCTTATTTGTGTGCACACTGTCGCCACCAACCCCTAACCTCCCTCTCTAAAATGATGGCCCCTTGGTTGTAGGGAATATCCTGTCTTGCGTAGTACATAATAGCTATTTAATGAATGGTAATTGATTTGAACCAAGACCCTTCTGAAGGGGCTCGGCACTTCTCTCATGGCAGAACTGTGGGAAGGAGGAAAAAGGAACATGTGGGAATGAAGACAGGGAAATGGGATGTTATGAGAGTGATGAACAAGACCCTCGAAGTAACATTGGCCTTGGGTTGTGGGGAGAGTAAAGGAATGAATGAATAAAAAGTATTTCCTAAGTCCCGCCCTAATGTGCAGGGCGGAGATTACAGCTCCCACAAATGGCCACCACACCTCCGCCAGAACCCCTCCAGTGAGAAGGATTTCCCTAGCTCCTGAGGCAGCCCATCTACTTTTAGACAGCTCTCACTGTTAGAAAGGTTTTCTTTACATTCCTCCTGTAAATTCTACCTATACAGTAATCATGTCCCTTCCCCCACCCCAAGACTTATCTTCTCCAAGCTAATCATCCCCAGTCCCTTCATTTGACCCTCATGCAGCAAGATTTCAGTCCTTTCACCAGCCCAGGCACCCTCCTCTGGAAATTTTCTGGTTCAAATTCTTCCTTCCCCTCCCTCCTTCTACAAGTTTCCTCCTCACTACTGGAACTTCCTTGGCCAGGGTGAGACAGGCTAGGTGAGGGCCAAGAACAGGTCCAAGCTCGCCCGTTGGGAGAACATGTCAGCTGGGAGGGTGCAGCCTGGGCTCCAGGCCAGGAGAACCAGTGGGACGCCAGCTGCAACCCAAATGGTTGGTGGGTGGGGAAGAGACTTGCTGCAGAGAACCTCAGTACCCAAACATATCTGAGTTTATAGCTTTGGGGCCCTTCCCTCCTGCCAGAGAAGAAGGGGAAGGGAAAACAAAGGATGTATGTTTGAGGGTATGATGTTCATGAATGACTTCAAAGGGGAAGTGTCCTCCCCCCCTGCACCCTTTCAGATAGGAAGCCTGAGACCCAAAGAAAAAAGAAATTCCATGTCCGGCTACAGAACCAATTGGAAAGAGGTCCTTAGAGGCAGTTTTCCCAGTCTCTGGTCCCAAAGTCTTCCTTTATGATCCCAGCTTAGTGTCCCTCTTGTCCCAGGAGGGATGACTAGGCAAGGCAGGAAGATGATTCAGCTCTGGAGCTGACGAATGCCTTATTCCTGGAGCCTGCTAGGTCAGGAGGTAGATGGGTTATGTTCCCAGAGCAGCCTACTTGAACCTAGAGGATTCAGTCAATTCTCCATTATTCGTATGTGACTCATCCACTTTGGGGGTCACCTCCTAATGCTGCCCAAGCATAGGACAGGATAAATGCACCATTCCTGAAGCTAAGAGGCAACATACAAGCCTCAAAGAAGCGATGCAAGAGCCGTTGCCCACTCAGGACTACACACATGTCCGATTCTGGTGCAGACAGATTGAGACCTAGCCATTTTCGTTCTTCCTAAAACGGGACTTGCTCCCATTACCTATTGTTCCACCCCGCCCATAACCTTCCTTGGGGAGGCAGCACTGGCTTCACTTGCCCTTCAAGTTCCCTATTCCACTCTCATGACTTCCTCTCTCCCATACCTGTGCTCTTCCCGTGACTCTCCCCAAGGGCTCTCTGACTGGAGGGAGGCTCCTCATTCGGAAGGCCCCCTGCCGGTCTAGTGAATGTGGACGGGCACTGCGTAATCGTGCCCGCTCATGCCACCACTTGAGTTCCTCTGACACGGCCGCCTTGCTGAGTCCCCGGCCCGCAGGGCTGTCCTTCAAGGAAGGAGTCCTCACAATCCGGCTGTGAGAAGGTACCGGTCGTTGGTAGCGCAGAGGTGCTCCATCTTCATCGCAGACAGTGCCGGGTCCCAGGGGGCCAAGCTCCCATCCAGCAGGCAGTTGTTGCCTATCAGCCACCATTACATACCTCCCTGCCGGGAAATATCCAGATGGGAGCAGCAGCTTAGGGTAATAAGCTGCCAGCTCACGTCCATCAGCAGAGACCCAGGTTCTCCGTGAGCAGAGCTGGTCGGATGGGGACATGGGCCGCAGGAAGATGTCTGGGCTGCTACTGCCTGGAGAGGTGGCATGAGAAATGCTGGAGACATCAGAGCTGCTGTCTTCAGAGCCAGAGTGGTAGGCAGGGTGGGGCAGAGGGTGTTTTGCTGAAGGGAAGCAGGAGTCAGGCACGGTCACCGTATAGTGCGTGGGACGTCGGCGAGGGATAGCGCTTCGGCCACGGCCTTCTGGGCACACCCGGAAAGAATCCACCCTGCAGGGAAAAAGAAGATGCCAACTCAGCCCTGGATCTCAGAAACAGGGGAGGACAAAGTAAGAGTGAGCTAGAAACATTAATTCTGGGGAAGAGATGGAAAGGGTCATTTGTCAAGGGAACTAATGCTCAACTTCCTTCTTTCCACCACACTTCCATTCACGTGGGCTCAAAAATCCAAGCATCCCCTTTGAATAGAACTTATCCCTGACATCCTTAATAGGCCTTATCCCCTCTCTCCAAAACTGCTAAGTCTGTATTTCCTCTCTCCTCAATATTTTTCACATCCCCCTTTCTGGACTTCCATTGCCACCACCCCAGTTTGGTCCTTCATCATCTCTTGCCTGTTTATTATTAATGGCCTCCACCTGATGTTCCCTACACCTGTATCTCCCCTCTCCAGTCTGCTCTTCACACTGCAGATAACCTTGTGCAGAGGAGCAGACCATGGTTCTCTTCTACTCAAAAATCCTCAGTGTTTTCCTATTGCCTCTATGGTGAAATGGAAAGAGCCTGCCATTTCAAGGGCTCCACAGTCTGGCTTCAATTAAGGACATTCTGGGAGGAACAAAGGGAAAGAAAAAGCAATTCTCCACCCTCAGGGGGCTTGAATTCATATCGTGGAGACAAAATAGAGATAAATTTACCTTTATAGCTGCTCTTTTATTCTCACATTTCAGACAAAAAGCACTATTAGCCTTTTTAAAAAAATTCTGCCCTCTCACCTTTGTTTTCCTATAGACCAATCTCCATTTCTGAAATACAATCCCTATCCCCATCTTTTGTAAACTTTGTCTTCCTTCAAGACCCAGCTCAGTCACAAGTTACTCCTCTGTGAAGCCTTCCCTGATTTCCCCACAAGCTGAAAGCTTTCCCTCCCCATTCAGATTTTCTGAGATCACTTTGTCCAGGCCTTTCCTTTGCCCTTGGAGCAGAGTTTATTGGTATACAAGACTTATCCTCCTTTAGAGTTAAGTAGGTAGATGTCAAGGACCTCCTGTCCTCTCTAGACATGCCCAGTGTCTAATACAATGTCTGGCACTTAGCAGGTGCTTAATGTCTGGTTAATTGACTTGTGACCAGGGAGGAAGATGGGCCACCCAGGTCAGGAGTCTGTATAGATAATGCCAGTGAACTCCAGGCGCTCACCCCCACTGCCTCTAGTCTCAGAAGCAGCAATGAATAAAAAGGTGACAGAATGCCTGGACTTGTGATCAGGAAGAACTAGATTTGAATCCTGACTGTGGGCAAGTCCCTCAAGTTCTCAGACCCTCAGTTTCCTCATCTGTAAAATGAGGCGAATCTACCATGTCCTTCATCCCCCTTTCTTACAGGTCTGCCATTCAAAAAGTGGTTAAGTGGAATGTAAAGTGTTGGGCAAATCTCGAAAACAGCCATATGAATGGGAGCCCAATCCCCATGGCCTTGTTACCTTAGAGACTGAGATTGGCCCCGTCTCCCCTGAATCTCTGGGGTAGCAGGGGCACTCGCCCGGCCTTGAACTTGTCTAGGAACATTTCGGAGTGGGACCACATGATATGTAGGTGCTTCCAGCAACCAGGGGCTGATGGAGGTTGGCCCATCCTGGGGTGTCGTGGCTGGGCTGCTGCAGAGAGAGAAGGGTAAGGAGAGAGAATTTTCCCATGAGTTTGGATTTTTTCCTTGTTTTTCCTTCAGGAGCACAGGTCTGAGTTTGAGGTAAAGAGGTTAGAATGGAAAGAAGCAAAAGTGAGTTTGTGTTCAGTGGCGAATATACTTCTACTTCTAGGGAAGTGGTCAAGATAGCCCAGTCATACCGATCAAAGAAAGGCTGAATCACTCATCCCTTTCCCCACTTTTCCCTGCCCTTAATTGTAGGAGAATTGCCAACCCCCAGCCTTTTGGATGGCATTCACTGGTCACAACTCAGGTAAACTGAGGGGAGACTGGGAAAATAGCCTTGAGCAAAACAGGGGAGGAGCCCTTCCTCCCAGTGCCATCTTGTTCATGCCTTACCAGTCTCCCCTCAGTTTACTTGAGTCGTGACCAGTGAATGGCATCCAAGAGGCTGGGGGTTGGCAATTCCCTTACACTTAACCTCACTCCCTTCCCAGTATACAACATCATTTCCTCTAGACATGTGACCTTCATGTGCCTCTACCTGGACTCGCTGTCAAGTTCTGAGGGAGATTTCTTGGGTTTCTCATAGGGATGATCCAGGCTAGTTTCCTTCCAGGGACTGTTCTGGATTGGAGAACGCTCTAGACCCCCAGACTCAGGCCCTGCTGGCTTCAGCCCCTCCAGTCGCTGGGGTGGGAGTGACCTAGTAGGTGGTGCTGGGGACTCTGGAACAGGTTTTGGCAACTGGGCTTCTTCTGCAAGTGGAGAAGAGAAAGACAGTAAGGGTGGCTGGTGGGAGAACCAGCCCAACAGGAACCAAGCTACTTGTTCTGTGTCTCTCCTCCCAAGGCCAACACAGCCGACTGCCCCAGGGGTTCTCTCTGGGCACAGACGTCAATGAATGGCCCCAGATTCCTCCAATCTCTAAGTCAGCCTCCCTCGAGAAGCCCTCCCAGGTGAACCATGCCACACAACCCAATCCTCCACTCAGGGTGTCACTTTGTGCCTGAAGCAGTGGCAGTCAGGTTTCTAGTTACTATCTTTCCATGACATGTTTTTCTAGTGTGTGCTGTTTCTATATTCTGAAGGTCTCTGAAGGTTCTGTACCTTTTCCCTCAAATGTTCCCTAGGGCCTCAATTCCAGGTAAAGGGGACTTCATCAGTGCTTATGACTCTTATCACTGCCCAGCTGTATTGATGAGTCAAACTCCAGAGGCCAGAAAAGTTATATTCAACTCTACTGAGGAGAAAGGGAACAGATTTTGAATAGCAGAATCCTCTCTAACTGGCTAGTTCACTGTGGGAAAATCCCCAGAATGTGTCTTCCTTCTTTTTTCCCCAAAGGTGAAACTCTTCTCAGGGGTCTGGACTGTCTCTTCCTTGCCCTCCAGGGTCTCCTTATCTCCCTATCCCCCACACTGGGGTCATCTGGCTCCCAGGCCCAGGAACTCCTGGGCTTACACAGACTCAGCTCTGCTCTACCACTCCTCAGCATTTGTTGTGGGAAGTTGGAGTGGGGAACTTGGCACGGGAAAATAGGCCATTCATCCCACCTGGGCCTGTGCCCAGGGAAGAGGGCCAGGCTGAGAAGCCTAACTTTAATTCAACAAACTTTTACTAACTGTAGGACATTAAAAACCACTGTCTCTGGAGTCAGACAATCTGGGCTCAGACCTCACCTCTGACACCACTCTGTGACCTTGGGCAAATCACTTAACCTCCCTGGCCCTTAGTTTCCTCACCTGTTAAATAAGGGTGTTAGACTAGATGGCCTCTAGGGACCTGTGTTCCTGCTCTAAATCTTACAAAGCACAAGGAATATACCAAGATTAAAAAAAAAGAGTCCCTGCCCTCAGGGCACTTCAAGTTTAACACTGATAATGAGGGTACATATATGCACAATACAAAGCAGAATGGGATGGGCACAAAGGAGAGATCCAGATAAAAGGTTCTAGGAAAATGTAAAGGGGATAAGCTCACTAAGAGCAGAATTCCCACCAAGGAGCTCTGCCTCTCAGCTCTACCAAAGATATTTTATACAAAACTTCCCTACCTTGCCTAGGGTGAACGTATAACAGCACTAATGGTCCATCCCTAAAGCTGACTGCTACTGAAGCCTTGGCCTGCTCTGTCTCTCTCACCTGGGCCAGTCTGACCTTCCTTGGGCAGCGTGTGATGGGCTCCCCATTCCAGTGTCAGACTTAGTGAAGATGCCTAATCAGCACCACAGAATTCCCTGGATCCTCAGACTCCTTCAAGAGCAGGGATTAGAGGTCTGCACCCCCACACCCAGGGTCAGCTAGGTGGCACGATGGACAGAGCACCAGGCTTGGAGCCAGGAAGACTCATCTTCCTGAATTCAAATACAGCCTGTATGACCCTGGGCAAGTCCCCTGTTTGTCTCAGTTTCTTATCTATAAAAATGTGCTGGAGAAGGAAATGGCAAATCACTATAGTATCTTTGCCAAGAAAACCCCAAATGGGGTCACAAAGACTCAGACACAACTGAAATGATCAAATTACAAAAATTACCATGCCCCAAAATGTCACATATTTTAACTTGACCAGTGGAGGCCTTTGCTAAGCTTCTCAGTGAATGCCCTAGAGTTATGGGGAGACAGGTGTTCCTGAGCTATGGAGAACTCTTTCGGGGCACCATTTCCCAGACAGTCTCACTTGCCTTCTTCCAGCAGCATGGCATCTGACAGGGAGCTATCATCAGAAGTGCTCAGCTCTGGAGGAGAGAAAAGAAATGGGGTTGAGGAGGATGCAGATGAAGTCATCAACAGGCACAGGTAAGGCTGGGATCTGGAGAGTAGCAGACCTATCCTCGCCCTGCAGGCAATCACATTTGGGACTTCCATTCGTTGTATGCTAAGTACAGGGCAGTGTGGCCCAGTGAAAAGGGGCAGGAATTTGGAGTCAGAGACCTGAGTTTAAACATGGCTCTTGCCCCTTGTTCCAGAGGTGTTCAGGGGGAAATTACTTTGTCTTCCTGAACTTCAGTTTCTGTATCTTTAAAAGAAAGGTGTTTGGAGTGGATAATAAAAACAAAAAAGAAAAGAAAACAAACAACTGCTCCAAGACTTGCAAAACACTCTTCTTCCCATCCACGAAGGGAGGCAAACATTATTACAGAAACTTGGGCTCTAAAAGGTTAATCAGCGATTTGCTCTTTACAATCCAAACTCTAAGTCCCATGATCTTCAGGGCTCCCCACTTCCCCATCTCAATCCCCCAAAGCCTCTGGGCTCTAGGAAGTCTCCTGGCATGGCCCCTGTGGGTGATGCCAGCTAATTAACCAGCATTGATATAATTATGTTTCCAAAATGAAATGTTTGTGCTGTAATGAGGAGCTTTCTTTGCTTCAAAGAACTTTCCAGCTATTAACTTCTTATTAATTTCTCTCCTTTCTGAAGAAACAAAGTGAAGGAGCTCAGCAGACTCCGCTCGTTCAGAAGGGTTCTTCCTTCTACCTACTCTCTGAAAGGATTAGAATACCATATTTGGAGGCCAAGAATGGGGCTGGAAATTGAAAAGTAGAGGAAAACACTGCAGGATTTAGAACCAGCAGGACTTGGAGAGCACAATTTGGCCCTATCTCCTCATTTTACTAAAGCTGAAGAGTCTGACATTAATAATTAGTATTTCTATATCTCTTTAGGGTTCACAGGTTACCACATTTCTTTCTCAAAATAACCCTATTAGGTACGTGCTCTTATGCCCATTTTATAATAAGGAAACTGAGGCTGAGAAAGGCTAAATGATTACATAACTAAGTGAATTATCTGAGGCGAGATGAAAACTCAGGTCTTCCTTACTCTAAGTACAACATTATCTCACCTTCCCTTAATAGAGGCTAAGGGATTCAGCCACCATGGCACAGGATATGAACCCAGGGGCTCAGATTCCCAATCAAGCGTATTTTCCACCATCATGTAATTTAATTCAACTCCCACTTAATAAATGTTAACTATGTCCTTCACAGTATGGTGGCGTTGGGTGTACAAAGTCTAAAACAGTTGCTGTCCTCAGGAAGCTTCTATTTTACCGAGGGATGAGGCGAGAAGCTGATACAACAGACAAGTAAATGTAAGGCAACAATACGTGTAAAGAACTTACCCCAGTGCCAGGGACACTCCAGGCTCTGTAGAAATTAATATTAATAACTATAACAACGGCAGCTAGAAATGTTACCGCTGCAAGTTCATAAAAGGTTAGAAATGCATGCTGCTATCATCATGATCAATGTTAGAAGGAAGAAAACAGCGACCTCTGCAAGTCATGAAAGTGGGGAATCAGGTGGAAGGGGAACCTGAGGGGAAGACAGAATCCAGCTTAGGAGACACGGAATGTCCAGTTTGGGGAAGAGCAACTAGGCCTGTTTGACTGGAATGTAGAGTTGGAGAACAGGAATAACACAAAATAAGGCAGACTGTGAGGGGCTCTAAATGCCAATTTGTATTCTATCCTAGAAGAGATAGCAGCCCACTGAAGAGTTCTGAACAAAGGGTGCCACGATCAACCCTGGGCCCTAGGGAGGGCATTTTGGCAGCTAGAGGGAGGCTGACTTGGTAGACAGAGACAAAGCAGAAGACCAGTTAGGAGGCTGTTGCAATAATCCAGGCCTGAAAAAGGACACTGGCTGCCTGAGCAGAGCTTCTTCCAGAATTCTTATCCCCATCCTGAGTGGAAACTTATATTCTCTGAATCCTTGCCCCAGTTGAAAAAGTGAGAATGTGACCATCTCAGTTTTTCCCCATGTCACTCTCCAAGGACCACCCCAGAGGCAGGTTTCTTGATAATCTTTTATAACTCCCTCAGAGAGTTAAGTCAAAGCTACCACCTATCTCCACCCAAGTCATATCCTGACCTGCTTTCCACTCGCAAAGAGGGGACATCAGTAGGCATCGTGGACACCCTCCTCCTACTGCCTCAGCCTTCTGCAGTCACAGCATGCTGCCCCTGGACATGGTGTCTAGCAGCTCTGGGCACCAGCTCGCAACAAGAGACCTTCTGCCCAAGCAGCCTGAAGCTATCAGAGGAACTAGAAATGGGCCTGAAAGGAAGGGAGACCCAGCCTCTAGGCCACTCTTATACCCCACTCATTGCTCTCCAAACTAACTGTACTGGTCCTTCGATGATTTCAGGCCCTAAACCAGCAATTGGCTTTTGAAGGAGGATATAGCATGTGCCCAGGAATGATGGAAGGGGCAAGATGATAAAGATGATATGATCTTTCCTTATAGCTTTCCCAGGTAACCTGACCTTTTTTTATCACCTGCTTCCTCACAAAGAGTGACTGGCATCCCAGAGCTTCCCCTCCCTAGTTATGTAACTATGGGTGCACCATTCTCCTATCTTCAACTTCCTCATCTAGATAACAGGGAAGCTGGATAAGATGGTGTCTGAGGTCATGGCCAGTGCATACACACTGGGATTCTATAGCATGAGAACACTGGTTGGAGCCAAGCCCTGGGCCATGCCATTCCCCTTCAGTCCAAGGACAAACCAGTTTACTGACCTCTTGGCTGTTCTGCAAACAAGACACTGTCCCTCAGCTCTGGGCATTCTTTCTGGCTGTCTCCAGGTCTGAAACACTTTCTCTCCTCAACTGTGCCTACTGATCGCCCCCTACTTCTACCGGAAGCCTCCCCCCTATCCCTCTTAATTCCAGTGCTTTCCTTCTTTTAATTATTTCCTATTTACCTACGGACAGGTAGGTGGCGCAGCGGCCTGGAGTCAGGAAGACTGAAATCTGGCCTCAGACACTTCCTAGCTGTGTCCCTGGGCAAGTCACTTCCCTGTTTGCCTCAGTTTCCTTATCTATTAAATGAACTGAAGAAGGAAATGGCAAATCACTTCAGTATCTCCACCAAGAAAATCCCCAATGTGGTCACAGAGTGGGATATGACTGAAAAACAATTGAGTAAACAAACAAATTCATTTATAGCTGTGTATGGCTTACTTTGGATACATTTGTTTGCATGTTGTCTCATGATTAATCTCCTTCAGGGAAAGGATTGTCTTTTCCCTCTTTTTGTTCACCTAGCACTTAGCACAGTCTCTGGTCCATAGTAGGTACTTAATAAATGTTTATTGAATGAATGAATGAATAAAAAGGTCTATTTGGCCTCGGGGGCAATTCTGGCACCTTTATCTAATGGGCCAAAAATCTCTTTAGGTCCAGTTCTTTCCTGTTTTCATCATCTTTCTCTGCGCTGGTTCCTAAAGTTGACTTGGGAGGAATCTGGAAACTGTCCTTCAACTCCCAATACACATTTCCAGAAAAGGCAGATGTGGACGCAGTGGGCAGAAGGATGCAACAACCCCTATTGGGGGGTGGTAGATTGGTGTAGTTAGGGACCAGAAAGAGCCTAAGATGTCTTATAATATACTCTCACAAGAGGATTCCAGTCCTTCCAGAAAACGAGGGGCTAGGACAGCTCAGGTATAAAAGAAGCAAAGACTTCCAGTCCAAGCCCAGGTCCCAACCCCCTGGAATTGCCCAGCTCCATCATCATTGTACTCTGCCCACAGAGTTCCCAAACCTACTACCTGAAAACTGTCAAATTAAGTGGCCAGAATGGAGGAAGAAAAGGAATCTCCTCTATACTAGGAAGCCAAAGATTGAGCTCTCTCAACTGGGGGAATAGGGCAAGGTGGAGAAAAGGCTGGCTGGACAGCTGCCTTTGAGAGCACACCTGTCAAATCCAAGGTCTCAGAGGATTAAGGGTTAAAACCACAATGGCAGGTCTCCAGGGCAGGATTTTCTATGGTGATCAGACAGGCCCAGGCAGTACTATCACTGTCTCTAGAGACACTTAATAGCAGTATCCACTTTGACCTTTGCCCTGGGAGTTGTGTAAATGGATAAAAGGCAAGAGAACAGATGCAAGAATTTCACTCTCTTGATCAGGATACCATCAGAAACTCAAAGGTTGTAGGAAGACAGTAATCAGAATATTCCCATTAAAATTCTGAAATAGTAGTCTCTCTCTATTCCCTATAATAGTGGGGAGTTTGGGTCTTAGGTAGCAGGCTTAGTAACCCTGGCAGCTCCATTAACTTCACAGGAAGAATGCCCCTGCGGGGAGCCTTAGAATGCTGCCCTCCTGGCCAGAAGGGCCAAGAATTGAGCACACACCTTCTTCTAGGTCTGAAGTCAGGGGAGCCCTGCCACGGCCAGGCTCACTCACCTCCCCGGAGCACAGTGGCAGGAGAAAGGGGCACACGCCCACTGCTCAGTCTCCATTCGTTGAGGCTGTGTTCTAGCTCCCGAAGCTTCTTCTCTTCTTGCAGTACCGCATGCTTCCTCCGTCTGCGGATCTGCTTGGTGAGGTTCTCCTCTTTGTAGAGACGTCGGGCCGCCTCTGCAATCTGCAGCTGCAGTGCCAGCTCCTGCTCCAGGCTGCTCAGAGGATCCTGGGCAGGGGTCATGAAGAAAAAGGCAACACAGGTGAGGGTAGGTATAGAAGCCACAAGGGGGCTAATTGTGTTTCCATTAGATTGAGAGCTCCCTATGGGCAGAGACTGTGTCAAAGAATCATAGATTTAGAGCTGTGAAAGGACCCAGAGACGTGTGGGGTTAAGTCAACCCCCTCGTTTCATGATGAGGCCCAGAGAAGTCATTCAGTTAGTACATATCTGAAGAGGGATTTGAACTTGGGTATTCCTGACTCCAAATCCAGTGCCCTATCCATTATGCCATAGTGCCTCTCATCAGACTTGGCGATCTTTGTGGCCAGTAATTATGTCTCCTTTGTCAAGCTTCTACCTCTCCAAAAGGTAGGGCCTATGTCTCAATGCAAGGGTGTGCCCTGGACAATATGTTCCTGAACTGCAGGAAAAAATCTAACTTTAAGCTAGAAAAGAAAAAAGTCTCCTTTCCCTTCCCCTTCCCTTGAAAGGAAGGGAGGGAAGACCAAAGTCCTCAGAGATGTAGGGCAAAGGGAGGGGAGGTTTCCAAGACTGAACCAGAGCAACCTCCTTGAGCTAGAAAAGCAAGCCCTGAGACCCACCCATCAGGACACGTGGGGATGGGCAGTCTCAATTAGCAGGCCAGAGGGTGTTGTCCCAACTTCCCACCCAGCCTGCTAAGTGGGACACTTTCTCTCTTGACTTGTAAAACTGGGGAACCTGCTTAAGTGTGTTCCCAAAGCGTGAGGGAATGTCAAGCACCTAGGCCTAGACTGCAGGCCTCCTGGACAGCTCCCCAGGCCATGAGACAGAAGACAGTCTGCATTCAGTCTCTGATAGTTTGTAAACCTTCACTTATCACTGAACTCTAACTTGGATTCCCTGCCAGCCAGGCTCCAAAACCTACAACACCTCAATCCTAATTAGTCTCTTCCCCTTCTGCTATGGATGCTGTCTCTTGGATCGACTTCTAACACCCATTTCCCTCTTTTCTTTTGACCCTGTTTCTACATGCCCCAGACCATTCTTGTGCATATTGGGGGGTTTATTGACAAGGGAAAAGCGAAAAGACAAATCCAGAAATAATACACCAGGGTAATAAGGTAATTAGAAATATAAAGACATCTATCCAGTCCCAGACTGAGTGGCACCAAGGTTTTCAGAATTTCCCCAACCCTAGCTTGGCCTTGACTCTCTCTAGGATGGCAGGCTTTCTTTCCCAATAGGCCCCTGGAGGAAAAAGCTTCCAGAATGCCCTGGGCATGTTGGATTAAACTCCTTCACAAACTCAGCAGTCCATGGATCGCTTTCTGCCAATTAGGGAGTCTCTGGATTGAAGGATGGACTTTTATTTTTCCATTCCTATTACTCCATAATCACTTGGCCAACTAGATGAGGAAAACATGTTTTCTGATCAAGGGAACACAAGGAAATGCAGTAAGCATAATGTTCCTTTATCATTTCAGAAATCAGAATCTCCACCTCAACACACAGCTCTTGGCCAAAGCTCACAAAAGACAACGTGCTTCCTCCAGGGGCCAAAGTCCTATTCCTTCTGTCCCTGGGCCAAGAAAGAGGAGGGCCTGTAAGCAGGCCACAACATGATGCCTACTGGTACGCTGGCCTGGGAGGCTGGCAGATCTGCCTATGAGGGAAGGTGACAAATACCTCATACCCTTGATTATCTCTCAAGGACTGATCAGCCCTCAGTGTGCTTATGCTCCTCACCTCTCTACGGAAGGTCTGTTCATCCAGTTTGTAAGCTGCTCCAATCCTTCGGCGAACCTTGGGGGCCTTTTCTCCTGGTTTGAGGGGATACTCCTGTGGCAGTGTGCCTGTCAGCTCCTGAAAAAGGAGATAATGCTAGGCCAAAGCCTTCTCTGTACCCTGACCCCTGCCATCATGCTCACCTCAGGCAATTTCTTCTTCTTTCCCTCCAAACCCTCCAGGATCCCTTACTTCTAGGCTACCTCCCCTGGAAAAGGGAGAGTACTCACTGCTTCTCGAAGACAGAGTTTCCTTAACTCCTCCAGACATAACTCCAGACGTTCCTCCAGAGCTCTCTGCTGCTTCCGCATGGCATGGGTCAGCTCCTTCATTGGGGAAATTGGGCTATCGGGACCTAGATAGAAAGAGCTACACATAACCCACATACATCCCTCGCTGACAGGCGGATGGCCACCTCCACCTTTCCCAGACATCCGCCTAGCCTCCTACCACACGCACCATTCACTCATGTACCCTACACATCTGACTGAGGTTATCAGTGAGCCTCGGCCCCCTGTGTCAGGGCTGCTCTAAAGGGCAGGGGAAACTTCCTGTATTCAGCCTGATCCAAGAGGTCACAAGTGGCAGAGGGGCCTATGGAAACTTCCTTGAGAACTTCTTATCTCCCTTCCTCTGCCTCTTCCCTTTCTCTTTAGAGAAAAAAAAAACAATAGTGGAAAGAGCACTAGATTTTAATCAGTGGACCTGAGTTCAAATCCTAGCTTTCTGACTTACTACTTGTATGACCCTGGGCAAGTCTTTAATCTCTCCAGACCTCAGTTCCACATTTAAAACAAGGGAGGTGGTCCCTTTGAGCACTAACTCTATGACTCTAGGATCTTAGGGTAGCCTGTCCTATCAACCAAACATATATGTGGTTCTTCCATCTATCCTGTTCCTTTCTAGAGGCTATGATGTGAACAAAGCAAAGCATACATAACCAGTACAAACCAAGAGACAGAACTATAAACTTGATGAATTTCTGAAACTTGGTGGTATCATCCTCAAGATACCAAGAGGTATTGAGAGGTCTTAAGGTCCTGTTTCCAAGGAAAACAGTAACAACTTCAGGGTAGTCCTCCTCAAGGAAGGAGAGATCCCTTCCATTTTAATTCCTCTTCCAGTTTGTCTTTCCTCACTCTTTATCTCCCCAGTCACAGATATTGAATGTCTTCCATTCCAACCAGGAGGAAGGAGGACTCCGGCAGCTGGCCTATTCCTGGGGAGGGAATTTCCCCAAGCCACTCACCAGACTGCAGGATGATGCCGCTGTCTGTGTCGCTGATCTCATCCTTGCTCTCCATGGTGGACATCCGGGGGGCAGGGGAGACAGAGTGGAGGAAAGGGAACACAGCTCCCAGCCAGGGACTTTAGGTGGCTTGGAAAAGAACAAAAGAGGCCATGTCTGGACTCACCTAGGCCTGCCTAAGGGGCCAGGACCCTTTTTCCAAGCAGAAACTAATTAACAGCAGGATGCTGGGGAGGAGGGCTGGGGAAGGGAGGAGGAGAAGGGGAAAGAAAGAAGGTTTAACCCCATGAGTGCCAATATAAACTTTCTTTGCTCTTAAATTGAGAGCAATCTCTTAGAAGAGGGACAAGAAAACAGCCCAGCAACTGTCAAGTGAGCTCATTTGACTCCGTGCAGGATGAGAAATACATTGTTTTGACCATGGCCAATATGGGAATTTTGCATGCATACTGATTATAAAATTTTTGCTTTTATTTTTTTTCAGGTGGAAGAGTTAAGAAGGGGAAAAAAAATCTGATTTTTGTGAATTGAAAAAAATTATTTTTTTTAAAATACCCCAAAAAACCCACTCCTAATTATTTTACTGCCTCTAAAATGATGTCTTGTTTTCCCTAGAATGCTTCACTCTTGTCTAATGTGTTCATTCTGGTCCACGTTTTGGACTTGGACCCTGGTGATCGATGATAGTAGAATTCCCAAAACTAAAGGTAAAAATGGTCCTTCTTACTATGCTGAAGTCTAGCAATATATATCCTAGATCACAAAATCTCCAAGTCAAAGCGAATCCAACCTTTACCCCAGAAGGAATCCACACTACAATACATCCTGAGAACAACCATCCAGCCTTTGCTTGATGATGCGTAGAAGGGAAATCCTCTAACTCATTCCTCTCATCATCAACAAATATTTACTGAGGGCCTACTATGGGTTAAGCACTGTGCTAAATGCAGGAGATAAAGAAAAGCTAAAGTAATCTCAGTCCTCAAGGAGCTCACATTCTAATGGGAGACAACATGCACAAAATCATGTACATTAGCATTGAGGGGAACCAGGAAAGGCCTCCAGCAGATGGTGGGATTGGAGCTGAGTCTAGAAAGAAGTAGGAGGCTGAGGTGAGCAGGGAGAATACTCCAGGCTATCCAAGGTAGCCAGGGAAAAGACACAGGAGTTTGGAAATAGAGGAGCAGCGAGAAAGGAGGTCAGTATGATGAGAATGCATGGAGAGAAAATAAAGTGTAAGAAGACTTCCATCTCCAACTGGCCCTCCGTGAGCCAAGCTGCCTCTTCTCATTCTCCCACATGCACTTCAGCATCTTCTGTCCCTTCAAAGCCAAAACTGGTAAAGAAGTTGTTCAGCACTACCTCTACCTAGCACCCCTGCCAAGAGATGCTAGTTGGACAGGAAGAGAATCCTTCAGCGACAAGGGTACCTGGGCTGCTGCCCTTGCAGACACAGCCATGGCTTCTTTTATAAGAGGGTAGAGAGAAGGTCAATGCAACCCACTTTTGGGCAGGAGTGTCCCAGGGAACCTGGGCAGAACCTGAATAAGGTGCCCCAAAGCTGCCAAGGCCATCGATTGGGACCCCTGAGCCTCTGTTCTCTGAGCCTGGTTATTCAAAATTTGATGAAGAATTGAAAGGCTTTGAAATAGAAGATTGCCCATCATGCCTGGGTAGGTCTAGGGGGGATAGAGTCTAGGCCAAGCCTCACTATGGCTTGGGCACACCCAACTGTATCACTACCCCATGGGGTTGCGGGAAAGGATGGGCCCTCTCTGAAACAGCTGGAGAAAGAGAAGGATGCTGTAGCAACTCACAACTCACAATCCCAGCCCTTAGCACAGTGCCTGGGAACAGTAAGTGTTTAATAAATGCTTGGGGCCCTGAATTCTGTATCACTTTCCTCATCACAACCTTGAGAGGTAAGTAGTGCAAGTGTTCTCCTGTCCCCATTTTACAGATGAGGATGGAATCTCTGAGATTGTGACTGGTCCCACTTAGTGAAGTATCAGAACCAGGATTTAAATTGAAGTCTCTTTTGTCTTTCAAACCCACTCTTCTTTCCACTATGTGGCAAATAAAATTATAGACTATCTGAGTATAAAGAGGTCTTAAAGGATATTTAATCCAGCACCCTCACTTTACAGGTGAGGAAACTGAGGTCCAAAAAAGGGCAAAGATTGCTTGCCTACAATGGAGAGAGAAGCCCAACTCTCCTAAATTCCTGCTGCTTCTACAACAAAATAAAACCATAGGTTTTAGAGTTGGAAAGGTTCTACTCCAACATCTTCATTTTACAGATAAGGAACTGAGACTGTGAAGGGAAATGACTTGTCCAAGGTCACACAAAGTAATAAACAGAGCTGGCACTGCAGTCCTAATCCTCAAGAGAAAGTCTACCATTGAGCCCATACTAGGAACCAAGATTCCCCAGGACCATTTTCTGTTTGTTTGCTTGCTGACCTCTCTTTGGGGTTCAGATCACTCAAGTGTCACCAGAACATTGTACAAGTCTATCAGTCCACTTGGATGGGCCCCCAGCCACCCACCAACCTCCATAAAGCCCTAGAGGTTAAGTCCTGAATGGGACTGCCCCAAGGGAGGGGGTGGACTCCTCCAATTCTGGATCCAGGGCTCAGACACCTCCTTACTGAGTCAGTTTCATTGCACAAGAGTCCAAAAGGCCTTCTGAGTTTCTGTCTGGCGCTCATCCTGCCTTCTCTGGGTACTTGGGGCTGTGGGGCCCCGCCCCTTCAGCCTTCAGCCTTTAGCAGAGTAGGTCTTAGGCAAGCTGGTAAATAAGCCAGCTGGGAGAGAAGGCGTGAGGGAAAGGAAAAGTGGGAGCGGTCAGTCATTCCCAGTCTCTAGAGCAGTCTCCTCTTCTAACCAAGAACAGGATTGGGAGCAATACTATAGAAAAGGTACAACCCATCCAACCACGGAGGCTGCCATTTCCAATAACAAACCCAAACAGATCCACAGAGCCAAATGGTAGGCTACAGTGCCAAGGGGAGAATGGATGGTGGCCCCACCAAGGGAGTACATAGGATATCAGTAAAAAGGTTTACATGGAGCCTGTGCAAACATAGGCAGCCGACATATATACCCTGGCTACCTCAGATTTCCTTGTTTGTCAGAAACTAGGTAAATGGAAAGGAACTTTCATCTCTCCAGCCTTTCTAATTTTTAGTCTTTTGCTCTCTATGAAGCACAAGAATAACCACAGATTAAATGTCCTATTGATAGTTCTCAAGATCTGGAAGAGAACTCAGAGCTCAACTAATCCAAGCCTCTAATTTTACAGATGGGGAAACTGAGACCCAGGAAGAATAAATCACTTGCCCAATGTCACTCAATCCTCAAGCTTATTATGTGCTGGTCACTGTGTTAGGCACTAAAGATACAAAGAAAGAAGGAAACCATCCCTGCTCACAAGGAGCTTGGACCCTATAGGTCACAGGTGGTAAACAAGGAGCTGAAGGGTCTGGACCCAGGTGCTCAGCTTTGAGTCTAGAGCTCTTCCCACCGTATCCCATGCATATGGAACATTGTTCAGGTCCACTCCCACCCCCTCCTGCCACTCACCAGAAGCTTTTCTGCCCTCCCCTGGACACTTTATCTCATTCCTCAAATCTTCTCTGACCAGGTCAGTGTTGGGCAGTTCATCACAAGCCCCACCTACATAGTTCAAGGTGTTTGCCTTTGGAAAGGAAAGAGGAGATGAAGGAGAAAAAGGCAAAGGAGGCCCACTAATTAGTAATCATCACTAATTAATTACACACTTCCAACTCAGCACTCCTGAGGATATTAAAGTTGTGGTTCCACCTCTGCCCTTTCCCTCCTCCTTCCTCCGAGACAAGCAAGGGAGGTGATAAAGATGAAAGCATAGAAGCAAGGTGTCCTATTCTCAGGCCAGAGCCATATGCTTCTCAACTCCTCACCCACCCATGCGTCCAGCTCCCCATGCCCTCCATGGCCCGGTTTCTCCTACTCATCTTGTCTCCAGTGAAGAAACCCTGGGCACGAGGCATCTGTCCAAATTTGATACTGGGGTCCACAGTACAACACTGTGCATGGATGGCATGCATGGTGGAGCAAGCTCCTATCAAGATAGGAGTTAGAAATCTTGGACTGGAGTCCAAGTTTTTCTTGATAACTCACTTTATCTGTAGGACTCAGTTTCCTTATCTCTAAAATAAGGGAGATTGTCTTTTTTTTTTTAAGCTCTAACACTAACTTTTGTTCACCAATCAATGAAACAATTAACAAGCATTTATGAAGTGCTCTCTATGTGCCAGGCACAATTCTAAGCTCTGGAAAACAATGAAAAGGAAAGAGAATGCATCTGACATCAAGGAACTTTACATTCTGAAGGTGACATGAAAGGCCTTGCTCTAGGTATGGCTTGTTGCTTTTTCTTCAACAGTCACAAGGCAAAAGAGAAAATGGAAGGTGTTATTTCCATCTTTTTGTTCATGACATATTGGTAAAAAGTTCAAGTTAGAAAGGACTTTCCAAATTAGGTGAAAACACTTCTTTCAATTTCATCTGAAGAAAAAGTACACGGAAGTTCACCTGTATATTCCAGAATGGGAGCCGGGAAATGGAAAGGAAATAGCAAAATTTTTAACCAGAAAAACAATGTGCTTATTTATATGAGTTTGTGTCAGAGGGTTGTTGAAAAGAAAACACAAAGTTCTAATTAATATAGGAAGATTATCTCCTCCAATCAACACCTGGCCCCTAATCCTATTCTGGACAGTGGTCACCAGGTACCTGCCCTGGTCATCTCCCAGGTCAGTTCCTTTTGTGGCCTTGGTCATCTCAAAATAGGGGCTTCTTTCTAGGACAATCCCATGGGATGAGATACTACACTAGGTGACTTGTTGCCCCCTCCCCCAAAATTCTTGAGGCCCTTCCCAAACCTCATAGTTTGCTGAGTACTTTCTGCTGGGAAAGAAATAGTCCATCTGGCCGTAGGATGTTGCCTGATATATTATGACAGAAGAGGAGAAAAGTAACGAGGGAAAACTCTCTTAAAACTAAGCCTTCCGGGGCTTCCTTCCCACTCCCCACCCGCCCCCCATCATAGTATCTATTCATTCCTCTCTCAAATCCCTTAAACCTCATCTAGTTCATTTGTCTTTCTCTACTTCTAACTTCTCACCTGGGAAAAGGAATTTTTCCTTCTCACCTGAGGAAACCGATCAGCTTCGCCGGGCCTGCCACACCAGAGTCCTGTTCTCATGCCCTCTGCCTCAGGCACTGCCTTGAACTTTCTCCTACTTGTCTCCACACCCAGAAAAACCACCTCAGTCTAGCCCCTGGCCTTACCTGCTTAGGATGCCTCGACCCAGGAACTCGGGAAGAAAACCAACTTCTTCCAGCGGAAACCCAAGTGCAGGGAATGAAAGGGCTTTGAGTGCCGATGCTGCTTCTCCCCAGCTAAGGGCTTGCTATTCTGTTCCGGCTCTTGCCTCCCTCCCGCCCTGCTCGGCTGGGCAAGGAGAACCAGGTTACTTACTTGTTATGACTTGAGTCAGAGGGGAGGAGCAGGTGAGCAACTCCTTCCCTGAGCTAATCCTGCCGCAGCTCTGTTCCTAGGGCCTCTGGACTTCCGGGGAAGGAGGATAGGGGGGAGACAGGACTCATCCATAGGGGAGCCCCCAAGCAGAAAACAGTGGGGCTTTTTACCCCAGGTGGCCCCCGGGGCCATGGCTTTCCTGGATCAGGCTATTGTTTTCACTCCAGACTATTTGCCTTTCTGGAAACTGGAGGGGTGAAGCTCCCAGGGTGGAGTGGGGTGGGGAAGGCTGATTTCTGAGTAAGTGATCTGGAGGGCCATCAAGAGGACGGAGGGGGGGGGGGGGCTGTTTTCTCCTTACCCAGAAGAAACTAGAGCAAAAAGGAGACAGAGCTAATAATATTTAAGATGTGAATAGCACTTTGCCTCATTTGATCCACCAATCTTAAGTCACGTAAGCAAAGCAAGGTCAAAAATCCAGGAATTCCCCAGAAGACAAAACTAGCAGTAACTGACTTAAGTTGCAATTGAAGAAAATTTAGGCCTGACGTAAGGAAAAACTTTCTGACAATTAGATTTCTGGAAAGAGAGGATTGGGCTGCCTTGGGGAGGGCGGGGTGTTAAAGCAAAGGTAATGCCTTGTAGTGAGGATTTTTTTTCAGGTACGGGTTGGACTACATGGTATCTGAATCGAATCCAACTGTGAAATTCTGTGATTCTGAGTCCTGGTCTCCAGTTCTACAGAAGTCTTTAGGGGTAAGGCAGGAAGGAACTTTTCTTATTACAAAAACCAATCTTTAGTGCAATAAGACTATAGATTTACTCCATAAGAGAGATTGAACCCCATCCCTCCAAAACTGCCCCATAAAAGAAGAGGGGGCCAATGACTTCAATGAGCATAGATCCCTGGGGAAGAAAAGGGATTCCTTTGCACCCACTCTCACTCTCTCCGTCTCTCTCACCACCCACACACAAAACATATGGACACCCACTCCCCAGCCAAATCTCTTTGGGATTCTACTCATTTCCCAGATGAAGGAAAAGCCAGGTTCTCAAAAAATCCCACCCCATTCTCCTCACTCCTTCCAGACTCCACGAAACAAGATATACCTACCCTTTGTACCCTACAAGTCAGAGGTGGAGGCAGGGAAAAGTACGTTCACTATATCCAAACACTGAAAGAGGAACAGTCTAAGAACACACATATGGAATCACTGAATGACAGTTTGGATGGACCCTGACCCTCGAGATCATTTTGCTTACCACTGTGCTTGGCACATAGTAGGAGCTATCTAAATAAATGCCTATTCCCTTCCTATCACCTACTCACAAACCTTCAGTGGCTCCCCACTTCCTTCTGAATAAATTTCTATTCCTATCATTCAAGGTCCTTGATAATGTGGTTCGGACTTGGGGAATACCACTCCTCTGCACAGACCCTATGATCCTGCCAAACCGGAGCAGCTGTTATTTACCACACTCTCTTATCTCAAGCCTCCCCACTTCCATTGTCCTCACACCTGGAAAGGACTCCTCCACATCTCACTCTATTCACAGTTCATCTCTCTCTAAAGTGTTTCCTTTTCTTGATATATCCCAACCCAGCTACCTCATCCTCCATGAATGCTTTCTTAACCACCTTCCTAACATGCCACTGACCTCTGCCTCCCCAAATTTCTCCCATGTCTGTCTGGATCTCCCTTTCTGCCCACCTTACTCTCCTTCATTTCGGTACATTCTTCCTTCATTCTCAAGTCTCTATACCCATTAGACTATAAGCTGTCTGAGGCTTCAGCTAAGTCAAGTATTATATCATTCCTATCATTCAATATGGTTAGACACACCTGATAAAAGTTTGCTGATGAAGAATGACTGTATTTTTGTATCTCTGATATCTTTATACACCTAGAACAGTACCTTGGGGAGGTCTAGACCTAGGCTTTCATTAGTGTAAGAGAATACCCAGCAGGCACTTCAAAACTCTTATGTGATTTAGTCTTCAGGAGTTACCTGGGTCACTGAGAGAAGCGACTAGCCGTGGTCATACATCTTGACTCTAAGACTCTTTCATGGTGTAGCAGGGTGTCAGAATATGGGAGGCTATATCAGGACATGAATCCTGCCTCTGACACTGGCTATGAGATGCTTCAACTCTCTGGACCCCTTTCCTCATAATGAAATAGAGATCATAATACTCATACCAACTACCTCACAGGGCTGTTGTGGTAAAGTACTCTGTAAGTCTTAAAGCACTATAGGAGGTGTGAGCTGTAGGATTATGATGGATCCAATACCCCCATTTAACAGGAAAAGAAATTGAGGGTCAGATATGGAATGTCTTAGACTGAGCACCAGTTTTCTTGAATTTTTTCATCCTGAAATTTCCCAACACCTCAGGGTCCCCAAAGCCTCCCAAGAGCCAAAGTTTAAGTGGAAAACTCCAGGGCTACCAACTGCAACCAGAAGCTAGCACCAGTCCCCCTCTGCAGAGGATTCAAGTCGTTGGGTTTTGAATGCTGTCCCCAGGCCCACCACCAACTCAGCTCTAGGCCTGTTTCTGTTTTTCCCAAACCCCTTTCTTCCCCCCTCCCCCTTTATTGCTTTCCCAGAGCTAGATCTCCTCCATTTCCCCCCTTTTCCCCTTACACCTAGCCGGCTCTCTCACATTCCTTACCCACACCCTCTCCAAACAATACCCTCCCCAGGCCCTCCCAGCTGACCACCAGATCCTTCCCTCCACAGCTGACCTCAGGGTTGCTGCTGAGGGGCCCAGGCAGGGAAAATCCCCTCTCCCCCACTACCTCCTCTTACTGGGAGCCAGAAGAGAAAGCAGAAATCTTTAGAGGTATGTCTTCTAATAAATAGGGAAGTAGCCCTCCTCCCCAAGGCAGCATGGGGTATAAGCCAACCCACAGCTCTAGGCTCCAGCTAGGAAGATGAACTAGGAATAATGAGAATTTCCCACACCTCCTGAGTGTAATATATGATCCACCAAGAGGAAGCAAGTGTATCCTCTACCATAGTGATGTTAAAATCTGGTTCTCTCTGAACCCCTAGAGTTCCAGTTGACCTAAATGGATGCTCTCTGCTCTCCTCTCTCCCAGCACCTCCTCTACCTTCTGGGACACTACAGAACATGGATTAGTTAAAGAGTATGTGTTGGGGAAAGTGAGGGCGGATCAATCTGAGGTCGAAAGGAGAAGGGGTAGGAAAACAAGCTTTGATAGGAGGGACTCTGAACAGGCCTGAGCAATTTTGGAGGGCCCTTGGGGCCATTTGACCCCCTATTTAGCAAAGGGTAGTGTCTTCCAGACACTGGATTGCTAAGCAGTCTAGATTTTCCTAACTCAAGCCTTCATCCATGTCATCTTCCCATGGTATGAACTGAATGACTCAAAGTCTCACAGACTTCCCTACTTAAAAAGTGGGTGGGAGTGGGGACTCTCTTTTAGTCTCTTAAAGATATAACAAAGTTGCCTCTTATTCTAGAGGTTTAGTGGTCTAGTGGAGGGTGCGCTGAGTGAGGGCAGGAAGCCTGTCTTAATCTTTGTATCATGTAAAGCAGAGACATAGATATTTCATTCATAATGTTCATTCATTCAACCACAGGGACAGACAGACCGACCAAGTAGGGGGGTCAGAAAAAAAAAAAGGAGAGAAACAGCCCAGGCCAATTAAGAACTGATGGCAATCAGTTCACTCTTCTGCCTCCCTCTCTCCCTTGGCTCCCCCACCTCAAAGTTCAGGGCAGGTCTCCTACCTTGGAAAGGGTGCTCCAGTGTGTGTGTGTGTGCAGAAGTGGGAGGCAGGGGAATAAGCGGGAGGCAGGCTTAGAGCGGGTACTGAAGTCAGACCTCGCTCCACCTTCTTTAAAGAACTCTTTTGTCCTGTTCCCCCATGGCCCCCCACTCTCCAGCCTTAGCTTCATCCACGATCCCTATTCCACGGCTCCCTCCACCCCCATCCCCATCCAAAGTTTGTGGCTTTTGTTCGACTGTCTCCCGTTCTCCTGGCCTCCGATGTGGAGGCAATCTAGAAATAGGGGGTGAGGGGGTGGTGTGAGGAAGGAGAAAAGGGTATGTTGGGGAAGGTGGGAAGGGGAAAGGTGATGAGAGAGAGAGAGACAGAGAGAGAGAGAGAGAGAGAGAGAGAGAGAGAGAGAGAGAGAGAGTGTGTGTGTGTGTGTGTGTGTGTGTGTGTGTGTGTGTGTGTGAGATGCAGACCCGCGTCCCCCCGATGTCCAGTCGCCCCCGCAGCGTCTCGGAGCCCGGTCTCTCCGCACCCCCACCCCGGTCCGCCCCCCGCCCCCGGCCTCACCTGCACCGGGGGGCGGCGGCCTCCTCAGCCTTCTCCGCAGGGTCCCCGCAGAGGCTGGCAGCCCGCCTCCTACAGCGTGCTCCCGCTCCCGCTCCCGGAAGGAGGCTGCCCTGACTGGTTCACCGCCGCAGGGATTTCATTTAACTTCGGCGTTTGCTGCATCCCAAATGTTAAAGATCCCCAGACATCTGTCCCACGGGGCATACCAAGGGCCAGAGGGAAGGGGGGCTCTGAAGGAGGCTCGGGAACCCAGGTCCACGGGGGGGGAACCAGGACCCTGGCCTGGGATCGAAGGGTCCAGCAGGCGCAGGGACCATGGAGACCGGGGGCCTGTGGGGATGGGAGGCCCCCTTGTCCCCCATCTGGGGCGGTGCGGGCCCCTCACACCCCCCTGTCTCTGCCCAGACTTCCAGGGCCCCAGCCTCGGACAGCGCCTTTGATCCGGGGAGCGCCCGACCCCCTGCACTTTTCATTCCAGCAGACCCTGGGGTGCAAGAATAAAGCCACAGCCCAAAGCCCCCACGCCCCTTCCTCCACCCCCACCCCCAAGCCGGACAAAGTCGCTGATCAGTTCGGAATCTGGGCTGTGGATGCCCGGGAGGGCAGGGGCTGCCTCGGACCTTTCTTAGCACCGAGCCTGGCTCTGAGTCGGGCCCTAATCGAAGTTTATTGTCTAAAGGTCTCCTTCCCTCGGGCGACCAGCCGGGACGGGGGCCCGGTGCCTCTCCAAGTCTGAGATCTGCCTCCACCTTCCAGCCAGGAGAACGGACCCTTCGAAATGTCCCATTCCCCCAGGCTTAGGACTTCGTGCTGGAGTGAAAGTAGCCTTGGGTTTGGAGTTGGAAGAAAATCTGGGTTCAAATCCCAGCCCTGCCGTTTGGGACCTACGTGCTCCTTGGTCAATTCGCTCAGCCACTCTGGGCCTCAGTTCCTCTCATCTATAAAGAAGTACTCCTTGATCCAGGGACACACTGGCCCTCCTGCCTGTTCCCAGAACAAGATTTTCATGTACCAGCTCGTGACAATTCCCTGGTCGCCCAGGCCTAGAACCCTCAGCCTGGCTTCCTTTTAAGTCCCAACTAAAATCCCACCTTCTACAGGAAGTCTTCCCCCACCCTTCTTAATTACACTGCCTTCTCTTTCTTAGTTATTTCCTATTTATCTGGTCTATAGCTTGCTTTGCATAGATTTATTGGTCTCTCCCTCTTTAGATTGGAAGCTCCTTGAGGGCAGGGGCTGAACTTTGCCTCTTTTTGTATCACCAGTACTTAATCACATTCTCACTTTAAGTGACCTTGGCCTAAAAAGGCCAGAATCTTCCATTTCATCCCATGTCATCTCCAGTCCTCCTGATGAATTAGGTCTCTGGACCCAGATGACTCTGGGGGAGAAAGCAAGACTGGTGACCTTGCATAGCCTTCCCTCCTTCAAATCCAAGTCAACTACAAGTAGTGTCATCCTCTCCCTGATGTCATGGTCCTCTTCAAGAACTAAGGACAAACACAATAGTCACCAGGACTTAGCACGTTATCCAGAACATTATGTTTATTGAAGTGAATTAAATTTTCTGGACTGAATTTGATGACCTCTCTGGTCCCTCCAAACTCTACAAGGGTGAGCGTATAACTTTAGGGAATAACCTAGGAAGAAAAAAATGATAAAAAGGTACATGATTTACCGGAATGGAAGAGATGCTGTCTTGAAGATACCAACTCCAACTCCCCAGCAGAAAAAGTAGGCATCACTACCCGCCATTCCTTTCCCAAGAAGGGACAAGAATAGGAAAGGAACAAAGGAAAGGGACAGATAGGTGTTTGTTTGTGGGAGAAAGAGAATTCACCTTCCTATTCAGGGGGTTAGGTAAGGAAAGGCATCTCTGGTGCCCCTGGGAATGGCCTCAGTATTGGTGTTTGGGGGACATGCCTGGCAGCACTGGGAATGTGGCCCCCATTATGTATGCCCTTTCCTCTCATTGTCTCTTTCCAAATCACTCCCCCCCCACCCCCAATGGAGTCCTTTGTGGGAAGGCCCTTGTCTTGGTATGTGTTCCAGACTGCCCACCTGGTCATTGCCCTTGCTTTAGCTGGAGAGGGAAATCCCTGGTTGTTTTCTCTTCATCACTTGTTTTACAACAGGCTGGGAAGGGGATGGTGAGATTTAACCAGAGAGGGGCCAGACAGTGACCTGTCTCTGCCCTCGGGCAAGACATCTTCTGAAACCCCAGAATGACTCAGGGCCCCATCAGCAACATTTCCTGCCCAGACCGCATCCTGAAGAACAGGAGGGCAAGGTGGCTGGTCATAGTACTGGCAGCTGGTATTGCCAGGGAGCAGTCAGAATTCCCCTCAGCCTCTCTCATTCTGTTCTCAGCCACCTCAGAAGGCTCTGCCCTGGGATAGGGCCAAGGATGCGGTAACCAGGTTATCGGCTTCGAGCAGGTGAGTGACAGGGGTCTTTTCTCAGATCGTCCATCAAGACTGGGGAGTATCATTTAACTAGGGTCCAAGCATAAGAGTCTAGGGTGAGGATGGGGAGGGGGGTGGCATGGCAAAGGCAAGGAAAGGACCTAGGATACCTGAGAAACTAAGCCACTGGAAGAAGGAAGTGGGCAACCTCCCAGCCATGGTTAGTGTATTTCTGAAGGGAAACCAGAGGAGTCTCTTCAGAACAAGACCTTAGAGGTTATCTCTCTAGTCCATGTTGAGTTCCACTGAGATGGAGTGATGTGCTGGTCACACAGGTAGTGACAGTGTGAGGATTCAACCCTAGATCTACTGACAGGGCTGGCCTTAAAATCAGCGTGAATGCTGCCTCTTCCCCCAGGGAGTCTTTGGGCTAGTCTGTTAACCAGTTTCCTCATCTGTAAAATACAAGGCTCAAGCCAGATGACCTTTACAATCCCTTTTGGTTCTAAATCGATGGTCCTCTGACTCCAGAGGGGCAGAGCTCTTTGCCTTCCCATCTCATTGCCTCTTTATCCAGCAGAGTAAAGAGCCCAGGCCACTAAGCAGCTTCCTGGGGATCTAGATGTCTCAGTTGGTCTTCCTCCTCTGCTTTTCATTCCCCTATCCTTCCTCAGGCTCCCTTCCTTCTGGCACATCTCTCCAAGTCTCCATCCTTGTCCCACTACTTCTCTTCCTGTTTTCATCATTATTTGTCTCACATGATTTTCTGGGGGGGAGGGTTCATCTTGGTATCTGGATTCAACATCTGTCTCTGGTATCAGTTTACATGACCCCATTTAAGCCACAAGGTGGCACCATTAGCCAAGAGAACCTTCTTGTCACACTCTCTGCATACCCCCTAGCTCCCACCCCACTACCACCATCCCCAGAAAAGTCCCTTAAGTGCCTTATGTTCTAGTTCAGACCCTCAGAGTGAATAGAGATAGAATTCTCCAAAGAATTTCCCCTTCCCTACCTAACAATTTTTTGGAGAAATCCCTCAATTGGAGGGGATCCTACCTCCAAATGGAGCCCCCATCCCATACCTTTCAGTGAGTATTATGTCCCTGGAAGATTTAAAAAAAAACAAAAAACAGACTAATCCCTTGGATGTATTTCTACCTAAGAATCTGAACTGGGTTTGAAATAAATCTGAAAGAAAATGAATAGTAAAGAACTGTCTGGGGTTTACTTCTCTGGGACTGCCAGGCAGAACAGAGACACTACCATTTGGATTCTAAGCGTAGCTCTGCTCCAATTTCCCTGTGCCTCAATTTACCAAACTATGCTTTCCCTCCCTCCACGAAGAAAGCAGAATGACCTTGATAAAGGAATAGCCAAAACTGGATGCATTTTATGCTGAGGCCACGTCTCTCTGAACAGTGCCTGAGCTGTATCTAAGGCAGGGCTATTGAGGTGTTGTACTGAAAAGTAGAAGGCACCCACAGCTCTTGTTACTGAACCTTAGCACTGAGCAAGAAGAATCCAGAATAAGGATGGGGGAGTTGGAGGGGGGTGGCATGTCAAAGGCAAGGAAAGGACCTAGGATACCTGAGAAACTGAGCCAGTGAAGGAGGGAAGTGGGCAACCCTCCAGCCATGGTTAGTGTATTTCTGAAGGGAAACCAGAGGACTCTTTTCAGACCAAGACCTTAGAGGTTATCCTTCTAGTCCACGTTGAGTTTCATTGAGGTGAAGTGATGTGCCCAAGGTCACACAGGTGTTGACAGAGTCAGGATTCAGACCTAGAAATGAAAAAGCTTTAGATGGAACAAGGTAGCCCCCACTGGGGTGAATGCCTTGATTCCCTACTCTATGCCTATCCCCCAAATCAATCAATGAGGAAGCATTTATTAAGCACTTATTATGAACTAAGTATTATGCTATGCCACAAGGATGCCAAGAAAAAAAGAAAAGAAAGAAAGAAGGAAAGAAAGAAAGAGGTTAGACTCAGTGGGTCTAGAAAGAATTCCTTCCCTCAACAAGTTTATATTCCACAGGAGACACAACTTATTCATAAATTAATATAAACAAAGGACATACAAGGTAATCTGAGGGAGGGGAGTGGGAAGGGCCCTGGAAACTGAGCCCTTTGTTAAAGATGGTTCTTGAGCTGAGCTTTGAAGAAAACAAAGGGTTGTAGGAGGTGGAGGGGAAGGAAAGAGTTCCCACTGCCTATACCCCGGCAACCTCTTGCTGTGGCTCTCCCTTCCCGTTTCAATTGAATTTGTCTTAAAAAGTCGATTTGAGGTGGGGTTTGGGGTTTCGTAGCTCTAGCACCAAATCTGTTCATTACTGCCGAGCTTGGGCAGTTGATAGAGTGATGGACCTGGAGTCGGGAAGAGCTTTGGCCCTGGGCAAAGCATTTAGCCTCTCTTCTCAGCTGGTTCATCTGTAAAATGGGCGTCATACTCAACATAATAATATTCCCTTCCTCTTGGGCTTGTTATGAGAATAAAATGAGAAGAGGTTTACCAAGTGCTTTGCAAGCCTTGCGGCACTACATAAAAGCTCGCTGTTAATGTCTCCTTCTGTCAGGATTTCAGGTCACAGATAACCCTGATCTTTAAAAATGCAGGTTCTCAAAGAGATTCAAGACAACATTCAATGCTGGCCTTTTCAGATGTGGGCTTCTGTGCTTCCTTCCCGAGCTGGGCATGCCTTGGTAGTGGTTACAGAGGTATTGGCTCTGCCCTCCAAGTAGCTCCCTTTCTAGAAGGCCAGGCTGCTACTTTTGAAAGGGCTGACGTGGCTATTGCTGAGCAGATAGGTGACCTTGGCTTGGAGAGCTAAGCCACCAAGGCTGTTCAAGGCTCAGGGGGTGGCCTACAGAAATCAGGCAAGCCTAAAGATCTTAGGGATGAATGGACCATAGGACTAGAAATGGGAAAGGACTTCTGAGAGCCAGCCCGCTGAGTCCAACCACTTTATTTTATAGATGAAGCAAGTCCTGTGATTTTCCCAGAGTTAGAAAGGTAGTAAGTGGCATTTAGCTTTCAGGGCCGTGCAGGGCCACGATTGCACTTTACTTTGGTTACTAACATAAAAGCAACTTAACTTATATAAAGCCTACCCTCGGAGAGTGAATATCTATAATCCTAAAACATACAAATAAAGAGAAGCACACATCTTTTTATCATTGAATTATTCCCTCTGTCCCCAGTCCCTCTACCCAATGAGAAGGAAGGGAAATCTGCATGAAGGAAGTGACTTTTCAGTCTGGGAATTCGTTTCTGATAGTGGAAACCATGGGATGAGTGTTTTGTGGATGATAATCGTTCACCTTTAGATAGTATTTTACAATTTACTAAGCACGTTCTTCCCAGAACTAGCCGGTGTAGTATAAAGTATGCTTACCTCCTCTCTGCCCCACCCATTTTACAGATAACGAAAGGGAATCGATTTGCCCAGGCACATAGCGAGCTCCCATTGTACCGGCACTCCTGGGGCCACCATTTCAGCGCCTCAGCTCGGAATTAGGTGCCTGGTACAATGGAAAGAGCATTAGAGTTGTTGGGCCTAGATTCAAACCTCGCCTCTAACTTTGGGTGTCACCCCCAGCCTTAGTCTCTCTAATCTGTAAAATCTGTAAAAATAAAAAAACTTGTACTAGATGTTATATGAATTTCCCCCAGATCTCAATCTGACATCCTATGACCTGGGGATGCTCATGCTTATGCACCTTGGGAGGCAGAAAAAGGAAACTACAGAATGACCAACTTTAGCTCAATGTGGGAAAAACCATCCTAATAAAGAGAGTTGTCCCAATGCAGGACAGGATGCCTCATGAGCCAGTGGGTTCTCTGGCCCAGATTTTTTTTAAAGCAGGAGCTGAATGACCACTTGTAGGGGATGTTCTAAATGACCTCCTTGCTTCAGATTAAATTAGACATTAAATTAGACAGTTTGTGCAAGCCCTTCCAACCAGGCTCGAATTGTCTAGTGAAGGCCCATCCTTACATTTTCAATGCAAGCCTTTACAACCGGGAAATCAGCAAATGCTACAAATTAAGGATGGATTTATTGTTTTGCTAATTGTCTAGACTGAAGAAAGAGATGGAGAAAATGTTCATAAGGCAGGTTACACTTAAAAGTGTCTCGTGGGTACATTACTCATCCACTCCACTCCCTCACGGCCAGTTGTTAAAACATTTATCAGCACCCCATAGCTCCCAACTCCTAAGAGTTTCTGCTTCTGGGAAATGTCATTGGGAAGACTTCCTGAAGTCTTTTCCTATCATTGAAGGAGCTCTTTCACACCCTGGGTTTGATAGGGAGGAGGGAGACATGGTATTAACTTCTCCCCTATCTCTCCTACCCTATCTTCCCTCCTCTTCCCCCAAGAAGAGACCAACAACAAAAATGGCAGGGGGTGGGGGAGAGTGTAGGGAGGGGGCAGACTTGTTTTTAGGCTACCAAATTCCATTTCCTGTGGTTAAGCAGTAAAAGGTACTAAGAGACCAACCTAGAGCCACAGCAACAGCTGCCCTGGCATGGTTGAAAAACAAACCAGCCCTGCAGCACTGTGGGTTTCTCTTCTAGTGACCAAACTGAGGGGAAAGGAAAAGGTCCAGGTTAGAAGGGCAGGAAGGTTTGATGTGAAGCTATTTTCTCAATCATTTGGGATGTTCTAGAAACCCACTTATATGTTAGCTCTGAGCCCCAGACTCAGACCCAGGCCCCTTCCGCCCGTCCAGATCCCCCACCCAGCAACAAAAAATTAACACTGAACAAACTACATTTTCAAACTGGTGTTTTGTTCCTTCCTTCCATCCTTCCTTTCTTTTTTTACTCTCTCCCCTCTTCCTTCCTCCCTTTCTTTTTTCTCTCCTCCTTCATTTCCTTCCTTTCTCCTTCCTACCCTCCCTTTATTTATTTTTCTTCCTTCTTTCTTTTCTTCTTTTCTTTCTTGCTCCACTCCCTAAATTTGTCTTTTCTGCCTTCTTCTTTCCTTTAATCTTTCTTTCTTGTCCCTCTTTCCCGCCCTCTCTTTTTTCCTTCTTTATTTTTCTCCTCTCCCACTCTTCCTCCCATCTTTTCTTTCTCCCTGTCTGTCTCTTTCTTTCACTCACTCATTGTTCAGAGACGTCCAATTTTCTCATTCTTATCCCTGTTTCAAACATGTCTGCAAAAAAAAAAAACCCAAACCTGCCAAAAACCAGCAACAACTGGGAAATGAAATAAATGTGGAAAATAGCTTGAGTTCACTCCAAACTCAGGCAGGCCAATTGCTAGATAAAGAATTAAAGGATTCCAAATTTAGAATACAGAAAATCCCAGGACAGAAAGAAAAATATTAAAGCACCAGGTGTTCAGTTTTGGCCCTTTCAGGTGGACACATTGACTAAGTGATGATGCTCTTGGCAACACACGAAAGTAATTCATGGTTTCCAAAGCTGGCACATGGGGAGCACTTAATAAATATTTGTGTATTACACCATTATGGTAACCTACTTTAAAATAAATAAGAATGATATTTTCAGTTAAAAAAAAGATTCATTATTTTAAAGAAAATCAAAGGTTCTCAAATTTTTTTTTCATTCTTTTTCAAAACATGAAGTCAACTTGCTCTTAAATTCCTCTTTAGAGTGGAAACAGAAGCAGAGAAAGAAGCGAGGTTAAACTCCCTCCAAAAATTGATGGCAGATCTGAAGTGAGAAAGTCCAAGTTTTGGTCAGTTTAATTAAGCTTTTCAATAAACTATTGTGTACCTTCTGAATGCAGAGCATTACACTAAACACTAAATTTAGTTAAGAAACAATCTCTCACCTCATGGTGCTTACCATCTACCATTCATATTATCTAGTATTTATTAACTGGGCCCTTAACTGCCAGTTCTTTCCCTCTCACCTTATTTTACGTGTTTTGTATATTCCTATATCTGTACCAGTTTTGTTTCCTCGGTTAGAATATAAGCTCCTTGAGGGCAGGAAATGTCTTTTTTGTTTGTTTGTTTTTCCTGCTTGTTTTAGTATCCCTTCTCTTAGCACAGTGTCTAGTACATAGTAAATGTTTAAAAAATCCGCCTTGCCTTGCCTTGCCATATGGGAGCTGGAAGGAAAAAAAGCTGTCAGAATTATGGCTTTGGGGTGTGTAGTAAGGTGGGGTGGATCTGGCCACACAGCATCTACTTGCACATTTCATGGAATCCGGGTCCTGCTCCTAGAAGGGGCTGCTTGGGCCAACACTTCTGCTCTCCTCACTCCCCCAGGCATCTCATGGCCTCCCTTCAGCTTCTCGGCTCTTTGTTTCTTGTCACAAGCTAGTTTCTTTGAGTCTGGGTTCTGAACTTTTAAAGGTCAGCCAAGGGTGTCAGCAATGTGCATCCCAGGATGTTACACCCTTTGTATTTGCCAAAGAGGCTTGATTAAACTTTATAAAGCGATGAGCTGGTGTGGCCCCAGATTTATAGTTAGTTAAATGCCTCCTAATCCACCTGTTTTCTGTAATTAGGTCTTGAACTTTCAAAGATCAACTTCCTTCCATTAACATATTACATATTATTCAATAATTTTCTAATTGTTATAGTCAGATTTTAACATTTTAAAATATTTTAAATTACAGAATTTTTTCCAGTAGAGAGAGAGCAGGTATGAACCTTTTGTACAATTAGATTCTTTTTTTTCCTTTTCAAGATATCTTTATTACAAAATCCTGACAGTGGAATTTTCAGGTTAAATGGTATGATCAATTTTGTGACTAATTTTTAAAAAATGTTTTATGGAAACCCCTTTCCTTTTTACATCACTGTGACTTCTCAGTGATGATTCCTCTCAAAGAACTCTCCCTACTAATAAACAAGCACGGTGAAGCAAAACAAAGTAATATATTTCGTGTCTAAAAATGAATGCATTTCTACCAACAACAGAACAGTTCCTGGTTTCCTTACAGACCCACTGAAATTAAATTTTTATCTCTTTGTACTACCTGTGTTTTGTTTTGTTTTTAATTTAGTAGGCAAGAGATGGTATTTCAAAGTGGTCTTAATCTGCATTTCTCTGATCGTTAAAGAACTCTAGCATATTTTCATGAGAACTATTTGTACTTTCTTTTTATGTCCTTTTACCTTTTATCCATTAAGGAGTATGTATTACTCTTAGAAATGTATATCCATTCTTAATAGATTCTAGATGTCATATATTTATTTTCTGCAAATTTCTCCCCAATCCATTCCTTTTCTTTTAATTTTATAGATACTGATGTTTGTTAAGCCTACGGGTTTTAAACCCAATTATTTATTCTGGTTGATTTTTTTAAACCATTCTCCATAATTGAGATAAATATATAATTTCTTTTCCTTGTAGTTTTAGTGATTAAAAATTATAACATTTTCTCCCGTTCATTTTAATTCTTCTATGCAATATGACTAATGTGAAAATGTGTTTAATAAGAATGTATATGTAGAAGTCATATAAGATTGCATGCCGTCTCAAGAGGGAAGAGAGAGGGAGGGGGAAAAATATAAGACTTATAGAAGTGATTGTTGAAAACTGAAAACAAATAAATTAATTAAATTTTTAAAAATTATATCATTGAGCCAGTTAGAATTTGTTGTAGTGTATGGTTTGGGTCATGGTTCTAACTGATCCATCATGCAGCTATCTAAGTTTTCCAGACAATTTTTATTGATTTGGACACTATCTCAAATGTTTGGGGTTTTAAAGATTTTAATATTTCATCAAACACACAGATAAGATTCTATTTCTAAATTCTCTTTCTGTTTATTTTTCTGATTTCTCTACTTTTTTCTAGTATGAGATAAATTTTTTTAAAAATAATTTTTGTTTTGTGGTATATTTTGAAACTGACTTGGGTAACACCCTTTAAAACCATTTGCTTTTTCATGGTTCTGTTTGATATTCTTACTGATCTCTTTTTTCATTTTCTTTTTTCCCTCTTTATAAAAAAAGAATGTATCTCCCCATTTTTCCCAGGTTGGAAATGCAATGACTCTGATCATCAGAGGAGCTTTGACACATATTTCTTTGACCTGGATTAGTTCACCTCTTCTTAGGCAACCTCGTGCTTCTACTCCCATTTTCTACTCCTGTGGGCTCACCGTATTTATAAACACCAAACTTAGTTTGGATACAGATGAGTGAAGTCCATTATAGCTAACTCCCCATCTCAAGAGATCCCCAGCCTCAGCCTCCCTGGTAGCTAGGATGACAAATGGGTGCCACCCTACGTGGCCAGATCTCATTTTCCATTTGAATTTGTTTTTATGACTTTTATTTCTATGAAATAGCCTTTTGGTACGTGAAGTAATGAGGTTGAGTTGATCTTTAGGGATTATTATATGGTATATGTTCAGAGTTCTCATTCCTGGTTCTGAATGACCCCATTGGAACTTTGAGACTTTGCTTGTGCCCTTATCCAAGTCATTGAAACCAATACTAAACAGCACAAGACAAAGCCCAAATCTCTGGAGCACTTTGTTTAAGACTTCCTTCCTTAGCAACACTGTAACATTAACTTTGGCTCATATTACATAGCATAAATAGTAATAATAATAGAAAACAGCAATTCTTATTTGTATCGGATTTGGGAGGTTGCAAACCACTTTATATGCATCATTTCACTTAAACCTCACAACTTACCACTCAGTGAAGTAGATAAAATAGGTATTAGTATCTACATTTCACAGATGAAAAAATTGAAACTTAGAAAGCTTGAGCAACTTCTCCATGGTTATATAACCATTAAGTGTTAAAGACACAACGGCGTGTGATCATCTGATAATTTTCTTGATTTCTTTTGCCTTCATGAGCTTTACTCTCTCGTTTCTAATCTTGGTGATTTGGGTTTGCTCTTTCTTAAAAATGAGATTTCTTAATTGTTTTGACCTTTGAATTTGGCCTCTTAAAACAACCATTGATTTGATTAATAATTTGAATTGTTTTCTTGTTTTCAATCTCATTAAACTCAGATGTGTTCTTGGTTATTTTTCTTTTTCAGTTTCCTGTTATTTATTGCCTTATTTCTTCAAGTTTTTAAAGTACAAATCTAATCTACTACACTTCTCTCTTTCATATCAATATAGGCAATAAGTACCATAAATTTACTTCTGAGAATTCTCTTGGTTCCATCCCATTGATAGCATCTATATTTTCTTCTAATCTGACAGATGATCAATTTTTTAAAATAGAAAAAAGATATTCTGTGCTTTCTAAAAATTGTGTTCTTCCCTACATCTCTTAGCCTTAAAAACCTGTTCAACTTGATGCAGTCTTATTTATCTCATTCTGATAAAGGGGTATTAAAATCTTTCACTGTTATTGATAGTTTAGCTACTTCAATGAGAATGTGAACTTTTATAAAGTTTAGTGCAGAACTCTCAGGTTCATCTATATTTAAAATGATACACTCTCATTTGCGATTTCACTTTCTTGACTTTTTAAAACTTTCTTATTTGTAGGCAACTCATTGCTACTTTTTCCCCCCTATAAGTTAGTATGAAACTATTAACACAGTAAACTTTAAACCAGTCTTTTGGTCTGAATCTATTTAAATATTTCTGGATTAAATGTGCTTCTTGTGAATAACATATTGCTGGTTTTTTAAAAAATATTGTCACTATTTTAAAAATTGACAAGTTCAGTCTTGTTAAGCATTAGAGTTTATCAAATTTACCCTTTCTTCTATTAGTCTAATTATTGCTGTTAACCCAAATGGAACTAAATCATTCCAAACAAATTACTCTTTTTTCTCCCACTATCAATTATTTAGGTTTCCTTAATTTCTCTCTTTTCCTTTATCAAAAATGGAAACTTCCCTTTGGGATTAGTCTGTTTCTACTTCAAACAACTGTTTTTCTATGCTTTTTTTCTTTTTTAATCTGAAATATCTGCCCAAAACATCTAGTCATTTAGTTACTAGACATGCTGAAAGTACTCCTTTATTTACCATGTAGTTTCTCTTGATTTGAGCAGTTCAAATTATATTACTCATCTTTTTGTATGGAACCTTGGGCAAGCGGGTGGCATAGTGGATACTGCCAGCCCTGGAGTCAGGAAGCTGAGTCTTCCAGAGTTCAAATCTGGCCTTAGACACTAGCTGTGTGACCCTGGGCAAGTCACTTCATCCTCTTTGCCTCAGTTTCCTCATTTGTAAAATGAACTGCAGAAAGAAACAGCAAATCACTCTAGTATGTTTGCTAAGAAAACCCCAAGTGGGGTCATGAAAAGTAGGACATGCCTAAAACTACAGAACAACAATAATATAGAAAGCTGGGTTATTATGTGAAGACTTTCTTGAAATATGTATACCTCTTGAAAACTTTTCAATCTCCTAATGCTTATTGCATATCCATCTCTTACCTTAAAACAACACACAAAGTTTTTTCTCCTAGAAATATAATTATGGATTTGTGGTCAATGCTTCTTAATCACTCAGTCAATAAGCATTTATTAAGTGCCTACTATGTGCCAGGCACTAAGCCCCTTCCCTCAAGGATTTCATAAGTGGGGGAGGATATGAACATGGACAGGGAGGGAAAACATGCAAACAAATATTTACAAACATGCTTTATACAAAATAAATAGGAACTAATCTTAGAAAGAAGGCATTAAAGGGTATTGGGGAAAGCCACCTGCCATATGAGGAGAGTTAGATCACTTTTAGGATGATTAGAACTTGGCAACTAATTGGATGTGGGGGGAGGAGAAGAGCCAAAATATGTTCCCAGGTTTTACTAAACCTACAGTTAAATTAAAACAGGGAAGTCAGGGCTGGTTTGGGAGGAATGATGATGAATTCAGTTAGGGATACAAGAAATGCTTAAAATAGTATGTGGAAGACTTTGGGGATGAGAAGTCATGAGAAAGATAGGTTCACAGATTATTAGGAGAAGGAAGGATTTACTATATACCTACTAAATGTCAGTCATTGTACTGAGGGTTTTATACGTATTATGTCATTTGATCCTCAGAACAACCAGGGGAGGTTAGGTACTGTTACTATCTTCATTTTACAGTTGGGAAAACTGAGGCAGGCAAGAGGCTAAGTGACTTAACCAGGGTCACATAGCTATCAAGTGGCTGAGACCAGATTTGGACTGAGGTCTTTCTAACCCTAGGCTGAGTGCTCTATCTACTGCACCTATCGTGTACCAGATGCTGGGGATATGTAAGCTTTCTAGGATGTAAATACCACAGTCCCTGTCTCCAAAGAGATAATATTGTATTGAGGGGAAAGTGTGCACACATATAAGTAAATTATGCACCTAGCATATAATGCCTGGCATATAGAAGGTGATTAATTAATTCTTACTGATTGTTATAAGGATGTAAGTTCAACAACCCCTGCTTTCAAAAAGGTGATATTGTATTGAAGGAGAAACATGCACACATATAAGTAAATTATAAGATATAGAAAAAATAAATGCAAGGTCATTAGATGGCTATGGTTAGGGATAGCAGTAATGGGAAAGAGTTCTGTAGGAGGTATGCTTTGAAGGAGTCCAGAGATTGTAAGAGGCAGAGGTCGGGAGGGGGATGGAATGCCTTCCAGGCTCACAGGAAAGCCTGGATATGTTTAATTTCTCAGAAATTAACTGTATAACAAGATGTTTGATTGAGATGATTTCTGCTTCCCCTTCCAGTTCTGGGAAATTCATGAGGTCCTGAGAAATTAGCTCCTCTTTATCAAAATCAACACCCAGCACTCCGGTGTTCTGAGGGTAGCCCTCACCTCAGGGGTGGGCAGAGCTGTGGTTTAGGATGGAGACTCTTGAGGGTATGGCCACCATCAAAAGCCCCTCTCACCTTACTTGGCTTATTCTGGGCAGAAATCATATAGAGGACAGATCAGATTAGCAAGGGGTGTGAAGTGTTTTCCAGGTTTGAAAGGACAGTCATTTCTAGAACAAAATGAAACCAGATAAATCGCATCTTCTGTCTAGCACCTTTCCTCCTACTTCAAACTGATAGTTTCCTTTAAATTAGTTGTTCCCTGGTTTCTCCACCAAAGCATTTAAGCATCATACATCAAAAATGCCTTCAATCAGCCCAGTCCCTTGAACAGCCATTTCCCTCTCAAAAAATAGATCAGGGCTCTTAAGCACTGGGGAGGGTAGTTCAGCTTTTCTCCATTCCTCAAGGACATCTGTGGGGCCTCCCCAAATAAATGCTACAGAACGTGGCTATTACCTTATCAAAGGATCCAACCACATAATTTGTTCTCCTCTGCCTCAGCTTATCTCAGTTGTTACCTCCTACAGGAACTTTTTTCCATTCTTCCCATAGCCATTCAATATCCTTGCATTTATTTTTATATGTCTTTTATATATGTACACATTCCATCCTCAATATGACACAAGTCTTTGGAAGCAGAAACTGTTTCATTTATATCTTTATAAGTCAGTAAGCATTTATTAATCACCTTCTGTGTGTCAAGCATTATATTAGGAGCTGGGGATACAAGACAAAAATGAATCTGTTCTTGTTCCCATCAAGTTTACATATCCCCAATGTATGGTATTCAGAAGGTAATTAATAAATGCTTGTCAATTAATAGCTGACCTTGGGCAAACCACTTAAGTTTCCACATCTGCAAAATGCCTTACATATCTTCTTACAAGGATGTTGTGAGGATGAAATGAGAAGTACATGGGAAAGGTCTGACAAGGGAAGTGTTGGGACAGCTAGGTGGTCCAGTGGATAAAAAGCACTGGGCCTGGGGTGAGGAGGATCTGAGTTCAAATTTGGCCTTAGACATGCACTAGCTGTGTGACCCTGGGCAAGTCACTTAACCCCAATCACCTCCTCCCAGAAAAAGTCTTACAGCACTCTAGAAATTCAAAGGCATTGTGGATGTGAACTGCCAGGACACTGCAGGCAACCCTTTGGGATCTACTGCATGATCTTCAACAATAACCTCAAAGTCCTACTGAGTGCAGGACTGATGCCAATGGAACTAAAAGACAGAAGGGACAGAGAATCACCAAATATTAGAATTCCCAGAGAGCAGGAGTCAAGGGCAGCAGGGTCTTGTAGTGGAGTGATCACTGGGCTAAGTGCTGAGAAATCAGCTTTCTAGTCCTGCACTTTGAACAATGTAATCTGGGGTAAGTCACTTCCATTTTCTGAGCCTCAGTTTCCTCATCTGTAAAACAGAGGACTATCCTGGGAGGGAGGTGCTGTTATTGTTCCTATTTTACAGATGAGAAAACTGAGACAGACAGAAGTTCACTGACTTGTCTGGGATCACACAGCTAGCTAGTATGTGTTTCAAGCTGGATTTGAACTCAGAACTTCCTGATTCTAATATGGCCAGGACCATCTCCAGTCAACCTGATCTGCATCTTGCTACTGAACTCAGATGGTTTCAGAGGAAAAAGTGAGGCTGGTGACTCTGCACAGCCCTCCCTCACTTAAATCCAATTCACTTGCATGTCATGGCATCACCTTCCTGATGTCATGATCCTCTTTTGAGAAAAAAAGGACAAACAACTGCCACCAAACTGCCTAGATACTTTTCAAAATGATAATGTGTGTGTGTGTGTGTGTGTGTGTGTGTGTGTGTGTGTGTATGTGTATGATTACACTTCACTTCTTTCACTTGGCTCTATACCAGTAAGCCTGCCCAAGTCTCCCCAGTATTCTCTTCCCTTCTCAGAGGAAGTGGGGGACTTCAGCTGAGTGGGTCCAGACAGAGGGTACAGAGCAGTAGCCAGATTCTCATCTTCCTCAGGCTCCTAACCCTACATCTCTGATGTCTGTATGATGAGCAGCCCCAAGGCCTCTATCTGCCCTCCTAGTGACACCAGGAGCTGAGTCATCTCAGACCAGCCCTTTACCCAGTCTCCCGCTCCCAGGGTCCTGCCATGCTGTTGAACTCCCTAGTTCACTCAGCACTGCCCAGGCATCTGGGTTCCCACAGTTTGCCCCAGGGTAGTCTTTCAAGGTGGGGAATAAAATCCCAGAGATGACTCAGAGAGGGGCCAATCAGAACCATGCACAGGAAGGCCCTGTCACCACAGGTACCACTTGCTCCAGTCTAGGTTCCCAGTCATTTCACACACTCCTAGCACCTGTGACCTATCCTTTCCCCTAAAGGGATCATACCGTGGATAAGGTTCAGCTCATAAACAAGGTGGTCCCTTTAAAGTGGCTCACTGGATAGCCCTCTGTTGGTCCATTTGGCTCCCTGTTGACTCATTTTCCCCCTGAGAGCACTCTTCGGCCCTTTGTTCAGTAGCAATAGCCCTGACTTGGAGCCAGGAGTGTTGGGTTTGGGTTTGAGTTCCAGCAGGGAGGTAGTGAGATACCATGGACACAGTGCTCAATGGAGAGTCACAGAACCTGGGTTCTAACCTATGGGACCTTGGAACAATTGCTCAACCTCTCTGGGTCTCAATCTCCTGTAAAATAAGGGATAATCCCAAAGCTCCCTTCTAGCTAATTTTAAAGCTATTATCTTCTGATTCTTCTGATGGGAGTACAGACTCTGGGAACCTCCTTGAACTCTCCTTGAATCTTCCCACTTAATCTGGCCTTTCATACCCAAATCTGTTACCCTTAACCTAGTCTGGCCCTCCATTGTTTGTTACCCCTTCGACTTCCCCACCCCAGCCCTCCATGGTTGGATATCTCCCCACTGCCTCCAGCTATTGCCCACCCTTGATCAGTCACTCCAGTCCCAACCAGACTACTTGCCCTCTCCTAGAGCTTTACCACTGTCTTTCCACATATAAGCTTCTTCTTCCTACATGAAGGCCCTCAGATTCAATCTAACTCAGATTCTCTCTGGCCCACTTGTCATTACAAGTGTCACAAATGGTTAGAGTCAACCCAATATGGCGAATCTTTAATAAACTTTGTTTTACTTTGGCTAAAAGAAGGCTTGAGTTGAGCAGGACCCAGTGTGTCGTATTTTGGGGTCCCCAGCACCCCTAAACCTCAACATTATAATTCCCTGACCTCATCACTCCTATATTTGATCATTGTCCTAACTGCAGAAAACAGTGTTAGAGATCTACATAACTTATAAAAAATTCATTATAATAAGGAACCCAAAGAAAGAAGCAGAAATTCTCTGCCATCATGAAAAGAAAGGGTGGAAATAACTGAGTTTTAGGAAACCCCCTAGTCATTAATGATTCTCTCCCTTCCCCCTTCCCCCAACTAAACACTCAGACCTTGAATAATAATAGCACTTGGTTTCTGCCTCTTTTACACTCTTACCACACATGGTTTTGCATCGCCTTTCCAGCCCCATTTCATATTCAAACCCTTTACTCACTCTCTGTTCCAGTCAAACTAGCCTGCTAGCCCTTTCTTGAACAGGACATTCCATCAATGGGCTGTTGCCCTAGCTGTGCCTCATGCCTGGAAAGCCCTTCCTCCTCACCTCCACCACTAGCCTCCTTCAAAGCACAGTTCTGATGTGATCTACAAATTGTTTCTGATACCCTGTTACCTAGTGCTCCTTCCTTCCTTCCCACCCTCTTGAAATCACTTTGTACACTTTGTATTTGGGAGCTATGTGGCAATTTCGGTAGAGTGTGGGCCTTGAAGCCAGGAAAACATTGGTTCAAATTTCACACACTTCGTAGCCATGTGAATCACTTGACCTCATTTAGTCTCAGTTTCCTCTTCTGTAAAATGGGGTTAATAATAATCCCTATCTAATAGTGCTATTGTGAGGATCGAATGAGATAACACTTATTTATTTACAAATTTATTTTTTCTCAATTACATGCAAAAACAGTTTTCAACATTCTTTCTTTTCAAATTTTGAGTTCTAAATTCTCTCCCTCTCTCCTTATTCCTGCTTGAGAAAGCAAGACCTTTATATAGGCTGTACATGTGCAGTCATGTAAAACCCATGTCCATACTAGCCATCTTACAAAAGAGAACACAGCCAAAACAACAACAAAAATAAAGTTAAAAAAAGTATGCTTCAATCTGCACTCACATTTTATCAGTTCTCTCCCTGTTCATCTTAAGTGTTTCATAATTGTCTTGGATCACTATGTTGCTGAGAGTACCTAAGTCATTCACAGTTGATCATCGTACAATATTACTGTTACTATGTATAACATTCTCCTGGTTCTGTTCACTTCACTATGCATCTGTTCATGTAAGTGTTCTCAAGTTTTTCTGCAAGCGTGCTGTTCATTATTTCTTATAGTATAATAGTATTCCATCACAAACCATATACCACAACTTGTTCAACCATTCCTCAAATGATGGGCATCCCCCAATTTCCAATTCTTAACCACCACAAGAAGAATTGCTATAAATATTTTTGTTCATGTAGATTCTTTTCCTTTTATCCCTTTGGGATTCAGAACTAATGGTGATATTGCTACATTAAAGGATATGTAGTTTCATAACCCTTTAGACGTAGTTCCAAATTGTTCTCCAGAATGTTTGGGTCAGTTCACAATTCCACTGACAGTATATTAGTATCACAGTCATTAGGATTTTGTTTTTTTTTTATGTCATGACTGTATTTCAATATAATTGTTTTCTTTACAATCCTATGTATTTTATTTTATGCATTTAAAGATATTATTCTGAGAAGGGGTCCATAGGTTTCACCAGTCAGACAAAGGGATCCAGGACAAACAAAAAGCTAAGAACTCCTCCTCTAAATGACAAAACCATTAAAGATTTTGTACCCAATTAAAACAGAGAAAATGGAGCCAAAATTTATTGAGGAGAGGAAAGTAATACATTTCATCTTTGTGGTAATTATTCCATCTTGAGATGCCCTTAAGCCATCAATCACCTCATTACTTTTCCATCGGTAAATGTGTGAAACTCAAGATTTCTTTGGAAAGCTATTTTTGACAATCAACTGGGGCTGTTCCTCTTGATTTGGTTGAGGTCACTTGCAATGAAACTTAAACTCCTGAGGTCAACCTCAATTCTTGGATGCTTTGATTTCTGGTCAACTCATCATGAGACCTGTCCCCAGAGACTCTTGAGCAACAGCTTCAAGCAGACAAAAAGACCAAGAGACTAGAGTTTGTAAAAAATGTATTTATTATTGAGAACGGGGCAGTTCTTTGCTGACCAGAGAACTTAATCGACTCTTTTTGTGTGTTGTGGCTGTTCCCTGGCTAAGGAAAGGAGAACACAAGATCTCAGGAGCTCAGTTGCTCAGCCCAGAATTTACCTTCTCAACAGGACCCTCCTTGCCCCACAACCCCGAGTCAAGTCTGAATACCCAAGCCTTGGATATTAAGGGAAGGAGAAAAGGCAGAATAGGGAAATAAACCCAGCACAGAATCAAATATGATTTCACTGCACAGTTATTTTCCCTGCTCCTCTATCCTGTGCCTTAGTTTCCTTGCCTATTAAACTTTTCTTACTGTTTTAGTTACACTGTCTGTTACTTCCCTCATCTCAGGGGCTCTGTGAAATGCCTTCTGGGGACAATCTTTCAACATAGTGGGTTGTTGCTCAGGCAATGAATTCAAGGGTCCAGGTTCCTTGGAAGATAAGACTTCTAAAGAAAATATCCAAGAACTAGGGGTTGCCCAGAGAAGGGAAGATGACTGGTTCTGCAGAGCTTTGAAAACAAAAAGTCAATGGGGAATGACTAATTGTTTTATTTTGATCCAGTGCTGGCCTCAGGACACCCTGAAATACCACAAAAATACCAAGATTGCCATGGAAGGGAGGGTGAGTGAGGAGTGAGGAGCTAGGCAGGAAGAGGGGAATGGGGATAGGGCAGGGCAGGGCAGAGATTAGAGTCTCCAACCAACAGTATCAGTTATGTGGGATTGGGGATGGGAGAGGAAGGTGAACTGCAATCATACTGACCTCTAAGACTGGGGGCAAAACCAGAGGTGGTAGTCTGACTTTGATATTCTGGTCAAATACGATAGCAATTTTTGCAAACCTTAAAACATGATATAAATGCAAGCTATTACTGTAAGTGATTACTATCATACTCTGACTCAGTCTGGCATTTTGCTAGAGAGAGAAATCAGAAATGAAAGTATGGAGAATGAAATTGTCACGGCTACAGTCATGCTACAGGACTTCCTGCAGCATTGTAGGATTCTCTGGGTCACTTATTTTCAGTACCAGTGACCAACCTCCTCTTCAGCAGAAGGGAGAGTGAAGAGAGTGGTCCCCAGATCCAAACAGGGACTGAGAGGAAAACGTGGCCCAACTGCCCAGGGCTGGCAAAGGGTGCCCTCTTTATTGGTTTTGGAGCCCTGGCAAAGCACCAGCTCTCAAGTGCAGGAATCCAGGCAGAGAAGTTGGTGTTGTTTGCTTTGAGAAAAGACAACTAGAGGAGAAGAATAGTCTTGGAGCCTGCCCACCTGTTACCTGTTCCTTCCTTTTCTTCGGTTCTCCTGCTTCCTGCATCCCTTCCCTTTCTCTCATGGATTCCGGAGCAAGGAAAGTCTAGGGGCCAGGCGGGTGTTCCGTGCCCGTCCCAAGGGCCAACTTTGGAATATAGAACTGTCCCCCCCTGAGAGAGATGAGGTTGAGCTCACTCTGCTGGCCAGGGGAAGGCGAGTCCCCTTGCATGATCCCTGAACCCGAGCCCGAAAGGATCGATCTAGAAGTAAGTAGATGATGGGGTTGGCACTACTGTTGACAAAGGCAAGGCAAGTGGAGAGAGAGAGGCCCCAGCGCAGTGCCAGAAGCAGTGAGCAGTCTAAAGGCAGAGTCCTCAGGTGGGCAATGTGGAAAAAGGTCTTCAGGATGCTGAAGGGGAGCCAAGAGCAGGTGAAAGTGCCCACGATGGCAAAGATGATCCTGAGGGAGTTCTTCCGACCCCGGCCCAGGTGGGGAGGGTTCCAGAGACGTTGAGAGATGAGGGAGTAGCAGAAAAGGATGATACCCAGTGGAATGATGAATGTTAGGAAGAGGACCAGGAGGCTGAGCCACTGGAAGATGTCAGCAGGGTCATCTCCGCACAGGCTGCCTGGACCCACTGGCATGGGCAACAGTTTCCTATAGACCAAGGAGGGAACCCCAGACAGAACAGAGATGGTCCAGATCACGCCACATGTTGTCAGCATGCAGCCCTGGTTCCGGAGAGGCCTAGAATCCAGGAGTTTCACCACGGCTAAGTATCGATCCACACTCATGCCAGCTAAAAGCAGGATACTGGCACATCGAGTCACTGCGATAATAAAACTGCTGACCTTGCACAGGCCCTCTCCAAAGGTCCAATGGCCACCCAGTCCTGCTGCTGTGGCCCAGAATGGTAGAGTGACCACACACATTAGGTCAGCCACAGCCAAGTGGAGAACAAAGGTATCCACGAGCCGCCGTGGGCCCTGCTGCCAAGCCAGCAGCCAAACCACAAAGGAGTTTCCCACCAGCCCCGCTCCAAAGGCAGCCAGGTAGAGGAGGGGTATAAAGATGTGGCCATAGGGAAGGTCAGGAGTGGGACAGAACATTGGCTCCCCATAGTCCCCAGACCACTCATAGTTTTCATCTCCCTCTCCAGGGCTGGGGCTCCAGGATTCTGTTGTCATGGTGGCCGGCTTCTCTAGATGGACTCTGAGCCTTGGCTTAGATTTGCTAAGATGACATCTCGGGCAGCTTTTTAAGATATTTGCCTCACTGCTCATTCCCCTGACACCTCCCTTCCTGCTAGACCAGGTTAAAGAAGGTGGTTGGAGGGAGGGAGAGGGGTGGAGATAGAAATGGGTGGAGAAAGAGCTTGTAGAAGAGAAAGAGGAGCTAACCTAACCATCTGACTGAGTGCATCTGGTCTGAAGGACCTTGAGATTCATGAGTACCACAAGGGGAGGGAGGACTGAAGATGGAACAGTGATGAATGTTAGGGATATTTCACACCCAGACTCAGAGAAAGGAGATGGGAGGACTTTCACCCTGTATTTTCTCCACACGTACAGAAAGACCACAGTCAGTCAATAAACATTTATTAAGCACTTACTATGTGCCAAATCTGTGCTAAGTACTAGGGATACTCAGAGACTGAACTCCTTGAGAGTTCAGTCTACATCAATGTACAAATGAGCTCCATACAGGATAAATTGGAAATAATTCACAGAGGGAAGGCAACAGAAGGAAGGGAGATTGGGAAAGGCTTCCTGTGGGAGGTGGGATTTTAGCTGGAACCTGAAGGAAGCCAGGGAAGACTGGAGGTGGAGATGAAGAGGGAGAGAATTCTAGATATGGGAGTCAGCCGGTGAAAATACCCAGTTTTTTTTTCTTTCTCAGGGTTTTCCCCTTTTGTTCTGATTCTTCTTTCACAACATGACTAATGGAGAAATATGTTTACTATGATTGTACATGTACGCCTATATCAGATTATATACCATCTTGGAGAGGAGGGAGAATTTAGAACTCAAACTTATGTTGAAAACTAAAAATAAACAAATGAATGAATGGATGAATAAAATAAAAAGAATGAATAAATGAATGAATAAAAGAAAACATCCAGAGTTTGAGATGAAGTGTCTTCTTGGAAGGATAGTCAGGAGGCCAGTGTCATTAGGATGGTATACAAAGTTAAGACTAGAAAGGTGATAGGAGTGGGTCAGGGAGGAGGGGAGAGCTCATTAAGGGCTCTGAATGCCAAACAAAAGTTGATCCCAGAGGTGATAGGGAGCACTGAAGTTTCTTGAGTAGGTGAGGGTGAACTGGACAGACCTATGCAGTGCTAGGAGTTGAGAGTCCTGAGTTCTAAACCTGTTCTTTGCTACCAGGTAGCTTAGTATTTTACTTCAAAATGCCCAAATGTTCTTGCCTATAAAATGGGTATAAGGACCTAACCTTATTTGGTTGTTCTGAAGGTCAAGTGAAATTATGGATGTGAAAACCCAATGAAAAAATCAATGTCAGGACAGCAGAGAAAGCACTGGACCTGGAGTTAGGAGGACTTGAGTTCAAATCCAGCTTCAGATGCTTAATAGTTATGTGACCCTGGACAAATCACTTAACCTCAAACGCCTCAAAAAAAAAAAAATCAAATGTCCTCTGTTGAAATGTCAGGGAGCTTTTATGTAATTGTTGGATGCTGTTGACAAATTTTTCAATTTTTGAAGATGAGAAGCCATCACTGCAGTCAGGATCCATCATGACGTAAGTCTAAGAGAGGCACAGGGAGATGGTATGGTGGAGAAAGCGGTGCATTGGGAGGCAGAGGCTTGGCTTGGAATCTTAGTTCTTCTCTGTATCACTTGTATGACCTTGGGCAAGTCACTTCTACAGTTTCATTATGTGTAAAATGATGGGGCTGGACTAGGTCAGTGGTTCTCATGTGGTGAACTTTGGAATGATTGCAAAGGCTCCATCTCAGTGACTCAACCTAGCAAACAGGCAGACATCTCCAGCAAACAGGCTGGAATCTCCTTGAATAATGTCTCACATACAGAGGTGCTACTTAGTACTTTTCAAATGTTGGCAGATGTTGTTGTGATGAATTATCATTCAAATTCATCAAATTAATTAATATTATTATTTTATATATTATATAATAACCATATTAAATATGATACAATATTATGTTATAAATATAATACATTATACTTATATTAAATATTAATACAATTTATTATATTATAAATATATTAAATATAAAATATTTCTATATTATAGATACATTAAATTTAGATTTTATATTTACATATTATATACAATATATTTGTATAGCATTATTCAAATAAGTTCATAAAAGCATGAACAAATTCATAGTAGAACCATAATGCTGGAAGAAACCTCAGAGAACATCTAATCCAACTTCATCGTTTTATAGCTGAGGAAACCAAAGCCCAGAGAGATGAAATGATTTGCACAAGTAAGTTGGGATTTGAACTCAAGTTCTCTTAGTCCAAAGCATTTTCCACTAGACTACACTATATACCTGACTTTTGATCCTTATATTTTTTTTTCTCAGTCAACAGATTCCAATAGTACAACTACTACTATGAGGGAGAGGGGAAGGGGGATAAAATTCTATCTTGTTTTGCATTAAATATGGTCCTTATATTGAATAAGGTTGAGAACCATTGACCCAGATAATCTGTGTGAAATCTCTTCCAGCCCGAATCCTGTGATCCCTCCATCTTTTACTCAGGAATGGGTTCCCCTGTCCATTTCTAAGGGGCAGGATTGTTCCTGAAGGGGGCTTGCCTCCACCCTCCTGGCCCCAGGTCTGTTTGCCACATCCTGACTTGGCCATCAAAGGACCTGGCTTACAATTCTAGTTTTGATGCTTACTTACTACCAGGGGTGTGCAGCTCCAACCAGCTTACAAGAAACAATTATTCCATTTTAGATGCAAGCATGGGAAGAGTTACAAATTAGGGCTTGATTTACTATTTTGTTGATTGTCTAGACAAGAAAGAGATAGAGAAAATGTTAATAGTGGAGATGAATACAAGTGTGTCAAACACATTTTTTCTTCCTGGAGAACTGGTCTCACCTTTGACACTACTGTGTGACTTTGGGTAATTAAATGACATGAAAAGGCAATTGTGAAATGCCTACTATGCACCAGTTGTTGTTCAGTCATTTTTCAGTTGTGCCCCATTCTTCATGACCCCATTTGGGGTTTTCCTGGCAGAGATAATGGACTGGTTTGCCACTTCCTTCTCTAGCTCATCTTACAGATGAGAAGCTGGAGTAAACAGGGGGAAGTGACTTGCCCAGGGTCACATGCCAGATTTGAACTCAGATCTTTCTGACTACAGGGCTTCTACTCTATCCACTGTGCTACCTAGTTGCCCTCACTATGTACCAGACATTATTTTTAAAAAGTATATAGCGGTATAAGTACAAGTAAGACAGTCTCTGCCTGCAAGATGCTTACATTCTAGTAGAGGAAAACAATATAGATGGGTAAACAAGAACTGGAAAGAGAGGTAGGGGAAGGGCAGAGGTGTGGTGGTAAATGTTTAACCCTGAATTTCTGGGAAAAAATATATGTATGACACATGTTTAATGGGCATTATTAACCCTTTCTCTTTTACTTTCTTAAGTCTAGACAATGAACAAAATAATAACTCAAGCCCTGATTTATACTTTGCCAATTTCTGATGTATAAATGCTCACAGTGAAAATTTAACAATCAGCTTTTTTTGGAGCTGGTTTGAGGTGGCTCCAGCACCCCCAACCCCACCCTAAGACGTCAGATATAACATGGGGTATGCACACCAGGCATATATGCATGATGATCACAGGTCTGGGTAAGACACAAGTGAAAGTCCTTTGATTAGGTCCAGGCTCCCAAACTGGTCACAGGAGGAGGAGGAGGAGAAGACTGGAGAGAAAATGTGCATCATGGAGATGGCCAGGGAATCACAACCTCTCTGTATTTTGGTTTTCTTGACTTTAAAATGGAGGAACTGGATTACTGGACTCCTAAAGTGCCTTTCAGCTTTGGTTCCTCCGACTTCACTCTGTGATATGTTTCATGCTCAGAACCACAGACTTTGCTCATCTCTCATGGGTGGATAAGTCTCAATTATGTTAATTACAGGGATGTGAATAATTCAGAATGGTAGATGGTAGTCCATTAGCACCAACTTTAATAGCTGAAACTTATTTAAGGTTTAAGAGGCACTTTACCTAATTATCCCATTTGGCCCCCAAACCCTGGCTACTTGGATCACAACCACAGCTGATAGATTAGCAAATTGAATAAATGAAAAGGTGCTTATTAAGGGACTGGTGCTGGGGATACATATAAAGCCCGTGCCTTCAAGGAACTTACATTTTTCTTAAAATCAAATTGTATTTTATTTTCATATTCTCATCCTCTTTTGCCCTCCTCACCCCTTTCCCCACCTCTAAGTGAGAAAGCAAGAGGAACAAACACCCTGCTACAGGCTTTATAGTCAGATGAGACAAATTCCCACATTGGCCATGTCAAAAAAAATAAATCTACAATCTCTATTTGAACATCACCTTTCTATCAGGATGTGGGCGTCATGTTTCATTTTGTGTCCTCTGGATTTGTAGTTGGCCATTGTATCAATTGACATTCCTAAGTTTTTCTAAGTTGCTTGGTTTCTAATATTGCTGTTACTGTATCAATGGTTCAGAGGGCTTATATTCTAATGGGAGGGACGAGGCATGGTGGCCAGGGAAGGGAGTTATGGTCTGGGGAAGCACAGGGACAGTGAACAGAACATGCAGGCACTCCACCAACTGGACCTTTCCAGAGCAAACAGCAGAGCTGATATGCTTATAGTTCTCAGAGCCAGAGGTGGAAAGGGAACAATGGCGTGGGAGGAGGTTTGAAAATGGCCAGATTGTTCAGAACTGATTGGCTTTGCCCTCCATGAGCAAGGTATCTATAGATCCAGATTGGAAAGTGAAATGGCAACGGTAGCTCCAGGGCAAAAAATATAGTCTTATATGGGAGGCAGCTAGGTGGCACAGTGGATAGAGTGCCAGGCCTGGAATCAGGAGGACCTGGGTTCAAATGCGGCCTCAGATGCTAGTTATGTGACCCTGGGAAAGTCACTTAACCCTGTTTGTCTCAGTTTCTTCATCTGTAAAAGGAACCAGAGAAGGAAATGGCAAACCAGTATCTTTGCAAAGAAAATCCCAAATGGGGTCCCAAAGAGTCAGACTGAAAACAACTCAACAACAATGTATGTGTACATATGCATGCGCATCTATGTATGTGTGTGTATATATATATATATATACATATATATATATATAATATTTATTTAATGGGACCATATATATGTATATCTTATATAGTTAATGGAATTAGATACACATAGTTCCATTAATTAGCAAGACTTCTTCATCACTCAGTCCATGGAAGTTCTTATCAGGGTTCTTTTCACCATTGTTGTAATATCACTATATAATCATTACAATACAATGTTTTTGTTTCTGATTCTCACTGCACATCCATTTCTGTGATTCTTTTCAGTTGATACTCTATCACATGAATGGTTTTCTCAGGTTAGTGTTAAAATGAGTCTGCATTCCCAAAGTCCACACCAACTGACAGGGAGGGGAGACAGCCCTATCACATGCTAAGTAGGCAAGGGCAGCTGGACTGGGCTGCAGAGATCTAAAATGGACATAGGCTAATCTTTGTCTTTTTGATATGTCTTCTACTTGGGGGTGATTTACCACAAGGTTAAAGGTGAAACTAAATTAACTCCCCTAAGAATCAGAGCTGTAACTATGCCTGGGAAAGATTCAGTTGGGAATGGAAGGCAGTGAGAATGTGGAAGGAGAGCATGAATCTTGGTACAGTCATGTCAGGAGAGGAGTGGCTGTCCTTCAGAGACTTTGGTTCTCACCATGATGGAAGTTGGTGGGAAGGTCCTGGAAGACTCATAGGTGAGATTTAGGGATGCTGTTGTAGGAAGGAAGTATACCCACGGCTACCATGCTAACTCTCTTGGTGAGAACGGACCCTATGGCTATTCCCTTCTACTGGCATCCAAACTTGTTCATGGTGTTTCATTTCCCAGAAACAAAACCCTACAAGTATCAATTACATTTAATTTTCTCTAGTGCTTCAGAAGATGACAAATCTGCTTCTCTCTCTGATTCATAACTCTATAAATCTGTGTCTTGTTACTAATGGCTTATCTCTACATCCTTGGGAACCTACTACCTTCAGCCCCTATACCCTCGATGTGGAAATGGATATAAAATATTTCCTTGATAGTGTTCCAAAATGAATCAGAAGCAGAATTGGAACCCAGAGCCCCTGCTGCTTCCTCACTGCCAACTTGACTGGGTGTAGCTGCCTGCCTCTCAGATTCAGAAAATGGGGTAAGTTTGATCTGGCACCTAGAGAGCATGAGTGATCCTGAAAGCCAGAAATGAGTAGAGAGGAAGCTGCTAGGGAAATTGGTCTGAGCGGTCAGATGAGTTTCAAAGGGGAAGGAGATGGTTTTAGAATACAGAAACAACCAGATATGACCAACACCGAGTTATGATTCTTGCTGGGGCCCTGGTCTCTTGCCTGCTACAAGTTTAGGGTTCAAATTATAGGGTGGGGTTCTCCTAGGGTAGTCAGGGAGACCTACGGGACCTGTGAGAACTTCTATACTTAGGTATTAAAAAATAAATTTTATTGATAGCCTTTGTTTTTATATTAGTATTTCCAGATATAATGAAAGGTCACCCCACATCTCACATCAGCTCTCCATTGCAACAAAGAGAAACAGTTAAGCAAAATAAACTATGAATAAAATCACATATTGTTACAGGCATTCCTAGCTTCCCACCTTTCTTCTTAGAAGTGGGAGGTGCTTCTTCCTCTCTGAGAGAGCCAAGATCAGTCATTACAATAACTCAATATCCAGCTCATTTTGAGGTTCTTTGCATTATTTTAGTCATTACGTACAGGTTGTTCTAGGAGTTGATGTACAACTCCTCATTTTTCTCTGATCTACACTTAATTTTTCTAAACCAAGGAAGGATCTGCAAATGCCTGGTCTTCCAGAGTCATGCCCAACTTTAGCTACAAGGATTGTGTTCCTCCTTCTCACTAGACTGTCTCAGACTACTCCGACAGATTTTTGTTTCTTGTTCGTGCCAACATATTGGCTCCTAGGGTACAGAAGGAACTTAGGGGGGAAAGTCCATAGTTCTTTTTAATTGCCACCATTGATGAAGAGTCAGTAGGGATTCCCAGATCGTTCTAATTTGGCTTTAGAATGAGGTATCTGAGCCTGTATTCTCATCTTTATTGTTGCTTTATTTGCCTGTGTAATGTCTCCATGATTTTCTCTATCTTCCCAAACCCTATTCATTCTTCAAGTTTCTTCTCACCTCCAGAAAACCTCAGCCAATACTCCCACACCCCACATTTATTAGAAAATTTGAGTGGTAAGGGACCTTAGACACTACTGAACCCAATCCCATCATTCTACTTAAGAGGAAATGTGTCCAGAGAACAGGAACTTGCCCAAGATCATAATTAGTTGAGTATCTGTGATTGTCCATTTTCTAAAAGGATCATAACATCAGGGGAATGATGACATGACTTGCAGCTGCCTTTGATTTGAGTGAGGGAGAGCTGGGCAAGGTCACTAGCCTCACTTTCTCCTCCTGAGTCATCTGGATCCAGTGACCAGACATTCATCAGGATGACTGGAGATAGTTTAGTAGCAGAGTTAAGATGAGAATTGAGGGGTCCCAATTCCCAATTAAGAGGTCCTTCCAGCCTGCATTGCCTTGTCTGGGCTCTTTCCTCATCTATCAACTTGTGGTTGGACTGGAGGACCACAAGGGTCTCTGCTGGCTACCAACTTTCTATGAACTTATGACAATTTCCCACTTGATCACATAGTATGTGTTATTTCAGTTTTTCATGTATGTTTTCTCTCCCTAAGAAGATAAATTCCTTGAAGACATTGTGAGATAGACAGCTAGATATAGATGTGTGTACGTGCATATCTACATATATCTACACACATACATAATATACACACACATATGTGTGTGTATATACATGACCCAGTGTGGCAATACATTATGGGATATTATATTTTCACTATAATACAGAAATACTGCATAGCATATAGATGACATTTATATATCTATATTTTTCCTGTATCCTGTAATATCTAGATCAAATTTAAGTATGAAGTAAACATTCAACAAATAACTTAAGTAATTTAGTTTTTAATAGCTGGACCACCTTCTTTTGCCTGACTCAGGGAGATAGTCAGATAGCTCGTCAGCCATTTTCTAGGGTGAACTTGCCAACCTGCTGACTACCATCAATGAAACCACGTTTGTGAGGTATGTTAGGGACCTAGCACTATGGGAAAGAGTAACAGATTTAGGATAGAATCAAACACCTTTAGGCCAAATACCAGCTCTACTTCTTAGTGCTGTCTATGTGACCTTGGGTCAGTCCCTGGGGTTCTATCTCAAAATGGATGAGGTGGACCTTCCAGCTCTCAACAAGTGATCCTATGATCTCATAGTGCTCTTTGTTCCCCCGAATGTTGAACTCACCCTTAGAAGTCTATTACAGTGAAGCAAGAGGTACAGAGATGAATATATGCAAAATATAGAGGGAATAAATGAAAAATAACATCAGGGGCCAGAAAGATCACTAGCAACTAGGATAAAGAAGGGTCACCCACAGGAAATGACACCTCACCTGTGTCTTGAATAAAGCTAAAGATTTTAAAAAGTCAATGTGAGGAGTGGGAGCATTTTAAGCATAGATGACAGACTGTGGAATGGATATCATGGAGAAAATGTAGCCCCCAAAGGTCAAAGCCAGTCCTGGATCCCAGTTCAGTCAAGCAAAGGCTACTGTCTGCAATCCCATCTACCCTCTCCATAATAATAATCCTAAACCCATGAACTGGGAATTAGAGGTCCTGGGCTCTGTTCCTAATTACTGAGTCCACCAGGGAAAGTTTCACTCCAGGGGTTCTGCAGGATACTTCGAAAACCCTTTCAACCTATCTATCCAGAGGGACTGCGCAGCATCCCCACTGCGTTCTCACCAGACTTGCTCTCCCATGTACATAGTAGTCCATCTCCTTTGCATAGTCTGTATCACCTGCACTTGAAATGTTAAAATCTCTAGCTCTCTTCAAAGCACAGGTCAGGTGACATTTCCTACAGGTAGTTGGCCCTTCCTGTTCCTCCTTGTTGCTAGTGATCTCCCCAGACCCTGATATTATTTTATTTCCTCTATATTTTACATATATTTATCTCTCTACCTACTGTACTGCTTCACTACTTAGTAGATTAAGGTAGTGAAGTGGTGCATTAAACAGAATGTTGGGCTTGAAGTCAGGAAGACCCAAGCTCAAATCCAACTTTAGATATTAGTTTGGTGATCCTGGGCAAGGTATGTAATTGTTTACCTCAGTTTCCTTAACTGTAAAATGGAGATAACAGCATCCACCTTTGAAGGGTTCTTGTGAAGATGAAAGCAATATTTGTAAAGTGTCTGGCATACAGTAGGCACTGTATAAATGCTTATTTTCTTCCCTTTCTAGGGAGGAGGAATAGGTTCATTCTTCATATTTGTACTGACATTCCCTAACCCAGCAGAATCCCTAGTATATGACAGGTACTTAACAAATGCTTGTTAAACTGAATTAAATTCCTAAGAAGAGTGAGTCGTAAAAGGCCTGATCGTTTGGACATTGTCTCCCTGGTCCTGTTTTCCGAAGAGATCTCCCCCCTCTTGGTTAGTAACCACCTTGAATGGGTCTCCATGTTGCCAAGAAACAGGGCCATAGGACCATATATTTTGAGCTGGGTGGGACCTTAGAAGTTAACTACTCTGCCAACTTACATAGATGAGGAAGCTACGGCCCAGAGAGGTTGTGTCCAGAACAAGATCACACGGGTGAGGTGTCTGGTAGGTACAGTTGTTTGCATGTCATCTCCCCCACGAGCATGTGAGCTTCTTGAGGGCAGCAGCCAAGTTTTTGCTTTCTTTGCATACCTCAAACTTAGTGTGGTCCATGGCATTTGATTGTCTGGACCAGTCCCCTGACACCAAATTTGTCCTGCTTTCCCACATGGCTCTCATCTCAGAATGGTTCAAATGGTCCATTATTTCAGACCATCCTCAGTACTAAATACAAGACATGAAGGGGAAGGACACTGCCTGGGTTAGGCAGACTAAGTGTAGGGTGATAACTCAGACAGAAGTCCTGTGGACTGCTGCCCCATAGACAGAATCGAGTAATTCTACAGGGTCCTCACATAGACTGTCTCATTGAGCCTCACCACAACACTATGAGCTAGATAATAAAAGTATTACCATCATCCCCATCTTACAGAGGAGCAAACTGGTTCCTAACCCAAAAATGCGCTCAAGATAAAATGGCTAGTGTTGGATTTCAACCTGAATCTTCTGACTGTAAAACCAATCCTCTTTCTATCATGTCATGTTGCTAAGACATGGATCCAAGTCAGATTCCCCTTCTTTGAGCTATTTGGGGACTTTAGGTGGGGGTTAATGACCAATTAACAAGAGTTTATTAAATTTCCCCTATGCATCTGGCACTGTGCTAGGCATGGGATGCAAAGGCAAAAAATGAACCCCTACTCTCAAGTTTAGTATTGGGGGATACAATGGGTACATATTTAAGTTTATAAAGAATGTGTACAGAATAAAAATAAATGTAAATACAAATGAAATAAAATATTTTATTAAAGAAATGTAATTTAATATAAATGAAATATATGTATAACATCAACTATATTTAATATAAATACAAATATAATTAAGTACAAGGTTGTTAGGCAGAGGGGACACTAGCAGTTTGTTGAGGATGGGAGTGGATCAGGAAAGGCTTCATGTAGAAGGTAGTTCTTAAGCTGAACCTTGAAAGAATGCCGGATTCTATGAGATGGAAATGGGGAACGGAATGCATTCCAGATATGAGGGATGACCAGTTCAAAAGAATGGAAGTAGGAAAGGGTACCTAGAGGTGGACACTTTGGTGGGACCAGGAATAGGAATAATTTATAAGTTTAACGAGTCTGTAAAGATAGGTTATGATCAGCTTGTGAAGATCATTAAAAGTCTATTTTTATTTTTATTCTAGTGGCAACCTTTGGAGTTTATTGAGGAGACATGGTCAGTTTTGAACTTAAGGAAAACTGCTTAAGTAGATAACTTAGGGAGAGAAGAGACAAGGTAGAGGTGCTAATTAGGAAGCCTCCCCCCACAGCAGTCCAGGTAAAAGTTGTTGAGGGTCGGAATTAAAATGGTCAATGAAAGAAGGGATCAGGTTTGAAAGATGAGAAATACATAGTAGAAATGGCAAGATTCAGCAAATGATTAGGTATGAGATGAGGGAGAGTGAACAGTTGATGATAATGCCAAAGTTGTGAAGCTAGGAGACTGGGAAAGTGATGGTTCCTTTAATGAATAGAGACATTTGATAGAGGGAAAGATTTGGGTAAGAAGATAATGAATTTTGTTTTGGAAATGAAGAATGTTGTTTTCAAGAAAGACTCCTGTGCTGGTCTTGCTTTGTATCAGATTCCTTCATTCAAAGTTTCTTTCCTTTTTTTTTTTAAACTTTATTTTAGTTTTCAACATTCATTTCCATAAGATTTTGAGTTCTAAATTTTCTCCCCACCACTCCCCTTCCCTACCCCAAGACACCATGCATTTGGATTACTCCTTCCCCTAATACGCTTTCCCTTCTATCACACCCTTCCTTTCCCTTATCCCTGTCTTCTCTCTTTTCTTGTAGGTACCCCATTATCTGTATTTCTTATTTCCCACTTGCATGCAAAAACAATTCTGAACATTCATTCCTAAAACTTTGAGCTCCAATTTCTTTCCCTCCCTCTCTCCTAACCCCACTGAGAAGGCAAACAATTCAATACAGGTCATACATGTGTAGTCATGCAAAAGACTTCCATAATAGTCATGTTGTGAAAGACTATATTTCTCTTCATCCTATCCTGTCCCCAATTTATTCTACTCTTTTGACTTTGTCCCCCACTAAGTGTTTACTTGTAATTATTTCTTCTTCCCATTTTCCTTCCCTTCTATCATTCCCTCACACCTCATTTAACCCCTTCTCCCCTACTTTCTTGCAGTGTTAAGATAGATTTTCACACCAAATTTGAGTGTGCATACTATTCTCTCTTTCAGCCAAATGTGATGAGAATAAGCCTCACTTTTTCCCTCAACTCCCCGCCTTTTTCCCTTGGTTGAAAAAGCTTTTTCTTGCCTCTTTCATGATACTGTGCCACATTCCATTTCTCCCTTTCTCTTCCCAATTCTCTTAATTTTTTAGATATCATCCCTTC